>SSNS01000069.1:135000-740000 GCA_006937985.1 Aphyosemion australe | reverse complement strand
TTTTAATCTAATTTGCAGACACGATATTCAGGTTATTTACCTTGTACCGATCGTTAACTCCTCTCTCCGGCTGAATGAGAATGTGGAGAGAATGTTACAACGCTAACGGAGGGCAGTTAGAAAAGTGCCAAATAAACAGTGGCTGTTGCTGGGATGGAAACTGGAGGACAGCAAGCAGGACGGGAGACGAGGGAGGTAAGGATGCTACAACCTGTAGCTCATGGATCATGCACTGGGAAGCAAGGTTTTATTCGTGGCTGTATTTGGTGTTGCAGTCATTTAAGTTCTTTATGATGAAGTCACAGGATGAAGTATTTAATGTCTGTTTAGAAAGAAAATCCCGCTAATGTCCTGTCCTTTTCTTTACTCAAAAGATGTTTCAACAAATTTGAATGAATCATAAAAATAACTTGGTATTTTGCCTTAAAGGGATACGATGCAGTTTTGGCTTGCTTTTAGCACCCCCTAGTGTTCGTTAGTGAAACCAAAAATGAAAGTTATCTCCTCACTGTGCGTGTGTTGTTTTTAACACCTTAATCTAACTGCTGAAATGTCTCCTCAGCCTTCATTAGTGTCTACAGGAGCTCATCACTAAATCAAACAAATAAGCCGTGCTCACGATCTAAAACATGCTGGAAGCAGACTGCAGCGCCAGGCATGTCAGCTCTAAGTCCAACAGGGACCAGACCGGCACTCTGAAGTTGCAAGTGCGGTGGCCACAGAGGGCGGTGGGGGTCTGAGTGACATTTCATTAACCCTGTAAAGGGTAATTTACTGGCTCAAGAACATGATTTAGAAATATGAGAAAGTTGCATATTATGCCTTTAATAATAAATAAAGGATCATTAAATTCCCTGGATTTGATGGAAAAAATAAGAAAGCAACATTCATTCTTGGATTGAGGTTGAGGAGGCCACTTAAAATCACTCTAAGGGACACCTGAGATCTCACCTTTTTTTATCTTATCTGTGTGATTTCATACTCATGTTTGATTTCTTGTTTTTACATTACAATAAAAAAGGCACTAAATGAATCTTTACAGTTTTATTTTATATAACTAGTAACATGCTGATGAATTTAATAATTTCTGACTTTATTTTATTCAATTCCTAAAAGTTTACTTCCCTACTGAGAGTTTTGGACACAAAACATGAGAAGATGTTATTTTTACAACCTAAAGCGAAGATAAACACATCACAGATGATTTATTATCAGAGAGTTTACAATCTAAAACACAATTTAGGACAATTTCCTGACATTTTGAACACAACATGACTGCATGAACAAAGAAACCAGACTGGTTAAGAGTAGTTTTTTATTTCTAGGCTGAATATTTAAAGTTGAGTTGAGTTTTTAAGTTTCTGGTCTGAAGAGGCTGAATGAGAAGAACAGAAGCTGTGGGGTCTTAAAGGGCCAGCAGCATCCTTTTTTAAACAGGAAGTGAAGGTCACCCCTTTGTTTACATTATGACCCTGACCTTTGGCTGCTAGTCTCCTTGGTTGTTATGACAACTGAAAATGAAGGGGGTGCCATATGTCTGGCACATTGCAGGTCTTGCATCTCAAAGCTGGAGGATTTTTTTTGTCACTAACTAGAAAATACTTCATTGTTTTCTTGTATTTTTTGCAAAAAAACCCAGTGTGGAAGCATTCAGTGCAGCTAATTTACCATCTTGAGGCACAACTGTCAGTGTAAGCTCGTGTGTTTGAATATAAAATGTAAATAAATATATACATTTGGAAAAGGGAAGCAGCGAAGCGTCTATTTCGACAGCCGCAGTCTCTAAAAAACGTATTTATCAAGACAAAAAAACTTTTCAATCTGTCCATTATTTCCCCAAAGACAAAAAAAGTTAAAGCATAAAGAAATAAAAGTATCAGCATTTAAGTTGGAAGCTCAGACAGTTGGAAGCAGACATGCAAGGGTGACAAACTTACTACTCACCATGATTTCATCCTGAAGCAGAAAAACCACAAGGTCACATGAAGACAAAAAGAGGAAAAAAAACAAAATGACAGTAAGAAAAATGAGGATTTGCAGGAAGTAAGCGTCAAAAAGAAATAAAACTGCGTACAAAGTTGAAGCCGAGGCTACAGAGTGGGCATCAAAGTGCACTGAAAAGCTCAGAGTAGATCATGCAAGAGCGTATTGTTTCATAAATTTGCAATCAGTAAGATTTTATGATGCAGCATGGTTTAAAAATAAAGATGTTTAGTAAAGTTGGACACCTCGTGGCTGCAGGAAATTAACAAAAACTCCTTTTATTCTTTGTTTATTTTGTGTTTGACTAACTGTTTTTGATACAATTCAAGATAAAAAAATTTCCAAACCATTGTTTTTACATTTAACTCCAGAGATGACTGTTGTCGTGTTTTCTCCAGCCTTTTTCTCCTGTGCTGACACAGCTGTAGCTTTTGTTTTGTGATCACACAACTGTTGCACATTAGCGTGCAGGATAAACTACACAGGCTTGTGTTGCAGAGAACTGTTTCCCCTGGAAACAAAACACCGTGAAGCTGTGCCACGTTTAGCATGAGAGAAAAGAGCTACACCGAGCCGAGTGCTGACAGAAATAAGCCTTTGGGGTGGAAAAGTGCATTAAGATGTCTGGTTGCCGTCCAACAAACCAAACACATTTGACTGAGTTCAGTCCTGAATCATCATCATCATCCTGCAGCTCAAAGAATCCAGACGAGAATCCGGCTAGCAGCATGTTTCTGATTACCTGGTTTCCAGCGGCCTTCTTCTTGTTCATTTGGTTGATCCGCTGCTGAGCGCTGCACAACAAACAAATCATCAGCAAACACAGACGAGCCTCGTGCACTGCAGAGTGAGCTGGGATTTCTCAGTTTTTGCTAAAAACTTACTTTGCAAATCCAATAAAGTCTTCATGGTTGGTGTTCATGTAGGACAACTCGATGTCTATCTGCAGCAGCACCTGGAGAGAGAAAAGCAGAATCTAAAGTTAAAACTTTAGATTTGAAGCCCTGACTCCCTGCAATGCTAAAGTTATTAATCAGATTGCTTTGAATTTGGATTATTTATTCGCTAGTTAAGCATAAAATATTATAATATCACTAAAAAGGCTGTAATTTTTTTAATCTCAAATCAGATTATGGAAGTTTTACAACCTCACCAGGCTTTAATATTTTGCTGATTTAATTAAAAATTAACATTTTTTGTATATTTTCTTTTGTCTCTAATTAAATTGTGCAACAGTGTTTGCTTTTATGTTTTCAAAATTGGCTGACTATTTAAAAATCCTGCTTTTTGAATGTTAAGTTGTGTCTAACTGGAGAAAAAAAAGAACCTCAAAGAAAAATAGAAAAAAAAGAGAATAATTTGTAAACAAATCAAGATAATATAAAGGTGCTTTAAGACTAAATTGCAAAGAAGATTTAAAATACATATATTTGCAGCCTGTGAGAAACTGGTTTAAGTTACCAAGTCCCACAAACCAGGAATTCTTGATGTATTTCCAAAGAATTTATGGTGGATGAGAATTTGCTTAGATAGCACTTTTCTGCTGTTGTGCAATTCCCTTTTTACCAGTGATCTGCATTTTGAACCATTTGTGTGTAATTTAGGAGTATTTGCTTAAAAATAAATTACCATGCTTGTTGCATTAAGTCCTGCCATCTGTTGGCTTTACCAGGATCTATATATCTGTGTGAAAGAGCAACTCCGGGCAAAGTCCGATGATAATTTTCTGCCCATTTGCAACTTTTAAGAGTGAAACTTCCAGTCACCGTCTGAAGAAGTGAGAAGGAGGATCAATACCTGCTCCTTGGTGCGACTTTCTCTGTCTCTGATGTGCTGAGTAACAATTCTCTCCATCTCTTCTCTCAGCATGGGATACTGAGCCAGCTGTAAGCACAGAAACCAGCAGGTAGGTAGCAAATAAACACGCACACGAGATTCAGAAAACCACAAAACGACTGATTCCACTGAACCACTGCACCGATACAACATAAAAACATTTAAACATGTTGAGGGATTTGGGGTTTATCCCAGACTCAGCTCTATTCCCTGCACATCCTGACCAGAGGCTAGAATTTCTTGTTCGAAAATTTGTTGCCCGGACGGATCAAAAGCAAAGAGATTAGAGCGAAGTCTGTGATATTACCATCCAAACAGAGAGTAAACACAGTTCCTGGCAGAAAAGCTTTCTTTTCCCAGCACACTGCGAGTCGGTTTTCCATGAGCTCATTGCAGACCCAGACTTTGGTGGGCCTCCAATGCGACACAAACACATTAGCCAACGTGTGAGCATAGAAGTCAGAATCAAAACCAAAATCACAGAGCAAAGAAAGACTAATGTTTGCTGTTTCCGTGCAAGCTACAATGCATCTTTCATGTCGGCCTGGTGGGGGGGTTTACAGACGGAGGGAGGCGGGTATCAATAAACCACTTTCTGGTTTGCATGTTGATTTACAGCTTCCTGGGTTCAATTACAGAGCAGATGATGCCAGAGAAGGATGGGTCAGGATTTCCAGATAAAAGTCAGTCAAAAGGTCGTACTGTGACCTTGTGGACGTTTGCATGCGTCATGCCCTTCACATGTTGCAGCTGCATGTGAGAGCTTCGTTCTGCTGTCGATAATGTGAAGTTACTCTTTTGAGAAGTGTGGAAAGATTCATGCATCTTATGCATGAATTTCTGTGGTTTCCTTCAGAGTTTTTCTTTCTTTTCCTGGCGTGTTCTCTCTGGTGCAAACTAGAGGTTTAAGGGTAAATGATGCCATGAGGATGAGCTGTAATCTGTGCTCTTGAGCTGCACATTTAAAACTGATTCAGTTGGCAGTTGCAAAAGAGTAAATTAAAAAAATTACAACCACTGTCCTATTATGAATGGAAGTGTACTTGAAGGTTTTTAAAGCTTCAGAACTTATGCAAAAAGCTTTAAAGAACATGAAAAATGGATGCAACCCGACTAAAAACTACAGGAACTTGAAAGATGCATTGCAGCCTGGAGGCAGACACAGGCTGGCACATTTTGTGTGTGTTCAGTGAATTTTTTAAAACTGCCACAGAAACACATCGGTGACTGACAGTGGTGGAAATACATCAGCTCTTAACCTAAACAAGCATCAGGAGGAGGGACGGGATCATTCAGGTCAGCATGCAGTGCAAAGAGGCAGAAAGGGGAGGAAGAGGAGGATGACAGACAGGGAGGAAGACTTCAAACTGACCCCTCGGTGGATTTTCCCTAACACTGTATGTTAGTGTCTTTAAAAAAGTTTGTCTGAAAAAAAGAGTTAAAACAAAAGTGTGACAGAGCAGAGAAATCCAAAGGAGGTCGCAGCTGGGTAACAGGGTGAAGAGGATGAAAGGATGAAGAAGATGAGAGAGAAATGAAAAGATAAATAATAATAATTATAATAAACAATATTCTGAAGGTGTCAGTTAGTCAGAGAGTTAACACCAGCCACTCTGGTGCGTTTAACCAAACTGACAAAGACAGAAATATGGAAACGTTAACGTTTTGTTTCCAAAAAAGTCAAGACTCTGTCCAAATAGAGTGCAGTTGTTTGAAAATGATTTAAATAAAAATATGACTATATGAAATATCTCCTGCAGTTTTATGAGCAGGTAAGGAACCTCACCTAATAAAAAGCTTTAAAACCATTTATTCATTTTTTTATCTGAATTTTTCCTTTTTTTCTCCCATTTTTTATTATGACATTTTTTAATCATTTTTAATTTTTTTTATTGTTCTTGTGTGATTTTTATCTTGAGAGGCGCGATGTGAAAAATTCTTCTTCTACTTCTTTATCTGAGTCAAAATTAGTATTATTCTATAATACCGTTATGATAATACTCCCATAAACTATTATAATAATACTATAATGATAGTAAAGGATCTTTTTTTTAAAACATCTCCAAATTCTGGGATTTTTTTTATTATTGTAGTTTTTTTTTTTTATAAATTTAGTAGAAAGGGACTAAAATGTGTTGGACCTGCAGATGAAAGGGTTAAAAACTGAGCAGAAAGGAGCCTCCTATCAGCTCACAGTTTCTGTAATGGTACAAGCTGTCAGGTAAACACACTAGTAAAGCTAATATTCCTGACCTAATTACTAATAAACTGTTATAAATGGGACAAATAAATACAACAGAGTTAAAGCAACTATTAACACAGAAGTCATTTATGATTTCTTGTTAAAATAGAACAGATGTGCTGATATATTTTAGCTCCAGATGGTGTTGATGCCTATTTCTGATATTAAAAAAGAGACATTGCAACATTCAGCATAACAATCATTACAAAAGCCAGACTTTATAGGCCAAACAGAAAGTCCAGACGTTAAAATGAACAACAGGCTTATGGAAATCATCTGACTAGTAAAGCTGTTTAACTCCTCAAATGCAGAAAATACATAAATTACTTAGTTTTAAACATTAGATATATTCTCTTTGTGGTTTCCTCTTCCTTTTTATTTAAACTGTTTACACTTTTCTAGTCATCTCATAAAGAGCCCAAGCTTTTTTGGAAACAAGGTCCGATGATTTAAATCAAAACAAATTTTTAAGAATTTTAAGACATCAAGAGATGAGATTTAAAAAAAAAAAGTCTAACATGCATTTTTCTATATTGCCTATAAAATCAATAGTTTACAGAAGAAAATTATTAAATAAAAAGTCAAATCAAAATTCTAAATAAACTGAGTAAAGATAGACTGATATTTGCTGGACGGATCTTATATTTTCTTCACTTTTGATATAAATAAAATCCATAATGAGTTTCATTCAACATTATTCATCCTGAGTCAAATAGTTAAAGTTGTTTTTAGATTAAAAACTTTGTGAACCTTTACAACCACTTGCTGCTCTAATTTGTGAAAATTTGAACATAGATATTAAACTTTTTTTTCTTTTTTTATATTTAATTTTATAATTTTCACTCTCATGGTGAAAATATTATAAATGATCATTGAATCTCTATTAGGTCAAAAACTGTGTTTATTTTTAATAAAAAATGAAATATATATATATATTAAAAACAAAAAATGAATTACAGTTTTTCTCAATTGCTAAAACACTAAACCCTGTTGTCTGAACCAAATGCTCAGTTGCTTCAACCCACTGATTGACTCAGTCACTCTTTTGGCAAAACCATCAGCACTTGTCAACACATTTTCATTGTGATGCACCTGTGCTGCATAATGGTGAGCACAGGTGACAAACGTCAATCACAAGTAAAGCACAGGTGTCACCACTTAAACACAACAACTAAAAATGGATCACACTTGTGTCTAATGATGTGAGGGATCATAGACAGTGCTTCATCCTTGTAGATGTATTCATGGGGTCTGTAGAAATAGATCTAGTTTTGTAAGTGATACAGAAAAAGTGATTGAGGCCACTACAGTATATCACTACGTAATCAACATTGAATGTGTCTGGATAATATGCCAACCTGTAGTACTGGAATCTTTGCTCTTTGCACGTACAGTAGTATTAGTATATTTTTGTACTTTATTTTTAGTATATGGGCTTACTGTACATAAGTGTCAAACGCACAACATTTCTGTTTTGTCTTTTTGTTTGTCTATTTTGATTGACTCGGGGCACGATTTGACAACATAGTTCATTTTTGAGCACAGATTGAACTGTTTTGAGGTGAAAGTTTGGTTTTGCAAGAAGAGTCTGAGGTTTTGGGGATTTAGCTTGAAAATTGGGTTTTGTGTTCACAAGTTAGAGAAAGGGAGAGCAGCTTTCAAGGAATGTGTCTTAGCAATTGAGAAAAACTGTAAATAAATAAAAAAATGTAAACTAAATAACTAAAAAATAGTGATAAAACAAAAAGAAAAACTTTAGTTTACTATTTTAGTAAATTCAAAGGAAATGCCGCAAAATTCCCGCAACGTGATACCGCCATGGCGCGTTCATAAGAAACACGTTGCGGTAATATTGCGCTGATTTGCCGGCATGGTGTGTCTTATAAAAAGGGCTAAAGTTTCCTCTGTGTCAGAGCTGCATTAGAATCCATATTTGTCTCTGGATTAAGCTAGCAGGACTCCCTTTTCTGACGTCACTTGATTTGGCAGAAAAAAAAATTTTCTCGCAAAAATGACTCTAAAAGCCTAAATAATTTATGTATGTGCAAAAAACTTTTAAAAACGAGTTTCTGTTATGTTTCTCTAAACATTGGGTCATGGGAGTCTCTAACTTGCAATTAGCTCTTTAATCAAAGCAGCTATTATCATTCGTGCAAATATTTAAAAATTTAACTTTGAATTTTTTTTTTTGTCATTTAGTTAAAACCATCTCCAGCCATCAGTCCACCCTTACCCGTATAAAGATACTGAAAGTGCTTTTTTAAGGGCGAGTTACCTTTTGACTACCCTTGTGTATGGTGGAGGTGAGTTCACTCACTACCATATCTATACACTTCAGTGTGGGCTCCTTCAGCTTTTGGATCTGCTTTTTCACTATAGCCTCAAAGGCCAGGTCAGGGGTGAAAAGCCCCGTCCTGTTGGGATGAGCAGGTGGAGAGAGAGAGAGAGAGAGAGAGAGAGAGAGAGAGAGAGAGAGAGAGAGAGGAGTGCACCCAAGGAGATAAATGAAAGTGAGATGAGATGGAAAAAAAGAACAAAAGAGTTTAAAGAAATGATAAAGAGAGAAGGATGGAAGTAAACTGGAGACGGAGCAGGAGTGAGGATGGATTAGAGATGAAAAAGAGGTGTGAGGAGTTGGAGGGACAAACAGCACAGAAGGAAGAAAGTGCAAGTGACATTTGGTTTTCCCTGCAGCCATTCTAAAACAGGACCGCGCTGGAGTCTCTCTCTACGAGGAAAGAGGGAGCAGAAGAGCAGAGGAACAGTTAGAGATAGAGAGAACCCCCCAGCCTGCTCCACTCCGCCAGCCAAAAGTTCAAGCAACAACAAACTGAAAGACTGCAGATGTGCACCTGGACGCTCAGCCAGACCCCCTCTTCCCTCCTGATCTCCACCTAAACCCCGTTTCCTCCGTCTTCCACTGAAAGCCTTTTATCATAACATTTATCCTCCCAGGCTTTCCCAGTTGTTGCAGCTCAGCCTAGGTTGAAATCATTCAGTCACACTGGATCCATTTGGAGAAAAGACTCCTGCTCGTTTCTCTTGGCCCTACTTCTGTAAGGGCCGTCCGGCTGTGATTGTCACATCTGCAGGTGCGCGACTGCAGCCTCACACACAAGAAAGGTTTGGAAACTGATGTCATCCAATATGGTTGCAGGAAGAATGTTAAAAAGATTAATCATGTTTGTGCATTTAAACACATTGGAGTCAATAATCTTATTTACACTGCAAAAAATAAATTTTAAGAAAGTTTAAAAAAGCCTCATTTTCAGACTTATTTTTAGTCTGAAAATAACTAAAATTTCTTATCTGCAAAAACAGCACAGCTTGAAATAAGGTAAATATTCTTAGATAGTATCCAAATGTTCTTGTTTTGAGTGAAAAATCTGCCAACGGGGTAAGCAGAAGATGCTTGGCAAGAATTCTTAAAACTAGCAAAAGAATCTAAAGTTAGATTTATTTGTTAGTTTTAAGCAACTTTTGCTTACGACATTGGCAAACAAGAAAATTTGGATCATATGTTTGTTTCAAGTAATGCTGTTTTTGTAGATAAGATATTTTTAATTTAGGCTAAAAATAAAGATACATTTTAAAAACATGGCTTTTTTACTGTCCTGAAAGTCAGTTTTTGCAGTGTATGACTCATATCTCTTAACATTGTTTTAACTTATTTATCTGGGTTTTTGAACGCTATTGTCTGTCAGAAATCATATTTTGATGACCACTCAGCTTCCACACAGGATTTCTACAGCACAGCTATCAACCATTGGCAGCCTGTCCAGCTCAACCCATCCAAAAGCAGTACAAGAGGCAGGCAGGTCAACCTCAGCCCACCCCGTCCCTCCAGGTGTCCCCCAACAAGGACCGGAGAGAATCAGGTGGACACAGCACAAGGAAGCCAACGACTGAGGGACGTATTGGGGTCAAAAGCCAAACACAAGACACTAATCACCATTTATGGTTTTTGTTTTTACCTTCCTGGTACACTGCCTAACTGTAATGACTAGCTCAGAAATGACCATGTCCACACATTTGGTGCAAGGCTCTTTAATCTTCCCAATCTGCCTTTTCACAATGGTCTCAAAGGCCATGTCCGGGGTGAAGAGGCCGGTTCTGCCCGACACAGAGAGAACCAGCCACAGGGCCGAAAAACGACAGGGGTGGAGGGGAGAAAGAGAGACAGGAGGAGGGAGGAGGGTGAGGCAGAGAGGAGAATGTTAGTTGTGGAGATTTACCTTCCATATCATAGCATTACCACCAAAGACATTTAAAAACAGAGGGTAAAGGCATGGAGATTCAAAGAAACTACTGTTATTACTACTGGCTGGTCGGTAAACTCCTAAATGTTACTTTTAAAATGTTGCTGAATTTAAGCCCGGTTCACACGGCAGGATTTAAAACTTGACAGATGATTTTCAAGACATGAAAGAGCGCACATAAAGAGTCACGGACATGCCAGTTGTGCTACAGTGTGTTGTGTGTGGCAACACGGCAAACCTAAACACACACGAACCGATCAAATGTAGCTTCGGTGTGTGCAGCACGCTCCCGTAGCCTCGCTTTCTGATTGGCCATCAACAGGCTGTCCGGTTGTTCTTCCTCAAAATCGGGCCAAGACAGTCCAACATGTTTAGTATCGCCAATTTATGACTGGAGCGGTCCTGACGTCCTTCTGAGCAGACCAAAGCACTCTTAACACACCACACACCGCAGGAATATCTGATAAGACTATCTTAAGAGCCATTACAGTAACTGGGGGCATCAGAAACGGAGGATCAGGTCAAAATTGGAATCGTTTACTTGCCGTGTGAACCGGCCTCAACAAACTGTTAAAATATAACTTCAAATGTGACACAACATTAAAACTAAAATGATAATTGCTCTGCAGAGGATGAAAGTCAATGTAGTTTCCAAAAACAAACAATCCAGTACCACTAGACCTGCACGTCCCCATGGCTCACACACCCACTAGCTAAAGTGGCTAATGTGCATGCCTGAAAACAGCATCCTCCCACACACACACGCACACGCACGCACACACACACACACACACACACACACACACACACACACACACACACACACACGCACACACACACACACACACACACACACACACTCTTAAAACAACATGGATGCTGTAAACGAGCATTTTCTTGGTTTTGACTACTAACCTACTCCGATTTGTTAATTGGCTATGAGATATGTAAGGTCACCATGTAAGAATGTATGTTTTAGGGTGCTGAGTGCAAGATTTTACCAACCAGACTGACCAACAGGCCACACACACACACACACACACACACACACACACACACACACACACACACCAGCACAGATATATGAACAAACCAAAACGTGAAAAAAACAAGAATATTATCGCCTGATCTCTCTCTGATCCCTAGATTTCCTTGTTTAAGTGCATATTTGATACTAGCTTGCAGAAGAGCAATTAGTGTGGAGGTCTTGGCTCGAACTAGGGAGGCAGTTGGATGCAATTGTGGTAATTGAGACAAAGAGATGAAGGGATGAGAGGACAGAGGAGTGAGATGAAGGGCAGACGTGCCTGATGCCGTGAATGTTCTTGATAGCGTAGCTGATTTCCTTTCGGAGCTCTTTCTCATCAAACTCCATCTGAAAACAGACAAAGAAGATTAAAGACACACACACACACACACACACACAGTAGATTCTGGCTAAACTCAAAGCCTCCTTCTTCCAAGTTCATGTATTATTCTCCTACCATCTGTTTTTAATATTTTTGTTCAAGCATCTCCCTTTAATTTACTGCAATGCCGCATTCATCACGTTTTTTTTTTCAGGTTTCAAATTCTATTCCCAAACTTTTCTCTTCTTATAAACACATAAAACACGGTGATGAATCGACCTCAAACATATCCGACGCACACAGCCTTTTTGTGTTTTTTGTCTGATTAGGAAGCAGTCTGTTCTGTCGCCTCGGTGGGAAACCCAGCGGGCATTTTTCTACGACCTTGGACACAGACAGTAAGTTTTAAACCCTCTGAGGGAGGGAGAGAGAGCACACAAGACAGGGAAGGCTGGGAAAGAGAGAAGAGATCAGTCGTGAAAGAGGAGGAGAGAGGAAAAAGCCTTTAGAGACGGAGGACAGAGGAGTTGGGTGAGGAGAGTAGAGAGAGAGACAGAGGCAATAACATAAGAGGATTATTTCAGTGAGAAAGGTCGTTCGCTGAAGCCAGTAAACGAGTAAATTTATAGCAGGAAATCCGTGGGTTTATTTATGATGGACACGTTCCACTAAGAAAATGTCCTGGTGCTTTGCATGCTAACTCACTACAGTGATTTAGTCAGCCATCACTGCAGTCCCGCCCTTCGTTTTCCTGCTGTCGCAGGTCAACATGAACTTGATGCACCAGGTGGTTTGCTTTGCAGAACCATCTGGAAGGAAACGGTTTGGAAAAGAGTCAAAAAACACTCAGCAGGTGAGTAGATGAATAAGTCGGGTTAAGAAAAATGTCACCCACAAGGGGGCGATTTGTTCAATAAGGGCAAAAGCCACCAGAAGCTGTAAATACACAGTCACACACCTAACCCTTTGGTTATGGATCCGCTTGTTACTTTGATTATGAAAAGAATAATGTGCTAAAGACCAATTCAAAAACCTTTTAGTTAGACGTGTTTTTATGTAGAATGTAAAATAAATAATTACTAAATCCTGCAAGAGTTTAGTTAGTGAAGATTTGGTGCTTTAACCCATAGCTGGCGCATAATTTACTATACATCACAGCAAAGTAAAACAAGGTTCCTTGTGTTTTTTAAATATTTATAATACTTTCAGTACTTTACTAACCAATATATGGCCCTAGACATCAAAATGCCTTGTATTTAACCCTTTAAGTGCCAGGTCAACCATTTGTTGGAGCATATTTTAGTCTCTAAATCTTAATGAAATGTGCACTGTAAGAAACTGGGGGAAAAATTGATATACTAAAATAATTCTCAAAAATATTAATAATTATTTAATATCATTATTTTTATGCTAATGTTAAAATAGTTCTTGTTATAATATCCCCTTTCAGGAATTCTGCATGATGTTTTTTTTTTTTAGAAATTCATAAAAATGGTCTTACCCTGCACTGTTATATAATGTAGGTAATAGGCCCCTATGTCAAAAATGTTTTATTATTTTGCTAAGCCTGTCCCCATAGAGCCCCACGCAATTTGACGTTAGCACCACTTAGCATTAGCCAGTAGCGTTAGACATCCGCTTACATACAGATGTCAGTCACAGAGCGTGCACACGCGTTTGCAGAAGTACCGAGACAAATGAAGAGTTGGGGACATTTCTTATGAACAAGCAAGCCTTTAAAATATGAATAAACAATATATGTGAGGATAATAATTGTAAAACAAGGTGTTTTATCTCTATTGGCCAGCTAGAGGTTCATGAACAAGAGACGTTGCTTCCAGCCGTAAACACAAGTAGGTGTGATACATTTTATCAGACCTCTGAGAAAAAACTGAATTTCTGCTTTTTGTGTTTACGTTATTAAATGTTATATTAAATGTTTTATTCTTTAATAGATATACTATGACTATACATGTGTGGAATTTGGAAGTGGAAGCCACACCTTGACCAGCTCAAAGGGAAAGCGTTCATGGAAGATGCGATTGATCCTTGCTCCACCTGACAGCTCAGCTGTGTCGATCTGGTCTCCAGAACCTTCTATACACTTCTCAAAGTCCACAGAGAACTGCTGCACCATCCTGCAGAGAGAGGGGGATGCAAACATCACCAAACACAACCGACACCTTCAACTTCCTGTTTCTGTCACACACTCACTGGAGCAGGGCCTTGGTTTTACGAGACGGATCATCAGGTCGGAAGTTTTTGTATTCGTCTACCTCCTTCTCTATGGAGAGGAGCTGACTCTGTAGCTTGGTCCGCAGGCCCGGAAGGGTGTCTCGGATGTGGTTGGTCAGTTGCTGTTGAGGTTAGAGGTAATCTTTTAGATCAGTGGGAATAGTGTAAAAGTCTGGGCAGTTTTACCCACCTGATTGAGAACTTTCTGGAGGTAAGGCGTGCCCATCCGGTCGGCCAGGTGTCGGTACGCAGGATGGGTGAGAAAGAACTTCCTCTCTGCAGCCATAGCAGCAGTGATGTCTTTCTTCCCGTCTATGTCCTTCTGGCTTCTGTTCACCACACCGATGTAGCCTGGACAACACAGAAATCACTGTGAGGAAAAACCAGCTCCAACTCAACTTGTGACTTTGTAAAATATGAGAAAGAAGGAGAATTGGAATCTTGGCTTGTTGCTGCACTCTTAAATACATGAGGTCCATTTCAGGGAACGGTTCTAAGAGGATCCAACTGCTTCAGAGAAGTTTAATAGGGTTAGTCTGTGGGAAACCACAGTCTAAAGGCCTGGCAGGATAATCGTGCCGATGTTTGACCCTCTCTTCCCCTCGCAACAATCTTAAAAATGTGCAATTACTGTAACGTCTCTAAAGATAATCTTATCAGATAATCCTACCTTGTGTGGTGTGTTACAAGCGCTTTGTCTGCTCGGAAGGATGTCATAAATCTGGTCTTTCAAACACATTGGACTGTCTTGGTCTGATTTGAGCCGACATTTTAAAAATCCTGCCGTGTGAATCGGGTATGAGAACGCCACGATAATAGAGCAAGACGGACGGAGAGCCAACAAGAGAAAGAGAAGAGGTATTTACATTAAAAAAAGGAGTTTGATTTTTGTTTTTAAGGTTAGACTGGAACAGAAAAAGGAAACAAAGAACTAGGAGAGGTTAAGTTAAGGATTTAGTTTCCTCATACGGCACTCTTTAAGGTTGTTTCATGGCCGTAACTACAGAAAATCTGGGAACGTCTACGGCATTAGACAAAGAAAGGGGTTAGAAACAGTTTTAAAAAAATAAAAACATAGAAAAAACAAAGGACGTGACGAATATTCAAGAGCACATGCCTGGGGTCTAACCAAGTGCAAATGGAAAGAAAAGAACCACATCAGCACATAGCAATAAGAAAAACCCACAGGACACATGCAAGCTCTTTTCCAAGAGTGTTTCTCCTCTTTCTGCCAGCTCTCTGCTAGGTTTTTTTTTTTACTTTTGATTTCTTACTCGGGTCTGCTTTGTTACACGCCCTCCCAACATTTCCTCAACAGTTTTAGAGCCAGCTCTGAGGACGCCTGCTGCACCACCACAAGAGGGAAACGATGTGTCACTGAGCTGAGGGGCAAAAGTGTGAGTGTGTATGTGTGTGTGTGTGCGTGCGTGTGTGTGTGCGTGTGTGTGTGTGTGTGTGCGTGTGTGTGTGTGTGCGTGCGTGCGTGCGTGTGTTCTCACCCCTTCGAAGAGGAAGCAGCTTGTTCTCCAGAATGTCTTTAGCATCTGTTCCCTCGTCCATCAAGTCCAGCTTGGTGATCACACCAATGGTCCTCATACCTGCATGCAAAGTAATGAGATTATAAATTAAACATGATTTTTAATGCATGTGAAGCATTATGCATAGTTTAAAACATTAAAGAGGAATAAAGAAAGCAAAATACCAAAGTGGATGACATATTTATATCCTCTAAAACTATTTGTTTCCTAGTTTCTGTACATTTATATTCAGTTTGTGCCAGTGTGTGTGTGTGTGTGTGTGTGTGTGTGTGTGTGTGTGTGTGTGTGTGTGTGTGTGTGTGTGTGTGTGTGTTTTGTGCCTTCACACACACTCACCCTGAGGGTCGACCTCTTTGGCAATCTTTAGAGCGTCAGAGTTGGCCAGATCAGAGTTGGCCGGGGACACGGCCAGCATCAGGCAGTTCTCCTTAGTGACAAACTGCATCAGCATCTCCCTGATCTGGAACTCAATGTCTGCAGGTTGGTCACCCACCGGAACCTTCGTCATTCCCGGCAGATCCACCAGCGTCAGGTTCAACACTTTCAGGAGAAAACAGAATGAAAAAAGTGAAAAACTATCGAGTAAAATGCACTTGAATGAATGATTAAATAAAAGCTCAGAGGACCAGAGGGGAACATCACTCAACATATAAAACATCTGCTGCAGGTTAGGGTTAGGGTCTACTCACCGTGAGGAGAGTAGACACGGAGGTTGATGGGTACGGGGGAGATGCCTTTATTTGCTCCCGTGACACGATCAGTTTCCGCCTCGATCTCCTGACGAACCTCGTCAAAATCCGTAAACTTTTTCCCCTTACAGTGGAGGAACTCAGCATACTCTAGACAAGACAGAAAAAGCAGGTTCATGAAGACACAGGAGGAAAACAAATATTGTCTCTTAGCAGAATTCTGTGAAAACAGCAACAAACTTTGATTTGTTTATAAAATCTCAGGTAACAGCTTTCATTTAGAAAAATGACTCATTAATTCCTCAAATTAGCTGAAGGCAAATATTTGTCTGATTCACACACGATGAGTGAGCTGTGGGGAAACGCTCTCAAGCAGGCCCTGGGCTGTGTAACTATGGAAACAAGAGGATGTTGTCATCAGTCTACAGAGCTGAGCGGAGTGGAAAATATTTTGAGGGATGTTATTTCTCTGAGGGAAAGGGCACGAGGACTCCAGCTGTGTCTCACCTGCTGTGTTTCCTGCTACATTATGTTTGCAAGATGCATCATAAAAAGTCAAGAACGAGGATGGGTGAGGAAGAGTTTCGTTTCATTTCATTGGAATGGGAGAATCAGTGCAAAGTTGCTTTAACAAGTAGTTGTTTTTCTTTTTTAGGTGATATTTGATTTAATTTGAAATTTAATGCATCAGCAAAGCCACAAATATCTTTGAAAAAAAAATTTTTATAAATCTGAGATCACAATTTACGCCACAGCTGACCTGCAGATTAAACCTAAAGACTGCATTTAGTTTTGAATTTGAATGTCATAACAGCATTAGATTATCACGTCACTCAGGTCATTTTATGACATAATTCTGGAAACAATCCTAAATTATGTCGAGCAAATCATTTTTCACCAAAATATTGTTAAATTTGTTGTTTGTAACTGCAACCATCATCATTACTTAAGATGCATCAATTAAATCATTGCATGCTTCCTGTTGCCTAAAATCCTGATAATATTAAATCTTTTAGTCTGTCATCACATCTATGGAATAAGAAGACAGCAACACAGAAGGGACTCATTGATGTTTACCTGTGGGGGAGGTCATCAGCTGCAGAACCAGAGGACGCCGGGTCACGATGCCAGAACCACGGGGAAGGAAATCCCTGAAACACACAGACAGGTGATAATAGTGAGTAGGAGAGATGGCAGAAAGAAAATCCATTACTTGAATTGCTCTTTACTAAAGAGGAAACCCAATCTGTGACGTTTTGTTTTGCTGTATTAGCACATATTTCCTTAGAAATATCAGAACATAAATGTGAGGCTTTGTTCTCCTCTCTGTCGCTTATGTAACCTTCAACCAGCCGACAGCACAGCTGTCGTTTAGTGATGTGTGAGCAATAAGGATGCTGCAGATGAATTAACAAATTACATAAATGCTTTTATGAATAATTTGAGTTTAGTAATAAAACTTTTTTTTTCTTTTCCAAAAAACTGGATCACTTGGCCTAATTTTTATGTGTGAGGGTGCAAACTTCTCCAGACTGACAGCTTTGGATGCTCCGTACCTGAGGCTGAACATTTTCCAGTTTTAGAAGGAACAAAGCATGTGTGTGTTTTTATTATCTGTGGCTCCAAGTTTCCTGCAATAAAATATGAAAACGGCTCACTCTGCAGGAGCGTAATTTCTAGTGTCAATCGAGTGTTTAGGTTCTGCTATGAGAATCCTTTCAGTGTGTGTGTGTGTGTGTGTGTGTGTGTGTGTGTGTGCGTGTGTCTGTTCTCCCACTTGGAGGCCTTTTCAAATAGACAGATGGTCTTAGCAGCAGGTCCTTCTCCTCATCCTCCCTTCAAACCGGTGACACAGAAATCCCTCACATGAGGGCAGACCCTGCAGACAGACTTGATTTTTTTTCTGCTCAAATTTTGTTTAAAAACTGGAAGAAAATGAATCTTTATGCTCTTCCTTATAACACTCTGATGTTTATCCAACTCCCTTCTCTCATCATGGAACTAATCCCTTCAAGTGGGCGACAAAAGCCCCCATCAGCTCCACCCACCTCTGTTAAATCTCCACTGGTGAGGTGGGGGATGAACACCCCCCCACACACACACACACACACGCACACACACACAATCTGCTAACGAAAGCAGGGAGAGGAATGAAACCATTAAAACTAAACAGGCCAAGCAAAGCATCAAGATACCTTTTAGCAGTAAAACAATCAGTCAATACTTGTCTGAAGCACGTCTCTAATGTGTATCTGAAACCTTTCACAGCTAAGAATTAATACAGTTATGTGTTAACTACAAGGAATTCAAATAAAACTCTATCAACTTTTGCAAGTTTCAGATTATTTGTTTTTTAATTTACTGCTTTCATTAGTGGAAATTCTCAAAATAGTGTTAAAAATAAAATGTTCAAATATTAAAATAAAAAATCAGAGTCAGCCTTTAAAAAAAGAGCTGAGTTAACAAAGTAGAAAATACTAAACATCATAATTAAATTATAATGAAATTAACAAAATATTGTCTTATTTTTTTAAATGCAACTTTGCAAATACTACCTATTTTTTCAACTAAGCAATTTATTTTTTCTCTTTTGGCTTTTCCCTTCAGGGGTCGCCATGGCAAATCATCTGTCTCCATTTAGCCTAGCACATCGCCCACCATCTGTAATGTCAGAAAAGATCCTCCAATATTGAGAAATTATTAACCTAAAGGGGACAAATTTTGACTTTTCCTGTTATAATAGTTTTATGGTCAATTCCAAACACGTTTATGAAGTTCTGTGCTCTAAATCCATCTCACATAAAGCAATTTCAACTGTTTTATTCTTGGCAGTTTCAGTACCTTCCAGAATGAGCTGTTTCAGGGCTCTGTCACTTTAAAGACTAAGTCACCCCCTACCAGAGTCTTATTACACACAAGCACATACACACCACTCAGACGTAGAAATAGCAGCACACTTCCTAGTCTATAGGATTTCTCTCCACCTTCTTCACCAGAGGAAAGAGAGGAAAGTTTTTTGGAGGAGGCAAGTGATTCTGAGCCGTATCGTTTTATATCGCCTCGTGAGTTGCCGAGCCAGCTGGAGGTATGGCCGAAACTCGGCTTTCTCTACACCTGACAGTGGCAGCACCAGACGTCCTGCTGTACTGGCTACGTCACAGTGTACCATTTTAGCTAATAGCAATGACTGATTCAAATGAAAATGTAGTGCAGACGTTTAACTTGAAAAGGGCGCTACACTGACCTTTTGGCTGAATATTTCTATTTTAAATAAAATGCAATAAAGTGCCAAAGTAATGGTTACACGTGTCTACAGAAAAATTAGACACTCATTTATACAGTTTATCAGCAAAAAAATGTTGATTTGGGGGTGACTTGCAAGTTGTTGCTAGCCCCACCCACCCATGTGCCACTCAGGCTGTTGAGAAGGTCCAATATTTGAGAGAGGCTTGGAGTAGAGCTGCTGCTTCTCCAGCCTGGAGAGGTGAGAGGTAGCTCTATTCATATTTCCCCATTTGTGATGTCACAAACAGGGACTTTTTGAAACAGCTTGTTTTAGACACAAAATTCCTAAAACCAATCACTGAGAAAAATGGTTGAATGGATTTTTATACATTTGGAGTGTTTTAGAGGCAGTAGAGACCCACATGGCAGCACAAAAGGATGCAAACGGTGAGTTAAACATGATACGTCCCCTTTAAAAGTGTTTGGGTCAAGATAACATCATATGCACTATCATGTTAAAACACAACACTTCTCCTTTTCCGACCAGTTAGTGCTCAAAGTATTCCTGAGTAAGCTGCTGACATCCCAAGTTTGATCTCAGTTTCTGTAAACTTGACTGATTTATTTGTTTTTGTAAACGTTGATTAGCTGTGGCAGTCATGTTGAATAACGTTGACTTCAAAAGTTAATCAGTTGTAGACGTACATCTGGTGATTACTTTCTGAGAGTTTTGTTAAAATCTGTCCATTGGTTCATTTTGCAGATCCCCACAAATATCTGGTGTCAGTGGAGCAGTGATTTATTGAAAAGTGCACAGGAATTCTCTGACAACTGCACATGCAGATCCTATTTGCAGATGCAGAATGAACAGTTTGCATTCAAGCACAAATTCATGAAAAACATTTCATCGGATTCGGATGCTTACGTGCTAGTGTTATCACAAACTCCCAATCACCCAGTAACTCAAACTAAACACTGCTCTGCTTTGCGTAGCCTCATACCCGTCTTCCACACACCGACACACTCTGTCAGCCTCAACTAATCCTCCTCTAAAGCACAGCACTACAAGAGTGGATGTAGTGAAGCAGCAGGCATGTGCTCTCCCCATCAGAACCCAGAACAAGGGGGTGGTGATAAATAATGCACACTCATATGGATATAATGCTGCAAAACACAATGGAGGATGGAGCCAAGGACACTCCTGATTGCTGGAGGATGGGAAATCAGGCTAGACTGCAGCCAATAGGAGAATATGGTGATGGCCCAAACTGAGATTAGTGCAAATCCTCTACAGCAGAGCAAGTGATGTTCTCTCTCTCTTACTCTTTCGCTTGCTCTTTACTCTTACTGCTCTCACTAGTTCACCCCAGCCTTTAAAGCAGATTTTTTTTTACTGCAACAAGACCGGACACATCCATACTGCTCTTAATTTATATCACCCATTAAAATCAGCACAAGGCCAGCCAAGGTGCTGTACAATCACATAACAAAAACAGTACAATCTATACAAGCAATAGGAGTATATAAAAATGATACAAGCAATAAATAATACATTAAAGCAACATCAGTGTCAGTCTCACATGGAATCGAAAGCCAAATTATAAAGTACATTATTGAACTAGACTTAAAAACCATTACAAAATTTCACCCAACAGGGAAAACAGAAATGACCCCAAAATAGAGCCCTGCGGGATTCCCCATGGCTAATGTTCTGTGTGGATGTACAAGGGCCTAGCCTCACAGAAACAGTCATACAAGAAAGGTAAGGCCTAAACCTTGCCAGGGCCAGCCTATAAATTCTAATATAATGCAGAAGACAAGAAACCTCCTTGTCCACCTTGTCAGAAGCAGCAGTAAGGTCTAACATAACAAGTAGTACAGGTCTGCCGCTGTCTGTAGTTTACAGTTTACAACTCCCATAACTGCCCAGTGAGTTCATCGTACATTTCTGTAAAACAGGTACAGAGCTGTTCTTTTCAGTTTAAGTAAATTCTTATGTTTTTAGATAGTAATAAAGTAACCCTTCAGAAGTCTAAAGTCAACGCCCAATCATTTAAAACAACACCTTTCATTCCAAAACTCTATAAATGCTGTGCTAACTTTAGAAACACAAAAACATAGAGAATTTTTTTCAATCTTTGTATTTTCTGCATCTAAACCTAAGCAGACACATTATTTCCAGCTCTGAACCCCAGTCTGATTATGAGGGGTTGAATAAAATAAAAATGTCTAAAAAGAGGAAGTGAAAATTAAACTGCAGATGAAAACTCTCTTCTCGCTTTGACTTTATTGTTTATTTTCTGAAAACATGAAACTTTATTCAGAATAATAGTGGAGGAATTGTAACATTTACTGTTTAATGTCATTAATGAGCCAGAAATACCAGATTATTTATGCATTTTTTATTGTTCAATGTTTTAATTTCTTTTATCTTGATTTTATGTTGTTCTTGTTCTCCTGTAATGGGTGTGGAAGGCCCTATAAATAAAGCCTTGATTGATTGATTGATTGATTGATTGATTGATTGATTGATTGATTGATTGATTGATTGATTGATTGATTGATTGATTGATTGATTGATTGATTGATTGATTGATTGATTGATTGATTTACAAAATAACAAATCAATTTGACTGAAAACTGTGTAAAATGTGCAATATAGTGTTAATCAGTTTTTAAATTAAATATACCACTCAAAATGATCTGTTCACTCACATATTTTTTAAGCGTGAAACCTCACTCATTCATCATCCTAGTGAAGGTTTCTGTGCAGCGTCAGTTCACTATCCTGCCCCTCACATCAGCAGCAGCTCTCTGTCTCAGTATTATGTAACACGACACCATTTTTATTTCAGACACTCGGTGTGGGGGTTGGAACGGTGACGGCAGAAACACCTAACCCCAGCCCTTCATGCTGTAGTTCCTGTTGGTATCAGTTGTGCAAAAGCAGCAGCGTTCTGCAACAACAAAAGGCTCCAGCTGGCTAAATTCTGCACACCACACCTGGGTTTGATTGCATTACAGAAAAGCGTTATAACCCATTTCATTCTGTTCTGATTTGGTCCTTTGTCTCTTAGAATAGAAACAATCTGCATGAGTCAGGAAAATAGCCCATGCCACTTTTTACTACAAATCCTGTGGTTCAGCAAACTGAGGAGCTTTTGATATTCCAGAAGGATCGTTAGGTATGAAAAGTGTCTCTAAGAGGGAATTATGTTCTTTTTTTTTTAGTTTGAAGGAAACCAGCTGTGCTGACTTGTGTCTTTAGGTGAGCTGTCCAAGGTGCTGAAAACAAGTTTGAATGAGAACGGACATTTAATGTAGCAAGTAGGGGATTAAAGTATGCTGGATTATGGATTCTAGAGTGAATTTAATGCTTTCTGAAAAGAAATTGGACAACAATGTCTGTTAGTTTTTTAATATAACAGCATTTTGTGTCACTTCTGGGTCAGTGCACCCTGTGCTTCAAAGACAGCTGCTGACTCATGACACGAAACTAAAACAGCTTCTAGTTTTAAAAAATGAATAAAACTAAATCCAAATGGGTTTTTCAGAAACTGCTGTAGCTTTTTATCAGAGAGTGCTCTGCCTTTTCATTTCTATGCCCCAATTTATCTGCAGTCTATTTGTTCCTGCTGCCTTTTTCCTGTTTTAATTGCTTATAATATTATTTAAAAACTAAGATATGTTGACATCAATTCCACCTTGACTGAACACACACAAGCTGCTTTGTCTGTGATAATTAGACTCGTGGGAGTCTAAAATAATAACATAAATACATAAACGTCAACCAGCAGTTGTGCCGACTCATATCCATGAAATTAATTATTTTTTATATTTAAATTTGTGCAAATTAAAAGTAAAATGACAGTAAACATTCTGTCAAATAATGTAGAGTCACTTTATTTTTATTATTTAGATAAATGACAAACATTCACAGGTTCTACTGCCTTTTTATGTTTTTGTCTGATAGATTTCAAATGAGAACTTTCTGAAATGGTGATGGTGTTTTTCTTAATTTAATTTCCTTTTGTGAGTAAACAGTAACAGTGATAGTATAAATTAATTGATTAATTAATTAATTAAAATGTGCTAACTGACCCACTATATGGAATGCTTTATTTATTTGTGCATTATGAGATCAACGCTTGTGCTCTCTGTTTTAGAGTTTCAAACTCCCATTTCCAACAGCAGAGTACCAGCTGATCAAAATATAAACAAAGAGATAAAATGCTGAGAGACGAAAGGTCACACTGCCATGACAAACATTAGACTGAGCAGCAAACAGCAGCTTGCAAACACAAAGCAGGACTGCAACGGTAATAAATTAAATTAGATACTATCTATTATACCGTCAGTTTCTCAACAGCTTTAGACTGAAGATAGACAGAGTCTGTGTCAGGAGGAGAATAAAAGTCATTTTGTAAGGAAGGGAGAGACAGACAAAACCAGGGAGGAAGTGCCAGCTGTAAATAAACACTGCATTGTGAAATTATGTCGACAGCACAAAGACGACAGATGACAGCGAGGTGGAAGTGCAGGAGGGGTGCACCAGCAGCAGCACTGCAACTGCACTATGAGGGTGGATGAGCACAAACACTGCAGGATGCTCATCAGCATTTTGTTTTACTGCTAGATGCAGATAAATCATCTGTTTGTTAACAAAATCTCCCCTACATCTAATAGCCCCTCAGGTAGAAAGGCATCATAAACTCCAAGCTGTTTCTATGACAACAGCTGAGAAAACGCAGTCAGATATGATCCATGGAGCACAAAGAGGTTTCTTTGATCACCTATATGCACATTTATATTCAGATAAAAATATTTAAATGAGCTGTAGAATGAATTAAAGGCTAAGCTGAAGGGTCATTTGGGTTTTGACTAAATATTGGGCCATGAACTAAATCTTTTTACTCGTGAAATTTGGAGTTTGAGAGATAATAATTTATTTTTGTTTCACATCTTTTAAATATTATTTATTCATGGATTTATCTTGCCCTACTGTGTTACTGTCCAGTAAGGAGTTCTGAAATAGGACTTTTTTTAACCCAAGTGTTTGCTTTTTTCTTAATGCAAATTTTTAAATAACAATTGAAGTTATAAAAGTTCTATGGTCGATTCAAAACATGTTCATAAAGGTCTTTGCAGAATATCCCTCTCACAGAGATTTCAGAAGTTTTATTCTTGATATTTTCAGTACCTTCCAGAATGAGCCGTTTCAGGACTCTGTCACTTTAAGACAAGCTGGAGCTGGCCACACCCACCCAACCCCCGCTCAGGCTGCTATAAGCTGAGAAGCTCCTCAAGCAGCAGCTCTACTCTTGCACAGGAGAGGTGGTTCTATTCTACTTCCCCATTTGTGACATCACAAATGGGGACATTTTGAAACGGCTTGTTTTAGGCACATAATTCCTGGAACCAAACACTGACAGAAAACATAAGGACAGGTTTGTTTCAAGTTTGGAGTGTTTATATAGGCAGAGAAACACATGGCAGCACAAAAGTATCCAAAAGGTGAGTTTTGCATATGTTCCCTTTAATTTAACAAAGGGTGGAAGCCTTTACCTAATATGCAATATCAGACAAATATGATTTAAAATGTTTGCTTTTAATCCTGATGATATTTTGTTTGTTTTGCAAAAGTGTTCTTCCTGAAACATCTGTTCAGCTCTTGGTAAATTTGAAGTATTTTAGGAAATGCTGTCATGCCTAATGCTGAGCTGTGCAGCTTATATCATCCTGCCTGTTATTGGGGGTTGTACAGAGCCACGTGTGTGAAGATTAAATGAACATGTAAACAGTGGGCGTGCTTCACCTACTCACAGTGAGGGGATTAGCAGCCATGAGGTGAACTGTGGTAGACTTATAAATCTACCTGAGAACGTCTGGGGTAGAAGAAACTCACATCTGCTGAACTGAGGGATAACATTTTATTGGGAACTGCTCTGTCACCAGTGGGAATATTTACTCAAACCTTAAAAGGAAACACAGCTAAATCACAAAATGTGCACTGCAGGCTTCATTCCCATCCACTCTGACAGACAGATGGGTGAGCTGAGCTGAAAGGGCTCAAAGCTCAAGTGGACTCTTCCCCCGTCACTGCAAGGTCATCAGGAACTGCAGCAGAACAGATCAGATTTGTTCTCCGGTGCTTTGTTTTGTGCTTATCAGCACCAGCAGCTCCGGCAGGCAGAAGTAAAATCTATGCAAGTTTGCAAAACTGAAAGCTCTCCACACTGCAAACCCCAGGATTAGACAGCCTTGTCACAGGAGCAACACAGGAGGAAGAAACTCTACAGCCTCAGGGGATTTATTATATTCATTACAAGGATTGGGAAATCATTTAAGACTCATCAGAAATATTCTAACTAGTTATAAGCATACATGTCTTATTAAAACAGGAATTTGGTTAATTTACAGTAATTTGGTGGTAATGTTTGGTCAAAGAAGGCATCATGGTGGTGGAGTAAACAGATAAACTTCACTGGGGATTTGTGTAGGCCTCACAAAATAATCTGCTTCCCTGCTGCTTCTGTCAATGAAATCAACTAAAAAAAGAAAGTGAATAAATGAGTGCGCAGTGATTTAGACAGATCTGATCTCTTCACTAATAAATGTATTGATATTAAACCTGTCCACAAAGAGCACTGGGTGGAGATGCACCGAGGCGCATCATCACCACCACCACCATCAGCCTGCAGAAGCGACTTACTTCCCCACGAAGTTCTCCAGCACCGAGCTCTTCCCTGCGCTCTGGCCGCCCACCACCGCGATCTGCGGCAGGTCCAGGTTCGCGTTTTGTCCGATGGCGGAGAAAGCATCCTGCATGCGGTTCACCAGAGGAATCAGATCCTCCATTCCCCGGTTCCCCATCTTTGCGGCGCAATAGTCCTCCTCGCCTTGTCAGAACAGGTTTGTTTATTTGTCCTCCCGCGTCTCTGCTCGCCACCCTCGCGCTTAGAGGGAGCTTTATTTCTTATTTTGGTGGCTGTTTTGTCGGGTTTTCTCCCTCATTGACAGCGATTAGACAGTGTGTCAGAACACCAGAACCCTCTCCACGACACTCCTCTACGCCCCAGGGGAGGAGGAGGAGGAGGAAGAGGAGGATGATCTCCTGTATTTTCTGAGGAGATCCCTGCAGTACACCAAACGCATCGCTTGGTGGTGTGATTTCTTCCATTTTTCACATCTAGCTCTTCTCTGGATAACCCACTGCAGTCATTCTTCAACTATGATCTCTTCTGCATCAAAACAGCAGAAAATCAGCAACATTATGTATGAAAAACACAAAAACAAAAAGATATTGTTAAAAACTTATTTAGGATTTAGAGGAAAACAAATGTCCTCAAAATGAACTTTGCAAGTGGGAGAAGAATAATGATGGACCAATAAGGGTCTTATAATAAACAATATATTAAAGTCACTAAAAGTGATACCACAAACAAAACCATGGGGGATAGTTTTTCATGCACAAATTTAGCATTTTCTTAACTAATTATGGGCATCGAAATACTTAAATTTCTTCACTTAGTTTGTAATCAGGTTCCTCAAGAAACAATGCACCCTCCATTTTTATTGTCTGACCCTCCATCTGATCTATGGTCTGATTTTTCACAAGTTCTGGATCAAATTGGCTATGTGTGCGTCCTCAAGCTGCATTCTGAATTTTGTGATGTTTTCAAATAGAAAGTTGAGAATCTTTATCTTGATGTCCACTACAACAAACATTCACTTATAGCAACTTTCCCTCCTGACACAGGTGAGAACATTTTATTTCAAATTTAAGACTTCTATAAATGTTTTTCTTATGACGGTTGGTAAAGATTAAACATTCAACAATTATAATAAAACATTCCAGTTATTTTAATAACTACACACCCTAAAATCTGGTATTATTAACAGAAATTCCCTTAATTTTTAATTTTCTCAGACTGAAGTAGGAAAATATGTCCTTCAGCTCTCTAGACCACCACCAGGGGGCGATAGAATTAATAGATTTTGGCCAATAGCTTCATGCGCCTCAGCTTTGACAGCCAGTAAGTCTGTGCAGTTAGTTGTTGACTTTAGCTGGATTATCAACAACTCCAGCCACTTTTCCTTTTAAAGTTATTTTGTTAAAACTGAAGGAAGCCTGAGGTAAAATATTGAAAGCGGTCTAATGATCGAGATCTGTGAAATAGCTCGATGCTATCGGTTAAGCTAACATTAGCTGTTGTTGTGTTTAGTCTGTTTGGTGTAACATTAGCAGGTGTTATGGCACTTTACTACATATAACTCGATATTAATACATACTTTTTGTGTTAATATCCCGGTATCGTGCAGGTGAGCTAAAAAACACGATGCCTTCTTTATAAAGTTTGACGAGGAAGCAGAAATGTAAATAACTGTTTGCTGGAGTGTGTGCTAGCATGAGCTAGTTTCCATGAAATAGGAGAACGACCTGCTGTCTCAGGACTGCGCAGTATTATCGTGTGCCTTAATGCGCACCCACTGAATGAATTGCCCAATAAAACCAACTTTTCATTCCCCGGTTCTGAATCTCCTGTAGGAGGTTTTACCGAGCGGTTCTAACAGTCCGGTGTAAACCAGCGGAGGACTTTACAGCCCCGGGATGTTTAACCCACATATCCATCAGCAGCAGCAACAACAGCAGCTCCACCACCACCTCCGACAGCTACAGCAATTTTTCCAGCAGCAGCCTCCTCCCCCGCCTCCTCCGCAGCCGCCCCCGGCGCACCATGTCGCCCATCACCACCAGACACAGCGGTAAGCCGGTTAACGCGACACCGGGGATTATGTGAGGCCTACTGTGTGGGAAGTGAGCTAGCTGGTCTAGCTAAGCTACAACACCCATCAAACCTTCATTTGTAGAGTAAACTTTCATCCTTTTCTGACAAAAAACTGTCATTTTAAGACCATTTTCTCACTTTGTTTTTATCAACACAGACATTTTGAACTCATATATATAATATATTAAGATAATATAAAACACAGTTGCAACAAAACACAATCTTTTAGGCGATTTACATAATATCAGTTTCATTTGATCACCAATAGTAAAGTTTAAAGCCCAGATTAATAGATTGGCTTCTTAAATCGTATTCCTAAAATAGACAGATATAGTCATTATTTCCTTTTTCTATTTATTTTTATGCTCTTGTCCTTATTGTTACATAAGATGTTTGGTTATATTTATCAACCACAGTTTTACGTATTTAGGTTTTTTTTTATTGATTTCTTATATAAATGTAAATATGACTTATGAATGATCAGTTACACTGATTCATATAAAGTAACATGTTTTCTGATTAAGGGATTATCGTACACACAACACTGAGCTATGAGCTCAGCATTATGGTCACTAGTTGTGGAAATCGTGTGTTTACTAATGTGTAAATAATTGTGGCTTTTGTGAAAGCTTTTTATAAGTAGCATTTAAAGAGAAAATGTGTGGCTGCATCAAATTCAAGCTTTTTTTCCCCACTGACCTGTTTGCTGAGGTCTTTTGCAGAAATGTTTTTGTTAAAAGTAAAGTTTCCAAATTTTTGTGCATTTGTTGTCCAGAGCCATTCAAGTTCCTCCTCAGACAGCCCCTCCTCCTCGGATGGTGAACCTGTGCCAGGCGACCCAAACGACCATCATCGCCCCCAATCCGATGCTGCAGGGTGCTCTGATGATGCAGCAGATGCAAGGTACAATTTAGATTATAACAAGCAGCATTTGGAAAACATGAAATGTAAAAAGTTATTTTGCTGCGATCCAAAGCGGTACATGACTAACAGAGCTCATGTTTTCCTGCTGTCATGCTTTGCTTTCATTTAGGCAGCATGCGAGGCTTTGCAATGGGCGGGACGCAGTTCCGACAGTTCTTTACCGCAGGGGCCAGGTCATCCCTGCTTGGGCCGGTCCCCATGGGGATGGCCATCAAGTCCCCCATGATGGGTTTCCCAGCTGCACGACCCTTCCACCCTCATTCTCGCTTCTACAACTCCACCTCCTCCACCTCTGCCACCCCCTCCACAGCCACAGCCTCTACCTCTTCCTCCATCTCTACCACAGTAATAACAACAGACTCATTTAAGGTTTTCAGTCAGTTTTAAACAATCACAACCACTAACGATGCTTTTAAACAGTTGTGCCAGGGGAAATCATCATAATTGTACTGCATAATGATGTGCAGTTGAATTTCAGTAATTTTTTACGATTTAATATATTTTTATTGCTTAATTAGATTTAGATTTTTATTTCTTTCAGTTTGATTTTACTGGACTAGGTCATTTTGGTGGTTTGCTCAAATTTCGCAAAAGCAATTTAGACATTTTTCTGAATGCTTTTGTAAAATAAACAAATCTGAATTTTAGAGGATTATGAATAAAACCACAAACAAATCAAGCTGATTTTAATAGAAGCTGATTTTTTTATTGCTATCATATATTTGCTACAG
The DNA here is from genome assembly GCA_006937985.1 of Aphyosemion australe. Lineage (NCBI taxonomy): Eukaryota > Metazoa > Chordata > Actinopteri > Cyprinodontiformes > Nothobranchiidae > Aphyosemion > Aphyosemion australe. The sequence goes on along the minus strand of SSNS01000069.1, from coordinate 710,200 downwards.
ATTCAAAAATGGGATCATTCCTAGTTCAGAAGAAACTTTTGATTTGTGTGAATATTTTTATGTCAAAACATCTGTGCCAGCTTTTTAGGAAATCTTAGTCTCTCTATAAAAGACCAACTTGAAGTTTTATCTTCTGTGGACAGGATGCTGCAGCTCCCCAGACAGACAGGAAGAGGGACAGTGATCAGATTGCAACAGGAAGCACAGACGACCAGCCAGCAGCTGATCTGAGTACAGATGAAGCTACAGACAAAACTCACACAGGTAGTGCTGCACTTCAACCCACAGTTTCTATTTAAGAACTAAAATATAAATTCACAATAAAATGGTTAATATAATGTTGACAGATGACGCTGTGGGAGGAGGAGTGGACGAGCAGACCTCTGAGGAACGTTCTGAAGAACCTGCAGCGAAGCGGCAAAAGACAGAAGAGTGAGAACACTGATATATTTAAGCAGGGAAAATATGATGACACAGTCCTTTCAGTCGTCTCCATACAAAATCGTCCGTTTCAAGACTTTACTAAGACGTCAACATATCATGACCGTTTTGGCTGTCAGTGATGTCACTGATCAGCGCCACAAGGTGCCCACAGTTATGTATATGGAAGACCACTCTGATTAAAAAAAAATAAAATCTTGTATCATAATTATGACTATGACTTATGAGATAGAATGTTATAATTATGAAATATAAAACTTTATTTTTCAGACTGGCGGGAATGGGCTTCCATACAAGGACATTAATAACATTTAAGATGTTTTTTTCTGTCAAAGAACGCTGTATTTTACGCCGTTCAGGAGACCTGTTAAGAGAGCAATAGATATAGAAAGTAGCGTTCAATGATGAGATGAAACCGTTTTTTATGGCGCCTTGTAGGAGACAACAAAACAGCGTAAATTACGCCGTTGTGTGATTCCCACCAAACATTTCATTGAGTTTTGAAACGGCGATATTAAAGCAGCATCACTGCAGCTTATTTTCTGTTCCTTCCAATCCGCCTCACCATCAACTTATACAATTTTACTAATGCCAGTTGTTTGGCGACATCTGCTGATGTCATTTCCTACTGAGTCAGCATGAGTTAACCACAAGCCCTGCCCATCGACTCTACCGGGCCTTTTAAAGTACATACTGCAGTTAAGGCAATCGGTTAGATCCTGAAATCACCCAGAAAGTGTTCCTTTTGGGCCAGCCCGGTGAAATGGAGACTCACACATGCCAGGAAGGTCCGGTAAAATTACCCAGAAGTTACAATAGTGGAAACGGGCCTATAGTTTATGTTGTTAGTGTTGAAAATTGTTGCTAAATTTAAACAATATCTGAATTGTTAGTTTCCATCTATTACTTCTTTGTTTACAAGAACCTGAGATAAAACAAAATGCCACACTTACAAATAATAATTACATTTACTTAAGCGTTTATTCTATTGACGTTTAGAGGGAAAAAAGCACAATTTGTGGACAGAAGGACAACAAAGCTAAAGCAATGTCCTCTCCAGGTTTGTTTTTGTTTAAATAGCAGAGGAACTGTTACCTCCAATGAAGATTTGTGGCGTTCTGCTTACATATGATTGTGTTTGTTGGTTCTAGTTTAAAATGTAGCACTCTGGCCTTTCTCATAACAAACCAATCTTATTTCCTTATCACCATGGCAACTTGAATTTCCATCATATGTGGCTGCAGGTATTCAAACTTCATAGTGGTTTTAAATTTTGCACATCAGAGTGGATTTTTTTCCTGCTACATTATAGAAGAGTTTAAATCCCTAATTAGGTAAAAATAAAGCCGTTTTCTGTCTGATTGTACATTTTTAACATCTATATATTTTTTTATCCCAGGTCAGAGGAGCCTAAAGATCAGTGTGTGGAGGATGATGTTACTACTACACACTCGGAGTGCGATAGCAACACAGCAGACACCCAGCCTGAAGGTAAAATACACAAACCTTCTAATATTTGCAGGTTTTATGATTTTAGGAACCAGGAATACATATTTATCTTAAGATGACGTCACTGAAATGACCTCGTTTATGTTCCTGTCTTCAGAGCTTTTGCCAGGCTGCAGCACTGAGGAGGATGAAGGTTCCAACAAGCCATCAGATGTTGTCGAGAGTCTGGAGGAGACTAAAGCTGATGAGGTGATACTGCTGAAAGCTGATCCTCACAACAAATAACCTCAGCTCTTATCGGTTATGTTGGCTCTCATTTATTTAGGATTTTTGCCCGTTTGTGCAGACTTACAGCTGCTTGCCGACCCAGTCGCCCTCCTGCGAGCTGACTGAAAACGAGCAGCAGGTAGATTTACCTGCAGAAGAGGCTTCAGAAAACAAAGATGCCTCGTTGGATTCACCACAGAGCCAGGAGGAAGAGGAGGAAGCTGCAGCAGAAGGCTCCAACAAGTTCTACTGCTACCTCTGCAGCATCACCTGCCACAACCAGCAGGTAGGCTGAACACAAACGTCCATTCAGTGTTTGTGGATGGATGGTTCTACCTGTAAGTCTATCCTGTTTGTTTATTTTAGAACTTCAGAAGTCACATGAACAGCATTTCCCACCAGCAAAGGATGATGGAGATCCAGCACATGAGCAACGCCTGCCTGGTCACCCTGCTGCCACGAGTGCAGGAGTCTCTTCAGGGAGCAAACAAGGACGGGTCGGCCTCAGACGCATAAATACCATCTCTGCTCGCACCTTTCTGTTGAATGCTGTATCTTGTTTTTAGAAGGTGAGAGATGACCTCTTCCTGTTAAATCTGTGTCGTTTTACAGCGAGAGAAAAGACCCGAAGTCCTGGTGCGCCACCTGTCACACACACTTCACCAGTGGCCTCGTGGAGCACCATCGCTCGGAGGAGCACAAGGTAGAACATTAAAGAAAAACCTGTTTGACTCCTCTGATTGGTCCGATGGGACTCATCCGTCTTTCTCTTTCTCCTCAGCTCGCTAGTCGAATCGACATCTCCTTCTGTGCCGTTTGCAAGACACGCTTCAAGACCTCCCAGGACTTTTTGGAGCACTTGCACTCGCAGGAGCACAGGCAGAAGGTGAAGAGCACGTCTGTGATTGGATTATTTACTCTTAGATTTGCAAAAATGTGTCTTTAGAAGGAAAAATAATCACTTTTCCTCGTTTTTGTTGCTGTTTATTAGCTCCAGGAGAGAGGCTGTGAGGCTTTGACCAAACTGAGCACCTTGGACATAGATGGGTTTCTATTAGAGGAGAAGCAGGGGGAGGAAGGAGACACAGAGGTTGTTTGCCGATATTTTTTGTTGTTTGTAACAAACATTAAGTTAAAAACTACAATCAGGACTTTTGACTGTTACAGGATGGCTGGTCCTCCCGTTCAGCAGTGACCTTAAACGACCTGGCCAGTGAGGAGCAGTATGATCCTGACACGGTTTATGGTTGGTGCATGTTTCCCTTGTACTCTTCTACCTTTTCAGAATATAATCTTTTGTGAAAAATCACTTTTCTCCTCCATTTTTAACTGACAGGATCCAGTTTCTTAGATCCAGTCGCAGGTTTTATCTGCAGACTTTGCAACAAGTTTTACCTCCTCGAGTCTTCTGCTCTGCACACTCACTGCAAGTCACTCAAGCACTTTGAGAATTTTAAGGTAAGTTTTTTATTTTATATATTTAGAGAACTTCATCTTTAGTTGTTTGGGATTCATTGTGGAGTTTTCGTGTTTGCGTTTCTCAGAGGTACAGAGAATTAACGAGTCAAAAATCAGGGAAGTCCAACCCACCAGCAGACGGCTTCAAACCAGTAACGGAAACCTCCACAGACTGTTCAGAAGAAGCTGTGCTGTCCCTTGACTCCGGCGAAGCTGCTAATCTCCGCACGATGGAGCCCGTCGTTACAGTCGGCCGACTGAAAATGCAGAAGGAGGGGGAGCTGGAACCAGAAACCGACTCGACCTCAAAGGACTTGGGCACCTTAGCGACCAGCAGCCCAGATGATGGCGCCAGCCTTCGTCATGACATCACAGCTCAGGAGAGTCCAGCTGAGGTAGCTGACCCAGAGCCAGCTGCTGCTGCTGTGGAATCTAATGGAGAGCAGGAGGAGGAGGCTCCTGCTGGGAAAAGGAACGGCACAGGGAGGGCAAAAACTACAGCGACACGAAGGTCGGCGAGGGCCACAAACAGACGATGAGTCCAAGACACAAAATGGAAAGGAAACCATCTGACGTGTTGCTACAATGGGACAAAAGTTGGTCTCCCATCATCCCCCCTGTGCTGAAGATTCAGAGGGAATCACACAGCAACAAACAGGAAGTCTAGCTGCTGAATTACAGTACTGCTCATTGGAATTGCTCTTGTAACAGCTGTTGCAGATGTTAACGGACTGTTGGTAAGGTGAGAACGGGCTGTTTACTTCTTAGATTACATTAGTCAGTGTCAGTTTTATCATTATACATTCACTGTTTTAATAGGAAAAGGCTCCTTCTGGTAGTTTCACCTCTGAAAACCCCATAATCACACAACAGGACAACGCTAGTCACAACTCAAAATGCATTGTTGTAGCTTTCTAAAGAAACATGTTCATTTTCCACCCTGCTGCCCTCAAGTCAGGAGTTTGATGAGAGCTTGTTGTCAGATTTTGATGCTTCTCAAGCTAAAGTCACATAAACCGGTCAAAGACTGCACTGGTGTGAAGGTGGAAACACTTTCCACATTGCTAACATGTAGCTTTTAGCTAGCTCGAGTGTAGGATGTAACCTGATTTAGCATCTCACCGGGTGGTTTTAAAAAGTGTTGAAACTATTTTTGTTTAATCTGATCTTTGCTTGGTTAGAAAAAACATTGGGTGCAATTTTGGGTATTAGTTTGAAATAAACATGATTATTGGCCTTAAATGATCATTATGAAGCTCAATAGGAGCTGAATAGAGCTGCAGATGGCTAAAAATGTTTGATACGAAGTTTTTTCCAACTACTCTGAATCTAAAGTAAAACTAGAGGAAGTCTCTGTGTCCCGGAGACTTTTGGTTTGTTGTCTAGAGGCAGATTTCAGAATCCATAAAGGATCAAGTCCTGAATGAACTGTGTTGGAACCACAAAGATGGTGTTCTGATCCTCTGGGTGTTTTTAAAGCGTGCCTACGGTTAGAAAACAAAAGAGCTTGCATTGACATCAAATGCATCTATGAGCTGTTAGTGGTAGTTTGAGCATAGTTGATTGTAATTTATCATCGTTTGCTTTTCCTTTCCTAATAGAAGATTTCTGTTTGTGAGAGAGAATCCAAAACCCGTTTTCATGGCGTGTGTTTGAGTATTTAATGTAGCAATTGAAGGAACCGGCTCCACACAGTAGTTTATACAAGTGTGTAACTTTGTGTCACAAATCGCCACAAAGTGGGAACAAGGACGCGTTCCTTCCCTTTTTGTGATCGAGCGCGTGCTCTTCTGGAAACATTTCATCTTCTATTATAATGGAGGATATGACAGCTCTTGTAGTCATGGCGACGATGCTTTGCGTTCATCTCTGAAGGAATGAGACGTGTTTTAAACTTTTCAACCTGAGTGGATCAGGAGTGAGAAAAACACAGGCGGATGATTTCAAAAAGCAAAACTTTGTTTCTTATTGTATTTTTATTCAGCTACAGAAAAAATTGAGATGAACAACCAGGTGATGTTTTCTAACTGCTGGAAGTTTATTGTATTTTTGGATGTTTCTTTTTCTGTTTGAGAGTAATCTTAATTTATATTAAAATGTCTGACAAATCCCAGTGATCCCATGATTCGTTGGAATGTTTTTATTTCTCTCTGTGGTTTTACACTTGAAGCATACAAACACTGTTCAAGTCAAAGACTTATAATTCAGTCGGTTTTCATTATTTTAAATTTAAGATTTAAAAGACTAATTTTCTAAATATGTTTGAATATATGTGATTTTTCTTTAGTGCAGACAGAAAATTTATTAGGAATTCTAAAATTCTGAGTGACCGGGATACAATAGCATTTCTTGGGTAAATTATTTTTGATCGAGAAGTGCTCATTGACGTCCACTTTATCTAAAGTAGGGCATGCCATTTTAATGTCAGCCTCAGTTAATCTGTGATCAACCGTATGCAGAAAGGATTAGTGAAACCTGACTTGACTTGGTGTTTGTGGAGCAAATTAAGCAATAGGATGCTCTGACGAGGTCAGTTAAATTTGCTCCTCTACCTGGAATACATGGTTCTTTGACTTTAGAGTCTAATAATAAATGTTTGGAGCATTTATAGGACAACACAAACAGAAATTACTCAGATCACCAACAGAAATTAGGTAAGGTCTCGTATTGTCACAGAAAACCCCAGTGATGCAGTTTGAACGGTGATAAATATTTTATTCTCTTTTTACATTTTTACACAAACACGTTTTACTCTGATTTTTCCAAGTCTGGGTCAATCAACTTATAACTGCATAGAACAGAAACACCAGTGTGTCAAAGTTCACCAGTGGAAAGTTGGACTGAGTTCATGTCTGCCAAAGGGAATGTAGCTTCATAAAAAATAATCAGGACAGACAGGAACCAACAGATCAAGGGTGACTAATCAATCACAGATCAGAAGCTGAATCAGTAGTAATGGTTATTATAACAAAACTCAACCACCACGTTTAAGGGCTATCGTCACTAGTTTTTGAATCACCGTTTTGTTCATTCAAGTCATCTTTGGTGGGTGAGGAAGACTCTTCCCCTTCGGTCTGACACTCCTGGGTGCACCCTTCCTCCTGGGTTGATGGACCATCCAGTTGAGCCCTGAAATCCAGACGGGCTTGCCGATTTGATTCCAGCAGTTCGTGAAGTTTGCCATTCAGTGCGTCATTACGCTCCTCCAGGTCATCCAGATACGAGTTGATTTGATCCAGCATTGAGTTGATGGCGTCGTACTCTGCGGGTGAACAGAAGGATTTAGACATTGTTGGTTTACGTAAAAAGCTTCTGTCACAATCAAGAATCCAAATAAACCATATGCAGTATGACACATAATATGTATTGATTTACCCTCTTCGCCAAATTCATCGTCGTCGTTGATAATACCATCATCAGTGGAGATGTTTGGATCTCCGTTTGGACCTGACATGATTCAAACAGAAGCTGCCACTTTAGCTAACGCAAAAGCTAGCGGCTAGCTAACTAGCACCGATGCTATTTGTCCTCCGTGAGCTCGAATCTCCCCAGTTTAAATGAGCAGAATCATCACCGAGTTCGCTTTCTAATGTCCTTTCTAAACGCTATGTTCAGATTTTGTGCCTACCGCTCTCAGAGGACATTTCAAACAAGGTTAGAAATCTGTCAGCGGCCAATGATAAAGATGTTTACGGAACAAATGGATTCTGGGAGAAACCTGAGCAGAGATTCTAGAGAAAAACAAGATGTCTCACTCTAGTAATTCGCAGATGATTTAAGCTCGGCCCTGCTGGTTTTATTAGCGACGGGTAGTTTGTAAAACTGTCTTTAAGCTACTGATACCGCTTTCTGTTTCCGTTCATTAAAACAAAAAGGCATGTCCTTACTTTTGAGTACATAAAGAGGTACAAAAATTATTCAGAGTGAACCTTCTTACCGTTTTACTCTGACTCTGAACCGGAGTCAGCAGACCAAAGACTGTATATATAAGAGCAGACCGAAGCGCCTGACTTCCCCGGGTGTGGGTTTATTTCACTACCCTTTATTATTTACCCTTCGTTAAGAATTACCTTTTCCAACTGCGTTAGAGTTAATCCTATAATGTAGTGATTTAAAAAAATAATATTACCATATTAGAAATTTCTCATTCAAGTTTTTAGTGGGGGAAAAAACAGCTGTGGAGCCGGTGAAAATAATTATTGGTGGGGCTATGTGTGTGAATGAATAGTTGGCAAATGACTACAATTTCTAAAGCATTGAGCGAGAAGGGGGAATTGACGCCCTTCAGTGGCGAAAATCTAGAATTAAACTCTGGTTCTGTATTTATATACAGTCTTTGGTAGAGACTCTTTTGACTCATTATCTCAGTGAAGCTAGAAAAAAATCCCAATGTCTTTTGTCCTTTTGTGAATATTAATATTAAAAAGAAGGAGGAGAAGAAGAATGAGGAATTGCACCTATAAAGTTACAATAATTAGTAAATACCCTTCCTGTAAATTCTTTCAAAATAAAATGCTAGAGCGTTTTGGCGTTAGCAGTCTTTTTTTCTTTTCATTTATATAAAAACACAATTCAACTTATATTTATGTAACTGTGTTAAACACAATGGTTTTTGTGCAGTGGCGGACTCTATGGCTACCAGAGCCAAGTAGGGAGGCAAAAGTTGCCTGTATTAGGTTAACAGGACGGAAACATGTTACTCGATCTGACTTCCGAGATTAAGAATTCTTTTGCGCCCTCTTGCGGACAAAAACTGTTACTACAGGCAGCGTTCATAAAGCTAAACAAGACATAACTCATTAACACTTCCTGTACATTCCTTCAAAATAAGACGTAGCACTTAAAATTATTGCATTTTTAAAATTAGCATAGTTAGTCTAAATAACGAGAAAACCAGAACTTATTCACTTATACAAACCAATTAAAATATTAAAACGCAATAAATCAACTTTATTTATCTGTGTTCAACAAGATTAAATCAACAGTCACAGGGCAAAACTAAATCCAAAGCAGAAGAATTTTACTCTTGATAAATTAAATTAGGTTATTAATAGGTAATATAAAATTAATATATTTAGTTACAATTTTTACCAGCATACGTTTATAGTTTCTAATTAAACATGTCAAATATAAAACTATTAGTTATTTGTTCAAAGACCAATACATTCCCGACTGCATCTAATAAACACACAGACATACAGATATTGATTTTTTTTTTAAGGTCGGTCCATGTTTTGTTTTACACCGGAAAAGTAATGGTGTATTTGGATTTTACAATGAATGTATAAATAATTATATGTTTTTGTTACTTTTTGCTGCCTCTTGGCCAGGACTCCCTTGAAAATGAGGTTTTTAATTTCAATGGGACTTCCCTGGTTAAATAAAGAATAAATAAATAAATAAACTATTCAAACTAATTAAATAAAACCCAAATACAACAAACGTAATCAGTAACAAAATAGAAATGCAGTTCTTTTTCACAGTTTGTCCTTTGTCTTAATCATTTTTAAAAATTACTTGTAATCTGTCGTTTGAGTCGATTAATGGCCACATCTAAGTTTCTAAATTAAGGATATATTTTTCCGTCGTCTGGTGGACGAAAGCTGTTACTACACGCAGCGTTAATAAAGGTAAACAAGACAAACTCATCAGCATTTCCTGTAGATTCCTTCAAAATAAAACCTACCGCTTGAAAATTACTACGAGTTTTTTTTTTTTTTTAATTGGTGTTAACAGCATAGTTAGCCTAAACAAAGAAAGACAGACCGTCTTCATTTATACAAAGTACTTAACTACTAAAACTCAATAAATCTATTTTAATTATCTGGCAAAAGACCTAAAACCATAGATATCATATAAACACTAGATGCCTTAACTGGGAGTCGACAGCGTCCCTACACGGCGGCCATCTTACCTCGGACAGCTTACGTTCCGTTCTCAATGGTAGCAGATGGAAGGTGAGTGAACAACTTAAACAAAAACACTCTTAACTCGATTAAAAATGAACGGATTTACAAGCCGGTTGCATTATTACAAACCTTATAGCACATAGGCTTGATATGACATACTTTAACATTTTTTAATTAACGGGCCAAATCTGTCATATTTTACAGCCACATCTCTGGCGTTTATAACAAACCAAACCGTTTGAAATTCGGTTGAAAATTGAGCAAGTTAGTGTTATTTAAATAGTACATTCACCATTGACACCAATGTTACGAAAGGGGGCAGCTGTCCGAGGTAAGATGGCCGCTGCGTAGGGACGTCCGTCCAATCGACGAACAGCGCGGGTAAGGCATCTAGTGTTTATATGATATCTATGCCTAAAACGCTCAGAAGACTAACGCGCTGACGTAACGCGTCTACGTCAAAGTGCATCAGTAAATTGCGTCCCCCAACCACATGTCAACCCACTTCCTGTTGGGACCTGTTTTGGAGTGATTTTTTAGATATGGAAGAATTACCCGCGGATATCAGAACATTTATCAATAACCACCCGTTTTTTCAGCTTACGGATGGCAAAAAGGTTGGCGAGTAACTCATATAAAATGTGCATGTTGTTGCGTAACGTGATGTAGCGGTATGCTAATTTCTTTAGTCAGGTGCTACTGTTATGAGATTAAATGTAAACAGCAGACAATGGTTTCCTTTTATTGCCTCAACAAGTTAAACTACTTCCTCTTTTCCGGCAGTTTGCTGTTAACTATAAAAAAAATACGTATGATTGCAGCTCAAATGCACCCTGAATGGCCACGAGTTTCCTTGCAGCTTGGCAGAGCTGCAGAACTTCATCCAGGGGAAGAAATACAAGAAACTGAGCTCTGCAGCAGAGTTTAACTACAGCCAATATGAGCCACACATTGTTCCAAGCACAAAGCAACCGTAAGAAAGCCTCTAACCTGGTGTTTGAAAATCCTCCTGACCAGTTTTTTTCTTTTTTTTTTAAATAATTTTGTTTTGTTTTCTAGCAATCATCTGTTCTGTAAACTCACTCTCAGACATCTCAACCGGCAGCCGGATCACGTCGTAAGACACGTCAGTGGGAAACGCTTCAAGAAAGCACTTTCTCAATGTCAGTGCATCACCCATCTACATGCATCTGTATTTTATTTTATTTTTTTATAGGTTGCTCATATTGAACAATGTTATACGATGCTGCACCCAAGTCACAAAAGCTTCTGGGCGACATGCACTGTTGAGGAAGGAAATGTGAAATATCTGATGCATCAGTTGATAAAGATGCATTTCTGCATAACTGCAGAAGTTCTGCAGAAGAAGAGTCACTTTTGTTCAGTTCTGACAAATGCACACAAATATGGTAGCATTTTTTATGCATTTGGACATTAGCTTCAACAGTTTTGTTTTAAATCTCCTAAATAATAATAATGTGAGCTGCAAAAAAAAACACAAATCAGCATAGGAATTAATAGTTTTGTGTAGATTATCTAAAATTAACTCACTCTTGTTTTAATAATAACATGGCTGTGTGTTCGCTGCTTCAGATGAAGAGTGTGTGCAAAAGGGGATTGAATATGTTCCAGCCAGACTGAAACAGAAAAGACCCAAAGAATCGAGAGAAGAATTCCATCAGGGGAAGGAATCAAAACGATCGAACAGCTTGTGGGAACCCTCCTCCAGCGACCAGGAACACAGCGACTCAGAAGACAGCATGAGCGACCTTTATCCATGTCAGTGGAGTTTTATTTGTGTCATTCGGGTTCTAGATTTATGATCTGCCTAGATGCAGACTAGTTTATTATCACCTGTGTCTGTTTAAATGTGTTTTAACAGTTTATTCATATGTTCCCACAGCTTCTATATTCACTTTAAAAAATCAAGCGGCTGAAAGTTTGGAGGGTGGAGAGGATGAAGAGGAGGATGACTTCCAGACAGATGAAGATGAGGAAATGGAAGTGGAGACACAGGTGGTGCAGAAACGCAAAAAGGTTTGTAAAAAGTGTCTGAATTAAAGTATTTCTGACTGAACGTTGTAGTTTTGGTTAGATTTTATCTCATACTTTTATTCGTATGACTTTTCAGGTACAGGGTGGAGGTTTTCAGAAGAAATTCAGAAACAACCGGTGGAAATCGGGACGCAAAAAACAGGGAAAAGTTCAAAATGGAAAGTAAAGTGTGAAAGTGTGTACAGTGTTTTGTAAATCTGAGTAACTGTCAGGGTGAGATCCAGTGTTATTTCTGTCTAAACTGGACAGATATTTGAAAAAAAGAACATTAGTATGCATGTTTATAATTATTTTGGGAAACATTTTCCTTTTCTGACATCATGGTTGATTCCAACGTGTGTGTGGCATTTGGAGTTGTATATTCTAGTGTGTGGACTCATGTAAAATACAACTATTTCAACTTTGCAATTGTTGTTTGTATTTTTTAATGCTTGTGAACATTAATTGTGCAAAAGCTTTTAAGATAAATGTGCGTGTGTTAAACGTGGATACAAAGTATCCACACTAGGGTGCTTTTTCAGACTAACTGTAATGCATACGTGTAATTGAGACAGGGCAAAAAAGGTATGTTGAAAATGTACTTCCGTGTAGTTACTGTATAAGGTTTAAACAATATTAATTCACAAGAGGAAGTCAAATAGAAGGTTTACTAGCAAAAATTAAAGGACAGAACCAGTTAAAACAGCTATTGATTGAAATGAATGGGTAGCAGGTGTGTCTAAATTAGGGATCAACCGATTTATCAATCTGATATTTACCATTTTTTATATATGGCATCAGCTGATATACCTCTAGTACAGTCGGGCACATCCGCGGACATCCCGGTGCTGCTGCAGAATTAAATTATAGGTATATTTACATTCCTGAAAGATTTCTGAATGTTCTAAAATATTACTGTCAACTGACTTTTTTTTAATGCACCTGTTTTGTATTTTATTACTTGGTCAGTTTATTCATTTGTTTGATCGACTTTGGTTGAGTTGATTTTAATACTGAGCAAAATTAAGATTCAAGAGTTTAAATTCAGAGTTCAAAAACTGATTCCGGTTCAGAAATGTTGAGCCAACTATTATCAGCTGATCTCTACTCTAAACTTCTGACTGGTACTAACTTTAACATGTTTTATGACCACAACAGCTGCAGCTAAACTGGTAATTCAGGACATCATCACTATCATTGCCAGAAACAAGGCTATTTTATCTTCTTCATCCAGTGGGAATGAGTTTAACTAAGATTGAAAAACAGCAATTATTTAGCTCATTAATTCATTTCCCGTGAACTGACACTTGAGTTCTATTAAATATATTTTTTACATTCAATATGCAGTAGGGGCCATTCTTCAAAGAGTGGATGTTCTTACCATGCATGTTTGGCTTTACCTTAGGTACTCCAGTTTCCTCCAGGAAACCAAATACATGCACGTTACTTTGACTGACTCTAAATCACCTGCAGGTGTTTGCAAGTAAATAATGGCCTGTCTTGTTCTTACGTGCGTCTCCATGTTGGACGTGTCCAAGGAGTTCTTTCACCACTGAAAATAGGCACCAGCTCCCTGCACATGCACAAAGAAAAAAATAAGTGAAATATTCATCCATTGTTTGTTTCTGCCAGTGTGGAAATGAACTGCTGTCACAACTGTAAACAAGTATAAAAGCAGATTAAATTATGTTTTAACTTTCTCTGAGTTTTTTTTTATAATAAAATTATGTTGTTACTTTTTAATGTGGTTTTGTTTTGTTTGAAGACACCAAAGGGCAGATTGACACAATCCAGTGTCCCATATTTAGCTTGTTTCATAGAGCCTACTTTAACCATTTAATGCATATTAAAAGTTCTTTTATTTTTGTTATTAGAATATTTTGAGGAAATGTTCAATTTAGTGCAATTATTTTGAATATTGAATGTCTACACGGCTTGAAGTTTATTAAATAAATGAAAGTTTTTTTTTCATGGCTGATTCCTGCATCTGTGCATGAATCCTGCCTGCAGCGGTGCTGATGTGTGTGATCGGGGCTTGTTTACCTGTGCAGGGCTGTAAACAAGGCTGGGTGAAGCCCCTGCTCGGTTCGGTCTACGTGGCATCCAGCGGTTGTCTGGAGGGGGGCTCCGCTCGCTGTCTCGCTCGTCAAATCGCGGGGCATTGTGGGGCGGAGGCGGCCTTTCTCTGCGTCCGGGCGATCGGGAAATCTTCAAGTAAATAACGGGGGCAGGAACAGTCTGAACGAAGCCTGCGAGGAAAGACACAGCACGCCGAAAAAAAATCAATCCTACCGCGTTGACATTTTAACACAACAGAGCTGTAATAATAGAGAAACATGGGCCAGGAGGATCTAATGAACAAAGCCGAAGACGTGGCAGACCAGGTAAGTTCATTTCTAGCATGTTAGCCGCTGCTAGCATGTTAGCTGCTAACTAGTTTCATGAGAATGAAGTGGAGCTGCTGAGCGTTTCCTTTTGCGTTTTGACAACTTTTATTAGTTTCTTCTGCTCGCGTTTTAGTGGTTTTAACGTAGCCGTAGCTTAACATGACTGTTTAATTCGTGTTTTGACTAGAAATGTTAAATCTTGTACTTAGTTATGTGCTTCATTAGGGCAACATTGTGACATTTAGACAGGAATGAGTGGGTTTATTGTATTTTATCGGCTATTTTTGTTAAGTTTATATCCATTCGGCTAGTTTAACAATGACTGTGCTTGTCAGGTTAGACTGAATCAGTCTGCAGTTGTGAAATAACTTGATTAGCAAAGTGTTAGCTAACAGTTGTTTCTCCTGATGATTTAAAATCAGAAGTGTTCACAAGCTCAGCATTAGCACTTGGACTTCCCTGTCACCTGTACATTTGCTTCTTCAGTGCGTAGTTTTAGGCTTTGAGGTGGGATGAAGTCTAGGAACTATTAACACGGTCTAGGATTATCTGAAATCTGACATCAATGCTGTAACCTTTGGTTTAAATTATCCCAAAGAAACCAGATGATGTAATTTCTCTTTTGTAAGTTTATATGGGAAGACATGGAGTCAGCAGATGTGCCATTGAATGCTCCACATGTACACCACTATCATGTGAGGAGTGTAATATGAAAACGACACATGGTTTTTGTGCCCTTTTCCAGGGCTGCATCCCTTGCTGATGGATCCAGAAGCAGCCTTTCCCTCAGACTTGTAACACTTTTAGAGTTGTCTATTTCTAGGCTGTTGCAGCAACCTTGGGCTTGTTCGGATTGGCTCCCTTTTCGCCCATTCATGTCCTCTGCATCAGTGGAAGTGGGAGTTGGTGGCTGCTGATAGGTTGCTGAGGTCTGACTGTGCTGATGTGGACTGCTGGATGGGCGGGACATAGGGCCAGGCCACTTCTGCTCTACTGATTATTATTATATGAAGAGCTGAGTGTAAACTACCACAGTTCAGCCTAAGGCGTCATTTTTTTGTGTGTTCAGTGTAATTAATGATAAAGCAGTATTCAAGCCGCAAAAGAGAAACATGTTCTTATTGCGTTGTGTGCTCTTTTCAATGACCATCAGTTCAGTTCCTGTTAACCAGCTTGTTGGTGTGCATTTTCCACATTACTGCAATACAGAAGGGACGCTATGGTCTGTAATAATGTCCCGTGCTGTCTTCACTGTTGTGCACATTAAAATAATTATTACTGATGTTTTAATGGTTGACCACCTGACTAGTTTATGATAACATATAATCCAACTTCTTTTATTTTAATGGGGAAAATGTTTAATAAAAAAATGTCCCCCGACTTTCCTGGTAGCAGAAATATCCGCTAAGCCTCAGGGCTGGTGTTTTGTTTTCTGTTCCTACCCTACAAGTGGAGCCAGCTGTATTAGCTTGGCTTGTTTGAGATTTTTCACCATTTTTATTGTTCTTTTCTTGTTGTGCCTCTAACCTTTAGGCTAAGGCGGGAGGTTTTCTCAAAGGCATTTTCACTATTTGAAAGACCTTTTGTTAAACTTCGGTTACATGGTGTTTTGTGGCTTAATGGCATTGAGTCTGTATTATAGGTATTTAGGGATTTTACTGCAGATGCTTAAAGACCAAGTTCACTGAGAAACAGTTTTTTATTTATTTTTTATATATGATCGGTCACTCTGAATTTAACATGCAAGTTGAATGTAAAAATAGTCTTCTATCCCTATTTCCTGCGTTAGCCGGTGATAGAAAATAGTGGGTTAAACACTCAGATTAAAAAGCCAGTCAGGTCTACGTCACTGAAAATTAGCATTCATGGACTCGCCCATCTTGGCTCGAAACGGGGAAGGTTGTTGTTGGTTTAGCGTCCAGGAGAGAGCAGAGCACGTCTCATTTAATAGAGGTTAACCTTTAGCATTAGCAACCCCACCACACAGCAGAACTCCTTCAGGCTTGTGTTATTTGTGGAGATAAAACATCCAACATTGCAAAACAGTCAGTGATAGAGTCGTGTTGATATTAGCCAATCAGAGGAGAGATGCCTGAATATACCAGGCAATAAGATGCCAGGTTCTGCTCTGCACACATCTGGCTAATGTCTACTTCATGAAACAGGAGTGCCAGAGCTTTTTTTCCCACATAGATTGATATATACTAGAGACCACTGCAAATGTTTTGAATAAACGTGTACCATCTTTCTTATGCACAACTTATTAATAATTACATTTAAAGCCTACTTTTCTTTCTTTTTGACCTTTCATCACTTGTTTTTCCAGTTCCTGCGGGTGACCAAACAGTACCTGCCCCACCTGGCTCGTCTGTGTCTCATCAGCACTTTCCTAGAAGATGGGATTCGTATGTGGTTCCAGTGGAACGAGCAGAGAGACTACATTGAGGCGACCTGGAACTGTGGCTACTTCCTGGCTACATGCTTTGTGCTCCTTAACCTCATCGGACAGCTGGGTGAGTGCACGCCTTGCTCACGCTGCAGTTAAAGGTGGTTTAGGAGATGTTTTTCTGCAGCCTTTTTTGCCAAATTACTTGAAACGCCCTTTATAAACTGATGGCAACCATGACAGTCTGTCCCCCGCTGCACATAACCCTCTAGTGCAGGAATTGTGTGTTCTCAGGTTAGAGCAGCTGAACAGGATGTGAAGCCAGAGCTGGGCTGCCTAGTGTGCTGGACGGAATGTTCCGTTCTGCTCGCAGTTTTTAAGGAGTTGTTTTGAATGTTTTTTTCTCGTTGAAAAACGTTTAGGTGATGGAGCTGTTGTCTGTGAACACAGCCTGTCCTGGCAGAGCTGTGTGCCTAACGCACATGTATGTGTCGCCCTCTAGAGAGGAGAGCTGAGTCTGAGGATGTTCGAGTCAGGTTCTTGAAATTTTGGCCTGTTGTTCATGGGACTTTCCCAGAATGTTAGTGGTGCTGAGCTGCTGTGATTAAGAATAAACCAAGAAAGCTAAAAATTGTTTTGTTTTTTCCCATGAAAACACCACAAGCTAGCATGCTAAATTGTTATAACGTTACGCAGGTGCGTTACGTTAGGAATTATAGAACAAAAGATGTCAACAATGGGTCAAAGGTATACGATGTTAGGTTTTTATGGTTGTTTGACAGTATCTGTTGTGTCCGGTGTTATATCATTATCTGCAGCCATCAGATCTGTTGGTGCCTGAGGAAAGGGGGTTGGACATTCATTTATTATTTTTTTTTTTTTTCAAAATGTAGCTCGCTTGAATGGCTTCTTCTTTCAAGATCTTACACGCCACCTTTATCCTGTTTCTTTTAGTTCACTAAGCGAGTACAGCTACATTACATTTTGTTGAAACTGAACAAATCCAGACTGATATTTTTAAAGATGATTAACTGTCACCGTCTACTCAGTGACTTGGTGAAGACATACAGTATGACTCTTGTCTTTTTTTAATAGAAGTGTAATCAAAAAGAGCTGCAGAAACACACGTGGTACTTTATGAACTGTTTTGATCAGGGGTCACCAAGGGCCCTACCATCCTTTAAACATTAGCTGTTTTCTTGCTTCAAACACACCTGATGTCAATGAAGGGATAATTAATAGAAGTCAGCAAGGAGGTTGTCATTTGATTTAGGTGTTGCAGGAGCAGGAAATATGCAAACCTTGTAGGATGGTGTCCCTCAAGGACTAGAGTTGGTGACCCCTGGTTTTGATTAACGTAAAGAAGCTTTACCAGGAAAGCTTTGTCACCACTTTTTCTCACCCTGTTTAAAAGCTGAAGTGATTATTAAGCCTAAAGTTGGTTGAAATATTGCTTTTGAGAAAACATCGCCGTCAGTGCGTGTGCGCGACTCCACACTCGAGCTATCAGAAGAATGAATCATCCTGAAGGCTGTTGTTGGTTTAGCGTCCAGGAAACAGCAGAGAACATTTCAACTAGTAGAAGCTAACTACTAGTAGAAGCATTAGCAACTCCCCCACACAGTAGAACTCCTTCAGACTTGTGGTATTTGTGGAAATAAAACATCAACGTTGCAGTGGTAGAGTCGCGTTGCTGTTGGCCAATCAGAGAATAGATGCCCAAAAATCAGGAAATTAGACTCCAAATCCTGCTGTCTGAAGCTACTTTCTCCTCCGGCCGAATTATATGTCCTCAAACAGGTGCACCGGAGCTTTGTTCCCCACTGAGCGACTTATAAGGCCTTCATTCCAACTAGAGACTACTGCAAATAAAAATATGAGTAAAGTTAACCTTTAAATTAGATTTAAAAGCAGGAAGTGAGGGAGCCTGTGTACCAAGAAGTGGTAGAACATTCCAGTTTAGGACCTGAAAACCCTCGTTCTGCTGACCTCATAGAGTGAGCAAGGTGGGATGTATGGCTACTGCAGATCAGAGAGATAGGGAGGCAGAACTGTTAAGAGATTCAAGGACAAATTTAATCATTTTAAACTATCTGCAGCTGAACTGGTAGGCCAGAGTTAGTGAAATGTGTTTCTTTTCTGGAGAAGCTTTAGGAAAGGCCCACTGTAGTTCAATAAGTTAAATACTGTGATTTTGCTGCAGTCCAAACAAAAACAGTTCACATTTATATTTCCTTACTTTTTATCTCATCCTTTTCCCTTGCAGGTGGCTGTGTCCTCATTCTCAGTAGAAACTTTGTACAATATGCCTGCTTTGGATTATTTGGTATCATAGCTCTACAGGTAAGAACTCTGGTCTTTGATATTTTTATAAGTGCATCCAATGTAAAATTCCATCTAATTTGACATCCGTTTTCCACCAGACTGTTGCATACAGCATTTTATGGGACCTCAAGTTTTTGATGAGGTAAGCATCCTTTAACCATCTTTATTTAACCCTTGTTGAAATTCAACATCAGTTGGCGCTGACCAACTCGGCTCCATAAAGTGTTTTTTTGTTGTCAATGAGGATTGAAGTTTCACCTTATGAAGCGTTTTAGTTCTTAGACACCTGCGTTTATTATAATGACTGTAATTACTGTGGATAGAGCTAGGTTTTTTATTTAAACAGCAGAAAACAGAATGAGTCACCAGTCTGCAGTGCTGCATCAGAGCTGTGGACTTATAATCCATGTGCTGTTTGCCGATGGGATAAAAACAGGGTGTAAAGCAGCGCATGAATCCTTTCACCAACAAGTTAGTTGGCAGGAAAATATCAGACTGAACGATAAAGTGTTTGAAAAGCTTAAAACTTATGATTGCAACAGCACTGATTTATTTCAGAGTGGGAGGATTAGTTTGATTCACGCAGCACTGATGGCCCTTTTCTGTTGGACTGGAGTCGACTAAAATAGAAACGGTCTCTGTTCTCCTGTCAGAAACCTGGCCCTCGGAGGCGGTCTGCTCCTGCTGCTGGCTGAGTCCCGTTCAGAAGGAAAGAGCATGTTTGCCGGAGTTCCCTCCATGGGGGAGAGTTCGCCGAAGCAGTACATGCAGCTAGGCGGCCGAGTGCTGCTCGTACTCATGTTCATGACTCTGCTGCACTTCGACTCCAGCTTCTTCTCTGTAAGTCCTGGCGTGATGCCACCTGGTTACACAGGTGGACTTCCTGTTATGGAAACATCTTCTGTTGCACATTTGATTTGGTAGAAAAGGTTAATTTCCCTCTGTCTGTGGATGCTGATGGAAAATGTTTAATATCAAACAAAAAGATTTCATTTTATGCAAAATTAACCAATTAGTTTGATTAAACCAGGATTTTAAAGTTCTTTTTATTTTTCTTTACTTGAATTTTGAGAATTAGCCAAAATGAAACATTGGCTTTAAATTTTTATGCTAAGTATTGAAACTTAATGATCTATAGGGTGTGAGAAAATATTGATACACTGAAATATTGCAATATATTTTGTGTTATGATACTGAATCAATATTTAAAAGCAGATGATCAATTTCTTAGGGGAGAATTTTTTTGCAAACGTTTACTGTTTTTCTTTTGTGTGGTGCAATTCAAACTCCGACTGCTAGGTGGCAGCAGTTTTTACCGCCTTCATTCTGACTGAGCGAGATCTTATGATAACACTGGATATGTATGGGCTCTATGCACGCTCCAACCTCCTCATTCCACATAAGACCGCACTCCTATTTCCGGTTGTCATAAGTCGTCGGCAAAGCTGTGACATGACTGAGAGTTTGGAGTTCACCCGGTGCTTACTGGAGTTACCAAATGTTACAATCAATGATGTAAGGCAAATTTTCTCTTTGTTTAGATGAAAAACCTCTACCAATAACACGTCCGACCAAAAAGCCTCCAGGAAGCACCGGGTGAACTCCAAACTCTCAGCCGTGTCACAGCTTCACTGACGACTATGACAGCCGGACATAGGAGTGCGGTCTTTTGTGGAATGCGGAAGTTGGAGCGTGCATAGAGCCCATTGGAAGCATCTGAGTTTCAAATTCTGTCTTAAAAATTGCAAATATCATTTGACTTTTAGCATCTCAATATATCATATTGCCAGATTCTTGCCAATACACACCCCTACTGATCAAAAAAGCAAAATTTTGTCTAAACTCAACTTAATAAATGTTAAATGATTGTTTTATTTTAAAATATTTGTGGTTATTGAAACATTTTCTATTTAGACATGCACAAGTCTTACAAATTGGAGAAAAACGTTTTAAAAAATGACATTAAGGTTATTTTATATAACTGAAGAATACCGAATCACCTTATTTGTAATGTGAATGATTAATGAACCACTTACTCATAAAACCGAGAAAGCTGTTGTCCATCCTGTAGACTTTTCTATTTACATTTTTTTCATGCCTTTTAGAATGTTTTTTTAATATCTTTAACTGACAGAAAAAGCTCATTTTAACTGCATGTAATTACATTTTATTAACTATAAAAATAACTCCAAACTTGCAGCAGTTTATATTAAAGGTGTGGTTCACTGAAAACCCATTTTTAAATGATTATTTCTGATTATAATCGGTCTCTGAGTTTTTCATGCAGGCTGAACATGAAATTAGTCTCCTACACCCATCTCCTGCATTAGCTTCTGATAGAAAATAGACGGTGAAACTCTAGGATTTGAAAATCCTGACAGATCTACGTCACACTGTCACTTAACATTCATGGACTCATCCATCTTGACTCGTGACGGGGAAGGCTGTTGATTTAGCATCCAGGAAACAGCAGAGAACGTCTCAGCTAGCAGAAGCTAACTGTTAGCATTAGCAACTCCACCACACGGCAGAAGCTCCTCCAGGCTTGTGTTATTTATTGAGATTAAACATCCACGTTGCAAATCAGTGGTAGAGTCGTGTTGCTGTTATCCAATCCAGGGCGAGATGTCCAAATATCAGGAAATAAGACTCCCAAACTTGTGTCTGCTCAGCTGTGATGTGGGTAACTTTTAGATCCTGGAAATGGTGCACCAGTATTTTATTGTTCTCTGTTATGTTAGTTTATCTTCATGCTCTAACCAGGACAAAATCAAACATTTCCCAGCTGAATCTGACAGATACCTGCTGATTTCTGCTATTTCCTCCACAGATCCTACAGAACATGGTGGGGACGGCTCTCATCATCCTGGTGGCCATCGGCTTTAAAACCAAGCTAGCAGCTTTGACCCTGGTCGTGTGGCTTCTTGCCATCAACGTGTACTTCAACGCTTTCTGGACCATCCCCGCCTACAAGCCCATGCACGACTTCCTCAAGTACGACTTCTTCCAGACCACCTCGGTGATCGGTGGGCTGCTGTTGGTGGTGGCGCTCGGGCCCGGCGGTGTGTCCATGGATGAGAAAAAGAAAGAGTGGTAGACAGAGGCATGAGAATCGCACAGCACCACTGACACCCCTCAACAGCTGGGACACAGAGACCTTCCCTCTCTTCTCCTGCCCACCAGGATACACTGATTTTGTTTTTTCTTTTTATTTTGGCCAAATTTAGAGAAAACACTTCAGCCATCAGCGAACAATTTGTTCTCACTTTCAGATTTTTTTTAAATATTCACCAAGATGTTTTTTTTCTTACAGAATCTTGTTACTTTTTTCACAGTAACAAGAAAAAAATAGTTTTTCTTCATAGTTCAATGAATACTGTAAAAAACAATGTTTGTTCTATGTGCAGAAGAAAAATAAAAAAAAACATTTGTTGTATTTGACAGAAGTTATGCCATAAGTTATAGATTCATCTTCATATTTTCATAATAAACGTGCAGTTTAGCTGAAACGCAGCTGTTTGAGTTCCTGACAGATGCTAATTTGTTTTTAAACCATCACTTTTTGGGATGTCAGGAACTCGTCTTCTTACCTCGACTCCTGGCGTTTCATCCTCTTTTTTCATGTCCCTTACATTTGTACACATTCAGTCTCAGTTTACTGACAGCTGTTGTTCATGGGGTGTTGATCCCGGAGGGTGTGTGTGTGTGTACGGTGTATACTAAGAAGTGGACTGGCGTCATCCTGGTTGAAAACCTCCA
The DNA here is from genome assembly GCA_006937985.1 of Aphyosemion australe. Lineage (NCBI taxonomy): Eukaryota > Metazoa > Chordata > Actinopteri > Cyprinodontiformes > Nothobranchiidae > Aphyosemion > Aphyosemion australe. The sequence goes on along the minus strand of SSNS01000069.1, from coordinate 687,785 downwards.
ACACAGTCATCAGCTCCAGGACTTGTTATTGGGCATTTTGTCCTGTCTGTCTTTACAAATGCCTAGCTAGTGAACTGTGTTTGATTTCCAAGATTAATGATAAGCGGAAGGAGGGAGGGTGGTTTGAGATTTGTGAAACGTGTTCTGGGTTCAAAAAACAACAAAGAAGACTGAGCTGAGTCACCAGCCACACGGACTCTGCCTTTGCTCAGTGTTTCTTGCCCTGCGTGAAAAATCCAAGTATTCAGTGTAATAATTTTCAGAAGTTTATATTGTATTTTTGTTCATGTTTTTTCTTTATTTTTGAAAGTTCATGGCAAAAAAATAAAGAAATATAAAAAAAATACAAAGACACTGGCTCGGTCAACGTTTAATGATCTGAGGGTGAAAGTGAACCAGTCCAGCATAAACATCCAGTTTGTTAGGAAGGTTGTAATAAATGAAAACAGTCATTTTGTGAATGAAATGGAAGATTTCTACTGGTATAAGCATATACTGGTGCTTCCACTAAAGGTAGTTAGTTTGAGGCAATGTTAGGGATTTTAGGCAAATACTGCCATCTAGTGAACAAACATGGTCATGTTCAACATTGGTGCAGTTCCAGTGCTGGGAATTAATTGTGACTAATCACATTACATAAAGAGCCCAAGTCTCCTCCCATTCCGGTCGTCTCATGTTTCCCACAAACAAAGAACAAATGAATGTAAGTGAACGCAGCTGTAAAAGCTATCATGTAACCCGCCGCTTTGCCTTATGCCCTGAATCACAAATTTGTTACTTCTAGGTTCTTTTACCTGTAAGTAATCCACACACTTCAGAATAATTCAGACAGAGTCAAGAAAATAGTTATAAAAATACATTTAATACTATATTTCTCAATCAATGATGACACAGGACAATTACTATGAATGATGGTTATAAACAAGATACTGAGACAATTAATGAGGTGATGTAGTGCAAGCTAGATGAGGTTGCCTAATCAGCCATAAGTGTCTTAGATCCTATGATGTCTGGGTTAAATCAAATCTGGATGGTTTAATAAGTTATCAAATTAATAAAGACCATTTGACACCAGTGTGCAGGGCTACTTCACCTGTGTGCGGAAGCTCCCGGTGACTCAAGGGTCAGTAGAGGTCGTGGCTGACGGGTGTCAGTGAGGAGGCCTCTGAGGTATGAAGAGCTGTAGCAGGCCCTGATACGAACCGATGATCTGGGTGACTTCCAGGTGACTGCTCGTCTGGTGGATTTGGTTTAGCTTAGAGGTAGTTCACAAAAATAGTTGATCTCGATCAAAAAGAAGAGGATGGTTCCTTATATTATTAATTATTAAGCGTTGCTTTTCCCCGGCTGGCCAAACCAAGGAAGCATAGCTTGTTGTCTTAGGTTCACCCCTTTGAGAGGAGGTGACCTAGTCAGGAGCTTGCAGGAACTCCTTTAGGAACCGAAGTGTTCTGGCCGACACAGGAGTTTTATTATTCTAATTGTTTATGAATTTGAGCAAATCAAATTTGGACACATTAGAGTAGGCGTTACCAAGTTACCTCAGACACCAGTTTCATCAACACTTAAAGATGACTCAGCTTAATGTGGTGTGCATCTTATTAACTTAATGTGAGTGCAAATTAATATTCAAACACAATACTATTATTAGTAAATGTTTATCTGATAATTATTAGCATTACTTGAATGAATCCTAAATGTGTAATTAAAGATATGAAATACAGGAACAACATTTATTTTCTCCATCATTCATTATATTATATGATGATTCAATTTTCACATAATGATGATTCAAACAGTAAATTATACATTGAGGTTATATTTGTAAAAGTCTTTCACGAGTCAGGAAAGGTGAACTTTATTCGAGAAAGAGATAGGAAAGTCTTGCGTCCGAGACCTTGATGTGATAGCTCCCGAGAGGAGTGAAGGCATTTAGACCAAACAAACATCACATGTCTCTGGACGGATATCAGAGTGTCTGCAGCCTTGATGACCTGTAAGTTAAAGTGTTACTGAAGTTCATTTAGGAGAAAACCATGGATTGATGTCGCTACACTGTGATAGATGGAACCATGAATTCTGCTCTCTAGCAGAATATTCAGCCATCAGTTTGTCTCCAGGATTATTCAGAAGACCAACAACCATGAAGTCCACCTCTGGAAAAAAAAAAGAACATTATGGAGTGGCTTAGTGAAAGTCAGGATTTAAATCTTGTCCATGTGCACTGGCGTGACCTTAAACACACCATTCGTGCTGGAGTGATGGCATCTTGACAGCTGTTGCACCAGCTTGAAGCCAAACTGTCACACGGCAGCACGTGATCTATGGACTGATGTCTTCAGGAGTTACTTCTGCCATCAGATTATACTTGAGCAGCTGCTTGCTGAAGCAGAGAGGTGGCAGCTGTGTGTGTTCCATATGTGACATGTGTGTTAACTCAGGCAAACAAGACCTTTTTTATTCTAAGACCACCTGACATGCTGGTGTTTCCTAAATTCAGTCCTGAGATGATTATTGCTGTAATGTGATATTATTTAACTGAAATTGGAAGGAAAATTGTTTTCATTTCACAACTATATTTTTTCGCTTGCTCCTGGTAGGTTTAAGGAGTTGTAGAGTCCTCTCCAGCCGAAAGGTCTCTTGTTGGAGTCCTGCTTTCATTTCCATCAGCTCTTTGATGAACACTCTTCATTACGTGCAAACCCATTTATTTTTTTTAGATTTGTTCAGGTATGGGTTTTAGAAATGCACATTGCTAAAATGAAATTAATGACTGTCCTGCTTTTTGTGTAATATTTTTTTTTGAAAGTCAGCTCACATTACATGATCTAAAAATAGTTTTTCTGAAAATATTAAAGACAATTATTTAAAATACACAGTCGATTATTTTGAAGAAAACTTCAAAGAGTTTCACTTTCACAACTGAATAAATAAATAAATAAATAAATAAATAAATAAACGATCCTTCATTTCCTTCCTATTTTTGTGCGAATCTTTATTATTATTATTATTTACATTTATCTTATGGAAACGTGAGCTCAAACTGTACGTGATCCGACTTTAATAAAGTGACGAAATTTTGAATTTTGGATCATTTGACGTGGTGACGTCGTGCGTCTGTCTGGCTCGGATGACGTATCCCTGGTAAACCAGTTCATCTCTGTCGAAAATCCAAACACGCCATAGCTCCAGACAACTTCCCCGTCTCACAGACCTACTGCTGCTGGTTCTCTGCTGTGAGTACACGCTTACTTTCATGTCGGTATTTATTCTCTATCAGATTTTATTGGAGAGAAAAAATAAAAAAAACGTTTTCGAGGCGACGTGATGCAACAGCTGCAGAACAGCTAGCTGTCAAGTTTATATTGATTTCATTTCATGACTGCGAAAAATCCCGTCGAGTGAATCTTAATCTTTAATAAAATAACTTTCTATATTCCCAGAACTCCTAGTATAGTTGACTCTGGATGTGAGGAAACCAACCACACGAGGAGACGACATCATCCTGTTTATTTACTTTTACCTGTAATTAAAGATCTGGTAGACCTTATAAACCATTTAATGATGCTTTTCAGCAACTTAGCCCATTAGATCAGTGGATTATTAAAATTAATAACAACTGACTTTTTTTCTGCCAAAGAAATGCAGCTTTGAGTGATTCATTTGTTTTTATTAACATCTTAATTGTCAGAATTTATTTTTTAAAATAATCACAACGTTGGTATACCATTATGAGCATTTTCTTGCATACTAGTGACGTATTGGAAATCTTAATAAGGATGTTACTTCAGCACAAGTCAGAATTAGTTATCAACTTTTTATTCCCAGTGACCGCTGTTATACATTAACATTTTCCTTCTGCAGATCTTCGGCCCGTCATCATGTCTAAAGGCACCGTGGTTCTGGCTTACAGCGGCGGACTGGACACGTCCTGCATTCTGGTGTGGCTCAAGGAGCAGGGCTACGACGTCATCACGTACTTGGTGAGGTTTGAACAACAGGTGGTATCAGCCAGCTGCTTTTGCATTTGTCACTGACATTTTTACACAGTCTGCTGTTTTCAGACAGCTTAGGTAGGCATTTTGGAGCCGACAGAACCACCGTGCTGGTTTTCTCCCGACACTGGGTTTGTCGTCATAATGCCAGGGTAAATCTAGCTGGATTAAAAGTTTCCCCCCAGGGTAACCGAGAACTGCAAGGGAGGCAGATTTTCTCACTGAACTTCACTCATTGCTTTTTCACTGGGTGTTGGGGGAGGGGGTCAGGGTCCGCGTGGTCATCAGAGGTGCAGGTCCTTTTGCTTTCGTTGGAGAAGAAATAACACTCAGATTCAGTTATGTGTTCAAATAATAACAAATCACAGAAGTATGTGTGCTGCAGATGTGTCATTTTAGTTTATTATGGTAGATTTTAAATTAAACATTCTCATTCTGAGCTTCAACGATCTTCTGAGTGAATGTTTTTGGAACTCCTGCAAAATGTGATCAGAATTACGAGATGTCAGGATAAATACTTGCTCAGACACGGATTTGTGTGCTCGTGCACAGGGCCGGATTATGATTGCAAGGGCCCCTGGGCACAAAGTGCCGAAAGGCCCCCCCCCCTCTCTTTACTCCACCCCCCACCCCCCCTGTTGTTTTGGCTGTAATCACGAAGGTTCTGCCGGTCTCAGAAGGATCTGTCTCTTTGGATTCAACCCCGTGTGTGTCGTAGTGTTCCCAAATGACTTATATTTTCCTTACCGGAGCTAACACGTTTAGCCATGCGGCTGCCATCATGCTAATGGGACTTGGAGTCCAGAAGGACCGTTAGTGGTTCCAGATGGATTTATAGTTGAATATGTTGATTATATTTTTAGATCAAACCTCTGAGTGAGCAGCCCTGACCAGCTCCTGCCTGCAGTCTGTGCATCAGCTGTGTTGTAATGGTCACGCAGGTCTGACTGAAGCTAGCGTTGTGTTTACAGCTCGCTACGATTCTCCTCACAAACAGTAAATAACTTTAATGTTGCTACGTTAGAAAAATGCATGTAGGACTCTGACATATGGCTCAGACTTTTTGCTGCATCTGTAAACGTGATTATCCGTAAGCACTGAGAGCAAAAAGTAGAGCAAACTACAGCTAATCTAGTAAGCAGCAGGAGCTGTGCCTTCTTACACGTATTTGAGTGACGTGTGCACCAGCGCTTTTCAGTGTTTGGAGGAGAGAATTTTGATTTTCTATAATGATTTATGACAAAATTGCTGAACAAAATGAAAAACTGAACCCGGTTTATTTTTTTATACATGCTAAAGTGTAGTTAAACTGATATTTTACTGTTTTCATGCTGAGTCTGGCCAATGCCTTTAATGATTCAGATACTAAATGGGAAGTAAATGTCATGTGAAAATGCTTTCCTTCTACATAATAAATAAATACGTTTACAATAATATGAATACTACTACTACTACTAATAATAATAATAATAATAATTATTATTATTATTTAATATTACTATGTTTATTGTAGAAATTACGTTTCTTGGACTGATACAGGACCATAAAATCTGCTGGAAATCCAAAATAAAATTAGATAAAAACTGGAAAAGTCGATTGCAGTATTTGGTAAAACATGTTACGTGCTTAATTAAGGCTCCGTTCCTGCTGTATTCATCTTTAATGTTACCTTATATTACTTATGGTGTGGAGGTTTGGGGTAATGCTATAAAATAAATATTTATTTCAAAAGAGATAAACCACAAAAGTTCACAATTTGGAATTTTGGAAGCGCACAAACTCAACGTTTTGGAGGGGGGCCCACAAGTCCATTTTGCCTTGAGCCCCCAAATGCCTTGAACCGGCCCTGTGTGGGACTGAGCTTTGAAGGTCATCTGAATTGTTTCAAATATGTAAATAATACATGCTTCTTATAGATTGTTGCTTTATGCCTTTTTATTTTCAAGCACTTTGTTTTGGTTTCTTGGTTTTAATTTGACTGTTTTCCTGTCTTTCTCTGATCTTTCTGCATCTCCTCTAAATCCTCCAGAAAAGCCGCTTCCAGGCTTTCTGAGTTTTTCCACTTCATGCGCTATGAACTAAGCAGCTGAAAGTGAGTGCTGCAGCCAAGGCAGAGAGGTAAAATAACCGCAGCACAGCAGTTCAGGGATCTGCTCCGCAAAAAGAGCGAAATGCGCACTTGCGCGCCCGCAGCAGTGACGTGATGTCACCGGGGCACAGATGAACTCCGCTGAGGCAGAGCGCGTCAAGCATGAATAAAAGAGAAAGTACCATATTTATGAGAGGACATGAACGATCTCGTGTTGTTTTCTTTTGGTGGCGTGACTTTTTGCTCGCGGTGCGCGCAGAAAGCAGCCTGGAACGCGACAGCATCTCTGTCCTCTCTGCTCTAAAGAAGTCCTGGTGCGCTATAGAGTCCATATAAATAATGTTATATTGAAACTGGACCTTTTTTCAGGCTCCCCCGTAATCAGAACCACAAAGAAAACCCACTAATTGATTCCTGGTTAAAATGCGTTGTAATGCGCGTTTCTGACATTTGAGTAAAATATTCTGAGCTCCGCTGAGGCAGAGCGCGTCAGGCGTGTTAATGATTTTTCTTTGTGACTTTAAGAATGTTACTGGGGCTGTGCACAGGTCAGCGAGAAGCATCTGGAGCGCATGAACAATCAGTACTCTCCGTACCTGAGGAGACGCTGGAGCAAGCGCAAGATAGGCGCACAGACGTGGAAAAAAGGGTGGAGTAACTCCATAAATAAAGTCTTTTAATTGATTATCTTAGCGGTGAGTGTGTTGTGCCTGATAGCTGAGTCAGTTACAGTATAATAAATGTCTCCCTGGTGTTTTTCTGTTAGACCTCTCTTATTCCCCTTCCATGGGCTGCTCAGATGGGCCCCTAGTGGGCGTGGGCCCCTGGGCCAGTGCCCATAATGCCCATTGGATAATCCGGCCTTGCTCGTGCATTTATCACTCAATTCTTGAACCCAAAGTTGCCTCGCACACATGTTAAAGAGCAGGTTTGATAAGAAACCTATTTCTACTTCTTATTTTTGATGTATATGATCGGTCAGTTTCACTTGCATGCTGAATGTGAAAGTGGTCTTCTACCCCTATTTCCTGCATTACCCGCTGATAGAAAATAGACGGGGAAATGCTCGGGTCAGAAGAAGCCACATCTATGTCACACTGTAAATTAGCATTCATGGACTCACCCATCTTGGCTCGTGAAAGGGAAGGCTGTGTTAATTTTTGCAGCCAGGAGAGCAGAGCCTATCTTGGCTAGTAGAAGCTAACTGTTAACATTAGCAACTCTACAATATGGCAGAACTCCTTCAAGCTTGTGTTATTTATGGAGAGAAAAGATCCATCCATCCATCCATTTTCTTCCGCTTATCCGGAGTCGGGTCGCGGCTGGGGGCAGCAGCTTAAGGAGGGAGGCCCAGACCTCCCTCTCCCCAGCCACTTGGGCCAGCTCCTCCAGAGGAATCCCAAGGCGTTCCCAGGCCAGCCGAGAGACATAATCCCTCCAGCGTGTCCTGGGTCATCCTTTGGGTCTCCTCCCGGTTGGACGTGGCCGGAAAAACCTCACCAGGGAGGCGTCCAGGAGGCATCCTAATCAGATGCCCGAGCCACCTCAACTGGCTCCTCTCGATGTGGAGGAGCAGCGGGTCTACTCCGAGCCCCTCCCGGATGACCGAGCTTCTCATCCTATCTCTAAGGGAGAACCCAGACACCCTGCGAAGAAAACTCATTTTGGCCGCTTGTATCCGCGATCTCGTTCTTACGGTCACTACCCAAAGCTCGTGACCATAGGTGAGGGTAGGAACGTAGATCGACCGGTAAATCGAGAGCTTCGCCGCTCAGCTCTCTCTTCACCACAACAGACCGGTACAACGCCTGAATCACTGCAGACGCAGCACCAATTCGCCTATCGATTTCACGCTTCACCCTTCTCTCACTCGTGAACAAGACCCCGAGATACTTAAACTCCTCCACTTGGGGCAGGACCTCGTCCCTGACCTGGAGAAGACATTCTACCCTTTTCCGACTCAATACCATGGTCTCGGATTTAGAGGAGCTAATTCTCATCCCAGCTGCATCACACCTGACTGCGGAGAGAAAAGATCATCGTTGTAAATTGAAAGGAGGCATTGGAAGAGTTGCATTGCTGTTAGCCAATCAGAGGCAAGATGTTTGAATATCATGAATATTAATGAGTGAGACTCCAAATCCTGCTGTTTTCTGCTCCTCTTTCCTCTGGCTAACTTCTACTTTCTGAAATGAGCACCAGAGCTTCTGTTCCACAGAGAATGACTTACAAGGCTATACCAGAGACCACAGCAAATGTATTGAAAAATATTTAGTGAATGAGAGCTTGAAAGTGTTAATCATCACGCTCTGTTGCAACTAAATTTCATTTCAGGCCAATATCGGACAAGATGAAGATTTTGAAGCTGCCCGGAAAAAGGCAGAAAGCCTCGGCGCCAAGAAGGTGAGATGAGGAAATGTGAAGCTTTGAGAGACTTTTCCGCTTCAGTGAAACTATGCATTTGTCTTTAGGAGAATTTCCCCGAAACAAAAGTCATGAAAACACTTCCTTCCAATTGACTCAAGGATTAAGTCATAAAACTTCACCAAACCAGTTGGATTACCCGTAAAATGTCCTTCATTTCCTTATAAACCGTAATTAAGAAACCAGAACAAAAACAGGGTGTGTTTTATTCTAATGAGCTACATTAACATTAAAAAGTTTGTATCTTCTAAAAGAGCTTCATCATACATAAACTGCCAGATTAAAGTCATTAATTGAAACAAAGATGTGACACAGCCGTTTGTTTCCTGTTCAGGTTTTCATCGAGGACCTGCGCTCTGAGTTTGTGGAGGACTTCATCTGGCCTTCGGTTCAGGCCAACGCGGTTTACGAGGACCGATACTTGATGGGAACCGCCATAGCGAGGCCCTGCATTGCCCGTGGTCAGGTCGAGATAGCACGCAAGGAGGGTGCTCAGTTTGTCTCCCACGGTGCCACGGGAAAGGTAAGAAAAATAAAACATACGTAAAGTCGTTAAGCCTCGCCAGAGAGCATATTTCTGTGTCAGACATGATCTTCCAGGTTGTCACAAACAGCCTTTTCCAAACTCAACAGTCTAGATAAATAATTCACTGTAGATTTGGGACATTTTGGAGATTGAATATTAACCTTTTGGTTGCTGTTTGTTTGAATCCTGCCTTCCCAAGATTTCTAACTTATCCAGAAATTAGTCTCTATTTCACACAAAATCAGTTTCTTTTAAGTGTCTCAGTCACCTGCCTTCTTCTTTTACACTACATGAATCATCACCTGAATAAAACGAATCCTTGAACCTCAAATTAAAAAGTGAGCATGTTTGTGCTATTTAGTTTCCTGCCAGAAAAGTGATGCAACGTATTCATCCCTGAATTTTATGACTCACTTCTTTCTACCTTTCATCTGATTCTCCTTTCAGTTTCCTTTAGAGCATAAGAAGAAAAACTACTCTTCAGTTTAAAAAAATAACTAAAAGTGTGTTTACTTTAAAGTAACATTCCGCAACTTTTACACCATAAAATGATGCTTTTTTGTAAAGTTTTTGCGTCATACTATTATCTATTATGTTCATTTTCATACCTGTGATAGTGTTGGGGGGGGTCCCACGTCTGTTTACTGCACTATACAGTTTTTGAGCTTCGGGTAGCCGCAGGATGTACTGACTGGGTGTCCTTTTATGGCATAATATGGCAAGTCAAAGGGATTTTAAAAAGCGCGCGTTCTAAACGCACGTTATGTCTGCCAAAATGTGCGTTCTGAACGTGCGTTTGATGCCAAAGGGGCAAAAACTCACGTGTTCTAAAAGTGAGCATTATGTCTGCCAAAATGCGCGTCTTGAACGAGCGTTTTGGCGGACATAATGCAAGTTTAGAACGCGCATTTTTTATCCCTTTGGCTTGACATAATTGTATAACGTAGACTCGCTGTCGCAGTGGCAGATTCACCAAAGAAAGCTAGAAATTCCTTATCAGAGGAATATAGGAAAAGAAAAGAAGAACGTGATAGAACAAGAGCAAAGACCAGAGTTATTATTGGGCCGTCTTTTCCTCACTGAAGAGCTCTTTTAGAAAGAAAGGCATGAACTACGGACTCTGACCTAGCCGTGCTGCTAATGGCTAGGTAAGTAATAAATTATTTCACCGAGGTTATTGTGTTTGGTCGGGCATAAAGTTGATATACAGTCCTGATAAAACTATTTATTCAATGTGTGGAGGTGGAAAAGTTTGATTTCGTTGTTTTGCCTGACATTAGGAATGCAAACATGCCTCTTATGCCCGAGAGAGATTTAATGTTACGACAGTGATGTTATGCAGCAAGCCTCTAGAGGGCGTCAGACCAGACGGTATAACTGCAAAGTTGCGGAATGCTGCTTTAAACCAAAAAACAGGCTTTGTAGATCAAGAGAAAATGCAGCACATATGTTGCATGAAAATTGGTGTGGGTTATTTATAAATTAAATGCAAATTTAAATGATTTAATTTTCTCCAAATTATCATGTCCTGTAGAAATATAGCTCTTAATATTTTAGAAATACAGTAAATATTTGAATTTTTGTGTTTTTTATGCTTTGTAGTACTGCGTTTTGGCCACCAGTTGGCGACAAACACCACAAAAGTGTATATAAAATTAGAAATTTTTTACTTTTACTTTCACTTACTGGATTTTGTTGTGATGGAATTAGAATAGTTAGCTTTGTGTTACTTATATTAATTGTTTGATTTATATAAGTAATTATAGGCACAATAAAAATGTAAAAAATATTTTAAACGATAATAAAAATAAAACATTTAAAATAAATACCATTAAAATGATGATTAAAAAATAAGAACAAAAATGGAAAAATAAAATAAACACTAAAGTCAAAGATTTATGTGTCAGTAAGTAAACACAAAGCAATCACCCTTTTTTATGATATTTAACCAAATTTTTTAATGCACTTCCTTTTATGTGTTAATGATACAAATTTTTACTCATAGAGATTTAAAGCTTTTCATCATTTTCAGGGGAATGACCAGATACGCTTTGAGCTCACATGCTACGCTCTCTACCCAGAGGTCAAGGTGAGCTTGCTGCTAGTTCATGTGAAAATTAAATAATTTGTAATGTGAAATAATGTTGCTGCAGCTGTTTTAGTTTTGGTTTTTAGATCATTGCACCGTGGAGGATCCCTGAGTTTTACAATCGATTCCGGGGAAGAACAGACCTGATGGAATACGCACAGGTGAAAAAAACAGTGTTTTTGTTTTCTTCCATATTGAGTTTAAGGGGAAGTACTGGTTTATCATTTAAGTGTTAATGTGGCATGTATGCAGTAACATGTAACTGACACATAAATTGCATTTTTATTGTAAAATAAATATCCAGATTTGAATTAAGTGAAATTTCTCACTTTTTGTTCCAAACGTCCACCTGGTCCTGATCCACCACTTGAGGGTGCTCTTGGTGTTTTTACTCAACACTACATCTGGTTTTTGTAATTTTATTTAAAAAATGGCAACTTTAAAAGGCTGAAATGTTGACTTTTCTTACAAACATACAAAGAAAACCCATCTTGCTGATTGTTTTTGCTGTTTTCACTGTGGAAGATTAAAGGAGGTCCGTCATTTTGAAATGCCAAAAACCTGCAGCTTCCAGCTGTTCCTCTTGTTATTTTTGTGAAGAGAACTTTCTCAGGCGTGTTTTTGTTTATCATAGGTAGTTTTGACATGTTTGCATTTCTTTTCTTACATTATGTGATACAATAACTGACTTTTTCTGTCGCATCATAGAAACACGGCATCCCAGTGCCCGTCACTCCTCGGGCACCCTGGAGCATGGATGCTAATCTCATGCACATAAGGTGAGTATTACTGATAAGATGCATGTTTTTATGTTTTTTTTCCTGTAGAAAATAAACAAACACTTTTTTTAATTTACAGTTATGAGTCTGGCATCCTGGAGAATCCCAAGGTGAGTGTCGTGATGAAAATTGGTCTTAAACGTACATAAATGCAATATTGGCGAAATTAGTTCATAAAATTGCATTTTCACATATTTTAACTAACTAAATTAATACATTTGCTTATTGTAAACAACATTTACATCAAACAAACTGACATGAAACCTTAACCTATGTTTAAAAGGACAATGTTCCTATTTTTGTGAAACGTCTCGAGCATTTGGAGCGATGCAGCGCTACATTTTTTTCCATCACCCAAGTTGAGCGCAGCTCCCTCTCTCACAGTACCGCGGGCGAGACATGAGTCTGATCTCTGCTGGGGTCAGGGGTCGGTGCAGTACATACCGGTCGCCCCGAGTGACCTCTGGAGCTCTCATCCTTTGGTGGACGTGTCTGTGTCTGTGTCTCTCCTCACCCCGGGTCCTCGCCGGGCCCTGGGAAGAGCCCGGGACACACAGACACTGACTTGTCGTCAGCAACGCTTCGACTAATTCCCGATTTCATGGGAGCCTGGGAGGGGGAAGGGTTAGGGCGTTGCGCCCAGCTGGGGCCTCCTGAGTTCCAGCCCCAGCTCCTCAGGACCTCATTGTCTCAGTGGTTGCGCTGCCGCAGGCTACGACGTGGGAGGGGAGCCACTTCATCGTGACACCGTGACACCAAAATGTCACCAGTAACAGTAAAGTACAAAGACGGTACGCCAGACAGATGAGTTCCCGATGCTCAGGGTGTCGTAGAGGGAAGAGGGGTCCCGCGCTGCTGGATACGAGGGCCAGTGTAACTCCCAGACCTCTCTCTCTCCGTCCCTTTCCCACCCTTTTAGTGTCCTGTCCTTCACTCGCCCTGTGGAGAAATGTTTTGAAAAGAATGAGACGAGCCAGCTCAATGGCATAGCGATGTATGATGTTGTATTGCGTAACTGATTTCATTCACGGGCTTCTTGCTTTGGACCGTTACTCTAATATTGAATCAATTAATGGCATAAAATACAATGAAATATTTATGGTGCAGAGATCTGAAGTGGTGAAAGGATTTGAATACATTAACCAAGCTCAAGATTTAGTTTGAGCTTGGAAAGAGGCTTGATATTTTAGTCATTTTTAGTAACAACAACTTTAGGGCGGATGGATTAATTATTAAATTTTATGTGCTTCTTATTTGTTAGATTTGACACTGATGAGGAAACCTGTAATAAACATTATTGTCTAAAATCCCATTCATTTCTTTATATATTGCCTGAAAAAGTAAAATAATGCACAAAAGTTCAATAAATTAGTCTAAAGTGCTTTTGTAAATAATTGGAAATGCAAATAAATAAAAAAAAACTGATTTTGTACGGCTTTTACTCCGGTTTTCTCCCACAGGCCAAAAACATGCATGAGCTGGTAGAATGGAGACTAAACTGTCCCTAGGTGTGAGTGAGTGTGTCTCTGTGTGTCCCCTGCCTTTTGCCCTGTGATAGAAACCAGCTCCTTTTGACCCTACTGATGAGTGAGTGAGTGAGTGAGTGAGTGAGTGAGTGAGTGAGTGAGTGAGTGAGTGAGTGAGTGAGTGAGTGAGTGAGTGAGTGAGTGAGTGAGTGAGTGATTTCATTTCCTACTTATTTCTCAAAGATATCACTTTTAGATTTGAAATTTAATGTTGATCTCCACTTTATCAGTTCCTCCACATTTTTGCACAAGTTCACTTCACACCTGGCTAGGAATGTTCCACTTGACTGTTTTAGATCTCCTTTACCATCCATTTTCATCTGCTTATCTGGGGTTGGGTCATGGGGGCAGCAGCAGAGAGGACCAGTCCTCCCTCTCCCCAGCCACTTGGGCCAGCTCCTCCGGGGGAATCCCAAGGTGTTGCCTGGCCACTTGAGAAACATAATCCCTCCAGCGTGTCCTGGGTCTTCCTTTAGGTCTCCTCCTGGTTGGACGTGCCCGGAAAACCTCACCAGGGAGGCGTCCAGGAGGTATCCTAATCAGATGCCTGAGCCACCTCAACTGGCTCCTCTCGATGTGGAGGAACAGCAGATCTACTCTGAGCCCCTCCCGGATGATTGAGCTTCTCACCCTATCTCTAAGGGAGAGTCCAGACAACCTGTGGAGAAAACTCATTTAAGCCGCTTGTATCCATGATCTCGTTCTTTCGGTCACTACCCAAAGCTCGTGACCATATGAGGGTAGGAACGTAGATCGACCGGTAAATCGAGAGCTTCGCCTTCCAGCTCATCTCTCTCTTCACCACGACAAACCGGTACAACGCCCGCATCACTGCAGACGCTGCACCAATCGATCTCGCTCTCCGTCTTCACTAGTGAACAAGACCCAGAGATACGTAAACTCCTCCACTTGGACCAGGACATCGTCCCTGACCTGGAGACTTTCTACTCTTTTCTGATCCTCCTATGCTGTATTTCTTTATGCTTATATGTTGTGGCAGATATTCACATTAGATCACAGATTAGGAAGAACTCTTTTCTACACCTAGACACTCCTGTCTTTTGTTTTGAATGTAAAATGCTCTCTGGATGGCATAATTTGCTCCAAACTCTTTGTATTGTAGAGGTTACAGCTGTAGAAACATTCACCTTTAGAACTATGTATTTCTGGTAATGAAATCATAAAATTATATACACTAATATTTCCCACTACATGTAGGTACTCATCGCCTTTTTCCACCCAGTATTTAATTTTATTGTTTATTTCATCTACTTCATGTCTTAGAATATGTATAAATTAAATAATTTGAATCTTTTAAGTATTTCTGTGTTATGTTTTTCAGCCTTCTACTCTTTAACTTTTACTCTCTTTTGCTTCCCATTGATATTGGCACTGCTTTGCTTTGCTGCTGTGACGCCAACATGTCCCCGCTGAGGGACAATAAAGGAATTTTCTATTCTATTAAACAGCTCAAAGGTTTTGCTCTACTTACTAAGTAATCTAATCAGCAATGACATAATCAGATTTTGCGTTTTAGCGTTGCATGCTATCGTTGCTGGTGGCACCAGATGGAAAGGTTGCAGTAGCATTTATAGATCTCTCAGTTATAACTGTGTGTTTTCTTTGAATTATTTTCATGAATTCAAACAAAATTCTCAAAGCAGCTCGTTAGATTCTGATCCATCTCGGAGGTCATCTAAGAGAGGCCACCTTGTTCTGAGTATCTCCTCTGTGTATCAGCTTCTCCTCCAGTTACAGCCCTGAAGGCCGAGGCCAGACCCCGACCATTCAAACCCCCACCACCCCCCACCTGTGGTACAATGGTTCCTCTTTGCTCAATAGCATCGCATTAGGAAGCGTCCCAGTGGCCGCTCGTATGTCTTCCTGCAGATAAGAGTCTGAAGGGTTCAGGTTGATTAACACTGTAGGCTTCATGATAACCCCAAACCTTGTTCCCTTGTGCCGCAACGACCTCCAGACTTTTATTTACTCATCTACATCTGGCAGCATTGACCTGTGTGGTGATATGGGGCAGCTGCAGCTGGTGTTTTACTCTCCTTATGTATCAGCATGCACCTGATCGCTGCAGAATTGGTGGTTTTTGTTCCTTCAGATAATACATGCTCTCATGTTTGATTCTTGTATCTTTAGTGAGAAGTTTCTTGTTTTCTTTACCTTTTTTGGAATCTGCTTCATTTACTTATTGTGAGTTTGAAGGATTTGTGTTAAAATTGCTTTACAAATAAGTATTTGTGATTCTTGTTTCAGCCTTGAAGCTGAAACATCCTATTAAACCTGACTTAACAAATGTCGGTTCATTCATTTAGTGATTTAAACTTAGTTGAAACATGCCAGTTCATTTGAGTCAATCTCAATTTACCATGCTGACCCAACTGATGAGATAAAAGTAGAACTATCTGGTAGGTGTGTGTCCCGTTACATCTGGTTTAAAACTCACTCTGTGTTTTAGAACAAAAAGAACATCACACCAACAGTCAGACGTGGTGGTAGTGTGATGGTCTGGGGCTGTTTCAGGTTCTGGATGGCTTACTCATTGAGCTTAAGTGTAGTGCCCAAGGACACAACGTCGTTGAAATACTGAGCAGGACTAGATCCTGCAACCCTCCAGTTTTGAGATGGGAACTTAACTCCTCTGCAACCGATGATGCTCATGTAAGTGCACTGAGTAACTGATGGAAGCATGAATTCTGCTCTCTACCAGAAATGTCTGACCTTTGACCTTAAACAGGCCGTTCATGCTGGAAAAGCCTCAAATGTGCCTGAGTTAAAGGAGCATTTGGATTTTTGGCTTGCTTTTAGCACCCCCTATTGTCCATTAGCGAAAGAAAAAGTGAAACTTATCTCCTCGCTGTGCGTTCGTCTTTTTAACACCTTAATCTAACTGCTGAAATGTCTCCTCAGCCTTCATTAGTGTCTACAGGAGCGGTTCATCACTAAATCAAACAAATCAGCTGTGTTCATGATCTAAAACATGCAGGAAACACGCTGGAAGCAGACTGCAGCACCAGGCATGTCAGCTCAATTTTTCTAAATCCCAACAGACCGGACTGGCACTCTGAAGTTGCAAGTGCGGTATTCTGGCCACAGAGGGCGGTGAGGAAGAGATGTTTCATTAACCCTGTAAAGGGTCATTTTAGCACATACTGGCTCAAGAAAATTATTTAAACATATTAATAAGTTGCATATGGCTTTAAAACAGTTCTGCAGAGAAGCGTGGGACAAAACTTGTTCACTAATGATCTTTCCACATAGGACCAGGTTGGCTTGGGTACCAAAAAGAAAGATAGATTATTTTTGTCAGATACTGAATTTTGTTGGCTGCCCTTGCACACTTCCAGTTTGACAAACAAGAACTTTTTAAGTGGGCAACACTTTATGTCCTGCAAGCATGTTTTAAGTAATCAGAGATACCTTGAAGGTTGTGCAAAAAACACAACGGCGTGCATCGAAGGATGTCTTCTCTTCTTTTCCCTCCACACACGAGCAGCCAGAGAAGCTCCTCAGGCGCCCTGACACTCGTCCTAAGTCATTAACACGTCACCTCTGTCTTAATTATAGCCTCTGTCAGTGAGTTTCCCTGAGCCCACTTAGTTCTTTGATCAGAGAGGTGATGGGCCACTGCTCGTGTCGATCCAGGGGGTAAAAGAGCAAAACTCTGCGCCGCGGCTCACCGAAGAGGAAATGAAAACTGGTTTGCCTCTGCTGCCGCTGGTCGCATGGCTCGCTGGAAAGATGGATGGTTAAAGAGCAGCCTGTAGGGGTAGGAAGTGAGCTTGTTGGTGTATGTTTACATGTGAATGTGTGCTTTGAAGCAAAGGGGTCAGAGCTCGTCATGTGCCCTCGCTGGCCTAAGGCCTCGCAGGCTTGACCCGAAAGACTCAGCAAGTCCGCTCTGTGTCCATCTCATACTCTCCTGTTGCTTTAACAATAAAATAAAATCAGATCTAAAATTAACCATCTTGAGCATTATGTATTTAAATTTCTTGATATTATTTTATTCTAGGCTCAGTTTGCCATGTTTGCATTTTAAAAAGACAGACTGACTTGAGACACAGTGATTTAAGCATCACTTCCAATCCGGTGCTCCAAAGATTTTTTTTTTGCCATCTCTTCCCTCCCCTCTCCCCCTCCTGCCACCTCTGCCTCTTTCGGGGCCCTTTTAGCTTAGATTGAAACCCAATGAGGCAACTAATAAGTGGAAAGATAGAAATTTACTTGCTTTAAGTTCATGCGTCAGCCTTCTTTTTTTTTTTCCTGCACGTTTAGCACAACAATATCGCCGAAGCAAAGACTGCCAAAGGAGCTGCTCGGCGCTACATGATGGTGCGCTTCACGCCCCATTTCCCTCCAATACCCTCGGCCCCCCGCCTTCTCTATCTTTACCTTTTTCCTCTCTTTCAGGGCCATGGTTTTGGGGACAGGTCCACCTGCAGGGGGTTTGAATTGAAATGCATTGATCTCCTGCTCACTGGAAACAACCCCATTCCCTTATGTTCTGTTTCTTTTCATTCGCCAGTCCATAAGTTTAAGCTCTCACTGCTGGGAGGATGAATGACTTTTTTATCGTGGCACAGTTTGTGTATATTTTTAAATTGTGTTTTAAATTCATCATTTGTCCTTTCTAACAGCCACGGGGTGGAATCAATTATTTCAGGAACTGGAAATGAGACTTAAATGAATGAAATGTTAATATTTTTTTATGAAAAAAGCAGGAACTGGTTTCTTTCTAGAGGTTTTAGACTTTATAGGAACTGCAGATAAACACATTGTTTAAACCAATAGCTCCTATGTGCTATACTGTGTTATATGTGAAGGCTAAAACTAGTCACCCACCACCCCCCCGTCCCTCCCCCCTCTCAAAGAGTAGGCATCAATAGGCTTTTTAGAGTAGTCATTTTGTCTCTTCCCTATTCGCTCTCATTTGGCATCTTTCAGGGCACTGAGGCAGAAAATAAAAGAGAGGGAGACGCTCGTCTTCCCAGTCAATTTTTGTGTTTAGTTAAAAGGAAGGAAAGTGATTGCGCTGCTCGTTTTCTCCTCGCTGACAGGCGGCGAGCGGATGCCGATTAGTTATCGTATGATCATTTAGAGTCTGGTAAAGCTTTCCATTTAAATGCACCCAGTAGTTATTTTGCATAGTCCCCCTGCAATTTGCCTCAGCTCAGGGGACATTGGCCATCGTCTTGTCCTAATGCTGTGTAATTGTTGCAGGGGCACGTCGGTGGGAGAAATCGTCACACCACCATGCTCTTTTAGGTCCAAACCACGACTTACTGAAATCACTCCCGGCTCCCACCAACTGGAACGAAACAAACAAAATGACAAATGTCTGTCACCCGGACAACTTTAGTGGGGTTTTTCTAGACTTTGTTGCCTGATGCCCATTTAGGTAAAAGTATTTATTTGAAAATGAATCAGAAGTGAGATGTCACTCAGAAAATCAGAAGTGGAAGATCAGAAGAAGCTTTAAAACTGCTCAGAAGATGGAGATTCTGTCATAGGATCGGTTGTTTTCTGACTTGTCAAGCATTTATTGTATTTGCAAGTATATCATGCATTCATTTTATTTTTATTTTTTTACTTATTTCTGCATTTTTCTCTATTCTGTTGTAAAAAAAATTTTTCATAGACTTATTTATATATTTTTAAATGTAATTCTGTTCACTTTTTGTTTCCTCTGTCTCTCTACTTGCGATAACCTGCTGTGGTGTTGTCCTCTCTGAAGAGTCTTTGTGTTCATAAAACGTATAACGTGGTTTTATTTTACAGAGTCATGCTCCGGCTGATCTGTACCTGATGACCAAAAACCCAGAAGATTCTCCAAATGTCCCCGATGTTCTAGAGATTGATTTCAGAAAAGGTTTGTTGTTATTGAATCTTTTTTCATTTGTCCTAACATCTAAAGGACAGCCTATAATTTAGATTTCAAGTTCAGAATGGACATTGTTATTTTAAGGTCAACTTCACTGAAAAACCATTTTTAAGTGATTATTTCTGATTATAATGGGTCACTCTGAGTTTTTCATGCAGGCTGAACATGAAAATAGTCTCCTACACCTATCTGCTGCATTAGCTTCTGATAGAAAATAGACGGTGAAACTCTAGGATTTGAAAATCCTGACAGATCTACATCGCACTGTCACTGAACATTCATGGACTCACCCATTTTGACTCACGACGAGGAAGGCTGTTGTTGGTTTAGCGTCCAGGAAACAGCAGAGAATGTCTCGGCTAGTAGAAGCTAACCGTTAGCATTAGCAGCTCCACCACACAGCAGAACTGCTTCAGACTTGTGTTATTTGTGGAGATAAAACATCAAAGCAAACAGAGTCAGTGGTAGAGTCACATTGCTGTTAGCCAATCAGAGGCGAGATGTTCAAATATCAGGAAATAAGACTCCAAATCCTGTCGAGTTCTGCCACTTTCTCCTCCAGCTGAATTCTATGTCCTCAAACAGGAGCACTGGAGCTTTTTCCCCCAGAGTACGACTTACAAGGCATTCATTCCTACTAGAGACCACTAAATATATATATATATATGTGTATATATATAGTGTATATATATATATATATATATATATATGAATATAGGCAGGTGTAAAAAAAGTGCTGTAAACATGATTTCAAACATGGATGTTTTCAATATTTATTTTCATCAATCAACAAAAAACAGTGAATGAACCAAAGAGAAATCTAAATCAAATCAATATCTGGTGTGACCACCCTTTATCTTCAAAACAGCATCAATTCTTCTAGCTACACTTGCACTTGTTGAAGGAGCTGGACTAGTAGGTTGTTCCAGACATCTAGGAGAACGAAGCACAGATCTTCTGTGGATGTAGGCTTCCTCACATCCTTCTGTCTGTCCATGTTTTTCACACCTGCCTCAAACCTTTGCACTGTTGTTTGCACACACTGTTGTGTGTGAAATCAGCTGAAAAGCCTTAAAGAAAATATTTTTTGACTCAAAATACAGATTCTTTTGTCTTTGCTTTAGAATGAGCAAATACAATTTAAAGTCCTTTATGCAAATCTCAGAGACCATTTTCTCTTGAAGAGGAGATCTGATTAGGAATCGAAACCTAGTTTGAAGACATTTCATTTGTAGACGGGACCCTGCCTTGTTTTTTTTATTTCTTATTCCTTACTAGCATTAATATCAAAATATCTCAAATCAATTTTAGGGGATTTTTCTAATAATTTAAGAAAAAATATCACTTTTTTGTCCCGACAGCGATGGTCCCAACCACAGTGTTTTAGCTTTAAGGCTGACCTCCTGCACTTTATTGCCACTTCTGACCACCCAGACTTATCCTTAGCCCCTAACAGCGTTTCTCAGTCCAAAACTGCCGTGTTTGGCCTGGGGGCGCACACACAAGCCGGAAGCATTAACTCCAGCTAATACACCGAGCCCAGAGGGGCCAGAGAAACACTCATTAGATACGTTGCCTCAAGGGCTAACGGTGGCTGACTAGAAAGTGTCACATGTTTGTGCAAAGAGAAAATGGCAGGACACGTCCACGCCTGAGGCTAAGGACACAGATGTTCCTTCATCCCCGGTCACCAGGGGGAGGCCGGAGCGCAGGAACATCAATTGGCTGGAGCACACTAGCTCCTCTCATCACACACAGCTCCATGGGCGGCTTTATTAGCCGTAATCATAAATTTGGAAAAGTTCAAAAGTTTGCCAGAACTTGTGTGGGACGATGTGCGAACCATTTCAAAATATCTCAAACACCTTGTGCTGGTCTCATCGCTTTACCAGTCTCCCCCAAAGAAAATGTTAACAACGAAACAAGTCGGTCGGCGTCGGTTCAGCTGGAGACGAGATGTGCCTTTTGTGAAGAGAGCGATGCACCCAGTAAAGCCTGGACTGGTTTCGCGGGTTCCTCACGGCCCTGAACTCCCATTTTCACACATATTCTGGGGGCTTTTATTGAGCGCGCTATGACAAAAGCTGTTTTAGTTGTCCACACAAAGGCCCAAGCCTACTCCTCCCTCTGAGCGCAAGATCAGCACAAGAATGTTTCACTTCATTCCCCCCTCCCACCTTTTCATCCCTGCCTTTCTCACCAAAGTTTTCTCACTGATTAAAAAAGAATATATAACAACAGGAACCTTTACCCCCGTCAAACGGTCCGTTCCCCATTACTCTCCCCTTTTTTTTTAAAGGCAAAAAAATTCATGCCTCCCTCCTGTCATGCCGAAGAAGTGAGCAGGAAAGAGAGACAGAGAGGAAAAATGTAAAGCAGTAATTTTTCCTACAACTGTGTCTGCAGTCCCATTGTGTGCACTGTTAGGGTGCAAAAACTCAAGAAAAAAAGAGGGGGGCTTCACACGAGAGAAAGACCCCTCGGTGAATGATAGAATGATAGGAAAGAGGGACGAAAGGCCAGCCCCCACACTCCCACGTTCAGACGTTCACTTCATTTATCAGAACCTTTAATCTAATTATTAGATATCTTAGAGGGAGGGGAGGTTAAGAAAGCACTGCTGCCCTCTCCTGCTCTGGGAGGGACTTCTTCTTCTTTATCGAGGTTCCCGCCACCAACAAGCCTCTTGTGTTGAGAGAGTCCCTCATGCATCATTCAAGCTGGAGATTGGCTAGATGAAAGGTGACCAGAAGTGGTCCTCTTCTCCTCTAAGCTGATAACCAGACACACACTCGAGTACGAACAAAAAGGTCCTCTCATTCCCACCTTCTGCAGCCTCTTCAGCCCCTTTTTCACAAGTCTGTCCGTTTCCTCGCCTCAACCTTTGGCTCGTGTTGCTAACTGAGGGCCGTGAATGAGTGGCTCCGTGACAGTGATTGATGCACACTCGGTTTTAAGTGGCTTCGCAGAGGAAGTGTGTGGAGCGAGCGTGGGTGTCTTCCTAAAAAGAAGAGTCCCTCTGCACGTTAGAGACGTGGTAATAGGAAGACGGGTGATGGATATGCTGCAGGTGCTTTTGTTTTTTCCACGCATGCACATGAGCACACAAACATTCTGTCCATGCGTTAAAGAGGCGACGGGTAACAAAGCTGCGTGGGTAATTGAATTAGGTAAAGGCCGGCCCACAATTTCACAGCTTTCAATTGAGGAGGGCCTTTGAATTTATTAGCCTTTTCTCACCATCGCCTTTCTAAAGGGTGTCACTTATTCTGGGTGACGTCTGTTGATCGCTTGAGAGGAGAAGCACTCGTCAGCAGAATTAAAATACAAAAAGAACATTTTGAGACGTTGTTTCTCGTTTTGTTTTTGTTGCTGTTAGTCCGATCTCGCTGAAAACTGAGTTACGAGAATATAGAGGATTTCTTTTACCTTTTCTAAAAAGATAAAGTTAGCATCTCACTGTGTTGCAACTGTTTAACTGGAGACACAAAGTTGAGGGATTTGCACATTTGTAAATGGAATCACACTTTTGTTTTCCAAGTTTTAAATATAGTGAATATGATGTCATTGAGTGACCGCAGTGCAAATCTTCTTGTCCCAATTTACACACAAGGTTTCTTAATCATGTCTCAATTTGTTCACAATCAACCTTAATTTTATTTGTGATCTGGTTACCAACCTTCCCAAAAAACACATTTTGTACGCTTCTGTCAGCAGAAATGAAACTGAGAAGAGTTTGAAACAAGTTTGAGACTTCTGCAGTAGCTCTGACTATTTTGAGAGGAACTTGGTCTTGCAGCTCTAGAGACATAAGAGCGAGGCCTTTTGGCTAACATGAGCAAATTGAGAACCCTTGCAAACATTTTGAAACATTCTGGAAACCCCCTCTCAAATTGCATTCATAGTTTCCAACAATTGCAGCCCAGTGACGCACTGGCTTTAATTTCCCTTGATAATTAATTTCCTGACCATACAAATCAATTGATTTTGCTAGAGGACAGGACATAAATTATGTGCAATACAGGTGAAACTCAAAAAGTTAGAATATGGTGCAGACGTTCATTTCAGTAGTTCAACTTAAAAGGTGAAACTAATATTTGAGATGGACTCATTTAATGCAAAGCCAGATGTTTCAAGCCTTTATTTGTTATAATTGTGATGATTATGGCAACTCCAAATCCAAATCTCAGAAAGTTTGAATATTCTAGGCTCAAAGTGTAACACTCCAATCAGGTTAATGAATCCAAAACATCTGCAAAGGGTTCCTGAGCCTTTAGATAGTATCTCAGTCTAAGATGAATTACTGACATAAATGGACTTTTGCACCATATTCTAATTTTTTGAGTTTCACCTGTAATAATTTTATTACAATAAAAATAATAATGTTTTTTTTTAAGTACCTGTTGATGCAACATTGATTTTAATGTAAAAACATTGATTTCTTCAGGAGTGCCTGTGAAGGTGATCAATGTGAAGGAAGGCAAATCCAAAGACACACCACTGGAGATTTTCTCCTACCTCAATGAGATTGGGTGAGTAGAATTGCTTCAGATTTTCTGTCCAAATTACATTTTTAAATCAAAACAGTTTGGAAATTAGAAAAGCATTAAAACCCTTTAACAGGTGCTTTTTCTGTCTTCAAAATTCAATCTGTGGTCAGTTAATTGAGACTCAAAATTATTGTTAATGGAAGCATAAATATACTCTTTTGATGAAAGCTGTACCCATTGTTACTAAAAACTGTTCTTAATGGTGCATTTGACATTCTTGGAAAATGCCGTTCAAGCAAGCTATAGGGAGCCAAGTCACACTCATCTACATCTGGTCCATGGGTCCCCTACTGCCCAAAAAAAATAAATGGGAGTCTATGAGCCAATAAGTTATTTTCTGATCCCATTTGATATGTGTCATGGATTTAACACATGATGTCCGTCAATTTTAAAGGCAAACTATGCAGTTTTGGCTTGCTTTTAGCACCCGCTAGAGTCCGTTATTAATTCACTGATGTAAAAGCAAAAGTGAAACTTATCTCCTCGCTGTTCGCGCATCTTTTTAACACATTAATCTAACTGCTGTCTACAGGAGCGGTTCATTAGTAAATCTAGGTAGGTAGCAGCCCACCAACTCTGACGTTGCAAGTGCGATATTCTGGCCACAGAGGGCGGTAGGGGTCATTAACCCTGTAAAGCAGTGGTTCCCAACCTTTTTTAAACAAGGATCCCCTTTCCTGTGTCCAGACGAGCCAGGGCCCCCCAACCCCAACTATACATGCATGCACACAATTAAAGTAAAGGGTCACTTTAGCACATATTTAGCACATACTGGCTCAAGAAAATGATTTTAAAATATGAAAAAGTTGCATCGTATGCGTTTAAAATAGTTCCCGAGTGCAGCCACTTCTGCAGCTCACCGCTCTCCCAGGGGATGGGTCAAATGTGGATTTGTAATTTCACCAGTGTGTGATGATGACTAATGGGACTTTGATCACTCCTCAGACTCGGCTCTTTTCTCTGCAGCTGACAGACACGCGCACACGAGTGAGCCGAAATTGTGATCCAATCATTAAGAACGGGACGTTCACAATGATTGGATGAGGTTTTTCCAGGATTGTACATTGCAGATTCCTTTTTTTTTGACAAAATATTTATTTATAATATAAATGCAAAAAATGTTGCAGGAAAACATCATCCAATCCACCTTTAATACTTCCAAAAGAAAACATTTCTACTCAGAGAATCCTTTAAGTCTCCTACTTTAGAGCAGAGATCAGATCTAGCGGAAGATTCAACTAAGTGAAGCTAAAAACGGCGTATAAATGCGTCCACTAGCTTGTTTTTGTCTCTTATAGAGGAAAGCATGGAGTGGGTCGGATTGACATCGTAGAGAATCGCTTTATCGGCATGAAGTCACGAGGTAAGAAAGTCAGACGTGTTCTCTGTTGATGTTATATGTGTTTAAATCTTACTCCCTTTCAAACGCCGTCCTTTCAACATCAGGGCTTTCATGCAATTTGCAGTTATTTTACATGAGTGCTTTAAGTGTCCCACTCTGTTGCTTCTGGATGACGTTTCCCTCTGGTTTACCCCGAATCAAGATATCAGAGTTACTTTTATTCACTTTTGCAAACAAAGAGTCCAAACAGTTTTCTAGGAAGAAGATAAAGGTGCGCCAGATGATTTTGTCTGTTTATCTTCGGCATCAACAGGCAGCTTGAAAAGCTCCTTTGTTAGGTCTCTGCATGTGTTACAGTGAACGTACAAGGCCCGTGTGCGGTCCTGGCCGTGCAAGACGCAACTACAACTACACACACACACCCACTCTATGTGCTATGATTGGCAAATTGACCGGCCGGCGGACTGTAGCCGCGGCGCAACTTGGCAGGTAGAAATTGGAAAATGGGAAGCCCACTTTTCTCTACCCTCGGCTGAACAAAAGATCAAAGCTGTTTCCTCTTTTCGAAGCAACGCGAAGAGGTGGAGCACAAGGTGGCCGAGTGGTTGAATAACTACCCTGGATTGGATGCGCCGACCTCTCCTGGAGCAGCAGTGGCGTTAGCACAATAGATGATGGGAGGGAACGAGCGGGGGGACATGTCATACTTATTTGTGTTGGGTCGTGTTTATCAGCGCGAGGTCGAGGAGGCGGATGGGACTGAAATGGTTCGTCAAAAATGTTGTCACCGCGCCACAAAACACAGGACAACCTGCGCGCCAGACTAATATTTCCCACCTGTCACGGCGCTGTCAGACCTCTGACTTGTGCTCTGCTGAGGGCCTCGCACATAGCTTCATCTGTTGATGAACATGTCAAACTGCTGTGAAACTTAAAAAGAGTTGTCAAAAGCATATATTATGTGTATTTTTTTTATTTTCATTTCCTTATTTACATGTGCAGCCTGTTTATGTTCTTGTTTAGCCCAAAGGGGTCGAAGGGGATCAGCCCAGGAAGCGTTACATCCTGCAGGCGTGCAGCAGGGCTAGCATAGCATCGAGTAAAACCCCTACCACGAGGGTCGGGTCTTTTTAAGTCTAACTAAAGTGCTGAAGCTTAACCAGAGAGCGTCCAATTATGGGCTCCAGTCTGTTCTACAGCACTTAAGCCAAGTTGTGTTGGAGGGCAGTTTTAACTCTTTATCTGATGGAGCCAAAGGAAGTGTCCCTGCACACGAGGCCACGAGCCGTTCCAGCTCAGGTGACGGCCTTTTGAAGCTTTAGACTTTTAGCAGCATCTCTAAGCTCTGGTTTTTTTGCCCGTCAGCACATTTTCAGATCAGAGGTGATGCATTCAGGGGGTTTTCAGTCTTGAGCAGATTGAAGGAGATTAAAGCGCAGCCATCTCTTAAATCTTCTAATGTTGCTATTTTTTGTGTTTGTCAGAAGATGTGAAACTGCTCCCACCTTCTCAAGATATGTCCTTTGCAGCGTTTCCCCTGCCCTTCTTTTGTTTTTAGCTGACATTTAAGTGACAGCTTCATTTCTCCTGTCATGCACCTCATCTTTTCTTCCATCACCCCTCCCTCCCTGTCCAGAGGGGGTAAATTGCAGGGTAGGATGAGCCCTGGTACAGACTCCAGGCTGGCAGGGGCCTCCTAACCTGTCATTTACCCCGGACAGCCTCGTCCGTGTTTTGTGAGCATCGTGAAGGCCTGTCTGTCACGTTGCTAATGGCTAATTGGGCTGTTCGATGCAGTTAGCTCAGATAAACGGGTTTATGCTCCTGAAAATAGCTTTCAAGTCATTACGGCGCCACATGTTATAACATCAGGTGGATGTTTAACGGGCCGAATATTAAAATGATGACTTTTTAAATGTTTTTAATGCTTTTTAGACTTTTAATTTGTGTTTAAGCTCTTTCTGTTCCAGTTCAAACTAATATAAATTAGTTTTATTGATTATTTTTCAGGCATCTATGAAACTCCAGGAGGCACCGTCCTCCTGAAGGCCCATTTGGACATCGAGACGTTCACCATGGACAAAGAAGTACGCAGGATCAAACAGGGACTTGGTATCAAGTTCTCTGAACTCGTGTACAACGGTAATTGCCTCAAACGTTTCCTCTCAGCTGTACGCCGAACTTCACTGATTCTATTTACCCATTTAAACGAGATAGAGGCAAACACGCTGCAGATAAGTGCACAAACCCCCTGCACGGTCAGTGTGTTTGCACATGTGTGTGAGCTTTTCCTGGCTCAGGTGTCTTAATCCTCCCCTTCTGCCAAGTCTCCAGTCGTCTGCACCTTCATCCACATAATAGGATCAGTGCCATTACAGGCCGACTGCTAGGCTGCCTCCGTTCTGTCCTCCAGAGACGAGGAGACATAAAGGTGCTCCCTTCAGAAGCAGGGCAGAGATTAAACCCATTGTGGGTTTAAATCATTAATAATTGCAGATTGCAGGCGGCTGGTAGTGGGGCTTATGTTAACAATCCACCTGTCCTGCATCGGTTTACAGCAACATTTACACAAAATGGCTTTCAGATGCTGTAATTTGAGACAAACAACTCGTCAAATACCTGCTTAACTCTGTTTTAATGCTGTTAAATAAAGACTGGGATCTAATTAATGATTCATATTATAGATTCTGAGCTGTTTATTATTTAAAATATTAATTGAAACTGAAATTTCAGCTGGAAGGTGTTCTTTCCTGAGCCACTTTTTCATTTCAAAGTCCAGAGTATGTCCCTGAAGTCCATCAGTTGTCATGTCCAATACACTGTGCCAATTCAGAAGGAATAAAAGCCGCAGAGCATTGTGTCTTTGAACGTGGCCAGACGATGAGGTGGAGGTCAGCCGCTGATGAGAGGAGGACCCCCTGCTGAGTGGGGTGTGCCTGACCTCTGAACACATATAGACACATCCCTCTCCCCATCTGTCCCGGAGACGAAGGTTCAGGTCTGCTGAATGAAAGAGAAGAAAGGAAAGCGTGCATGAACTTCACCTGGAACAGGGATCACAGACGGGCATGCATCTTTTAAAAGAAGTCACTGATTGATGTAGAGACGATTTATTGTTATTGCCTGTGAAGGGCTGGCTGGTTCAGAGTATATAAAAGAATTTCTGCATAGAATTGTTCTATTTTTATGAGATTTGAAAATGAAAATCATCTATTTGGTGGGAAAAGACTGATCTGATCGGTTTCATGGATCAGGAAATAATAAATAATTAAATCTACAGGCAGTTTGTGCACATTTAACCACACAAAAAACAAAGAAAAGGTTTAATTTGTTCATTAAAAAGAAAACAAACATTTCTTTCCTTCAAATATTTGATTTTTTTCTCTTTAAACTGTACTACGTATAAATGTATAGGGTTTATAGGTAGGGTTACATTTTCTGTTAATATAACTTTTGTTATAGATCATTTACATCTTTTCTAATTCTTTAAAGCATTTCCTCTCTAGCAGTGATTAAAAAAAAGCCTCTTATACATCTGTTTTACACAAAATTCTGTTAAATGTGAGCCCAAACCTGTCTTTTTTTCACCACACAGCCCATAACAGTCGTGCCTCTGTTACAGGATTCTGGTACAGTCCCGAGTGTGACTTTGTGCGCCACTGCATAGACAAGTCCCAGGAGAACGTGGAGGGCAAAGTCCAGCTGTCCATCTTCAAGGGTCAGGTCTACATCCTGGGACGAGAGTCGCCCAAGTCTCTGTACAACGAGGAGCTGGTCAGGTAATTGGAGCATGGAAGAACTGTGTGTGTGTGTGTGTGTGTGTGTGTGTGTGTGTGTGTGTGTGTGTGTGTGTGTGTGTGTGTGTGTGTTCGTGCGTGCTTGTGTGTGAAAGACAAAGTGTGTGTTTGTTACTAAACCTGACAGATGCTTGGAGCTGCTCTGGACACAGTGCAGTTATTTCACTTGTTCGCCGGTCAGCTTGCTCAAGTTCCACGATGACCCCCCCGCATCAGCATACTAGACTGACCCTGCCTCACAAAGACATCAGAGAAGTGTCGCACTTAGTCCCTGCAGGGCAGCCCCACCCCACCACCGCCACCACTAACCCCACCACAGCACCCCACCACAGCACCCCCTTCTGCCCTCTTGGCAGTGGTAACAGTGGGTTTGTTCAGGAGGCTGACCCTTGATGCCCTCTGGGCAGGCTCAGCACTGACCAAAGGAAAACCCCTCCATATGGCTCTCCAGCTCCGCTTAAGAGGCACGCACGCATGCACACACATACACACACACACATACACACACACACACACTCCAGTTGTACCCTAGAGTCAGAGAGCTAATAGTGTTTTCATCTCGAGCAGAAGTGATTTCACTGGGCTTTTAGGAGAAAAGTACCAGGGTGTCATGGATGTTAAGCAGGTCAGAACGAGAAGGCCAACAAACACAAAAGAGGTGATACAGTGTTACATTCTTTATTAATGATTACTCTGATTATTACTCCATAAGTCCATGTTGTGATTGATTGTTGTTTTTTTCACTCATTTAGAACATTTTCATGAATGTTTTCATTTTAAAGACATTTAAAGAGATTTTTTAACAGAAAATTCCAAGATCTGAGATGCTTAAATTAAAAGGTTTCTAATAACTAAAACTGTACCATTTTCTGCCACCTCTGTTTGAAAAAATACTGATTAATTCTGACCAGACTGGTCAGAGCTAGCAGGTTTAAAACCTTTAAAACATTTTTAAACTCTAATATTCAAAAGCAAACCAGATTTGCATTCATGGACTCACCCACCTTGGCTCTTGATGAGGAAGGTTGTGTTTGCAGCCAGGAGAGAGCAGAGAACGTCTCAGCTAGTAGACGCTAACATTAGCATTAGCAACTCCACAACGTGGCAGAACTCCTTCAGGCTTGTGGTGTTTGAGGAGATAAAACATCAATGTTGCAGAGCAAACAAAGGCTGCGGAAGAGTCGCATTGCTGTTAGACAATCAGAGGCGAGATGTTCAAATATCATGAATGTTAATGAGTCAGACTTAAAAACCTGCCTGGAGCAGCCTGGAGGAGTTTTGCTGTGTGGTGGTGTTGCTAATGCTAACGGTTAGCTTCTACTAAGCCGAGACGTCCTCTGCTGTGGACGCTAAACCAACAACAGTCTTCCCCGTCATGAGTTAAGATGGGTGAGTCCATGAATGTTAAGTGACAGTGTGACATAGATCTGTCAGGCTTCTCAAATCCTAGAATTTCACCGTCTATTTTCTATCAGAAGCTAATGCAGGAGATAGGTGTAGGAGACTATTTTCATGTTCAGCCTGCATGAAAAACTCAGAGTGACTGATCATAATCAGAAATAATCATTAAAAAATGTTTTTTCAGTAAACCACACCTTTAATACGTGAGACCACTGGAGATTTATTGAAATAACGAGTGTCTGCCCACTTTAATGACATCACTGACATTAACCTTGCTTTTAGATTGCAGCAATTTTTTTAATTTGGGGACTGTTTCGATTGTAACTAGCCATTAGCTCATCGATCTAAACTCACCCCATTTTCTTTAAACTGAGGTCATGCAAAGAGTTACCTACAGCAGGTAAGATACTGATTGTTCAAAACACTTCCACAGAAACTTGCTCTAAATTATCTGAACTTTTCCTTTAACCAATTATCAAATTCTGATTGATTTTAGTATCTAGGTGATACCTTGCTTCGATACACCTGGAGCAGCACACGCTTATTTACCACTACGTGAGATCCTGCTTGAGTCAGACGTACACACACACATAGACCAGATTAGGCATGAAACCCCCGCTGACATCCTGTTGGCTCGCCACGGGCAACAGTAAACGGCGTCATTAACACAGTGGTAACACAGCCCGTCACCGCACCCATCTGAGACAGAAATGTCACCCTCCTCGCTCTCGACCAGCTTTACTCTCAATTAAGACTGCAGGGTTTCTTAAAGGCAAACACAATCACATGCTTACACTCACACACACACTCACACAAAGTGCCATATTCTTTGTGGCCGCTCACTCATAATGGCGTTCAGGTGCCGGGTAGGGAGCCTTGTATTGAGAGTTGATGATTTAGTTGTCGGCCTTTCTTTTTATAGTGTTTATCCTATCATTTGTTGGCAATTTCCTCTTTTGCTAAGTGCTTTTAAAGAATGAGCGCGAGCTCTACCTCGGGAGTTGGGGGTGTCAAAAGGAGGAGCGGACTCGGTAAGGGAGTGTATTAAACACTGCAGGTAGAAACTGCTGTAATTACACGGCACTCTTTGTGAGGTTCTCGCACAAAGAGCAGCTTCAACACTCGACACACACAAGTTATAGATTCAGGACTTTTTTTAACAAAAGAAGTGGGCAAACTGGAAGGCAAACATCAGATTAAAAAAATCATCTCAACAACATGGCTCACAGTTGATATGATGGGATTGTTTTTAACAGAGTTTTGTGGATCTTTGGTGGGGTTCTGTACATGTTCTGTAGTATCGATTCTCCATCGCTCAGGACAATAGGTGCCAAGCAGGTGCGTTTAGAGCAAAATCAATCAGAACATTATTTCCAAACAGCCGATCATCAGTGATTCAGTTTATCCCAGCGGGTGCGAAGGCTCTGTGTTGCTTATGTTTACAGCAGCAATCTCAAATCTCTTTTTAGTTATTGATTTCTCTTGCGATTTGCCCTTCATTAACCTGGAATTTGAACACTGAATCTCTTTTTTTTTTTTTGTCATTCCAGCATGGATGTGCAGGGAGACTACGACCCGTGTGACGCCTCTGGATTCATCAGAATAAATGCTGTCAGGTTAGCACCACTTGAATCTCCAAGATTTTTATCAAGATTTGCAGAAGTGCTTTAAAATATGTATTAAATGTCTAATTTCCTTTTTTTTTCCCAAACATTTTTCCTCCACAGGCTGAGGGAGCATCGCCGTCTGCAGGGTTTCTCTGACACCAAACCATAACCGTTGCACTTCATCGTGATGGGTTAAAAAGTTGTGCCTTTTTGTCTATTGTAAGTTGTCGTAGCATCAGGGTTTTAGCACACCAGGTTCAAAATGTTTTCCATTTGATCAAAAGAAGTGAATTAAATAAAACGTGTCGTATTTACAGAATCAAACACGGTGCACAAAAACGTCTGTGTAGGTGTTTCATTTGCAGAGTGTAGTTTATTATTGGCAGTTCAATATAATGAACAAATGTTTGGAATAAAAGTTGTGTTTTCTTGTTGCTTTAATTATTTTTTGTTAAAGTTGCAATACGTTTTTATTTGTTTAGTTACAAACACTGATGTGCATGAGTTGCCAATGGTCTAAATCGGTGCAACAGTTCATGCCTGAAGCAGACATCCTGTTTATTAATGGCTGCCTGTTTAAGTCTTGGGGCTGTACCTGCTAACCTTGAAGATTCAGCATCATATTTATGATATGCAGATGGAGGTTGCTACAGACCTAAGCGATTACTAATGCCCAGCAGAGCAGAAGCTATTTCTGCTGAGCTCAATTGGAAGAAAAACCAATTGGTATGTTTATTTCATGGCACAGCCTGGGGTCCCGACATTTAGAGAATAGAGGAAATAATTGTGCACAAAAATTTGGTATGCTGAAGCTCATTTTTCCCTTTTTCTTTAGTATTAGTTCACTTGTGGATGAAGATAATGCTTGTAAACATTACAGAACAGACTTATTGATCCACAGACCTTAAAAAGAGGTATTTTTATCAGCCATAACTGCAAAATAGTCTAATATTCACATGAAACGTGTTCTGAAGAACTCTTCAACTGAAATATTGAAACTCACCCAAAAAGACATTAAAATTCAAAGACTTCTAAAAAGAATATTCAAACCTATAAATGTAGTCATCAAAGTGAGTTGCGCCTTAGAACAGAAAAAATAGCTATTTTATTCAAGTTTTAAGATGGAAATACAGCTGATTTTTAACACTTTTTTCCTGAATTGCTTTGATAAAAACATATTTCAAAATTTTGCAAAAAGGTAAAAAAATATATATATAAGAATGTGGACAGCAAGTGCAAAATATTAAAGTCATAATAGTTCTAAGGTCAATAAAAACACGTTTAAGGTTCTTTGCAATTTCAGCATTTTTATTCTTGACAGTTTCAGTACCTTCCACAATGAGCCGTTTCAGGGCTCTGTCACTTTAAGAAAACTAGCTGGAGCTAATCAACGCCCACCTACCCACCCCCCCAGTCTATTATAAGCTGAGAAGCTTCGATATCTGGGAGGGGCTCAGAGTAGAGCCGCTGCTCCTCTAGCAGCAGCTCTCTATTACACGTGAGAGGTGGTTATGTTCTAATTTCCACTTTTGTGACATCACAAACGGGGACTTTTTGAAACTGATTTTTAGGCACATAATTCCTCAAAACAAACACTGACAGAAAATGGATGGACAATTTTTTTTCACATTTGTGTTTATTCACTCTAAGAAATGAAATGTTAAATTTACTTAGCCAAGCTATTACAGCTGGTTCCACCTAACTTAGTTGCTTAAATGTAAAGAGTAATGTATTAATCTTTAAAGACCCATGTGGCAGCTCAAGAGGATGCAAAAGGTGAAAATTGCATTATATGTCCCCTTTAAAACAAAATTGTTGCTGTTTTCACCAAAATTCAGCAACTTTCTTCAAAAAATAGGTCTGCTAAATGTAGAGGAAATGTAGCCTGGCAAGCCATCCTATATATGTGAATATATAGTCTGGCCACGAACCATTGACGGCCCTCAGTCGTGAGGCGGGATCTACGGTTGTCTTTCAAAATGTCAGCACGCAATTGGATAGCGCTAGGACCAATCAGAGTAACGAACAACGTGACGTAATCACAGCGACGGAAAAGCGGGAGGCAGCAATGGCGTCTAACATCAATGATTTCTGTCGTTTTTGTATGAAAAAGACGCGAATATCAGGTGTACTGGGACATTGCACTACTTTGTTTGATAAAAATAAGAAGCCGCTAAGTATATCAGACAGACTTAACGCACGCTGGAGTCTAAATAATCCAATGTTGATGACAAAGCCGTTTCAAATGAACGTGGTTCCTGCGTTGCCGCCATGTTGCTTGGGTTCGCGGCCGCAGCGCTGACGTCATCGGCTACTCCCGCTCTGTGATTGGCCCAAAATATAGAGCGCTGTGATTGGCCCAACCAAAACTATAGCGAGCTGTGATTGGACAGCCACAGCAGCGGATCAGGCTGTGAGGTTTCCAATGAAGTGTGCCTAGACCAAACTCTGCAATGCAAGAATTTCGTCTAGTTCACTAGGCTAGAGGAAATGTGTTCCATGAAATATTTCCTCCTTTCACAGAGACCTTTATCGGAGCAAAATGTTTTTCCCAGAATGAGACTTTAACTCAAGCAGATCTGCTGCACCTGATTTTACTCACTAGAATCCTCTTCGTTGTGGAAAT
Source organism: Aphyosemion australe (assembly GCA_006937985.1). Classification (NCBI taxonomy): domain Eukaryota; kingdom Metazoa; phylum Chordata; class Actinopteri; order Cyprinodontiformes; family Nothobranchiidae; genus Aphyosemion; species Aphyosemion australe. The sequence goes on along the minus strand of SSNS01000069.1, from coordinate 653,141 downwards.
CTGATAAATCTTCAACTGATAAGTTTGAAAATAAGAAAATTGAAAAGTGCAGAGCTCTTAGTTGTCTGAAATTACAGCTTGAACTGTTCATAAGACCGGCATCTGTTTCACAGCAGCTGAAGTGCATTGTGGGTGATATAGTCGGAGCCTTCAAGTTAAACCTCCCTGGGTTCTTAAAGACTTGCATCATGCTGTCTGTCTTTTAGGTGTTAGAAGGATTCTGCTCGTCTTGTTCTCCGTGATATTTGACCCCTCACAGCTGCTTCGCTGCCACTCCCTTACTCCACCCTCTGAAAGGTGTCAGTCCTGCATTGAAGGGCCCGGTGCTCCACGGGCTCCATGATAAAAGTCCACAGGCACAGTGGACCCCCTGCCAGGTCTAATGGGCAGTGAGGAACCCTCGGACCCTTTCAGTCCTGCAATGCCCCTCAACCCCTGTTCAATTACACGGCAGGCGTCTCAGTCATTGCCTGGTCAATTACCAGCCAGGCCCCTGCATTTATGTCGTGCATGCACAGGTTTCAGGATAATCAGTGTCCCTAAAATTGCTCGGTTGGAATTGAGGGATGGATGGAGAGGTATTCAGATTAGTAAGTCAAGCTTAAGGGGAAGCATGGGGGACGTGGACGGCTATCGTGTTCGGACTGGATTCAGTGCCTGTACTCACCTTTTAACTTTGTTTTTGGAACGATATGAACCGATGGAATTTGTTTCTGAAATAACGTCAGCCTGGTGTGTCTGAGATTGATCATCAGACAACAGATGTGCAGAAGGTTCCAGTCACTGTTCATTGTTTATTTATGATTCTGTGTCATTTTGGGGATCTTTATAGTAATTTAACTCACTTTACAGCATTTTTTATCTTGCTTGTGTCTGTTTTGCTCATTTGTCTCATTATTTGGTTTCTATATCCATACGTTTTCTGTCAGTGTTTATTTGTAGGAATTATGTGCCAAAAACAAGTCATTTCAAAAAGTCTCCATTTGTGACATCACAAAAAACACCTCTCAACTCTCCAGACTGGGGGAGCGGCGGCTCTACTCCAAGCCTCTCATGGATATCGGAGCTTCTCAGCTTATAGCAGCCTGAGCGGAGATGGGTGGGTGTGGCCAGCTCCAGCTGGTTTTCTTAAAGTGACAGAGCCCTGAAACGGCTCATTCTGGAAGATACTGAAGCTTTCAAGAATAAAACTGCTGAAATCGCTTTATGTGAGAGGGATTTTGTGCAAACACTTCATAAATATGCTTTGTATCAACCATAGCACTATTATAACTTAAGAAAAAAAGTTATATGTCCCCTTTAAATTTAGTTTTGAGTCTCCCTGTGGTTGCTTTGCAACTTTTGAAAATCCTTCCAATTTTTCCAATATTTCCTCTACTTGTATTTTTTTTTTACATATTTGTATTATTGTTTTTAGTCTTATTTAAGTATTTTTATTTGAAGATGGTCTTTTATAGATGAGAATCAGCTCCTCTAAATCTGAGACCATAGTCTTGAGTCAGAAAAGGGTAGAATGCCTTCTCCAGGTCAGGGACGAGGTTCTGCCTCAAGTGGAGGAGTTTAAGTATCCCGGCGTTGTACCGGTCTGTTGTGGTGAAGAGAGAGCTGAGCCAGAAGGTAAAGCACTCAATTTACCGGTCGAGCTACGTTCTCACCCTCACTTATGGTCACGAGCTTTGGGTAGTGACCAAAAAAACTAAACTCTCTTATCTGAGGGCCAGTATCCAGCATGTTTTAGTTGTTTCCCTAATCCAGCACACTTGATTCACCTGTTCAGCAGCTCATTTGTCTCTGCAGAAGCCTGTTAATCACCTGCTGATTAAAATCAGGTGTGCTGAAGCAGGGAAAACAGTCAAACATGCTGGATGCTGGCCCTCAGGGAAGGGAGTTTGGGATCACTGATCTACAGGTTTAGGAAATATGTTAGGCTTTCCTTTCCCCCTTCCCCCCCGCTTGCATCTGTTAGTGTGTTCTAAGCTACGCATCCACTTTCTTATTCATTTACCCCTTCTCATATTCCACCTCCTATCTGCCCGCTCAGCCAGCCAGGTATGAAAACTGGCCAACACCTGACCAAGGGAATTAATCATCCTTGACCCCGGACCAATTACCCATCATTACCCACTCGGTGTCCACCTCTCAGGGGAGAGCCGTGTAACAATAGCGCAACATGAAAGTCGGCGACAGCACAGGACCGGGTCCTAATGGACGCTCCTGTGTGAGCGTGTCTCCTCAGGAGTCCAGGTCGACTAACCTTCAAGTCCATGTCACTCTCCAACAGGGCACGTACAAAGGAGGCTTTTGTTCCTGATCAGAGTGCATGACCTCCTGAGATGAACGGGGCAGGGCTCCTGGCAATGAAAGGGCATTCATGCTAAAAATCATTGATTCTGAGTTTTCTGGTGCCAAGATAGAATTTGTGGATTTACATTCATAAATATTAAAACGTTATTAATAAAGAGCTTAGACCTGATTGTGCTTCAAAACAGCAGCTACAGGTAGGAAATAGAAATGTTAATAATCAATACACAAAAAAGTAATATAATACCCATTACTCATTTCAAAGGTTATTTTTTGCACCTTATTTCTGTTTTCGCCTGCAGTGACTTCTAATTGTATCAAAAACTTATTGTGTTCAATCAGCTTAAAGTCAAAGCTAAAAGTCAACTCCTCACCAGCCTCCTGTGCTGAAATTGTGAAAACAAAGTGAACAAAGCACACAGGAATGTCTGCTGCGTTGTCACCCAATCTGCGTTCTTCGTCTACCTGTCAGAGTAGAAAAATCTCCCATGTTCACTGACCTCTCCTAAAACACAATAAGAAGGGAACAATAACCATAGAAAGGTAATTACCACCAATTAGAAGCCAAAGTGGCTCTCCTCCTCTGCGGTTTGGGTGTAAGCCAAGATCCTTCTGTGCCTGTTGAGGTTTTCACCAACTTCCACCAGAAGACAGAGACATGAAAATAGTTATAGTCCAAATTATACGCATAATTAATTCAGATTATGCATAGAAATCTGTAATTTTCATTATATCACCTCATATCGCTGGAAGTCTTTTGTCTTTTCTCCGTGTCTTATGTCTTTTTTTGTGTTTGTTTTACTTGCCTCCATTTCAAAAAGACCAGATATATCTTAATAAACTGCCAATTATTGTGTGTTGTGTTTCCACATTTCACTTAATGCTACTTTACTTAGCAGGTATAAGAGGTTAATGGACAGATCCCTGGAGGTCGGTGCAGAAAGCTAATGGGTCTGCCAAAGATGATGAGGTCACTCTCCTCCTAAGAAACACTGAAGCCAGGATGCTAAAATCTACTGGCTTACCATTAATAAATTATTAATAACTGCTCGTTTTATATTCATCTGGATCATCAGATGGATCAGGATATATTGTAATAATTGATGATGAGTGGTTCTTAATACTCGGATGTGAGGCTTTATTTTTGTGAAACTCTTTTTGACGTTTCGGTCTGACAAAATTTTAAACGTCAAGCCCAGCAATTACTGGACGAGGGAAGTTGCAGCTTCCAAGCACTTGTTTGGATTCAATTGTGAATTAATTCTCAGGCTGAAGTGTTTGTTTTATGCTCAGACAGAGCTGATGGGTCCTAATAGCTCAGATGTGTGTTTCGTTCATGCTCCTGAAACTCGATCTGCTGCTGCAACATCAAGAGACCATCTGTGAGGAGCCGTCAGAATAAAGCAGGAGACTCTTTGCCTTCCAGGCTTACTAACATCCGTGATTCCTCCGTGTGTGTGTGTGTGCGTGTGCGTGTGTTTTACCTTGATGTCTTGCCTTGATGCCAGCTGATTTTCTGGTGTCAAAGGACACCCATACAGTGGCGTCCTGATGATCTATAGACAGATGGGACCATTACGGTCAAAGCCCCCGGCTTTGTTTGTCCTGAGCTGGTGATGAAATATTGATAGAAAAATAGAAATATTTTGCCTGCTGCTCGATCTTGGCCATCTAAAAGGGTTAATGAGCATGAGGACTTCCCCGTCTCCTGTTACAGCAAAGTGTAACTCAACTACTCACTAACATTGACTAGTCTGGGGTCAGCAGGCTCTCCGGAGCTAACGAGGATCGATTAGGTTTCCCTGATTTGGGTCTCAGAGAGGTGAATTTGTAGTAAAGCTGGAGCTGAACATTTAACATACGTTTTATAGTAGGTGAGAATCAAGCTAGTTATGTTGAAGCTTCACAAAACTCAACTAGAAGGTGAAATTGTTTTTTTAGCTGCATCATGTTAAATATTGTTGAGAGAATTACTTTTTTTGTAGTATTAGTATTTCTTGATTTATGCAGGTGAAAACTCATTGAGATATCAAATCTTGTTGTCAATAGCAGTGGTGCCCCCAGAACTTTTTCATAGGGGGCCAGATGGGGCCAATGAAACTTTTTGGGTGCCACACCAAATTGGTCTTTGTGGTAACTCTGGTATAATTTAGCTTTGCTATATGAGAACATTTCAGTTTTTAATTATGGTTTAAAAATGTATTTGTTTAGAATTTTATAACAGTTAAATTTGCCTGTTGCTGTCTCGACAAAAGCTTCCACAAAAATTATTGACATTTATACTTTTTTTGAAAATGGTGTGCCTCAGCAACATATTTATTTACTTTATGATTTATTTGCTTAATAATTATACATGTAGTGATTGATTTTTACATTAATGTCTTGATTAGAGAAGACAAATTTATGATTTGCGTGAACATGAACGAAAGGGTTTTCCCTAGGGAGGTCAGTGGTGGCCAGCAATTTTCCAATGGTGGCAGTGGTGCCCCTGGCCAACCCTTGGAGCCACCCCTGGCCAAGAGTGAACTGGTCCAGGTTGGCAGCACAAAGACAATATAGAGAATTATACATATCACAAAGAAAGCACAATAACAAAGAAAACAGCAAAGTTACTAAATCTATTAAACAAGTTAGGAAGATTCCATGACTAAAGCAGCTAAATTTGCCCAGGAGTCATTTTCTCAAACTTTTAAAAGTGTTTTAACATAATGCAATCAGATTATTTATTTATTTAGGAAGGTTATTCCAACAAAATTACAAGTTCTGTTCTATTTTTAGGGATCAACATTTAGAGGGCAGCACTAGAGCAACGACCTGTAATAGTTTGGATTGCTATAAAACAATCAGATCATTTAATGCATCAGAGGATTTTATTATAATTTAATTGAATCAGAGCCTAAAGGAAGAATGCTCCATGCACCCACCACCAACTCCTCCATCATGCCCTGCAGCAGCACCAATGTTGCTCTCAGATCAATAGATTTATCTCCTCGTGCCTTTCTCATTCCCCCTCCTCTCCTGGGGGTCCACTGCTGGGGTTTGTTTGTGAGCACACACTCTTTATGTTCTTCGATCTGTTGCTCCATGAGGCGGTGAATGGATGAGGGGCATCTCAGGGTCCAGAGTCTCCGTGTTGGTAGCTTCATCTGCCCTGGTCTCAGTAAACTCCTCAGATGATGTAAATGTTTAATGGCTCTGGTTATTATGGTGTGTGTTATGATGGATGGTAATGTTTTCTGATGGTGCCTGAATTACACCACTGGGTATACAGGCTGGTTTGGTTGGGTGTTTAACTGGCCTCCATGTCTGAAATGGAAAAAAGGTTCCTGAAATATGGTCAAAGTGAAAGATTTTCATTTTTGATATGTTTTTGTATAGATGTTATGGTGGAAACTGTAACTTTTTTCTTTTTCGCTGATTTAAAAAGAACATTTTTTTTACTTTTAATAAAGACCACAGGGTTGTAAATGATGAATCCTGACGAAATATTTCATTTCATTGATACAACAGCTTGCATAAAATTAAAATTATATCTTTAAACAAAATCAAAAATTTAAACATAACACCTATGGTCTTATTAAATATGTTCCTGGGTTTTATTTAATTTTATTACATAATAGGTCCACTACAGATTTGCTTAAATCTTTGTTTTTTACTTGTTAAAAATTACCTCGTAATCTGTCAAGAAAAATAAATATATGGGTTTTGATCCAAACTTTAGTTTTTTTCCTCTTTTTGAATAATTTTGTTGGAATTTGTTTGTCATTTTTTTATTTAAACTTAAATTTCTAAACGGATGACTTCAAATGATTTTCTTTGACATATTTGTGAGATGCAATTCTCATGATTTGATTTGTAATGATTCACAGTTGAATCAGTGACACTAAAATGCTCAATAAAACCAACCCAAATCATAACATTACCACCACCGTGCTTCAGAGATGACCAAAACATGGGAAATAAACAAACTAACAAATTAACACAAGAAATGTGTTTTTTTTCGTTAGATTTCCTTTTATTTGTGTTATGCTTGACTGCCTGACTAATCCACAAATTTTGTTTTCTGAAAACCAAAGAGGTGTTTAGGCCAAAAAAGAGAAAACATTGATATTGTGGGCATATTATGACTTTTTTTTATAACAGTTATTATTTGGATCCCCATTAGTTGTCAAAAGCTAGAATAGTTTTATAGTCCATACAAAACATGTTCATCAAGGTCTTATCCCTCTTACATAAAGCGATTTTAGCAATTTTGTTCTTGACAGTTTCAGTACCTCCCACAGTGAGTCGTTTCAGGGCTCTGCCACTTTAAGAAAACAAGCTGTAGCTGGCCACGCCCACCCTTCCTTTACTCAGGCTGCTATAAGCTGAGAAGCTCCGGTATTTGGGAGGGGCTCGGAGCAGAGCTGCTGCTCCTCCATCAGCTCCCTCTTGCACATGAGAGGTGGTTCTATTTTAATTTCCCTGTTTGTGACATCACAAAAGGGGACATTTTGAAACGACTGGTTTTAGGCACATACTTCCTCCCACCAAACACTGACAAAACGGATGGACATTTTTTTTTACGTTTGGGGTGGTTGTAGAGGCAGTAGAGACCCACATGGCTGCACAAAAGGACGCAAAAGGTGAGTTTTGAATAATATGACCCCTTTAATAAACGCACTGAAAATCTCGTGGGGGCGTACTTTCTCATTTGCCGTCCCAAAAACTACGGAATAGGCTCCTCCTTTACGTAAGTCAGGCTCCATCGCTACCTCGGTTCATATCTGCTCTTAAGTAATTTCTTCTTCATCTAGCCTTTCTTTGGTCATTGGTCCTTGTAATTTGTTCGTTGTGTTTCATTTTTTGTTGTTGTTTTTTATTCCTCTGAACATATTGTTGTTTTATTGCCTTTTATCTGTTCAGCATGTTGGTCAGCTGTCAAGCTGATTCTGAATGTGCTCTAAAGCTGGAATGGTGTGTTAATATTTACTTTGCATGTGGTAAAGAGATTACTTTTCAAAAGATGCAATGTTTAGAATATCTGTAAGCCTTGCACAGATTCCATTACCTGTTTGTTTTTTATTCATATGGAGCACGATTGGTAACATTTAGCTCAGGAACATATATGTTTGCAGTAAGCAGGCCTTGATCTGCTTCATGGATGAACTGTCACCAAGAAGCTGATCCGGCCTCTTTGCACTCCAGTGAATCTGAGCGACACAGCAGTAGGTTTTATCTTGAAAGCAGCTTCGACACCAGTGGAGAGCGTGAAAGCTCAGTTCCACTTTTTTAAAATGCCTCAGGGCAACATAAGCTGTGGGTTTAAAGTGCCGAAAAGAATCCCATTTCTGCTTTGCTTTGGATGAATAAAAAAAAACATCCTTTCCATTCCTGCGGCTATGCCTGCTGATATGCTTTTACGACTGTCATGCCAAGTGTTTGGATCCGAGCAGTACCTCGTGTCATCCTTAAAAAACTCTTTGCGGTGGCGTGTTTTGTGGTGACAGCAGAAGAATTACCTGCAAAGCGCTTTTTGTCAGCTTACCGTGCAGAGAGCTCACAAACAAAACCATTTAGCTATTATTTCCTGTCAGTCTCCGATACACCCAGCAAAGCGGATGTTTATCAAGAAAAGCGGACGGCTGTGGGAGTGGAGCATAATAGGACAGGTGGAGAGAGTGGCAGGGAGAGAGGGATGGAGAATAGGAGGGGGTTACTGGAGCCAGGGAAAGGGTCTTGGTGTCCCTGTGGAAAGAAATAGTGGAAACCACCCGTAATTTTCTCTGCGGGATCCCATGTAATTGAGTCATTTAAAATACAGATACAGAGCTGAATCAAAGCAAAGTGGCTCGTGGTGGTGGTGGGAGGAGGAGGAGGCGCAAAGTAAAATGGAAAAAGAGGTAAAAACAAGGAGGTAGAAGTGTGCCTCTTCTATTATTGAGCAAAGCCAGTCTGTTTATCCTTTTTATCTGTCAATCAGGACAGGATGTCAGATTTCCCCTCTAATACTGTTTGATTTCAGCCCTAATAATTCTGCTTAGCAGAGCTTTTATTCAAATTCAGGATTTAAAAATAAAAACTTACACACAACATGAAAACGGTTCATAAAATACATCCACGAGAAAACTTTAGACAACTCAAGATTTGGATTTGTTTCTGAAAGTGATTTTGTAATTTTGCATTTCTAAAAATATTTGAAGACTTCAGTTTAAATCAGGTGTGTTGAGTCAGAGAAAACAATAAAACACACATCCTGAAATGTTCCTCAAGACTGGTGGTCTATTTTATTTTGATCGTGTGTAACGTTCATAAATAGTTCCGTTATAAAATAGTTGAGCTGTCTCAAAATGTGGCAAACATGCAAGAAAATGTAATAAGAAACATCTGAGATGCAGAGAAATTTGGAATGGGGTCTGTGAGTGAAGGAGGAGGGAAAGAGGAAACCAAACAAAACACACTAAAAGAGAAATATAATAATTGCAAAACTGCTTGTAAATAAGCTCTCAGTTTCTAAATGCACTAAAAGCAAATTCCTCATTGGTCAGGTTACACAAAACCATGGCTTTGGAAATACAGAGCATGGTACAAAACAGTTTTAAAAAATTAGACTGTGCTCATAATTTAACAAAAGTTTATACTACAGTTTTTTATTGTTGATTCATATGTAAGAGTTAATACATTTCAAAGTCTGGAAATGCAATAAATAAATAAATAAAAGTTTTTATGTTCTTAAAATTCTAACTCTCACAATGACTTTAAATGTAAAAATGGAATAAGAAAAAATACAAAAACATATTTAAAAATAACATTTTTGAGCACTTTTCAAAATAGTAAAATGTTTTTAAGACTGTAAAATTTTTTTTTAGGAAAACAGATATTTTCTAACATTTAGAATAAAAAATCGGAAGGCTGGAAAACTCAGGTGAGCCAAGATTTGTTAGGTGCGAGTAAAAAAAGGGAACCAACGTTTCGACACTGGATGTGTCTTCATCAGAGGTAATGCTGACCTGAGTGCTCCAGCCTTCCGATTTACTGTCCATCAGCTGTGCAGCACCTGTGAGTGGATGATGCGTAGAGGGCTCCTTTCTTTATCATTTTCTAACATTTGTCTGTAATGTGAATTTATCTCTTTTGGGTTTTTTATATGATTTTTGATGTTTTTCAATATTTCAAAAGGATTTGTTCTTCATAGCAGAGTTCTCATTCACTTCTGCCTGCTTCAAACAAAAGCGTTGCTGGTACATCTCAGAAATCTCCAGATGAAACACTGACCGTTTCTTGTGCCTTGCCTTAAGAAATGTATGCAGAACTACAACAATCATACAGCAATTAGAGTTTCATGTTGCCTGCTCAGAGCAGGAGAAAAACAGCTGGAAGTAAAAGCTCTGAAGCTGAAAAGTGTGCCAAAATTGATGCTTTAGTTTTCTGAATGCTCTCTAAATCCACTAAAACGACCACAAAAGCGTTAAAATTGGAATAAAATGGATCACATATTTTAAATATATATATATTTTTAATCTATGGTGACTTTTTGAGTGTGTGCTTTTGATAAAGACCCTGGGAACCAGCATCTATTCTGTGCTGGACAATGACAAGGAGGAAGTTGCGTGTTTGAGACACTTGATCAGCCTGCTACGATAACCGCAGCAACACACACACACACTTGAGGGCAACACTTCCGACTCCTTGACAGGCGAGACTCCAGAGACCCTCGCTTCCCTTAACTGCCTCCACTTTTTAGACTACGTGAATTGACGGAGGCTTAATTTATTCTAATGGTTTGCGTGTGTTTGATTGAGGTGGTTCTCTTGTGTGCATCCTATAGCTGAACATCATGACCACCAACTGACTCACTCTCTGAGATTAAACGACTAAAATCATTTCACCGTTTCCTCCGGGTTCGGGTGTGAATATATTGGCGGCACAGCACATGGCTGCAACATGTTAGCACTCCAGATCAGACTTCAGTCATGTGAAATATGAGGTCTTCATTTTAGGGCTGCATGTCTGGGAAAAGCCCTCAGCTGCCACATAATTTCTTCACTTCTTCTTTGGAGGTTTTCACATGCCCAGAGGCTGAAGTGGAGAAAATTATGAATGCACAAACGTGTGAAAGACACCAAATAACAAATTCATTTTTGGAGTCAACAGCTGTATGAGAACTTTGCATGAATGTGAAAAATCTCACAATATTAGAGTTTATCTATAAGAAATAACTGCTTGATGAGGAAGAAAAGCATGAAGAAACACACAGAAACAAAGACCTAAATAAATGATTTGTGTCTGGATTTTATTCAGACCACACATCAGTTCTAGCCCTCCCTGCTCGACTCTTCTCATTGAGGTTTGGATACAATTTCTGCTGCAGAAACTGTTTTGCATAAAAACCTTGAAAATTTGAAGCAATTTTACTTTCTACTGTCTGGCTGTTGGCATTTTCCAGATGTGCAACAACAGATGTTTCCACATGTGCTGCTGGGAAAAGACCAACAATCCCAAATTTGTATTTTGATCTGTCCGATGGACCCCTCACCCGTCCACCTTCACTCTTTCAAATAAATTAAAGAATTTAACTTTAAATAACAAAACTTTCATATAAAGCAACACGCTAACAAGCAACAAGCTAACTGTTAGCATTAGCAACTCAACCACATGGCAGAAGCTCCTCCAGACTTGTGTTATTTGTGGAGATAAAACATCCATGTTGCAGAGCAAATTGAGTAAGTTGTAGAGTCGCGTTGCTGTTAGCCAGAGGAGAGATGTCCAAATGTCAGGACATAATTCCAAATCCTGCCATCTCATGCCACTCTGCTGCAGCAGACTTGTCCGTGCTGATCCAGGAGCTTTTGGGTTTTTTTCCCCTCGAGTACGACTTGCAAGGCATTCATTCCTACCAGAGACCACTGCAAATGTATTGATTAAATGAATGTTAAAAACTCTTTAGTGTTGCTTTAAACATCTCTATGACTCAGCAGAAAGAGCTATAATGTGAATACATATTTAGCTCATTGGGACAATTCAGACAATAATTCTCTAGACTTACCAGTATTTAGAATTTGTTAAACATGGCCTCAAATGAACAATGATACAATAAAAATGTTTGTTTTTTTAAACTAATTAAAATGCTGAAGCAAAGTGTGTTAATCTACTGTATGGCGACCCTTAGGAAAAATAATGTAACTTCTACATGAAATTGTCTGTATTTTATGTCATTACATAGTTGGAGTAATTTGCTATTTTAAGATCTGTCTACAACATTTATTCAGAATAAAGTCTGAACTTTGACCCAACTCTCATTTTGTATTATTTTTTTTTATATATTTCTCAATGATCTCTTGCCTTACTGTTAAATGCTTACTGATACATATGTGATTGACTCAGTCCAGTGACCTCAAATTAAGCCCAAATCACCAACCTTCCACCACCATGCTAGGTAAATGAGTTGTTTGTGCTGATTTGCTGCATTTATTTTTTCCCCCAATGTTTTCGAAGCCTTATAGTTTGTTCTGATCACTTTTGCAGCCCAAAACAAAACAAAAAATATGGTTTCAAGAAAAAAAAATTTCTCTGGTCACCCCTTCAATGCAAGTCATCCTTGTTGAGTCTTCCTCCGATTGCTCTGTCATTAATTTTAACTTAAACTTTGACTCTTATTATGAAAACACCAATTAGATCAAGTTTGTGTGATGCCAACTACATTCTTAGTATATACAGGTGAAACTCAAAATTAGAATATCGTGCAAAAATGTATTTATTTCAATAATTCAACTTAAGAGGTGACACTAATATATAAGATAGACTCATTACATGCAAAGCCAGATATTTCAAGACTTTATTTGTTTTAATTGTGGTGATTATGGTTTACAGCTGATGAAAAACCCAGATTCAAAATCTCAGACATTTAGAAAATTGTGAAAAGGTTCAATATTCCACACTCAAAGTGTCACTCTAATCAGCTAATTAATTCAAAACACCTGCAAAGGATTCCTGAGCCTTTAGGTCAGGGGTCACCAACTCCGGTTCTTGAGGGCTGCACATGTGAACCTTGGTCCTAGAGAGCCACTATCCAGCACGTTGATTTACCTGTTCAGCAGCTCATCAGGCTCTGCAGAATCTGTTAATCACCTGCTGATTAAAATCAGGTGTGTTTAAGTTTCAGTTTAAGCTGTACTGATATTATCCTGGTACACAATAACACCAATGCAATATTCAGTATGTGTTCTATACTTGTGCAATACCAGATTCACATTGTTTGTCTGTGTCTCTTACAGTATGCTGCATAGTGTGTTGGTACCCGAGTTTGTTTTCATCTTTTATTTGTGGTTTTTTAGTGATCGACGATTACTATACTAGATTACTGCATATGTGTATATAGGCTACATGTATCCTTGTTTTTATTTTCTGTTCTAATTATCCTTTTGAGTGATGGTACTGCTGTGACAAGTGAATTTCCCCACTGTGGGATCAATAAAGTCTATTCTATTCTAAAAGTATTGAGCCCACCCTGATTTAATTACAGTTTGATTCAAAGTGATTTTGAGCAAATAATCCAGGTCTTCTGAGAGTCTTTCAAAGTTTTTCTTTAGACTTTCGCTGATTTATCTCATATTTTAAGTCATGGATAATTTTCGGCGAAGCAATTAGTCACTTTATTTTGCCCTATGACACATCAGGTGTTAAAAGGTGATCAGACTCCAGGGAGGAGCCAGTGTTGCATTCAAATGAAATTCTAAACTGAGTTTTTTTAAATGTTCCCATTTCCTTTTGTCTAGGAAACAAAACAAAGACAGCACGGACATGTTTTGCGCAGTATTACTGGATTTTAATTGCAAACACTTATTAAATACAATTTATTCTAATGACAGGTGGAGTATATATGTTTTGCGTTGCATAACACCTAAATACATGAGTTTTATCATTCTGTGTAAGAGGCTACAAGGCGTTTGCTTCCATATGTTCTAAACGTGTTCTTGGATCCACTCGCGAGATCAGCAGGCTCGCGGAGTTTTAGCCTGGCACGTGTGTCGTTTTTTTTAAGTGTGGCTCTCAGCTGCCGAGGTGGATGATGATGATGATGGCGGAGCTGATTCAGGGACAGGCCTCGGTTGCTCAGCCAGGAACGAAAGATGACTTCGCAGACACGATACGCCGGGTCCGACAGGTAAAATGCTCATCTGCGAACACAAATGATCTGCTTTCGGACCTGAAACGGCGTGTCTGGATGCGAAGCAGGGCCGAGATTTGGGTCGAGTCTCCCCGGACCATAAACACTCCTCATGCACCCTGCGAGCTAACATGCTAACAGTAAGCAGCCGAGACGGCGGCGTAGCTGAGCGTACAGATTAAAGTTTACAGCGGACAGAAGACGCTTTAACTCGATGTCAAGGCCGTCAAAACGACAAACCAAGTCATGTGCGGCGTATGAAACGAAGTTTTTTTGTACTGTCAAAGTTTATGCTACTTTATAAAGTTAAGTCGGTACGCTGCAACCTGTTGTCAAGTCGCAGAAGTTGCAGTTAGCTTAGCTTGCTAACTTGCGAATTCAACTTGCGTGTCTTGCAGCGTGACTCTCCGTGTTAAAAACACGTTTAGTTAAAAAAACAAAGCCCAAACAGCTGTTAGCTTAAAGTTTAAGTCGGTATCGATGTAAGTAGTAGTTGCCCCAGTTAAATGGACATCTTGATAGCTTAAACTACGCAACACTGACGTGTTAACTCGTTTTCCTTCTTTTACTAATAACCTCTTGCATATTGTATAGCGAATAATTCCAAAAAACAATGTTCAGAGCCGCTGTTATCCAGCTATCTCGTGTGATAGCATGTTCTCGCAGTAGTGTTGGAATTAGGCCATATAATGTAACGTCATCTGTTGAAATAAGCCCCCCTCAACACCTCCTGTTGACCTCACATGGAGTTTTCCATTACTATCTAAAAAGAAAAAACCTAGAAAACAGTGGAAATCAGTCTGCATTTCACAACTCCTTCCTGTAAAATGTAGGTTATCTGAGAGGTGGTTTACCATTATAAATTGGTCAAACGCTGTACTGATTTCTGTACTAGAGGATTAGTACACCTCTGATAAGTGATTGGTTGAAATGTATTTGCCTTAAGACAGTGCACATTAATCAACAAGTCAGCAATGATCATCAGTGCAAATATGCCAGAACTGGCGCAAAAGCTAAATTTCATCCGCTATTCTAAAGCAGGTACCACAACAACGCATAATACAAATGACGTCACACACATTGTCACCCAACAGATATAAGAATAAAATGAAAACCAGGTACAATATACAGTAATCACATATAGATTAAAAACCAATTTAAAGGCCAAGTTCTCTGAGAAACCGTTTTTTTTAATATGATCAGTCACGCTGAGTTTCACATGCATGCTGGATGTGAAAATAGTCTTCTACCCATATTTCCTGCATTAGCCGCCGATAGAAAACAGACGGGGAAACGCTTGGTTTACAAAAACCAGTCAGATCTACGTGACGTTGAAAATTAGCATTCATGGACTCACCCATCTTGGCTCGCGGGCGGGGAAGGCAGTTGTTGATTTAGCATCTAGAGCACGTCTTGGCTAGTAGAAGCTAACCATTAGCATTAGCAACTCTACAGCACAGCAGCACTCCTTCAGGCTTGTGTTATTTGTGGAGATAAAACAACGCTGCAGAAAGAACGTTAGTCGCATTGCTGTTGGCCAATCTGAGGCGAGATGTCAGAATATCAGGAAATGACACTCCAAATCATGCCCTTTTCTCCCCTCTGCTCTGGCTCACTTCTAGTTCCTGAAACAGGAGCGCCAGAGCTTTATTCCCCACAAAGATCAACTCCAGAGGTGGAAAGAGTACTAAAATATTCTACTCAAGTAAAACTATAATTACTTTAATGAATTTGTACTCAAGTACAGGTAAAATTACCTGTCTCAAAATCTACTCAAGTAAAAGTAAAAAGTAGCTCATTTCAAATGTACTCTGAGTAAAAATTACCTAGTTACTTTTTTGACTATGAGGACGGCCTCTTCTGAATAATTAAAAACAGACAATAGGGTATATAAATCTCGAAGCTGTTTTTAATGAAAAGAACAAATATGCACATTAAAGTACAAAGGCAGTTAAACTGCAAACCAGCAAATCAAATTAAGTTATGGTCACAGTCATAAGTCCTGACTGCCCCTGACCCCCCCCCCCACACACACACAAACGTTTACCTGTCAAAAATATAGAACAAGTCAAATGAACTTAGAAGTTTTAAACTGAACCATACAGTAGCTGCCTGCAACAATGATGGGTTTTATTTTCCCTGCCCTACTGTTCATTTGTGTTCATCGATATATATCTTATTGTACCATTAGCGCCAGTTTGTTCTCCTACTTACCCATCATTCATTGCAGTGTCAGGTGGTCACTCACTGACCACGGGACGTTCCATAAAGAAGTTCAACTCACCTGCTCAGACATCACTTCATTCCCTTTCACGAGCTCTGATCTTCTTAGATGATCCATCCAATCATCCAAGTGGAGTCCGTCAGTGTTTCTTATTTTTTCCTTCATCCCTCATAGCACAAATTCTCCCGTAAATGCGATGCACTGCACGACTCACCTTTAACGTCTGCAGCTCTTCCGTGGTTTAATCCAGTATAGACATAAACACAGACACCCCATTAAGCTCTGGATCACTATCAAAGTGCATAATGAGGCTTCTACATTTATATATGTCTATGCTCTTGTCTCAGCTGTCTCTTCTCTGTGTCACTCATCCAGTGCTGACCATGGAGCAGTCAGGCAGCCGACACAGTATTTCTGAATGTTGTTTTTTTTTTACTCAGTAACACATAAGAATAAAAATGTAGCAAATTACAATACTTACATAAAAAAGTACTTAAGTAAAAGTAAAATTACAGATTTTAAAAACTACTTAAAAAGTACAAAATACACAAAAAAACTACTCAATTACAGTAATGCAATTACAAGTAATTCATTACTTTCCACCTCTGATCAACTCACAATGCATTAATTTATACTAGAGACCACTGCAAATGTGTTTGGGGGGGGGGCTAAACTTGGTCTTTAAAATGTGTTTGTCTAAGAATACACAATCATCTAATAGAATCATTAGGTGTAAATCATATTCTAGTTCATGCACAACTACATTTAATCTGTTAATAAAATCCACAAAGTAAATAACAGCATGTGTTTCACTTTCCTCTGGGAAGATGCCTGTAATGTTGTCAAAATGCCAATTCACTCTTAAGCCGGGCGTACACTGCGCGACTTTTTCACTCGTAGCGTTCAGCTTCAGCTCAAACTGTACGAGTTCCTCGCAGAGCAAATCTCACGAGTCATGTGCTCACACTGTACGACCCAGTTCTCGGATGCGACCTGACTGCTCACACTGTACGTCTGGCATGAACTCGTCGCAGCTAAAAAAAAAGTATATATGACGCAACACGTTGGTCTGAGTATGGGAGGACAAGGACGGAATTTGGAATAGAAGCATACTCTGTTGCTTCATGGCAAAAGCTGCTTGTTGTTACGGTTAAAAAATCAATCTGACATAAAAATAAAAGTCTGGTTTGTTCCTTAAATAACAAAATAACAACGAAAACATATTATTTGTATTATATTTGATCCACTTTTGATCAAAATCGATAAATTACCAGCATTTCCCGCTGTTAACTGAAGAAAAAAAGTTTATTTTTCATCAAAACAAAGCAACGCTGCTTTTATTTTGAAAGTGGGTTAGCCTTTTGGTTTGTTTTCGCTTCCACTTCCTTCATTTACGCTACTGCTTCTGTGTTTGCGCATGCGCCGTGTGCGGTTCTGATACTTTTTGGGTCACAGACGCTCGCAGCGCCGCTTCAACAGTGCGATACCCTCACGAGGGACGAGCAAAATATCAAACACGCCAAAAATCCGTCGGAGCTTACGATTGCTGATCGGCAGATAGTCATGTGGTGTTAATCGCCTCTCGTAACCCCCTGTATACTACACGACGCTCAGCGCAAAACTCGCCCCGAGCTCGTAGATTCTCGCACGAGGAGAAAATCGGCTCAAAAAAGTGAAAAAGTCGCATAGTGTACGCCCGGCTTTATTCTCAGGCCTCCACGTTTATCCTGTGAGCCCTTTTTATTTAGTGATGATTCTATAAGACTGTCCTCCAACCAGCACAGCTCTAATTAACGAATGAGAGCCTGTTTAGACCCCAATTTGAATGAGATCCCTGAGTTCTTTTTTCTTTTCACCATAAAATTTAGTGTTAACAATTTACCAGTATTACTCAGTGTTTATGAAGCAGTTTCACAATAATAAGAAAGTAATTACAAACATATGGAACAGTGGGTATTTACTTCAAGCAAACAGGGACTGTGTGGTGTTTTATTTATTTATATATAATTTTTATATTAACCTTAAATGTTGTCCATTTTTCCTTACAGAAGTGAGTCCAGTTAAGACATAGGTGGTGCTACATACTTTATAAAAATATATATTTGTCAGTTTCATTGTATTATGACATTGATGTGGCATAAACCTGAAATATGGGGAGTGGAAGGCATACATTTACTGTGTGGTGTCTACCACAAATGCACATGCAACAGTTAAGAACAGCTCTAGAAAGTGACATTTAAATGTTGATACCAACCTAACCTGAGATTGCTTAGCATTATTTAGCAAAGCACACAGTTGTGTCAAGATCTAATAAAGGAATTGTTCATAAGGCAAAAAAATTACATACACCAACATTGTAGATCACTAATAACGGTTGTGCCCCTACAATGTTTTTTCTTCACACATCATTTGACCTAATTTGCGTTTCAGCCAAATCAAACGGTAAATAAATAATCCTTTAGGATCAAACCTAACCGGTTGTAGAGGTGATTTTCAAGTGTACGTATTCCTTAGAAAAGGTTGCATTCAGCACACTCACTTGGCAAGTATTTTGGCGGCTAGTCTAGTCCACAGTCATGTTTACTCTGTGGTGTCAGTGGACAGCAAAAGCACTTGAAGGAACTGCTTGAACCAAACCTTTTGCTGCGAAATTAATCTTTTTTTAAAGACAAACTTAAATTCTCTGATCCTAAACAGTAAGTCACCATGCAGAAATTGACTTTTGTTTAAATGTGTACTACTAGGGATGCACCAATACTGGTATTGGGCCGATACTACATGCCTGGACTTACTCCTACTAAAAAAGGTGCTTTGATGCTACGACGCAACATTTCCATCTAATTTGCACCAAAGCGTTCTAACCCAGTAAGCGGTGGTAATGCACCATAAAATGAATGCAGGCCACTTTAAAAGGAGGGGTCAACGACATACAGTAGTGGGCTAAACAAACAATTTGACACTAACTTGACTTTAAGCAGCTTGGTAGCAGAGGAGTAGCAATAATTGTGGTGCAGAGCTATGCCCATGTGAACAAAAGTGACTAAAAAAGTAAGGCTGGCGGGAAATTATGTTAATATTTCAGTTGCTCGGTTTAAAGTGGAAAATCACTGGAAAACTTTTTAATTTATTTCTGATCATAATCAGTCACTTTGAGTTTGTCATGCAGGCTGAACATGAAAGTAGTCTTCTAACCCTATTTCCTGCATTAGCTTCTGATAGACAATGGATGGTGAAACTCCAGGATTTGAAAAGCCTGACAGATCTATGACACAATGTCACTTATCATTCATGGGGTGTTTCTCAATCTCAAGGAACCTCGCCTTGATGCCTTGGTCCCGCCCCAGTTGCCTAGGAGATATGTCATCAGGAACCGCCCAGGCGTGTTCCAATCGGTTCCAATGTTCATGTGCTTCCAAGGCATCAGTCCTCCGTTTGTTAGCCGTTTAGCTAATTTAGCAAGGATACACGAGAGGTGCCTTGTTGCCTTCTCTTGGTCAAAAATTTCCCAGAATGCAGTGCGGTATTTTCAAACAGATCTGATCAGGAGACGGCAGCAGCTACTTCGTTGGCAAATTTCCAGTTTAAATGTAAGTCAACTAATTGTAGCTATTGGGCTTATATGTAAAATGTTTATTTAAATCCAAAGCAGTTATCTATGGTTGGTTAGTTGCTTAGTAGTTGCAGCTTTGGTGGTTAGCAGGTACTAACTCATTTACACATTTAATTTAACCAATATATACACACAATTAAAAAAGTAAAGTGTATACATACATTGTAACTTACAATTGCTATGATGGGCGGGACATAAACACAGCGCGTAAGCAGGGGGCGGGCTCTGACCGGCCGCAGTCACGAGGGGTAAGTCTGTTTCATTTAACCGTTTTCTTTGACCAAGGAAGGACAGTGTCCTCGGAAGCAAGGCGTCTGGCCTGGCAAGGCAGTGCCTTGGCAGGCAAGGGCGAGGTTCCTTGAGATTGAGAAACACCCATGGACTCGCCCATCTTGACTAGCGACAGGGAAGGCTGCTGTTGGTTTAGCATCCAGGAAACATCAGAGAATGTCTCGACTAGTAGAAGCTAACCGTTAGCTAGGGCTGGGACGATAATCAATAAATCAATTAATCGTACGATAGATGAAAATGAACTTGATGATTTTTCCAGCCTCGATATTGACCACCTACGTCACATAATGACGTGGGTCCGCCACGTTGGGTGGCAAAAGCATGTAAACAGTCAGCGACACGAGTACTAAATAAAGGGGAAAGTAGCGCCTGAAATAGTTTTTTTGTTTTTTGCGATGTTTAGCCTGGCTTCAACTAGTTCAAGCTCAGTTCACTTGTGGGAAGATTTAGCGCACCTAGTTGGGGCTCACAGAGAGCAGTATTTACAAAAGTTACGTGTTAGCTAGCTTATGCACGTTAGCTTACGTTCTCCCTGCTGATGTTCACTGATATATAAACAAGTTGCCGAGTTTGCCAGAATTCACTCGGCTGGATTTATAACTTTCTCCGATAAACAGCGTTTCACTTTACTAAAAAACTAAACTAGCTCGGATCCCGACCTGTTTTTGTTAGAAACAGGCTCACACCTGAAAATGCAGAGATGATTATTTTCATCAAAAAGAACCTGTCGCTCATGTTGACCAAAAAAGATTAGTTCATAGTCCACACTATTGCATGCTGACTATAGGTTTATGTTTGATTTAAATGTGGACACTGCGATAGGTTCATAATTGTTATGTTCATGAAAGCTGGAGATGGTACCAATTAGTTCATTTTGTTTGTAGAAAACTGTGCAATGATTTAACAGAAAATGGTTATTTTTCACCTAATGTGATCTCTATTAATATATATATATTTTTTATATAGCTCTTTCCCTGTTGAAAGCAGAGAAGAAAATTAAACCTGTATTCCAATTCATTGCATTTTTTTGTGTGGTAGAAGTATCGGTAATCGGTATCGGCGAGTACTCAGATCCGAGTATCGTATCGGTTTGGAAAAAACTGATATCGGAGCATCCCTACTTTGAGGGCTGCTAGTCCATTTTATTGATCGCTGCGGTTAATCTCTGTCCATCAAAGTTATTTAAAAATGAGTTGAGTTTATATCCTTGTCTGTAAGTGCAGCCAACCGCGCAGCCAATTATTATCATTTTACTGTAAAATCAACTAAATAAAGCGATAAAAGGCTACAAACGGGCTTGTTTTGATTAGCTTCACAGGAGTTTCAACATGTGTAAAGTTTTTTTTTTTTTTTTTTTTGCCAACCATCTCGCCTCCAAAAGATGCTGGATGACGAGAGGGTTCACTCTGTGCATCGGTCTCAGCACCTGGGCGCGTTAGTGACTTAGCGGGATGAAATGAAGGGAGTGAAGCATCCTGTCAGTCATTGAGGATCTTTGTATCTCTGGGAGGAAGCGGAGCCGCAAGTAAATCTGTTTGGAGAGACGGGGTCTATTTGATTGTTTTTGGTGCAATATTTGCTAACATAGAGTGAGGGTCCTTTTATTATTTTATTGTTATTTATTTGTTTTATTTATTGGTTTAGAAGTTCTGGTTCTGGACATTTCAATAATTGTTGCATTTTAAAGGATGTACTTGCATTATTATGATATATTAACATTACATAAGTGGTTATTTTGGTCTTGATAATGTCGACAATAATATCGTTTATCGTCAATAATTTTTGGAGAATATATCGTCCAGCAAAATTTGATATCGTCCCAGGCCTACGTTGGCATTAGCAACTCCACCACATGGCAGAACTCCTTCAGGCTTGTGTTATTTGTGGAGATAAAACATCAACGTTGAAAAGCAAATGGAGTCAGTAGTAGAGCCACGTTGCTGTTGGCCAATCCAAGACAATCTGTCCAATTATCAGGAAATAAGACTCCAAATGTTGTCGTCTGAAGCTCAACTTTGATCTGGCTCACTTCTAGTTCCTTAAGCAGGCGTGCCTTATTCTTATTTTGGCACCATGCTGCCTTGCTTGTTGAAAAGTTCTCAGTTTTTAGAAACAAAGCCTCAGCGTTAACACGGTACGCTCATAATCATCAACTTTACTTGCCTTTTAAAGTTTGCTTACCGTATATGTGGCTGCAGACACAGGTCAGTAAAGTCGTTCTCACACCTGCTTCCTTTTATGTCTCCGTATTTGCATTGCAGCTTCGCCTCCGCCGGTGGCTTTCTGAAGTAGATAATCATCCCTGAAGGTGAAGGGAGACTCTAATTTCCATGAGCATATTTTTATGTTGTGAAAAAAATTCCAGACAGGCACACATGTCAATTTAGTGTAATTTTCTGAAATGCTATACTTTTGTGTGAAAAGAGAGGTGACAGATTAAGGCAGAAGAGAAAACGCTCTCACGCAGAAGATTTAAATGTCCATTTCTGCAGACTGTGGGAGTCTACTTGAGATTGGCAAGTGGGTTCTTTTGAAAGTAGATGTATTTTCAGCTATGCTTTAATACAAATGATAGCACTTTTGTTGTAGTTTTAAATGAAAGGTGGAACACACTGCGAGAAAAACCGGATGTATTTTTGAGGTGCTCAGAAATACACAGAACAGTAATTATGCTGTGGTTGAGACACCATCTGACTGATCACAAAAAAGCTTTTGTTAAAGCTTTAACTTGCTGTTTTTCCACTTGGAATGATTGAAGTTGAATGCTGAAGCACGTGTTTGTTTTTTGTTTGTGGAGAAACAAGTAAACTTGTAAAATTGTTTTAAAAAAGATTGTAAACATCAGCAACTTAAAAATCTAGAGGTGTGGAATAAGGTTGGGCGGTTAGACAAATTTATCAACCATTGGCGATAGGCCGAGGCCTTCTCCAATCGTTCTTTTATGAGTGATAGTTTTTTATGGCCATGACGTCACGACGCTCATGGGACCGCCCCGTTTGCCATGATGGTTGGCAAAAAGACCGTTGACACATGTTGAAACTCCTGTAAAGCAAGTCAAAACAAGCCAGTTTGTAGCCTTTTATCGTTTTTTATTTAGTTGATTTTACAGTAAAATGGTAATGGTTGGCTGCACGGTTGGCTGGACGAACAGACAAGGATGTAAACTCAACTCGTTTTTTTAAATAACTTTAATGGAGACTGAGGACGGCGATGAACCACATCGATCCATCAAATGGACTAGCAGCTCTCAAAGTATTTTCGGATTTGCAACGAAAATGTTTTACTGGGTAAGATTAACGTTCATATATTTCATGGAGAAGACAGGGACTGGGATAAATGTAATCCATCCATCCATCCATTTTCTGCCGCTTATCCGGAGTCGGGTCGCGGGGGCAGCAGCCTAAGGAGGGAAGCCCAGACCTCCCTCTCCCCAGCCACTTGGGCCAGCTCCTCCGGGGGGATCCCAAGACGTTCCCAGGCCAGCCGAGAGACATAATCTCTCCAGCGTGTCCTGGGTCTTCCTTTGGGTCTCCTCCCGGTTGGACATGCCCGGAAAACCTCACCAGGGAGGCGTCCAGGAGGCTTGTATCTGCGATCTCGTTCTTTCGGTCACTACCCAAAGCTCATGACCATAGGTGAGGGTAGGAACGTAGATCGACCGGTAAATTGAGAGCTTCGCCTTTCGGCTCAGCTCTCTCTTCACCACGACAGACCGGTACAACGCCCGCATCACTGCAGACGCAGCACCAATCCGCCTATTGATCTCACACTCCACCCTTCCCTCACTCGTGAACAATACCCCGAGATACTTAAACTCCTCCACTTGGGGCAGGACCTCGTCCCTGACCTGGAGAAGGCATTCTACCCTTTTCCGACTCAAGACCATGGTCTCGGATTTAGAGGAGCTGATTCTCATCCCAGCTGCTTCACACCCGGCTGCGAACTGCTCCAGCGAAAGCCGGAGATCACGTTCTGACGAAGCCAACAGGACCACATCATCTGCAAAAAGCAGAGACCTGATCCTTAGGCCACCAAAACGGATCCCCTCACCACCTTGGCTGCACCTAGAAATCCTGTCCATAAAAGTTATGAACAGAATCGATGACAAAGGGCAGCCTTGGCGGAGTCCAACTCTCACCGGAAACGAGCCCGACTTACTGCCGGCAATGCAGACCAAGCTCTGACACTGGTCGTACAGGGACCTAACAGCCCGTATCAAGGGGCCTCGTACCCCATACTCCCAGAGTACCCCCCACAGGGCCCCCCGAGGGGATAAATGTAATGTTTATACTTATTGATCATCCTGATGGATGGATATTTCACCATATAGAACATAATTACCGTCCACTGTAGTGAAATGCGAGATAATTATTTACAATAATATAGTTTCAGTGTAGGATTACGTGTTAAAATTGTGGCATTTATGTAGTATGATGAGTATCACCTTTATGAGATATCTTGTCTCGTCTCGTGTGTGAGTAGCATCTGAACCCGGTGACCCCACCAGTGACAAAAACTGGTAGGGATCTGGACTTTTTTTGTTTTTTTCTTAATCAGCTCCAGTGTAAAGTGAAATGCTGTTTATCACATAATGTTATAAATCCAGCGGGGTGAATTCTGGCAAACTCGGCAACTTGTTAACATCAGTGAACAGCAGCAGGGAGAACGTAAGCTAATGTTCGCAAGCTAGTTAACATATAACTTTTGTAAATACTGCTCTCTATGAGCCCCACCTAGGTGCGCAAAATCTTCCCACAAGTGAACTGAGCTTGAACTAGTTGAAGCCAGGCTAAACATCGCAATAAACAAAAAAACAATTTCAGGCGCTACTTTCCCCTTTGTTTAGTACTCGTGTCGCTCACTGTTTACGTGCTTTTGCCAACCAATGTGGCGGACCCACGTGATTAGGTGACGTAGGCGCAAATGGTCAATAGGTAAAGGGTTACCCCATCCCTACTGCTGAGGCAGGACTGTCGGCTATTGGCCGATACTTCAGAAGTACCACCCCCTATTCTCAGGTGTGTAACTAGAACAAATTGCGGCACAGTATGTCATTGATGCTTGAATAGGCCAGTAAAAGTTGGAAAACAAGAAATCTCACGTTGAACCATCGTGGTCCGCAATCTGAGTAAGAATGATTGTGATTGGTGGATCACTTCGTGCAGAGTGTTGGACCCATGAAACATATACCCATCACCTGCGCAAATATTTTTGACTGACTAATATTGCTTGGAAAAAAATTATGTATTGCCCAACCTTAGTGTGAAAGAATCTTGGCTTTAATCCATGTGTGAAATGTTTTGTGTCAATCCAGAATACTTGTTCAGAACACTGGACAAAATTAAACTTACATAAGTAATTTTATTACTACTACAATTTGCATGGCCATGTCCTTGCTTTCAAAAGCCAATACCTAACTGAAGAAGTAAAATCAACCAAATCAAAATCTTGACTTTGTGGTTATCTTGCACATAATTTGGATGATCATGATTTGTCTTTGTATTTTTATAAGTTTAACTCACTACAACTCATCACATTTTTCTACTTTTAAAATATAAAGTCTTGAAATAATCAGGTGCACATAAATTCAAATACAAATGTGTGTACATAATGGGGAAAAGCTTAAGGTGTATCTCTTCTAAAGAAAGTCAAAACATTTCCCAGATCATCAAAATAAGTAGAAACAGTGGTAAATAAGTGATTTGTTCTATCAATGTTTTTTCCTTTTTGTCTGATTTAATGCTTTTATATCTTTTACTGATGACAACACAGGGTGGACATCCTGGGTGTGGAAATAGCTTTTGTAACTTTCCATGCTCTATGATTTGTCTTATTAGTCAGTAAATGCATTAAAAGGCTAACAGACATTTTAAGGACTACAGCAGACTGTTTTGAGCTGTCTTAACACAGCAAAAAGTGTTAAAGCTGTTGTCAAGATGATATCTCCACATGCTGTGGGTGGCTTTGTCGAGGCCAAACCTTTCTGAAAACTCGATGCCCTTGTGCAAACAAGAAGAAAAGAGATAGTTATTCTTGCAGTCAAGGGTTTTCCAAGATTTTTTTCTGAGAGAAGAAACCCATTCGGAGAATATAATCACTGAACCACTTGTTTTAATCTGCCCCGCTGTGTCGTCTCCAGATGGCAGCCAAGATGGGAGGAGACCAGATGCCCACAATGAACAGCTCCTGTCCAGTCATAGACCCCTCCCTCTACGGGTTTGGGGGCCAAAAACGTTCTTTAGACAATGGAGGTGAGTCATCATTGTACCTTTTTGTTTGTGTTTGGTGCTGTAGTTTTATCCTGTGTTGAATCTTCATACTTATGAAAAAAGTGTATGAAAATGCTCGATAAAAGCAGTGTCACTTGAGGGGGGAAAAGCACAAATTGGCTGAAGTTTGTCAGAATTACTTGATAGAATTTATATCTCCATGTAACATTAAAATCATTCAACAAAGAACTGGTGTTAGAAGCAACCAGTTACTGTCAAACACGGAGACAGTCCTACACAATGTTCTCAATTTAGTTTTCTATTAGGGTTGGGTGTTTTTAGAGAGGTGGATGAAAACATAAAACCTAAAGCCCGCTTTACACGGCATGATTTTTAAATTGTTGGACAATTGTCCACATATGAGACCAGATATGTGGTAAAAAAAAAATCTTGTAGATTTGCTTGGTCACCGTAGCTTGGCTGATACTCAATACTCACTGGGTTTTGTTTTTACCTGGTTTCTACCTAGCTCTTGTTTCCTGGCTGTCAAAACACGAGGAACTGGTTTCAGAAAGAAGAAAGTCCAGTTGAGCTGACGTTACCAAAGCCCTCTTTATATATCGTCTTCATGTTTTTATCATTGTCGTGTCACAGTGCACGAAAAAACATTGTCTTTCCATTTATTAGTTATAATTGACACACATAGATTTGTTTCACACACAGTGTAGTTTACACTAAACTTTTAGGGTTTCTTCTGGCCTTAAATCTTTTAAGGAGTGACATGAGAAGGAACATCCAGACACTCCAGCTTGTGTGTGCATGCTCTCCTGTGCTTGCATGTTTAGGACAGTGGTTCTCAAACTTAGAAGTTAATTTCTTTCAACAAGATTCTAACTAGTTTAATTCTTGTTTAAAAAAATTGGAAACGGTTTTAAAAGTTGATGTGACAAGATGAACATTTCCAAAGAAACTCAAAGTGGATGCACCACAAGGTTCCAATTTAGGACCATTGCTGTTTGGCCTGTAAAATAATGACCTACATAAAGGGTTTAAAGCTGTTCAGTGCCAAATGTATGCAGATGATACAATCATGTATTGGCAAATTGGGTTTATCACGCACAGAGAAACGGTTCCATTATTTATTACACAACACTATTTTCATGTACTACTCCTGAATAAATGAACGTTAATTGACTTTGAGTGTATTGGTGCGTGTTTCAGCTTTGCTCTGTTCTTTGAAGAGAGAGCTGTGTAGTTTGGAGTATTAAGTGTGACACTAGTGTAGAAAAATATCTTTTTCTTATGCCTCACACTTGGAGCAAAGATTTGATCCATTTGATATTCACAAAGTGGAAACAGTAGTCATTTACCCCATCTTCCTCTTATCTTGTCATAGTTGTTTGTATGATAGTTCAGCCTTGAATACATGGATAGGAAAATTGTATGCAATTCGAGTTTAGGTTTCTTTGATGCACTGTTGTTTGTTGACAAGAATGTGTCCTCAGTTTTTCTCAGTCAAGGTTGTCACACAGTTGGAGAAACGACAGAAATGGGTACTCTTTTGCGTTGCTGCCGGCTCTCTGCGTTCAATTATTACACAACTATGAAAGTACACTCATTCACACTTTATCAGACAGTCTTGTATGAAGTCGGTACACCTCCCTTTTTTGTATTCATAGCTGTTCCATTCTCAAGCTTTAACCCCATAGCTTTTTCCAGAAGAAGTGAAATCAGTGCAAACAACCATAAAATTGATTGAACCTGTAAGATATCAATTCAAGTCCAAACGTCCATGGCTGCACATCCTCCAGTGACCCTGCAGGACCCTCACTTGATTCAACCTGTCAAAATTCAATTCAGGACCAGCAGTCGGTGACCCGGCGGCTGCCTCTCTTTCTGAGCGGCTCTGATTGAAACGCTCGTTCGTGCACTTGCGGGTCTGATGATTTCCATGCTGGTGAAAGCTTCCCACTGCGGGTCAGACGCAAACATGCAGAATTGGCAGCTTCATGTCCATCTGCTCCCATCCCTTCCAGCACTGACTCAGTCTTCCATTATTTTGCTGATATTTAAAATGTTTGAAGCCTTGATGTAGTAGTATTTCTCATTTTAATTGCTTTGCTTTCTCTGTTTTTCTTTTTTCCCCAGTAGGGAACCATCTCAGTGCAATGGTACATCAAAGGTGAGCAGAAAACACTCTGTAATGCAATTTGTTTATATTTGCGGTTGATCTGTGTCTAAGTTAGGACTGGAGGTCAATTTGTTTTGTTCTGCATGCACACAAACTTATCAGTTTAAGATTTTTCTATCTAGTTTGTCATTTTTTTCATTATAACCTAAATAATGACTTTTGCGCTTTAAAAGTGTAAAATCTTTCATTTTTAATTGCTATATATGCTGTTTTATTGCTTTGTTTGAAACTCAACTGTTTTTAATGTAAAATAAAAAATAACATGTCTAAGCTGGAATTTGTAATTATGGGATTTTGTAGGTGTTTTGCACTTTGCTCAGACATGTATTGATAAATGGGTAATTTTAAATAAATATGTAAATCATTATCTACAGAATTATTCTTTTTAACTTTATATTTGTCTAATAGGGCTTTTACAACAGAAGAATTCCAAGTGCCTGATAAGATGGTTGGATTCAGTAAGTCACTCTCCATTTCATTGTTTTTACTACTCATCTGTTGTTTCTTACTGCTGCGTTTCTGGTTTCTAAATTGTTTTCTCATCCTTGTAGTTATTGGAAAAGGAGGAGAACAAATCTCAAGAATACAACAAGAATCAGGTTGTAAGATCCAGATTGCTTCAGGTGAGTTTAAACATTTTTTCTAATTTCCTTGAAAACTAAAAGCAAATGGAAGCATTTGTGTGTGTGTGTGTGTGGGGGGGGATCGTTTTCTGGTGGAAATTATTATTTCAAAAAATGCAATCATGTGATTGTCAGAGCTGTTTTTTTTAAGTGCTGATTGACACAGAATCTGTTGTGTAAACATTTTTACACATTGACGGCTTTACCAGGTCTTAAATGTTCAGCAGTAGCATCAAGCACTGGCGGATTGGCGGCCTTCAGAAAATTCCAACAATTTTTTAAAGAAGAGGAGTTGGGCTTTCAAGAACACATAGTGTCATCATGGTAAATTCCTTTCCACGGTTGCAGGAAGTAGGTTAATCAGCCACTCCATCTCACACAGTGTCGAGTGAGAGACAGAAAATTATCGACAGCGTTAGACGAGCAACGCCATTATAGCTTCAATAGCAAATTTGCAAAACAAGCTAGCTTTTAAACATAGTCATAGAACTCTCACTCCTCTCATTAACCATCATTCCTAGGCCTTGATATGTGAACCTGTATTGTCACAGTAAACGAGAGCAGTAAACACAACTCGGTGGTAGCAGCTGGCTGTTTCTCCTTCTCTAGCATTATTGAGCGGAGAACCTCTCACACCAGTGGTGTTCTGCTGCATTATGCGTGAGCGCATAAGGAGTGGAGGACCCAGGTAAATGCCAATGTGGTTCAGTGAGGCAGACAACCGGATGGTCTAATCGTTGGTTTTGTTGGTTGGCAGAGGTTTTTTAAAAAATGCAAGCGAACCACTTCATTATTTCATTTTTTTGTTTTGTTTTTATCTCCACCATATATTTGTAGCTTTATTATGTTAGAATGTTGTTAAGAGACATGAAAACATGTTTAAAGCTAGCTTGTTTTACCTGATATACAATGGGTTAAACATAACAGAAATTACATTTGAATAAATGCAGCCCAATTTTAACCTGTACTGTTTCTTTTTTTTTTGTATGGTGGTGCTTATTTAGAAAACTGTATTTAGCCAAATATAATTTTTATCTGGCTGGTGTTTGCATTTGTTGCCTTTTCATTACTTGCTTATATAGGGGAGATTTTTACAGCCATTTGAGACCACTTTTATTATTTCTCTTTTGGTACAGAGAAACCAATGAGACTGTTGAGCACATGTTCTTGTATTCATGGGGATGATTTTCATGTTTTTTGTTTTGTTTTTGTGTCACAGACAGCGGGGGCATGTTGGACAGACCTTGCACACTGACTGGGAGCCCAGAAAACATTGAGTAAGTCTTGTGACAGATTTACCCAGTCCCAGGCATAGATGAATAGTTAAGTTTGCCCTGTTATTGTGAAATGGGACACAAGCTCAAAGCTGTGTTTGCATCTGGATCTGTCACCTAAATATCTGATCGCTAATTTCACTTCTCTTAAAAAATTGTTGCTCAACAGAGATTTGTATTATGTTGGTGACAAATAATTTTTTTCTGGTCTTTGTTCCTTCCCATAGTCAAGCAAAGAGGCTCCTGAGTGAGATTATAGAGCAGTGTCGGTATGGTCCAGGCTTCCACAACGACATGGATGGCAACAGTTCCATCCAGCAGATCCTGATCCCTGCCAACAAAGTCGGCCTGGTCATCGGCAAGGGAGGGGAGACTATTAAACAACTGCAGGTCTGTTTATAGGCTCACCTAAAAATAGCACACTAAAATGACCAGTCGTCAGTTTTACAGTCTGACATTCCTTCTGTTCACTCTCTCTCATTGTTTTAGAACACGGTGAGTTATGTAGACTCATCTCTTCCTAGATGAGTGAGGGATAGGGACTCACTGGTAACTGATGAGTCTGGTTGTAATTAAATTAGATTTTACAAGTTAGATCAGCTGTCATCTTGTTTATGCACATGTCTAATCATTATAAAAGGTACAATACGTGATGTTTTTCTTGAGCATTTTTTGCCAGATTGGTTGAAATGTTCTTCACATACTGACTGAAACCAATAAATTACACAGTAGTACGATCCTGGAATAAATAACTGTTAATGATTGGATCCTAATCCATCCAACAAACTGCTGCTCTGACCTTCTCTGCCCCCTCTGAACGTACCTCTCTATGTGCACCAAACGCGTGTTCTCTGTTTTGAGCAGCTGAACAGGAAGTGAAGCCAGAGCCAAGCTGCCTAGTGGAATGGAGGGAGTGTTCCATTCTGATTGTGTTGGCAAATTTCATTTAAGGAGTTGTTTTACATTTTCTGTTAAGTCTGGTTCGGTTCCTGTTGGGAAAATTATGAATGAACCATGAAAGCTAAAACCTGCCTCTTTTTAACACCATGCTATATTAGCTAGCATACTAAATCACTATATGATCACTTATATGTGATGCATTTAGAACTATGGTAGAAGAAGTGCCAATAACAGATCAAAATGGTAAAAATTTTATGTTTTTTTGGTTGTTTGACTATATATGTTGTCTTATAACTTTTTCTGCGACTATTCCAGTGGTTCTCAATTAGTTGGGCGTGCAGGGATGGGACAGGGGGTGCGCAGCACAGTAACTGTGCAAAAAACGTAATGAACAGGTTTCATAATTTTTGAAAGGAGAAAAACTGACAACCCCCCAGCCGGCTGAGAATATCTGTTTCAGTGTAACCTGCCTTCCAACATGATTGAGACGTTAGACTGTTTTGTGATTATTCCACTGTAGAATTCTTACAAATTGCACCTTTAGTTAGAAGGAAAAACCTACGAGGTATTGACTGTGTCCCACTTGGATCTTGGCTTTTAAAAGCAGTTCTGTATCAGTAAGAATGACATTTTCTTTCAGTGATATTCATGTTTGATTTGATGATTTTTACATCAGAATTTTCTGCATGAAGAGCAGTTTTCTGCCTATTTGTTATTGGTTTTCGTGGCTTTGACATCCTCTTTATTCCTGTCAATTTCCTTTCACCACCTCCCCATATTGTTTGCATTTGCTCTAAAGTTCAGTCTCACCTGACTGATGACGACAATGTCATACTACAGAATTTCTGCCCTCCTGATCGAATAGTGTTTTGCACCCCAGGTAACTGCTGCGTTTTGTGTTCCTGTCTGATTCTGCCCCTGTAGGAGAGAACAGGAGTGCAGATGATAATGATTCAGGATGACCCCATGCCCACTGGAGCAGACAAGCCCCTCAGAATTACTGGAGATCCCCACAAAGTTCAGGTCAGCCCCTCCATCTAAACTGTTTACCCTCAATTTTACACATTTTATGCTCTTTGAATAAATGAAAATACTTTTGTTTCAGTTTGAATTTGTTTGATGTGAAGCATTCATTGTAAATAAATAGTTAAATGTTTGTCAATTTCCCCTCCAGCAAGCTCGTGAGCTTGTGGTGAAGCTCATTCGGGACAAAGACCAAGGAGACTTCAGGGCAGGCAGGGTGGACTTTGGGTCTAAAATGGGTGGAAGCAGTCTGGATGTAAGAGTCTCTCAAACTCAGAAAAATCAAGTTTATTTCCTTTCATTAACGGCAAGTGAAAAGTCAATGAGTCTTGAATTATTTTGTTGGGTTTTCCCAGGTGGTTGTGCCCAGATTTGCAGTTGGCATCATCATTGGCAGGAATGGAGAAATGATCAAGAAGATTCAGAATGATGCAGGTGTCAGGATCCAGTTCAAACAAGGTCAAAGAAACGACACGTTTTGTTTTTTGGAACATTTACAGAAAAGTAGCTAAACAGTTCAGGTGTTAAAATACGATTTAAATGGCAAAGTGCTTTTTGGCTACAAAGAAAAAATCTTGGTTAGACTGATTTTATTAGTTTATTAAAACCTTGTAGCTACAAGTTTTTCTTGGCATCCGTTGTCTTCAGAGTTTAAACTGTTAAAACCTTTATATTGTTCAGATGATGGAGTCAGTCCCGATCGAGTTGCTCAGGTGATGGGCCAGCCCGATCACTGCCACCATGCGGCCCACCTCATCAACGAACTGGTTCAGACGGCTCAGGTAGGTTCTTCTGCTGTTCCACAGAAGCACAGCAGGGAAGATAATGGGTACAACTGCTATTTTAACACCACTGTTTGAACAAAACATTCTCAGGCCAACAGTATTTTTAACAGATTTGTTTTTTTCACTTTGAATATATTTTTCTAAACTCAGGACGAAGGTACAGTTTGTCACTGTACGCTCAACCAGTACAAGCGCTCATTTCTATCGGTTAAAGCCATTAATGGAACATACTGGAAATATCGAGAATAAAGATGCTGAAATCATTTTATGTGCAAATAACTTTATGAACATGTTTTGTAGAGAGCAATTCCTAACTTAAATAAGTCATGTGTCCTTTAAGAATGCTTATTTCTTTTAGGCTTGTTTTAGTTAATATTTTTAGTGACTTTTTTTTAAATATTGATTTGTTTTTATTTTTATCAAGGTCTGGATGAATGAAGTGTTTGTGCAGTGTCATAAAAGTTATTATCTAATTTGTGAGAAATACAAACTGAGTTGAGACTAAAGGGAGCAGAAGGAACATTCAGACTGAATGTTTATGTCAGAATTAAACATTTATTTCTCCATCCAAACAGGAGCGAGATGGATTTGGTGGCGTCATGGGACGCCGTGGCCGCGGGGACTGCAACATGGGAGGGACTGGAGGACTGCAGGAGGTGACCTATGCAGTGCCCGCTGACAAGTGTGGCCTAGTGATTGGCAAAGGTAAGGAACACACATTTAGTTCAGTAATGAGTAGAAAACCTGTTGAGACTGACTTCTTGGTAAACTTTCAGCACGCTTTGACTTTATGTAAGAAAGGCAAAAAAGCAGTAAAACAGATGGTTCTCTGCTCTGTGCGTGCACAATCAGTCATCACAACAAGGCCAGCAAACAGGTAGTGTCTGAATTGTCCTGAATAAAGCAGAGTAGAAAGAAACATGTCATAATCGTGTGTGTGCTTGCGTGCATGTGTACTTGCATTCGCGTGTGTGTGCAGCAGGCAGACTCACGATGTTCGTTCATGCGCGCTCTCAGCTCTGTTTTCAGCAAAAAGAACTGAATTGTTTGTGGCATCCCGCCATGTGAGAAGTTGTAATGGCAGTGAGGGGAATGTGCTGCTTTTATTTTTTTTAAAGGGTCTCGTTCACTGAGAAACCGTATAACACTTTCTTTTTGAAATTCGGTCACTCTGAGGTTCACGTGCATGCTGAGCGTGAAAGTTTTCTTCCGCCCCCATCGCCTGCATTTGCTGCAGAAAGGAAATAGATGGGGAAATGTTTGGATCAGAAAAAGCCAGCCTTTTCTATGTCACAGAGAAAATTAGCATTCATGTCCCCGCCCACCTTGGCTTGCATCTGCGGAACGCAGTGTTGATTTTTTTGGCCTGCAGAGCGCGTCTCGGCTAGGAGAAGCTAACCGTTAGCATTAGCAACTCCACAACACGGCAGAACAGTTTCAGGCTTGTGTTGTTTGTGGAGATAAAACATCAATGTTGCATTTTCCACCCAAGAAAGAAGAGTGAATGAAGGCTGCAGAAGAGTCATATTGCTGTTAGCCAGTTAGAGGCTTTCACGGTTGCATATCATGAATATTAATGAGTCCAGCCTGTTTCACAGAAACTGCAGTACGGAGTCTGGCTGGGTCTCGCACAGCTTCAAGATGGACTGCTATTCACACTGACTGTGGTTTGTGTTCAGAATGTCTCTGGATATCTGCTCCCACAAGAGCACCAAATGATTAGAAATCTGACTCGAGTTTAAAAATATACCTGTAAAAATAACATGAACTATCATACACTGAGCTAGGGCTGGGCGATGCGGCCTAAAATCAATATCACGGTATATTGAGGAGTTCACCTTGATAACGATAAATGGACAATAACTACATGTATGTGCAAAAACAAAAGCTGTCCACTAGATGGGGCTGTCACGTGTATTACGTTGAGTCAAGTTGTCATGTGACTCGAGGTGGTACAGCTTCTTAAAGGAACATGGACGTCGCCAACCTGCACACATCTTTTCATTTTTCATTACCGAATTTATTGACGTGGGGAAAATAACGGTTAGTCAGAAATTTCGATAACAATAAATTTTCAATTTATCGCCCAGCCCTACTGTGAACCGATATCCTCGTCATTGATAATACAACAAAAACTGGCAAAAATAAAGCAACATGAGTTTTATTTTGAAATAAACCAGCAGAAACTTTCCGGAGCTCCACATCCAGATTCGCGCTGCACCACAGCTGGTGTGAATGCTCCGGTTGGACTAAATGATTTGTGATCTTTGTGGACGCTGTACAGAAACCGGAATCTGTTCCGCATTCTGTGTGAATTGGGCTTAGGACTCAATCGTGTCATCTATCGCTGCCCATTGCTCTGAAACAGAAGCACAGCAGCATGTTTTCCACCAAAAACGACTCACAGGGCATTCATTCATTCTAGAGACCACTGCAAATGTATTGGGGCAAAATAAGAGTAAATGGCACCTTTAAATCAAAGGCATGGATTAACTCGGGCTGAACATGTATATCTGATTACTTGAGAGTACCTGATTCCTGAAATACTCAATAGCTGCATCCCTATTTGTTTCCGTCGGCACTTGTGTTTACGTTCTCAAATACAACACAGTTCATCAAAGCAAATCAGCTTTATTAAAAGTGAATCCAACTCACCAGACAGCTGCTTCTCTTTGAATAACTGAACGCCGTTTGGTGTTCGGCCACAACTGATGAGAGGAGGGGGGTTTGCGGCCACCCTCCTATTTTCCCCCAGGGTTCATGTATACAGCACAAGCGGTATTCATTGGCTTCACTAAGGGCTTAATGACGGGGATAATGCGTGTAATGTGACATTAATTGTTAAAGGTGCATAATAACAGCCCTCAATCATGTGGAAGGCTGCCTGGCATCTAATGAGGCTCTTTCAGTTCAATAGAGTGCAGAGAGGGAATGAATAGGAGGAATTAGCTTATTGGCTATTCATGCCCACTCTATTGGCAGCTATTTAAAAGTCATTGACCACTGCATTGGAAGGAGCTGTGTGTGTGCGTGTAGTTTGGTGGCATGCATGTGTGTGTGTGTGCGCGTATGTGCAGCGGTGGGCGGGTCGACGGGGGCCTCTTTACCTAAGATAAAAACATGGCAATAGAAATGTCAAGTGGCTTTTGTGCTTGTAGTGGGGCGAGGGAAACAAATAAACCTGGGCGTTGCGTCCCCCTCTCTCTGCATTAGCATATGAAGTGAGCCAATATGGTGGAGATGGCGGTGGGTCTGGGTGCTGTCAGCCGCCCCTTAAAGGGTGCAGTGATTAATATCTTTACGATGCCATATGCAGCCGGTCGCCCCACGGTTTTGACCCCATACACGCACACACACTCAGTCACACACAGCTTGATAAATCAAGCCACCCACCAGCCTGCTTGGACTTTATTACAACTATACAACATAAGAGAAACCCTGCTGGTGCCGGTTCTGACCTCATACCGCTAAAACTGGTGTTCACGCATTAGGAGGTTTTATTCTGAAAAGATTGAGTCAGAGAATATTTTTGCTTCCATCTATTTATCTGCTATTGTGTTTTTTAGGTTAATGGGAATACGTTTGAGTCTTTGTCATTATGCAGTGTGAAGGAGCTTTTTAAGATGTGGTGAGGGCAATCACATTCATACAGGAAATAAAAAAGCATTTTAGTGATTAACTTATATAAAGTATTGATGGTACACTTAAATTTGTATCCAGGTTAGGGTTGACTATTGAATTTGTGTGTTTATTTATTTATAATATTTTTTACTTTTCTGAGCATGGTCAGTTTCCTCAACTCATAAAAAATTACTTTCTTTCTGAACAGCCTATAGTTTTATAAAATCTTATTCTTAACATATATTTATATTATTGATATATCGGCTTGTTTACCAATAAGTTATACAGATATAGTCTTGACTCTTAATTTCTGATAACAATATAAATTGATGCCAATCATGTGGGGTCCTGTGACAAAAAAAATGGAAAAAACTAAATCACATATCTCCAATGGTTCACACTTAAACTTAAAACATCAGCAAAATATGACAAATACTTGGGCTTGTTGGGCAATAAAAAAAACAGCCATATTTATTTTGTCTCCAACAGCACCTGAGATAATCCTGACAAACACTCACTACACAGGGCAATGCTTCACATGTTCCAAACAGAAATATCTCTAAAACTTTACCTCAGATCTGTCATATTTTGACATTTTGAGTGAGAAGAGAAGTAGCTGAGGAGTTTGATGTATAACATGTGCATGCCATGGTGTGTAAAAGTTATCATTAAGAGTAAAAACTGATACCGATAATGTCCAATATTACATTCCAATGCCAATTCTGGCAGATAATTATTGGTAAGCTGATAAAATTGTTTTGGAATTTTTTTATTGGATGTCAAAAAAGATCACATTTGTAAATAATGAAACGTCAACCCTTTTGTTCAGAACCAGTTCATTTTCTAATATATTTAATTCTGTCAGTTTTGGGGCAAATAATAAACATGTTAATGAACTGATGCCAAATATGATTTCAAAGGACAATTTGCTCAAGTTTCTATTAAAACCAGCGTGTTTCACTCTTAAGATCAGAAGAAAATATTTATTCAGACCTTCGTGTATTTTCTTTGACTATACCTTCTAACTACATTAATGTCTCCTGATACCTCGGGGAGTTTTTATCTTCCAGACCAGCAGCTAGCTAACTAGTCCCTTGGTTTTTGCCTTGAATGCTGTCACCAGTTGCACTTTTGTGCAGCTCACTAAACCAGTCTCATTAATAAGGCCCGTATTATCTGCCCCCTCTACAGCCCAGTCCATGAAATGAATGGTCAGGGTCTTCATTGCTCTCTGCTGTCTGACCAGAAGAGATCATAATGGCTTCATTAAGGCAGAGGTTTCATTTGGTTGACAATGAGTTAATGGCCCATGGGCAGTCTGTTGGCAGCAAGGAGAGAGCTACCATAGGAGGAGATTCTGGTGAGCGTTTTCATTCGGGGGTCAGCCAGGGTCATCAGAGTGTCAGCCACAAGTGAACAAATGTGTAATTGATGTTGGGACAGCCCTGGTGAACCCCCTACACCTCCCCACCCCGGGAAGCACCCCTCCATCTCCCCCTCTTCTCATAAATGAACACCAAGTAGAGAATGGGAAGCGTAAGAGAATAACGTTATCCCTGAAGGAGGATACGCTTCAATTTGGTCCCTTTTTCCCTGTCAGCTATGTTTTATCTTTCCTTGCTGGTATAATTGCTCTTCTCACACGTCGGGAAGCTGGCATCTGATGCTGAGCGGGGAGTGGGGGGGAGCAGGAGATGTCGTCTTTTGTTTCCCGATTTGCATGGATGTTAGGAGAGAATGGTAGATGAGTGGCAAGACACATGCCAGGTTTTTCAGAAGGTACGACCATCACATGAGTTTAGTAAACGCAGTGATAAGTCTGGTTTGATACGACAGTGAGAGTAGGAGGAGAGAACTTGTCACACCTGAGAATAAAACAAAAGCTGCTTCCTGTTCATGAATGCATCATCCCCAAGCAACAATAAAAAGTTCAACATTTCTAATGGCTTATTCATGCACCAACAAATCTTGCATGTGAAAGTTTTTGCTTTCAAAAACAAACTTTTAAAATTAGGGTTGTGTATTGACAAGACTGTGGTGATGTGATATATATCATATCCTAGCAGTCACCTAGCAGTCGGAGTTTGAATTGCACCACACAAAAGAATTATAGAAATTTTTTTCATGTAAGTGCTTAATTAAAGTGAATACACTACATCTAAAGATTGATTCAGTATCATAACACAAAATATTTCGATATTTTAATGTATCACAATTTTCTTACATCACTAATGGAAATGTTACTTATTCCTTTTTTGTTTTGCTTAATTTTAAAGCTAATTTTAAAATAAAACATAAAATTAAAGTTTCATTGGTTTTGAAAGAATGTTTTAATTTGTTCATAAAAGCTGTTGCAGACAAAATTTTTATACATTTTTGTGCTGCGGAAGAAGTTGTGTAAAACGTAATTATTTGGCTCGAGTGAGTCAGGATTCAGTGTTTTCCAAAAGGAATAATTATTGATGTGGACTTGTGCCTCATTCACATGAGATTGGAACGGATGCTTCCTGAACTCCGTATGCCTTCCACATAGATCATTATTAATGACAGGGATATCAGTTCAAAGTAGTCTACGTTAATTTTACAAGTATTGCTTTAAATGTTTTATGTCAAAGTAACGTGAAAACAAGTGTGGCTTTTGTTTACCAGCTCCTCTCTATATATGTATTCGAACTCGCATGAACCCCTGAGATTTGGAGCTCTTGCAGGAACAAATATTCAGAGACGTTCAGCACATGAACTGCAGTCGGTGTGAATGGCGGTTCGTCCGGAAGCCGTACGTAAAGTAGCCCGCATCTGCTCCGAACTCGGTGTGAATAAGGCGTTATATCTGAGCTTCCAGACATCCAGATCTACCTTTTCAATGTTTTTCCCAGAAGTTTGTAGAAAGTTGGGGAAATACTGAAACTGAAATGAATCAGCATTTTTGCTCATTTTTCAGGTGGAGAAACCATCAAAAACATCAAAGAGCAGTCTCGTGCCCACGTGGAGCTGCAGAGAAACCCGCCGCCCAACACCGACCCCAATGTGCGCATCTTCTCCATCCGAGGCACCCCTCAGCAGTTGGAAAAAGCCCGTCAGCTGATCGATGAGAGAATTGGGGTAGGTGGTCCACCCCCCCACCCCACCCTTTTCCCTTTTAAAATGCTATTGTCTGGCCTTATATTCATGAGCGCACATGTCAGTTCAGGGAGCTTCTGGGCTGCTGTGGTTCTGGTGGCTAGCAGGATGTCACCAGAGGTTAAACATGAAGAATCCATCAAATGGACTTAATGGAGTGCATCAGCGCTCGCCCCTGCCCTTTGACCTTGCCTGTTGGCTCCCTTTAAACACAAGTGTGGTCTCTCACTCGCCTCCTCTTTTCTTTTCTCCTCTTTAGGGCCCAGGAATCAGCAGCAACAGCAGCTTCGGTGTGAATGCTTACAACCAAGGACCAACTACTCCACCTCAACAGTAGGCTCCTCTTCCTCATATTTAACATTCTCAGATCAGCGGTTACTCACATAAACCGTTTTTCTTTTAGTGGCCCTCAGATGTTTATGACTGGAGGATGGGGTACAACCTTTCAGATCTGGCAACCTCAAGGCCAACAAGACCAGAGTAAGTATTTAAAGTGCAGCTAGTCGTGTTTAATTATTAATACACACAAATAAGCAACTAATAAACGGGTTATAATAAAGACTGATGGACTTTATATGAGAGCAAAGCCGTTTTTGTTCTTTATTGGACCTTAAATGGGGCTAAAATAGCACACAGTCAACTTTGTTTCTCAGTAGTCTGAGATGAGACGCGCATATTTCCTCGTTGCTAACCGCGTTTCTCATACAGACACACTTTTACATTTTCTGTGAGTGGAATTCATTTGGAAGCAGAATTACAAAAAAGGACTAAAATAAAAACAGAGAAGCAAAAACCAGCTCTCACTAAATCTGGTCATGTTATCTGTGTCTGGTTTCAGGTCACAATGGATCCCAGACGGGCCAGATGGACTGGGACCAGTATTGTAAAAAGCTAGGCAAGAGTCACTCAAGAACAAAAGAATACTTGGCATCCAGCTTAAGCTTTATTTTACTTTGCTTTATCAACCGAGTTTAAATTTAAATCTCATTAACACAAGATAATAAAAGTTCATTCAGACTTTTATATAAAAGTAAAAGCAGCATTTTTCAAAAAGCCAAAACAAAAAGCAGCCTTTGAGATTATCTGAAACAAAGATTCAAACATCTGTTTGCTTTCAGCAGGTCCGCAGAACCAACCCCAGAGCTCTGCCCCTGATTACAACAAAACCTGGGGTCGGTCCTCCAGAAGCATTTCATTATTAACACATCCTAAACAAATATTTGGTTTTTAATTTGGCTTTTTGCTCTCGTTCTCAGGGCAGACAGCTGGTCCTGGATCTCAGCAGACCTCTAATCCGGACTACAACGCCTGGGTTGACTTTTACAGACAGCCGATGGCCTTCTTCAACCAGAGCGCTCAGCAGCCCCCAGCCCCGGGCCTTCAGGTGAGATCCGACTCCCAGCTCTGCACCGACATGTGTCACAACGGATTTCACAGCACAGATGTGTGTGTTGGGGGTGTTTGTGATATCTGCTAATCTCTTTAGGAGGGTAAAAACAATCAGTCCATTAAAACCTAAAGCTTGTGTGCAATTTTGAGTTGCAACTCAATTTGAGACATTTTTACCTTTTGGGAATATTTTTTTAAATGAGTGTCTAAGTTTCAGGATTATTGTTACGATCGCACTTTAGGAACAAAAACACAAGTTATTAGGATTATTTTTAATGTCAGTTATGTGTTGAAATTTTGAATAAACTAAACGATTAATTTCCCTCCAAAAATCAAAATCATTTAAAGTTGAATAAAAAATAGAATGTTAACCAAAGCTTATACAGTGCTGCTTGAAAGTTTGTGAACCCTCCAGCCATGATCACTGAATCTGTAAAAAAAACATTAAATTAACCTTATTGCACACACATCCAAATCCCAATTTTTAAAGCACACCTTCCAAATAAGACACACACACACACACAGATATATATTTTCATTATTTAATTGAAACAAAGACTGTTTTTTTTTTTTTTTCACGAAAAACTGAAAATTTAACATGTGCAAAAGTATGTGAATCCTTGCATCAGTAGCTTGTGGCTCCTCCCTTTACAGCCATTACTTCAACTAAACGTCTTCTGTAACCACTAACCAGTCTCTCACATCTGCTTTTGGGGATTTTTGCCCACTCCTCCTTGCAGAACTCAAAGCCAGGTTATCATTAGTCTGTGATTTTGTTGTAGCTCCCTCAAATTAGGCTGCGCCGATGTTCACTCTGCCTTTAACTCTTTGCTTTGCCTCCAAAGTTCCTACCCGAACCACAAAACTGTTGAGTGCAGTTTCTGATCAGCAGAGGGCTGCAGGGTGCTGTCCAATGTGAAGTTGCTCAAGTTTATTGCTCAAAATCACTGAAACCAGGCTGAAAATGAGTTTTAGATTAAGGGAGCCAAGCCAAATTCTTGCAC
The DNA here is from genome assembly GCA_006937985.1 of Aphyosemion australe. NCBI lineage: Eukaryota > Metazoa > Chordata > Actinopteri > Cyprinodontiformes > Nothobranchiidae > Aphyosemion > Aphyosemion australe. The sequence continues at coordinate 611,430 of SSNS01000069.1, read as the reverse complement.
ATTTAGTCGTTTTTCCCTTTCTTTTTCTTTTTCAAAATGGCAACTACTTCAATTTAAGTTGGTAACAGGAAAAGTGCCATATTTATTTTGTCTCCAACAGTGGCTGAATCTCATTCTCCCTAAGCCAAGACGTGTGTATTAGTCAGTAATGTATTTTTTATTATTCTGTAAATTGCAACTGTGTTGATAAACCATTTATAAAGATCTTCAGATAAGAAAAGCAAGCCTTGGGTAAAGTCTTGTTTTAGTCATTTGTTAGCTGGCTAGCTACACGTGCTGAGAGGACAGCGTACGTTCACTACACAGGGCAAATTTCTACTTCACAAGTTGTGCCAAATAAACTAAAATATCTCAGAAACTTTACCTCAGATCTGTCATACTTTGACATTTTGAGAGAGAGGAGAATTAGGTGAAGAATTTGATGTATAACGTGTGTATGGTACGTAAAAGTTGTCATTAAAAGACCGAATACCGATATATTCTGATATTACATTTTAATGCCGATATATTAATGGTAGACTGATAATATTGGACATCCCTAGTTTTCCTCCTTGCATTATTAGAGTAATAGCTTTTAATGTTTTGATGAGATGATGTAATTTCTGTCATGTTTGTAAACGCTGCTGTACATTGTGAATATTGTGCTGAAGCTTGAATTGGAGAAAAACGTGAATCAATTGAAATTGCAATTTCTACCAGAGCAAATGCAATTCAGCCTTTTCCTAAAATCATTCGGCCCTACTTCACAGCATGTGTGTCTATTACCGTACTGTTTCAGGGACCCGGTGGAGTTGCTGTACAGGACTTGTAGTTGCCGCTCACTAAGGCCCAGTCCCAATACTCGCACTTGCGCCCTTCAATTGCGCGTTCTCGGCCAGAGGTGTGAGTGCGTAGGGTGTCCCGAATCTCAAGTGCGGAAAGTGACCACGCCCCTTTTGCACCCTTCATCTGCACTTCGCCCAAGTCCGCATCGATGAGGACTTCGGGCAAGGGTATTACCCACAATCCATTGCTGCATGGGAATTATGAGAAGGCGGAGCAATGGCTCAAGCGCCTTTTCTGAAAATATGTATTTTCAAATGAAAAAAGTTAATTTTAAGACGATTATTGATATTTATTCATGCTCTGAATTTTTTAGACTAAGATTTAATCGTCATTTAATGATTGTTTGAAAGTTGTTAATAAAGTTTTTTTTTAAAAAGTAGCACAAACAGCGACGGGCATCCCGGTATGCGTTACGGTCTGACGCAATGCTCCCTGTCCCAATTCAGCACACTTGTGTACTACGCACTCGAAGCCTTGCTACACACCTCCTCTAAGTGCACTTCACAGAAGGACGTAGGGCGCTGTGCGAGTATTGGGATTGGGCCTAAGTGGTTGTAATGAAGTAAAAAATATCTAAAATAGCAGAATTCTTTCCTTCAGACTGACCGTTTCTGCTTTCCTGCAGGATCACTAGAGACGACGCCCTGGTTAAAGACTTGAATCACAGGATGAAACGACCCTTTTTTACTGGAGGGGTTCTAGATTTACAACGCCTTGAAGACTTTTCTTTTTTCTTAGTGAGAAACACTAGCTGTAGAATGACTTGTATGATTAAGTAATATTTCTAAAAAAAAAAAAATCAGGAACATTTATTTGTTACTAAATGCTTATGTACACTGTTATTTTGAATAGACAGTATGTGGGATCCCTTTTTGGACTTGAGAGAGCTGTTTTGTTGATCTATTTTTCCTGTCTTGACTCCGATTGTAAGCGCCAAAATGAACCCGAGAGTTGTGTAACATTTCAAAAGGCAATATGATCTATTTTTTCTAGTTATGTGGAAATGAAACGATGATTTTTATGTGCTTAGCAGTCTTGAATACGGTTTTGTCACATGTCGTAAAATGTTTAAAAGCGTGTGTTTAAGATGTTTTCCTTTTACATAATTCAGTGAAATGAAACTGTGATGTTTTGTTACAGCAAATGTATTTTTGTTACAAGGTTTGAAAGCAGATTTAATGTCAGCCAGTGGCGCTAGCTCTAATTTAATTCCTCTTGTGCGTTGTATGCTGTTTTTTCCATTGTCATTTTATTGTTCTCTGGTTTAAAAAGGTGCAATATCTTATTTCACTTTTGAAACAAAGATGGTTTCTCTAATATTTTGACAGACTTTTAACTTGTAGTTTTAAGATAATATTTTTTTCCTATTTTTGAAATTGAGATGTCATGGATAATTTATTACAGTGATTTGATATGATAGGATTTAGGGGGATGTTGCAAATAGCTTTTTTGCCTTTACTACCTTGTAAAACAGTGTATATATATATGCTCATATATTTGACTGTTAATTTAAATATATATGTTTCATATATATATATTATAGACACTTATAAAATTATTTTGTCCCGCGATCTGCGTTGCAGGAACGTTGTCCCTCTTTTTTCTGTTCTGTTTTGTTTTCTTACTGAAAATGTTCAAAGATTGTGAATGTGTGATTTTTTTGAAATTTGATGTTGCATCTTGTTCTGAAGAAAAAACAAGAAGTGGTAGATTATTTTGTGTGTGCGTGCGTTCACTCTGTACCTAAAAACTATTCAAGACTGCTAAGCTGCTGCAATTCGTACCTGTGTAATAATGTAGTATTTTCTGTTTTAAGTATTATGATCAAAAACTTTATTTGGTACCTCCCAGTTCGCCAGCGTCCCACGGAGCCCTCTCACCGTGGACTCCGCGGGACGCTGGACTCAGTCCAATGCTAATAACGTTTTAATTAATTGAGTTTTTTATTTCTTTGTGTGATCTAATATAAATGATTATAGAGAATGATTCTGGTATTAATGTCATTTCTTAATGAAAAGGGATATAATTTCAAAATGTCTAATTATGGTGTTTATTTTTCTCCGTGTGTACAGTTAACCGTGTATTAAAAACATCCAGACTACCTTTACGTGTACTGTTTAAGATGATTTTATGTTAGGTGAATATTCTAAACAGTTGGATGTCTTTTGTTGTATTCTGCTACTAAAAGTGTTGAGATGGACAGCTCTACTGTGTGTAATACCAGATGAAACCTAGAGGATATATAGGCCAAATGTATGTTTTCTTGTTTTATAAGAAGAAAATATATATTTTCTATAGTCTACTGCCAGTTCTCAAACTCAAATAAATTTTCCGCAAGCCTCCCTTGTGGTTGAGTTGTGCTGAATTTCCGATGCATTCATCTTATCGCAACATATAAGAAAAATGGAAACATTCAGAATGTTTATTTTCATGTTGTTTGGGATTGATCTGCAGGAAAACAATAATAAGCTGTTATTTAAGTGTAAAAACCAACTTTCTTGCACTCTTCTCTTTATGCTGGCTGCTTCCCGTCCCTCGGCCTCCCCCTTGTTCCATCCAGATCCCCTCCAGCTCTGTCGCTGCACATCTTTACCCTCAGCAGGGAGGCTCCTGCATGGCCCCGCTCCGGCCCCTGCTTTGATGCCGTGCAGCTGTTTTCAAATCCAACCCTTGATTTTGATCCCCACTCCTAAACAACTCGTCCCCGTGGACACGTCAGACCTGCTGGTCTTTTGTGGGCCATCGTCGTATTTTTGGAGCTTTCATTGACTGTGAGGTTATTTTCACTGTAGGCCTTTTTATTTTGGTTTTCTACAGCAGCTAAAAGCCGCTGCTATGATAAAAGCTAAAATTCATGAATAATAAAGTGTAGTGGACCATGAAACTGAGATTATGAAAAGGGAATTTGTGTATTTTCTTATGCATTTAGCAAAATTTTATCACAAATTTTTGTAACACTTTACAATAAGGATCCCTTTATTATTGTTACTTAGTGCATTATTAAGCATTAATAAAGTAACTGCTTAATAAGTAATGCATTACTAAGCAGACACCCTCCCCCTGGCCCTTTGTCCTAACATTAAGGACACTTGATGGTTAATATCGGGAACATTTGTTTAATAATGCACTAAGTAACGTTAATAAAGGGACCCTTGTAAAATGTTACCCTTTTTTTTCATAAAGGATGTATTTTTTTAAAGCTTCCATTTAAAAAAAGTTTGGCAAAACCTTTTTTTTTTTCTCAAAGTGTGAGCAGTTGGTTTTTTCCCTTTTGCCTTCACTTGGTTGTAAAATAGGTAAAAAATATATCTATATAGCCTATATATATATATTTCAGAAACATCAGTATTTAGATTATGTAAATTTGATCAATCAGGGTCTTGGAAGTTTTTGTCGTAATTTAAACTTTTAATTTCATTTTGTTTATTTCTAATATGTTGTTTCACAAAAAGGCCTCCAGAGACCATTTGAAACATGGTAAATTATATTCTTACGTCCAGTTTATTATAATGCAGTTTACATTATCAGATTTAAGGATAAATATATTTATATTCTAATTAAAACCAAACAACTTTTAAATTGAGTAAGTAAAAGGCACAGCAGGCCAGCTAATTGTTCTTTCAGTAAAACATGATTTGTGTTTTAGGGATTTGTAAATAAATAAGATACAAAATTAAAAAAGAAAAGCAAAGAAGGGAAAAAATACATTTTAAGGATGTTTTTAATCACATCCAAAACATTTGGACAAGAACCTCCTCTGATCCATGGATCTGCGTTCCTCCTCACTGACACTTATCGATCTGATAACAATCCTTTTCTCCATGAGGGAAGTTAAATAAACAAACTTTCATTGCCTTCTAAAAGATTCATAACCCAGACCGTCTAATAAATACAATCATTAAAAACCTGTTTTTGTCCTGGTGCGTAATGACGTACACCTCCACTTTCAGCAGGTGTCCCTTCTCCTCCCCCCCTCTGTCCCGTCCATCAACACTGAGGAGGGGGAGGAGGAGGAGGAGGAGGTGAAATGGGCTCTTTTGGGGGAGGAAGAGGGTCTGCGCTGCTCTCACCTTTGCTACAGATAAGCTGATCCTGAGTATCCAGCACACTGAGGCAGCACCTTAATCTGTTTTTAATGACACTGCGGAGAATCCCAGGAGACCCTGCGCTGTAAGTGTGTGTGTGTGTGTGTGTGTGTGTGTGTGTGTGTGAGTAAAATGTATTCTTTTCTCTCCTCATTTTTCCTCACATTTTTCTTGATAAAAGCAAATTCAAAAATAAATTCCCATCTCCCTTCCAAACTTTTTCCTAACTAATAAACCAACAACCAACCGTGCTCTCTCCCCCTTTCTCCTGCAGGTCCTCCCTCATTTATGAGCGTAAAGCTCCACAAACAAACGCTTTCCCACCAGCTCTTTGAAATCCAACCATTACCACATTCTTTGTGCAATAATTGTCAATCATCCACATTAAATTGATAGGCTTTAAATGGACACAATGATGGCTTAAATTGTCTTACAATGGAGCAGCTAAGCGGGATGATTTGCTATTGCGGACATGCCCGCGGCTTTACCAGCTCCAGATAAAGCCACAGGTTAATGCATAAATAAGCAAATCAAATCCATGCGTTACCCCAATTCAATTCATTTAATTCCTCTTTAATAAAGAAGCGGGCCCACCTCCTCCTCGGCTCCCCCCACCCAGCCACCCGAGCCCTTCTCCTCCATCCCGGGATTTGGTGCGATGAATGCCATAAATGTAAATCAATCTAGATGAGAAAGAATCCCATTGAAAGCGCAGAGAAATTTCATCTGGGAACAGGGAGGGGCCCGCTCATAAAAAGCAGCTGTTTCACAGTAATCTTTTTTCGTGCCCTGTCACTCACCTTGCCTTTTCTCTATCTCTGCTGCTCCAAAAAAGGAGAGAAAACTCCCCTTTTGTATTTACTCCCCATATCTTCTTTTCCCATTACTTTGCCGCAGTTCATATCCGCGCAAAGACGCACAGAGAGCGAGAGAAAGCACAAACTTGGCCATTTTTCCCTTCTTCTTTTCTCTTTTTTTTCCGGACAATCCCCCTTGTAGTTGTTGGAGTGAAAGGAGGAGTGCATGGATGTCAAATTGCCCTCAAAACACCATGAAAGATTGATTTGCAGCACTTTTCAGGGCCCTGACATTACTTGGAGGGGAGCTGAATGGGAAACCTGTGAGCTGGGGATGGAATAAAGATGTCCTCTCTGCTGGAAAAAGAAGGAAAACTGCCCATTTAGCCCCAGTCCATCAGGCCCGAAAAATAGGCAAGAGAAGGAAAATAAAAAAACAGAGGAGAGAAGAAAGGGGGCCATATATACTCATCTTAAACGTCGCCACAATACCGAGGGGGCTCCGAACATCCATGAATATTAAACCGCTTACCTCAACAAGGGCTTGAAAAAGTGCAGCACGTCAAAGCAGCTTTGCATTTTTTTGGACCGGGAACAATGCTGGGAAAGAAAAACGCTTGTTTCTGGTTATTCTTCTTGTCATTCCCGCGCTAACTCCCCACACAAAAAAATTAATATTACCAGCGAATGAAAGAAAGTGCCTGAGAAGAAAATGGGAGCGCAACTCCCAGACTCCCCTGACCCACTTCTGCGCAAAAAAAGAAACGCACGCATCAAATTTATGTTTTTCATCTATTTTTATGCGTTCTTCCCTTTGGTGCAACTTTACGCGCAGAGCAGATGCGCCAATTGCGCAAATTGGATCAATTCTTTTTTTTATTTTTCTGCACTTTTAATTTTTTTAAATTTATATTTAACAAACATCCGTGCTTCTTTCAAAAAAATATAATTAGATTTGCCCCTTTGAGGAGAAATAATGACAAGAATAAAGTTTCACGTCCCCCTCTCGCTCTCCTGCGCGCGCCCCCTCCCCCGTGGCGGTGCAGCAGGCAGGTCCTCTCTGTGAGGGGTGTGTCATTAATAAGTAATTAGACAGGGGGTCACACAGCCACGTATATAAGGAGACCCTCGCAGACTGGCGCAGCAGCTTTCCTGCGTAAACCCGCTTTGGAGCAGGACTGAAGTGCAGCTCCGCGCCTGGAAAACGGTCCCAAAAACTCCAGACTCTCTCACGCAACATGGGCTCCGTGCTGCCCGCAGACGCTTTGGCGCTCAAGTCTGGATTTAAGTGTCCCGGCCGCTCGCTGTCGGACGTCATCACCTCGGACATCCTGCACAGCTTCCTGTACGGCAGGTGGAGGAACGTGCTGGGGGAGCACCTGACGGAGGAGCGGCAGAGCAGCAGCAGCCCCAAAACCGCCTTCACAGCTGAGGTGCTGGCCCAGTCCTTCGCTGGAGGTAGGACTCTGGTCAGACTTTAACCCAAAACTTAATATTTACGCGTTTTATTGTCATTTTAACCCGATTTTGTTCTGATCCAATTGTGCGTAAAATGCGCGTTTGAGCATGAATTTTTAAGCAACGAAATGTTTTAATCGCGCAAAATTAAATGTAATTGACTGAAACTGATGCATTTATTTTGCAAAACATTTGTGTAAAATCCGAGACCTTCCCACCTGACCTCCTCCAGCACTTTTATTCCCAAATTTCTCCCATCCAAAGAATGATTTCATCCTCTTTCAGCTTCTTTTCGCTGCTTTTATTCTGAGCCATTTAACGCATTAACCCTTTCCAGGCTCCGGGACCCTCCGTTTGGAGGCTTGTTAGGCGTGTAACTGCGGCCGCAGGGCATTAAATTCATTTGGTTAACTTTGTGCTTGACCTGGGAAAGTTTCCTCTTAAACCTCGTGGAGAAAAAGGGCTTTCCTTTCTTTGAGATGTCCCGAGGTTTTTATCCAGCATTCATCAATCTCCGGACAGTCTCTTTTCCTCTCTTGGCAGCTATGGGGCTCCGGAGCTTTTCTCTTTCTCTCTCCTTAAAAAGATTTGCTGTTCCTCGCATAATGCGCCGTGAAGGCTAAATCTAATGCTATTCATTGCATGTCAACCATCTAATCGCCTTTCCATTTTTTTGTTGCAGAAATTCCTGAGTCTTTTAAACAAGTCCTCGTCGCATTCAGCGCAAATTTATTGCGACAAAGTTCTTAAAAGGATAATGAATTTGGAATTAGCCGTTCCCTTTCCAGTAAACTTTAATGAATATCACATCTGAAGCATGACAAATGGCTGGACCCTGAGCAATAGAGGACCATTTAACCCGGACTTTTTATTTTCTCCTGCAGTCTGAATCTTTGATTTTGACATTAAAGAAGCACCTTTTTCTCCTTTTTTCCTCCGTGAATAAAATGCTTTACGAGGAGAGTTTTGCACAACAAAAACGTTCAATTCATCCAGATAATCGAATTAAATGGAGAGTGAGGTGCAGCGCCAATAAAATCCAGATGAGTTGATTCTTTTGGGACTTTTAAACCAATCCGGTTTCACGAGACTCTTCTCATCCTGCTGAGAAATTTGAACTTGGTAAAAGTTCTTTAAAACCCCATTTTGCGTCTTCTTTTATTGATTTTGTTTGATTTTTTATTTTTGCAGAGGTGCAGAAGCTCTCCAGCCTGGTTCTGCCCAGCGAGGTGATCATCGCCCAGAGTTCGATCCCTGGAGAAGGACTGGGAATCTTCTCCAAGACCTGGATCAAAGCTGGGACCGAGATGGGGCCCTTCACTGGGAGACTCCTGTCTCCTGAACACGTGGATCTGTTCAAGAACAACAACCTGATGTGGGAGGTGAGATAGGACTTATTATTATTATTATTATTATTATTATTATTATTATTATTATTATTATTATTATTATTATTATTATTATTATTATTATTATATTTATTATTATTATTATTATTATTATTATTTTTATTCATCTGTAGGTGTTCAATGAAGACGGAACAGTGCGTTATTTCATCGATGCCAGCCAGGAGGACCATCGCAGCTGGATGACCTATATAAAGTGCGCTCGGAACGAGCAGGAGCAGAACCTGGAGGTGGTGCAGATCGGCAGCAGCATCTTCTACAAAGCTGTGGAGGTGAGAAAAGGCTGATTTTGTTGCTCAACAGTTGCAGCGAATAGCAATTTATAATGGGCAATTTGCGCAATGCAGGCACTTTAAAACTTCAGAAATAAATGCGCAAACTGACGTCATCTCACTGATGTTTTCTGAAACAGAAGCCTTGTTATCAAAAGGAAACGTAAAAAATCACAGACATGGAGCAATAATCTGAAACATTAAAATAAATAACATTTATTTCCTTCAGACCATCCCACCAGACCAGGAGCTGCTCGTCTGGTATGGAAACACACACAACACATTCCTGGGAATCCCTGGAGTTCCTGGAACAGATGAAGAACTGCAGAAGAAAAGTAGAACTGGTGAGTAAAATAAAATAAAATATGAAATACATCTCTATAGGTTGAACCATTTTAAATAAACTAACGCACAATCCGCTCTTCTCCCAGATGACCTCCACTCAAGTGACGGACCTTCCTCCTGCTCTCCCTCTTCCTCCTCATCCTCCACCTCTTCCACCACCACCTCCAGCGGTCGGATGCGCTGCGTCATCTGCCACCGCGGCTTCAACTCCCGCAGCAACCTGCGCTCCCACATGCGCATCCACACTCTGGATAAGCCCTTCGTCTGCCGCTTCTGTAACCGCCGGTTCAGCCAGTCGTCCACGCTGCGCAACCACGTGCGTCTGCACACCGGCGAGCGGCCCTACAAGTGCCACGTGTGCCAGAGCGCCTACTCCCAGCTGGCTGGCCTCAGGGCGCACCAGAAGAGCGCACGACACAAACCGGTTGCGCACAGTGCCGATGCGCCTCCGCAGGTGTCCCCTCCTCCTCCTCACCCCCCGCAGTTGGCCGCAATCCCGCACCAGATGCCCCTGGTGCGCCACATTCCCACCATGGTGCTATGATGACCAACATCCAGGGAGGAGTTGATGAGGAGCGACGTTTGCACTTTAGATTAAAGAAAAGGATCTCCAGCGTGTTGGGATGAGTTTATAAGAAGCATTTGGGAAAGAAATTTAAGTTTATGGCCTTATTTTGTAAAAAAAAAAATGTTCATTTGGTTGGAAAAATACGTATTGATGTTTGTAATGTTGCAGTTTCAGACACTTGTTGGTGCTTCAGATTCAAAAATTCAACTTTTCTGCATCATGTTTATTTTATTTGACACCTTGAGCAGCTCAGGTGGAAACATCCTCAGTCAGAGATTAAGGAAGGAGCGCGTTGTTTTTCACTGTAAACAGAAAATGTCACTTTAAACTTGTACAGACTGGATACTTGTGTAAATGTAAAATTGTATCTTGTACATGTGAATGTAAATACATTTGTTCTGCTATTCTAAATAAATCATATGAGGTGATTCATCAGCTGGTGAGGATTTGTCTATTTCTCTTCAAAATAAAAGCTCTGCACGTGCTGAGAGCGCAGAACTAAACACTGAATATTATAGTCTGAAAATGTGTAAACCATCATCTGATTGCTCCAAAGAAATTAATATATTCATAGTTTGTCTCTGGTTAAATTTTAAACGAAAATATATTTTTTAAAGTATAATTGGAGTGTAAAAAAATGTAGTTTAACAAATTAGATGTAAAAACAACAGTTTAATACAAAAATATCTTAAACACAAGACTATTAATAACATTGTATGTAATTGTATCAGTGTTTTTTTAAAGAAGTATTTAATTCATGCACTAAATCTGTCAATCTGAGACCAAAACAATGCAATAAATAAAAAAACAAATTACTGCTGATGATTTGTTAACCTACATTTAATTTGCAGTCATTTATATCCTGACATACTGCATTATAATTAAGACTTTACTTGTCATTTTAATGCAGGAAACAAAAGTGTGGTATTGGTTAAAGATGTATTTAAATTAAAATGTGGGCAAATGCTAAACTGATTATCTGTGGTTAACGTGGCTGTTTTTATTTGCACCTTGTGACTGTTTATCTAATAGAGACCAAAAAATAACACTTTCACAGAATTAATTCAGATTTTCCAAAAATTGGTGTTCAGAAATGTTATTCTGCAAATCTCCAAAAGTCCAGTTTTTTAAGCACAACTGATGTTTTAAATATTTACAACCCAAAAATGATGTTCCTTCACCTCATAAAGTTTTTTATTTGAGAAATTAGCTTTGACACTAAATTGTTTAATTTTTCTTAGCCCATAGCGGGAAATTTTGACTCGTGTCTCATGCTTTCATCTGTTGCCTGTTTTCTGCTTGAAGGATCAGAAATGTTTTAATCTGATATGAAATGAAAACATTTTATACTATAATAATGCAATTATAATAGTGTAATTATAATAATTCATATTATAAGTGTCTGAAAAGTCACATTTCTATGTGTGATGAAAAGTTAACCTCTTGAAGCAGATTTATCACACAGGTCAGGTAATTTTGTTTCTGCAGTTACGTTTTATTTCCACACGGTGGCGCCAAACACACACAAAAGGGTTATTGTAGCAACAAAAACATGAGAAAATTTATAAGGACAACATTATAGTTGTTTGGATATGTTTGTTGACTCAGACACATAATAATAATAATAATAATAATAATAATAATAATAATAATAATAATAATAATAATAATAATAATAATAATAATTTAAGTGAAGGATGCTTACAGTAGAGTTTATGTTGTATTTATCAGCTGTCAGACATTATCCAGCTTCCTAACAAGGAGTTTTCAGACAGGTCATCATTTAGACAAACACAACACAACTCCATAACTTGGTGAAACATGCTGCAGGTGGAGATTTGGAGCCATCTTCTGGAAGCATTAAACAAAATTTTGACTGGATGGTTTAGCATCACAGGGCACCGTCCACACTGTCGCTCCTGCACAGCACATAAAACAAAACATTCATTAAAATATTCTAAAAAATAAAAAAGTGAAAGCTTACCAAACAGAGAGCACCTTCACACCCATATCCTGAAAAGGTTGTGACCTTCCTGGTGGAGCAACAGCAGGAAACTACCCAGTTGACTGCATGACGCAGTCCTGCAGGCAGACAGGTCTATATGTCAGTTGCATCAACAATACTGATGCTAATGAGTGGGGTAACTGGATCCCATCCCTATCAGGTTTAAAACACAGCAGTTCTCAATCTAATATATATAATATAAGCAATAATTAGGATCTAATTCATCATATTTTAAATAACATTTGTGCAACTTAATGATATGATAGAAGCACACTCACAGAAACATTAGAACTTACCAGAGATTAGCAGTCACAGCATATTTCCTCAATTTATAGTTCCTAGTTGGTCCTAACGTGCAGCTTTTGGCGTACTTGGCTCATTTGTAACAAGAAGACAGTGACACAGCAGTTTTTTGTCACAGGAGTTCTTGTGGTCCCTGGAGAGCTGCCCGCTGAGTCGATCAACACAAGCACATGGAGTATAGTGTTACTCACATGTTTTGTTCTTTATTTCCCCTGGGGTTTCTCCTCAGGAACAACATCAGATGTGACTTCTTAAAGAGTGTTTATGCACATTTGGTATCTGAAAACTATTATTTTGATCACAATTGTAATACATTTGATAGTAAAATAGGTAACGTAATGGATGTTTTATTTCCATTATCTTGCTTGGTTGTTGTGTTTAAAATAAATGAGTATTTTCTTCTGGTATTTATTGACATTTTTAAAATTTCTAAAGCAACAACAGCCAAGAGAAAACAGAGACAAACAAGTTCATACTCCCTCCAGTCAAAACTTGTTAACTGTATTTTTTTAAAAATACTTTAAATTATGATTAGCTTTTGTTCTCTCAGATTCTAATATTGTGACAAAACATTTATGTTGTATCTTTCAACTTAGTGACTTTTCTGTGTTATTAGTCTTTGCTGCTTTCTGTTTGTGTTTATTTTTTATCTTTTATTTGTTGAAATTTGTTATTTAAATGAGTGCATTGAGTTAATTTCACTGAATGTATTTTTAATTTAAATTTGACTGGTAAAATGTGAACAAACTGAACATAAACAAACAAACAAACAAACAAATAAACTTTTCTATTAAGAGCCCAAATTTACTAAATCTCAATGTACAATGATTTGTAAGTAAATTTTTTAATCAACGTGATGATTATAAAGAAAGACACTAATATTTCTGTTTTTTTCTTCCTTCCTGTAGTTACTTGTTCACAAACACCAAATCAACTGAGTTGGTCTTGCTTCAGCGACGATTCTGACATCGATTGGTCGAGTCTCGCTGATGGTGGATTGTTGTCATTTTTCTGGTGCTAGCTTCTAGCTAACCGTTTATTGGATGTTTTTCTCCAACCGACGTTGATTCATCAGGTTGGTGTCGGTTTTTTCAGAGGTTTTATATAAAGACAAGTTGCTCAACTCGTTCAACATTAGCTTTGATTCACTAGATACAGAAATATTAAATGTCGTTTGCTAAAAGTTGGTTACAAACGTCAGCTAACAGCTAGTTTAACGCTAACTTGATCTGTTTAGTTTATCTGCGAAGGAAGATGTTATTTTTGATAAACAGGAGCCGAAAGGTAGCATTTTAATCACTATTTAACGTGTCAGTCTTTTTCGTGTGGTTTACGTAAAGTGACTTATAATCATTTTTGCGTTCATTGATAAAACATGACCATGTTAGGTCAACTTGACACGTCTGTATCTATGTTTGGAACTAAAGCAGAAAAGTAACATGTATAAACCAGACTGGTTTGAGACTATGGTTTTACACAAATATTCCTCATGATATATCGTTATTATTATTTTTACAAAGGTACACTATTTTAGGCTTTTTAACAGCTGTCAGGCAACAGAAATGTTTATTAAATGTCATTGAATGTGAGTTTGTGTAACATGTTTCACCAAAAAAGAGAAACAAAATAAACAGAAGAATTAAAGATCTATATTCTGGGTCAAGCATTGTCAATATTGGAGTTTATACTCAAAACAAGGACTATCACAACTTTTTGTGTCATAAACATGTTTGTCTTTAAATGTCTACATTACATTTATCTGTTCATTTGAGATGGTGAAGTCAAATTATGTTCATGTAAACAACAAACACAGGTGTATTACAACAGGTGGGATCCTGTTTCATTCTAATTATTGATTAGTAATTATACAGTTTCTAGTCAAAGCGTAAAATCTTTCAACCCTTTCTGAGAGCAACAAGCTACTTTGTTTTAGAGCAGAAGATTTTAAGCTTTAGGAATGAATGAAATCAGTTCATGTCTACATTTGTGCAGCATTTTGGTTTGAAAATCATTAGTTGTCAAACTTTCAAGACAGTTAAAATGTAAACAGTTAACTTTGGTCAGTGTCTGTGATTTGTTTAGCACATTTTCAGATTATATTTGATGTTATTGTAAGTACATGTAATTCAATACTATTCAACCCAAATAAGTAACTCATTCACCACTGATTGTGCCTCAGTTAGTCTGTCAAGAAGACATGTTATGACTTATAAAAAAGTTATAATTGTCCTATGGTCGATATAATACATTTTTATAAAGCTCTTATTCCCTCTCACATAATATATTTTCAGAAGTTTATTCTTGACAGTTTCAGTACTTTCTTGAATGAGCCATTTCAGGGCTCTGTCACTTTAAGAAAAAAGCTGAAGGTGGCCACGCCCACCCATCCCCCACTCAGGCTGCTATAGACTGAGAAGCTCCAATATCTGGGAGGGGCTTGTAGTAGAGCAGCTGCTCCTCCAGCAGCTCTCTCTTGCATGTGAGAGGTAGTTCTATGCTAATTTCCCCATTTGTGACATCACAAACAGGGCCTTTTTGAAACAGTTTGTTTTTCCTCCTGACTACCAGAGGGAAAAAAAAGACTAATCACAATTATTTAACATCTCAAATTTGTTTGTGATGTAATGAGAATAATGATTTATTTTTATATATACATTTTTTCTTTTGAACTATACTAAAGTTGGAAGGCCATATTGGAACTGTTCTTGATGTGGATCATTAAAGAGAACTCTTCAAACCTAGACTAGATTATTCTACGCTAATAGCATTATCCTTTAAACACAGAATCAGAATTGAAACAAAGAAAAACAAATTGAGCTGTTTCACCAAACGCTACCGGCCGTTTTTTTTTTTTAATCGGTGAACTTGTTTGATTTCCCAGTCGAGCTAATTTTGTTAGATTCCCAAAAGTTTTAAGTTGATCATTTCCATAAAACCAGAAATATTAGCAAGAACTTTTTTAACAAAATAAATATGTACTTTCATTCTAACAGAGAGGTGGCTGCACCGACACTTATATGTTGTTGTTTTTGTGGCGTGTTCTTTAGGATGGTAGGATGGAGTGTGGTCCAGTTCTGCCGGACAGCTTGGTTTTGGAGATCTTCCTGCATCTGCCCCATGATGCCGTGCTGAGAGCGGGTCTTACTTGCAGACAGTGGCTGGCCGTCTCCAGAGATGAGTTCCTGTGGAGGGAGCTGTTCTACAGCTACTACCGGATACCACGCTCCGTACCTCGACACCCTTGTAAAACTTGTCTTTAACAGACAAATTCAATGGTTACTAATGCTTTGGAGAAAATGTTCTTATTTTGATTCTGCCTGTGTGCAGCGGCGTTGTCGTGGTACCGGGAGTTCAGGCGTCTGTTTGACTGTATCCCCTGTGTGGAGGTTCAGACGCTGAGAGAGCACACCGATCAAGTTCTCCACCTGGCTTTCTCTCACAGGGGCCACCGCTTCTCCTCCTGCTCCAAAGACTGCACAGTCAAGGTACACTTGAGATTCCTTTCATCCTGCTTCTTAACATTGCTGCTTTAAAACAAAGTTTAATACTAAAAACATAGTTTTCATATAACTCTACCTGGCATCTGTCATTCAGTTACTCCTAAACTTCTCCTCCTGCTCCTTGTATGCAGCTGTGGGACACAGAGCGTCCAGATGGAAATATCTCATTGGTGCACAGCTCCAGTATGAGACCATTAAACTGGGGCTACACCCAGTTTTCCCAGTTCAACCCTGATGATAGTCTGCTGCTTGTGTCGGGGGTCTACCTGGGTCCGCACCACTCATCATCTGGGGAAATCGCTGTCATTAGTATGGGTAGGAGCAAGACAAAAGAAATAATTTCCTCTTTGTTACTTTAGGTTTCAGATATTTCTTTAGCGAAAGACCAATTTTTTATAAAAAACTGCAATGTTTCAACTAGAAAATTACACGCTGTTGTCGCGGGTTCGAAACAAACCGTACGATGTGTTTGGCTGCTGGCTGAACGAGACGCACCTGATCTCTGGGAACCTGCACTGGATCGGTAACATGACTTCGTGCTCGGTGCTGTGGCTCAACAAAGCCTTCCAGGTGAGACTGAACACATTTCATTTACAGCTTTTAAAGGTGTCCTAGAATCCAAAACCACATTTACCTTGTTGATTTTAGTCGGCTTGGGGTGTTTAATGCAACATATCAAAAACTCTGTGGTGTCTCTGACCTGCTTTCCTGTGTAAATTAGCAATGTTGTTAATTATCACAGAGAAATGGTTCATTCTGAGAAAAGCTGGTTTACCACATCATAATTTTAGACACATCACCTTAAATTAGCATGTCCCCAACTCACTTCAATCTCGACAATAAAGCTTGCAGTAATGCTAACCGCAAAATAACGCCAGCTCGAGCTAGTGCAGCGCTAGCCCAACCTGCTGCCAATGCTAGATTGAGGTACCGCTAATGCTAGCCCAAGCTACTGCTAATGATAGCTTGAACTACTGCTAATGTTCTTGTTGGATGAGAGCAAAACAACAAAGAAGAATGTTTTTTATTTTTATTTACCTTTATTTATCCAGGTGAACTGTTTGAGAACCACTTCTCATTTACAAACATGACTTGGCATAATGTGCGAGCACCACTCATGTTCTAGGATGTACTGGGAATATCCAGACTTTGAATAAGTGCCAGATAGATTAAGCCACCCCCTAACCCTGCCACACTACGACAACCCCCCCAAACATACACACGCACACACACTCGATTGCACCACACACACATACTGTGGTACACAGAGTTGCTAGTTTCAGGCAGCATCATAGAGCTCTTTGGGTAAACCGGCCAATCAGCAAGTAGCTTATTTAATAATCATGTCCTGGCCAAATAGGTGGGACAAACTAGTCTTTACATTGAAGAGCTTTATTATGGGGTTGTAACTGGCCCTTTATCAGGGCTCCTGGGCCATTTTGAGCCCTAATAAAGTTTCATATGCTATATAGAGGCTCAAAGACCAATTGTAAAAAGGTAGTTCTAGGACCTTTTTTAAAGCACTAACAGATAAACGTGTGAAATCAGTGTCATCATATTTTCCTTTGTAACTCAGGATATTGAGTCAGAGAACGTCAACGTGGTGAAGCGTCTTTTCAAGATCCAGAACATCAATGCCAGCACCATTCGAACCGTGATGGTGGCCCACTGTCGTCGTCACGACAACCCAGACTTACTGCTGGACTACGAGGCCCAGTCTCAGGCAAGGCGGGAGAAGGGGGAACAGCAGCATCAGCACCAGCCTCTTTTCTTTGACTTGGGAACGTCTGGCAGTGAGGAAGAGGAGGAGGACGAGGGAGAGGAAAAGTGTCACAGAGAAACGAATAGCCAAAGCTTTTCTTCCACACACCTCCCCCAGCCCACCATCTCAGGCCTGGAGCAAGTTCTTCATGTAAGCTGGGTCATAATCTTTGTTTTTTGTTAGTTGTCATTTTTTTTACTCCCCTCATCCATCATCCGGCCTCTTTTAACTCATCTTTCTTTCCAGAGTCGTAAAAACGTGGGGACGAGGGAGCTGCAGATCGAGACCCATGTAGCTCAGATGATGGGCAGAGCATACACAAAGGCCCCTGACTCCAGCCTCATCGAGGCCTCCGAGTCGGAGCAGGGAGAGGACAAAACGTATTTACTCTTCACCACGGGCAGCCTTACATACTCCCCTCACCAGATCGGTAAATTTACTCTAAATGAAACGACGCAATGCTGCTAGATTTCTCCTCTCATGAGGCCGTGCTTCTCCTTTTCTAGGCATTAAGAGAATAAAGCCCGATCAGATGACCACTTCTGGACCTGTGCTGGGAGAAGAGCGAAGCTCAGATGAGTTTTTTGATTCACTGGACCACGTTATCGATATCCACGGCCACATCATCGGCATGGGCCTTTCTCCAGACCATAGGTAAATCTATTAATAAATAAATAAAACCTGTCAGAAAAAGTGTTTTTACCAAGTCAGAGTGATTCCAAATAAACATTTGAATATTTTCTCACTAGTTGCATCCCGCTTTGATACTGGTTTAACACAATCAAAGGTCCTGCTGATATAAATAAATAAAAATGTGGCATAAAAATATCAATTTAAGATCAATATATTTAATATATTCCTCCCTACCCCCTGATGAGTCGTTAGCTCGAACAGTTTCAGTCTAGGTCACACCCTCCTGCATCTAATCAACACAACGACTCCCACACAATAGAGGCTAACAACTCATCATGGGGTAGGGAGGACGGGTATTCATAGGTAGTTTCTGCTCGTTAAGCAACAATAGACAGCTACAGTTTATAAGCGTGACCCTCCCATATTCCAGTCAAAATTGATAAAGCTCCTCGGATGAAAAGCGAAACGTCTTCAAGAAACCAAAGAAGTCCAGTTGCCTTCATTCGAACCCCTTTGGGTCTTCTGCTGTTGGATCATGTCTCAGCTCTAATTTTATAGCTCAAGCTTCTCTGCTCTGACCATTACTCAGGTATCTGTACGTAAACAGCCGGGCATGGCCAGCAGGGTGCGTGATCTCCGACCCCATGTTTCCGCCCCCCATTGCTGAGGAAATCGACATGCATGTCATCGACCTGAAGAACTTACGAGAGGAGAGGAGAAGCCTGCGTGCTCATCGGGCCTTCACGCCCAACGATGAGTGCTTCTTCATCTTCCTCGATGTCAGCAGAGACTTTGTTGCGAGGTAAGCTTCGTACAGTTTGGACTAAGGTTCAGCTTTTGATTCTGCAGAATCTGTAAAACAGATCTGCTAATATTTAGGTATCCTGTCAGTGTCTATTTGCGAACACATAACTCCTTAGTAAAACACATCATGGGGAAAATGTAGGCGATTTTTGCTTCATATTTATGTTGTCGGGCATAAACGCAAAGATTAGTCATTACAGAGATCATTTACAACCTGTTCTGGTATAAAAATGAACCTCCTACAGCGTTAGCGGGAGCTTTTTCCATCTAGCACAGCAGTGACGGCATTTGACTTGTGGGTGTTTTTAATAATCTGTTGTTTAAACATTGTTAAGGACTTTTATTCATTGTGTGATAAATACAAAGGAGATGACAGTTGTGTGTAGGTGTCTTGGAAAAATCATCCTAAGTCTTGTGGTTTTTAACTGTTATGTTTGAAAGTTTATTAGAAAATTACTCAGAAGATCCACAACCTCTAGAACATAAAGGTCTCATTATTAGTCACTAATCATGAGTTTTTAGACATTTTCAAACTGCAGATGAGAATCATTCCTTTACCGAAGCTTAAAGTAGGATTCCATGTTGCTTCTGTGCATAAACCCCTTTAATAATAATGTGTATAAATTCCTTTAAATCATCTCAAGACCCCAAATTTTGCAACCTGCAGTGGCGTCTTGGCCCGTCCTTAGAGAACCACTAAACCTTGAGTTCAGATTAGTCTCAGAATAACTGATTATAATTGATCCAACAACTCCTGAAGAAACTAATTACATTATTCTTGACCAATTCAGGTCTGATTTTCATTTTCTTACACAAAAACTTAACTAAACACGTTTTATATTAAATCAACTAAATACATTTAATATTTTCTACAAGTCTGTAAGCTGCACACCTGTTTTTCTACAAATGTAAATAAATCTGAGAATAATTGATTTGAATAAGATCATCAAACTTATTCCCTACTGTAATTTCACTGACTTATCCCAACATTCCCATCCCTGTAGCGGAGCAGAGGACAAGCACGGCTACATCTGGGACCGTCACTACAACATCTGCCTGGCACGTCTGGCTCACGACGATGTCGTGAACTCTGTGGCCTTCAGTCCCGCCGACCAGGAGCTGCTCCTGTCTGCCAGCGACGACTCCACCATCAAGGTGTGGCGTTCGCCCCGTATGGTCCGCCTCGCACAAGCCTCTGCCCGACCGCTAAAGCCCCGCAGCCTCCTGACGTCCTGGCTGATGCGCAGCAGGAACTCCACGTTGGCGGGCGGCGTGAACGGAAAGCCGTGAGGCTGAAAGGCAGGTTCATGTGGAAGAGAGCACAGCGAGGATAGTTTGACCTTCTTCCTCTGTGGTATGAACACACTCCACGGTTATGTAAAGTGTGTGTGTGCTTTTACATGGTGTGGTGACCTGAAGCAGACATCAGGCATCTTCAGTTGCCAGAGGTGACTCAGACACTAGGGGGCGATGTTGTACCAGCACAAAGAAGAAATGCCAGCTTCTGCTGGTCTATTACAGAAGAGCTGACACCTAAATTATATCCAAAGGGTTTCCTAGGAGACGGAGCTGTCTCTCACAAACAGACCAGATTCTGGACTCCTGGACATGAGACATGACCACGTCCTTCTCATATGAGGTCAAGTGCAGTGACTGAACTTTATTTAGTTTTTTCTCATTGTTATGAATCTATAAATATTGTCTTCAGCCTAAAATCTTTATCAAGTGTGTTTTCAGAGAGTTATAAAACAGTTTAAGGGACAAAAAAGAGAAATCTGTGTTTAACGTAGTCTTCCTTGGTTTTATTCCTGTCAGATTCTGGTTTTGTGTCCCAGAAATAATCCACCGTTACTGTATTTACTTGTAGAAATATAGATTATATTAATATACCAGATGTGTGGAGAAGCCGGCACAAAGCATGACTCTGAATCATAAAAGTGTTGTGAGCTTGTTGCAAATCGTTAATGTTAAACTGTATTTAGGACCCTGTTTCAGTTATTATCGGCACAAAGCTGCACCTTTTTCATTTGGGAGTTCGTCCTGTCACACAAGAAGAGAAAAAAACCTGCCAACTTGATTTATTTCATTAAAACTATTTCCTTTCCCTTAAACATAACAGGTTTTTCCATTTAGTTTAAAAACTTTTAATATTGTGCATTTAGAGTGCATGCTGCCTGAATTAAAAAGATAATTTTAGCTCATTATTGTAGCTGTTATTTGGGTTGTATTACCTCACCAGCTTGTTCAGAAGCTTATTTCTCTTTATTAATGTGCACACTGGACATGTTGTGGATTTTTACTTTCAATTAGAAATATTATAAAAGCTCTAAACTATTTTATTGAGCAAAATCTGAATTCTTAAGCTCAAAATTTTTATTTAAAAAATGAATTTGCTTTAATATCAATCAAAATTTGCATCGTTTTGGCTCTGTTTGAAGAACTGTTACTTAAAATCAAAATTTGCACTATTAGCTATTTACCTTATTCCTATCCCCACCTAGCCTTTGCATGAAAATACTACTGACCTCTGTCCTTGTTTGTTTACATTGAGACGATGCGATCCCTTTGCGCTAATCCTTTTTTTATGGGCTTTTAGAGACGGAAAACGTGTGAACACCAGCTGTTACAGCTTAAACAGGACACCGTTACACTCCTGCCTACTGTACCAAAGGGGTGGGTGGACGATCTTAAAATTTGGCCGAAGCTAACATACAGTAGCATTTTAGCTACTGTCTGACGGCGAGGCGATAAACAATCTTAAAAGCTCTGAGGCTTATCAGTACCTACGGTATATAGTAATAAGATTGGTTGTGTGTTTGTGAAAGAAGAATTTTTTATATAGCGCCTCCTCTCAAGATAAAAATCACAAGGCGCTTCACAAGAGCAACAAAAAAAAAATATTAAAATATTTTTTTAAAAAAAGGGAAAATTGAAAAATTTAAACTGAAAAGAACTGAAAAGAGGTGGGACACAATCTTATTTACTCAAAAGCAGACGTAGAGAGTCAGAGCCTTAAATCCCTCATCACCCAGCCTGGGTTTTAGTTTCTGCATCTGATAAAATACTAACTACAGGATGGTACTTTAGGTTAATAACAGGAGTCTAAGCCAACGCACGTTAAATTATAACTATTCAGAAAGTTGTACACATGAAATTATAGCTGATGTTCTTGTGAGACTGCTGTCAGATCTGTTTACTACCCGGTGTCTCTTCTCCAGAGGTTTGTCATATCCCAACAACAAAGTAGGATGTGGGTGTTCTTCTCTGGGTTTTTACCATTTTACACAACAAAATAAAAGGAACACTGAACACACAAAGTTTGTGGTGGTTTCCAAGTTATGATTTTTAGCCACATCTTTCTGGGTTTCTCATCTTTGGGGAAGCGAGGAAAACTGTACCGACGCTCGCAACAGCAAACAACACAATATGTTCTTGAGCTGCACTACTACATTTTTCGGGGGTAAATAGTTTTTAAAATCCTCTTTAAATTTTCAAATAAACTGCTACTAGCAATGAAACCTCACCATGCAAGCCAATGGATATGCGCTACTGCCGGTATCTCACCGGATTTTGCTTGCATCATCGTTTCTCCATGAGCCTAGCCAAGAATAAGGTAGATAGGAATAAGGAGAAAATTTGGTGGAATTTTGTAGAAATTTAAAAGTCAGACAAAAGCTCCCAATTTGTTTTCATTTAAACCCACTGTTTATCAGTTTTACACTTTATGAAATACTTTTTTTTTTTTTACATCCATTCATTCATCCCATTTGCCTCTGCTTATCCGGGGTCGGGTCACGGCCTAAGCAGAGAAACTTTTTACTTTTTTTTAAACAAATTTTTAAAAAGGTACAAGTCAAAAATCATCATTTGAGTTGCAAATATTAGAATAGTTCCCCCTACCTAACCCTAACCCTTTATTCTGTCATTGGTGCTTTTCTCGAAATAAAACAAAAATGAAACTTGAGTTTAGATTTTCTTCATCAGTTTCTGTTTCCCCTGTACAAGCTCAAGGTACTTTACCGCCAACAAACACATTTTTCATTTGGGTTTCCAACATTTAAAAATTACATGACTGATTTTTTAAACTATGTGTCAACAATGCCACAACGTGAACCACCGGAGTGTTCGAACGTTCGTAGCAACTCTGGAACTTTGTCCTTGGATCTTTGGAAACGTCTTTGGTAATGGTTGTTGTTTTTTCCTCTCTCCCTCTCTTTCTGTCTTGTTTCCTGCTTTGTACTGTTGTTTTCATACTTCACTTGAAATAAAAAGCATGTCTCACAAAGCCAGACATTTGAAATGCTGTCTGTTGGTCTTTTTAAAAAGAAAACAAAAAAATCCAGACAAAGCAGCGTGACATTTCCCTTTCACACTAAAACACCTGGCAGGATGATGAGAGGATGAACACATTCAAAAGAAACTCAAAGGTGTTTTCTCCTCTGGTACCCATCAAAGCTGGTTAAATGTAGTCAGTGAACTGTGTCATGGTATTCTATTCTAAGAAAAGACCACTGTAGATATTTTCAGTGTGCATGAATGAGATCTTCCAAGAACATCTTTTTATAGCTAATGAACATCGTCTCACTCACACACACACACACACACACACACACACACACACACACACACACCCACACACACACACACACACACACACACACACACACACACACACAGAGTGAGTGAGTTAGTCAGTCCTAACAAAGTTTCTACAACATGCAGAAAGTAACTGCAGTTTTGTCATAATAGTTCCACCTCCGTGCTTAAGATAACGTAACCCTCTTCTACAAATTTGTTTTATACTTTAAATGCTTAAAACTTTAGACCAAGACTGTCTGTGGACAGTTTCTATGTTGTATCTGAGGGTATTTGTGACTTTTACATAATAGACATGTACAGTTTAGCTTCAGAATGTTGTTTTAAATGAGCCTTCAAAATAAGAGTTGCAACATCTCAACCCCATCACCTCAGGTTGGATGATGATGCATCTCTGTCTATGTGATGCATATGTCCTTTTATTGGTTATCAGTCAGAACTAGTTGTACAAAGACGTTATTTAATGCTGCTCTTTGACACAAAAATAGTTGGAAATTTTATTTGAATATTTGGAGTTCTTGTTCCACTGTGCAAAGACCTAGTTAGGACGTCCTACAGACGTGGTCTAGACCGACAAACTCAATAGACACGATCTACATGTCCATGCAGCGTTGAATGTTTGCTGGGAAATTAGCTAGAAATCACTTTAGAAAATGCCAAGAAATGTTTGAATAATTTTTTTCTCTGTTCATTTTGCAAGATATCTAAATCAAGTTTTTAAATTTCATTTTTTTAGATACACAAACTTTTCTTTGTAATTTTTCTTTTATGAAATGCATTACTGCTCTTCAAACTAATGAGGGGGGTTTCCATGAGGCTGGGTGGCCCCCTTTACCACTGCATTGTGCAGCAATGATGTATTTCCACCAAGCCAATGTGAACGGAAACCAGCATAGATTAAAATAAGTGCATCTGCATGCAGCCACAAATATGAGTCATTCAGTAAGATTTTTCTTTCTTGCAGCTACTTCATGATGATATTTTGTGGTTGCCCCTCAGACTCTGATCATCATCATAGGGTGTTTATATATTTGACTGATTGGTGTGAGGTCAAATGTCAGAGGCGGGTTTGACGCTCAGATCCTGTTAGAATATGCTCTAAATATTTAAACAGAATCTGTAAATGTACATTTCAAAGCCAAGGCTTCAAATTAACAAATGAAATAAGCCAAAAATGTTTGATCTAAATAGACCTTCAGGAGTTTCTGAGGATGGTTAAAGTTACATAAGACAATCCTGAGGAGAGAAATCCAAAAAGAATTCAAAAGAAGTCCAGTTTTTGTTATACTTTATTTAAAACTACAAATGCATGAACTTCTTAGACATTTTGGGTTTTATAGAGTAGGTGTTTTGTATATTTGTCAATAGCAAATGACTGAAATGAATCCTAATTCCTTCACTGATGAACAAAGTTGAATTTGTGTGTTTTGTTTCCTTCTTTCCTGCACATGAAGAACAGTGAACAAGTCCTGGGCAGGTTGCTGAGTTTGTTGAACTTTTAACTCCTAATTTGTGTAAATAAAACAACTCAGATGTTAAACCTTGTAATAAATAAAATTCCAAACTATTTTAGATTGAAATAATTTAATTATGAAAAAAGGCACATCTAATAACGTCCCTGTGATTTAATGTCATTTATTTGGAGTGACAGGAATTTTTTATTTGCTACAATTTACTTTTGTAATAGATGGGAGTTCCCAGTTGGTGTAATGGCACAAAGAAATGGAACAGCACATTATGTCCTTAACCACAATGCAAATATCTGGCTGAGCTAAGCAGAAACGTTGCCATGCAGGACACACTTTAACTTTCTGAAGGCTTTTTGTTAAAAGCATCCTCACTGAGAAGAAAGCACCCTAAAGATCTCACAACTACAGGAATCACCCACAGGAACCAACGAGGGAAAATCCTCATGTTCACGTGTGACTGAAAACTCACAGTAGTTTTTTGTAGAAACAAACCAGTAGTTCAGACCTTTTGAAGTGGTTGTCTGTGGAAAGGTTATGAACAGTTATGATCTTACCTGTCATAGGTAGCGCTTTGACTTCAGTCTGAAGAATAAGATCTGTTCTCAAAAGATCGATAGGCTAATGGCTAGTCGCAGCAGATTTCAAAACCTCTACACTTCTGTAAAGCTCACATTACAGGTTTATTAGAATTCTGTGGTCATTTACAGCAGAAATCTGTCAGGGCTAGCTATCTGGAGCACTTCCTGTTTAGTCTGTAACACTTCCTGTGGGAATTTCACATTTCAGCGGGAATAAATGTGTAATGTAAAATTGCCAGCAGTGTAAATGTTTATAATGAAGGATAAAGAGCTGTTAGGACGGCTGAAAATCCCACTTTCTGACCAGCTCTACAGTGAATGGCCATTAGCACATCTAAAATCTCTGTTTCTCCAAACTGAGGTTTTTCAAAGAGCTACAAACCAGTGAAAATATTTATTATTAAAAAAACTTTTATTATATAAATCCACTTGAAAACATCTGAACACATAACTTAGGCAAGAAAATGATTTTAAAATATGAAAATGTTGCATAATTATGCCTTTAATGAGTTTGTGTTTTAACCGTTAGCGCTAATTATACCAGCTCATATTTCATATTGAGGTTTAATATTAATATACAGTTGTTCCATAAAACATGACAAATATAAAGTAATAAAGAGTAATTTGAGTACAGTTGGTATTGGAATTAAATATGAATTTTACTTATTGACATCTTGGTGATTTAAGTTTTGACTCTCCAGAATATGAAAAAGAAAACACAATTATAATTAGTCACATTGTAAATCTTGTTACTGGATCGCTTTTTTTTTTTTTTTACCAGTGTGAGAATTTTTCTGAAACTGTTAAAAGTTTGTTTCTAGATCATTTTACCTGAAAATAAAAATCACACCACTAAGACACTTTCTGAGGTATTTTCACAATAAAAGTTTCTTTGCAATTCCATGCACAGTGAGACACAATTTTGGAAATCATCATGCTTTGTAAAAAAAAAAAGTTGTCTTCTGTTTTTAACTATTTTAGAAATAGCTATTAGATTTGTATGTGTGTTAAAATACATTTAGCTGTTTTATAAGGCAGGCACATATGTTATATTGGTGTTGAGGCTTCCTATAGTTACATGACAGCTGTTATCTTTTTAATTAGTTAGAAAACTGGACACAACATGCTACAGTTTACTAAAGTAAGTCATTTTGTTATGATTGTGCACAATACACACCAACCAACGGTAATATACTAACATATGTTCAAGTGAGGAAAAATGACATTAGGATCAAATAAAAGTGATTATAAAATAGTGTATATAGATATTTATAATAAGTTATTTCTGGATGACTAAACCATACCAGGTTTATCATCTTATTACTATAATATTTATTTATTCATTTATCGTTCCACTTATTGCTGAGTCGGGGAGCTGGTGGCTATTTCCAGCAGTCACCAGGTGAGAGGCAGGGGACATCCCTGGACACGTCACCAGTCCATCACAGCATTAATATAATAAATATATATATATAAATATAGTTGTTTGTATTAAATGATAACTCATTATGTTTGCTTATACATATCAATACATAGTTGAATAATAGTTATTTTAAAGAATTTGATGCAACTTCCACAGTTGTCAAACTATAAGCCTGTAAGGTCGACAATAGCTTTGATGAAAATGGTGTCATCTCTAAGGTAGGGGCTCTTGCCAGCCAGTTTGGCCAGTGGGCAAAAGAGAGGGCAGCCACTGGCGATGTTCATCTCACTGATGGGCCGTTGGAAAGACGTGGAGGTGATATCCGGTCGGAAAGCGTCGATGATATGTTCCCTGTTGTTCTGATCCAGGAGCATCAGAGTCACCTGAGGAAAAAAAAAGATAAAAATCAGCTTGTTTGCTGTGTATTCTGTTGTTTGTGAGTCAACTAAATAAAATGTTTTTATTTGTGTACCTTCTGACTAAAAGGCCATTTTAACAGAGCGTCACATTTGCCCCTCATGACCACA
This sequence comes from Aphyosemion australe, assembly GCA_006937985.1. NCBI lineage: Eukaryota > Metazoa > Chordata > Actinopteri > Cyprinodontiformes > Nothobranchiidae > Aphyosemion > Aphyosemion australe. Next base: position 584,074 of record SSNS01000069.1, on the reverse strand, counting down.
AAGAACAACGAGAGGTGCGTCCCTCGCCCCGTCCCGTCACCGTTCAAATACAGCCTGAGACACATCTTGTAGCCGTACTTGCTGGAGTAAAATGCTGTAAATAAAAAAAAAACAAAGGATGAATTTAGGGTCCAAACAAACCCATAAATTGTCATGGGAAAGTAGGAGTGAAAAGTACACTCCCTGAAGAACAACACAGAGCTGGAATCTCCCTCGCCTGCACGCCAAGCTGTAACATCACACTGAAAACGCTCTGATCCAGAAAATCATGTTGCGCCGAAGTCATGCGACACTTTGCTTGGACAAATGATACTTTCAAAACAGAAAATAGGTGTTGACCTCTCATCTTACCTGGTGAGAACATGGCAGGTGATCGACCGGCCACGGCCTCCTGCCTGCGGCGGGAGAAGTCTGTGATTTTCCACACGAACACGCCGTCGTAGGTGCAGTGCTGCATCTCTCTCAGCAGCTGTTCTGTCTCAGAAAGCTGCAGGTCTCTCATCGTCAGTGTCCGCTCCAGCTGCCGCACTCTGTTCGACAGGTTTTCTATCTTCTCTTGGTCTAAACGGTGCTGATGAGAGAAGGCCTCCAGAGTGACGGAACTGCGCTCCACTTCTCGGTTCAGGACGCACACAATGTTTTCTAAAGCGTTCACCTGTAGATAACAGCTGTTTAGAAATCTCTAAGCAGAAGGGGTCCACGTGCAGACGAGAGAGGAGAGGCCTTACTTTCTTTTCCAGGTCCACAGACTGAGTGGAGGCTGCAGCTCCACTCCCCTCTTCAGGAGCCCGGTAAAGCCCGAAACCCGAGTCCTCCTGCCACTCTCCGGACTCTGGAACCTCTACATGAGTCCTGGTTATGGACAGAACCCTGGGCAGCAGCAGGCGCAGGTGCTCCATGGTGCTACTATGCTCATGGTCGCTCAGCTTCCCGTTCTCAATCTGAGAAGAAACAGAAGTCAGGTTTTAATTCAGTCTGTGTGTTATAAGTTAAAAAAACTCTTGTTCTACTTTAATCATCAAGAACAAACCATTTAGCTGTTGTGAAAAGAACAATTTAGTAAGAATTTTTTATTTTAAACTTTATTGCCTTTAGAAACAGGATAATAATGGAGCTCACAACTTCTTTTTAAAAAAGGCATTTCCTCTTAGAACCTGTTTTTAAAAAATCTGAAGAATTTAGTGAATCAAGAATTTCATTCCAGCTCAATTAGTTGTACTGAAACTGCATCGGTGCTGATAACATGAGGCATGCTAAGCATGTGAGAACATTTCTAGCACTAACATGCCACTCATTGCATACTTAACTTTGTTATGTTTATCATTCAGGTAAGAGATGACTTGTCAGGCTTTCTGAAGATCTCTCATAGTTTCTCTTTGAACTTTGCTTTTTTTTCTCACTTATTTTCTTTTACCTTATTTTTTTTAAATATTTTTTTTTTTGCTTGTTGAGCCACTTGATACTGACCTTTGAGTCCTTCTGGGATAAAAGGCCCTGTCATACTTTGAGATCAGATTGTTCCATTTTGTTAAATCTATAAAAACTTTGAACTTAAAATAGTATTTTAGCCATAAGCTGAGCTGAAAACTCATCATGCAGTAGAGGATCAACTGAAGGATGATTTAAAAATAAAACTTTGAAGGAAGCCTGAAAACTTTTAATCAAGACCACTTTAAAAGATTAAAAGAAATGAGTGGTTAAACACATTAGAACAGTGTTGTTTTGATTTAAAACTCTTTCTAGACTCTGATTGGTGCTTCCAGACACTGTGCTCCACCCACTATATACAATAGTCACATGTAAACTGTTTGACATGGTCACTAAAGTGTCTTATTTTAAAGTCTATATAAAAATGTATGCTTTCTTGCATTATTAATGCAAGAAATAAAAGAAAAAGTGAAATTGAATACAAACCACTGATTTGCAGCCCACGTCACTGAATGGACACGCGCTCTTTGACTTGATGCAGGACTTGATGTGGTCATTGAACTGAAAATGAATTGAACCATAAAGAACATTAGAGGGTAAAGTAGGTCAGAATGAAAGTTAAAGTAAACCGGGGATGTTTGGTGATAAAGAAACTGGTCAGCAGGGAAATTAAAGATTGAGTTTCACTATTCATGAAAGGAGTCATGATCTGTTTCAGTTTGACACATTTTTTCTGTTTTATCTCTGCTTATTATCTAAAATCAATTTCGAAGTACATTTAGGACACATCTATACTATCTAAAGTGACTTAAATCTGACTAAAATTATTAAATTAACTGGTAACACTTAACAATAAGGGTCCCTTTATTAACGTTACTTAGTGCCTTAATAAGCATTAATAAACAATTAAAGTTTTAACAACTGCTTAATATTAATGTTAATATGAAGTAATGCATTACAAAGCAGACACCCCCACCAGCCATTTTTCCTAACCTTAAGGACACTTAATAGTTAACAATATCAGGAACGTTAATAAAGGGGCTTTTTGTTTATTAATGCTTAATAACGCACTAAGTAACATTAATAAAGGGACCTTTTATTAATGCTTAGTAACGCAATAAGTAACATTAATAAAGGGACCTTTTATTAATGCTTAGTAACGCAATAAGTAACGTTAATAAAGGGACCTTTTGTTTATTAATGCTTAGTAACGCAATAAGTAACGTTAATAAAATGACCTTTTGTTTATTAATGCTTAGTAACGCAATTAGTAATGTTAATAAAGCGGCCTTTTGTTTATTAATGCTTAGTAACGCAATTAGTAATGTTAATAAAGGGGCCTTTTGTTTATTAATGCTTAGTAACGCAATAAGTAACGTTAATAAAGGGGCCTTTTGTTTATTAATGCTTAGTAACGCAATTAGTAATGTTAATAAAGGGGCCTTTTGTTTATTAATGCTTAGTAACGCAATAAGTAACGTTAATAAAGGGGCCTTTTGTTTATTAATGCTTAGTAACGCAATTAGTAATGTTAATAAAGGGGCCTTTTGTTTATTAATGCTTAGTAACGCAATAAGTAACGTTAATAAAGGGGCCTTTTGTTTATTAATGCTTAGTAACGCAATTAGTAATGTTAATAAAGGGGCCTTTTGTTTATTAATGCTTAGTAACGCAATAAGTAACGTTAATAAAGGGGCCTTTTGTTTATTAATGCTTAGTAACGCAATTAGTAATGTTAATAAAGGGGCCTTTTGTTTATTAATGCTTAGTAACGCAATAAGTAACGTTAATAAAGGGGCCTTTTGTTTATTAATGCTTAGTAACGCAATTAGTAATGTTAATAAAGGGGCCTTTTGTTTATTAATGCTTAGTAACGCAATAAGTAACGTTAATAAAGGGGCCTTTTGTTTATTAATGCTTAGTAACGCAATAAGTAATGTTAATAAAGGGACCCTTAATGTAAAGTGTTAACAATTAACTTTCATGATGGGTTAAAAAGGATGAAACAGCTCAAACCTTTTCTCTCGGGATCTTCTTCTTGCCACAGTCTTTACATTGCAAAGGAAACTTCAGGCAGATCTCATCGTGGGCCTGAGGAGCACAATCTCTTTTAGTGTTCCTGCAAACACGTCCGGCAGCTACTGCACTGCACTTAACCCTCCGTTTATCACCTTAATGTCTTTAAAGTTGGACGTCACTTTGCAGTATTTGCAATTAAGGGTTCTTTCTTCACATTCTCTCTCATTATGTCGGTCTTTGTCCTTGAGGAGGATGGAGGCTTGGCAGGCCTCACACTGGACCCGCTCGTACTCACAGCGACCTTCATGTTGAGCCTAAAAAAAATTTGTAATTAAACATCGCTGACGAAATGTCAGACCGTTCTCAGGTAGAAAAATATGTTTGTTATTCAGCCTACACCCTTCAAAATACAATGGAAGGACAGGTTAGATAACATCTAGAACAGCTGTTGATAAAGCGCTTTTACTGGGAATGCTTGCAGGTGTGGAACAGGGTGTGTTGGCATGATCAAAGTTAAACACACTTTTATTTGAGTTAAAAGCAATATAAATTTATAACCTCATAGGTGAAATCTTCTAGGAGCGAAACTAAGAAAATATATCATTTACATTGGAGAACTATAAAAGAGAGCAATTCAAATGTTAATTTGAATAAAAACAAATGCAAACAAAACATGTCAAAACTGGATGATGTGTAGAAATAAGCACATGGAGAACAGAAGTATAGAATTTAAAAGTGGAAATGAAACATTATTTTTGATTTCATAATCTAATAAATGCATTTGAAAAATCGCGGGAAAAGAGACGGGAAGAACGTTATGAAGGTGTGGTTTTGAAACAGGAAGTAGCTTTCTAAACGGCCACCGCTGTGGTGGAAGTGCAGGCAGAGAACAGGTACGACATTTCCATGCTCTTTTGTTTAACCCAGTAAACAGGAAACTGAGGTTTCATAGACTCGTCTCTTTAGCTCTTTTCTAATCCAGATCTTGATCCGCGATCTACTATTTAAACTCGGGATCGGCAATTTTAGTCGTTTTTGCCATGCCACCTTTGGGCGTAGATGGTTAGCCGCCCAACGGTTACTTCTGAAATTATGTTGACTAACTTATTCCCTAAGATGACTGTTGACACAAACTAGTGGGTGTTTTATTCCACAGAGGAAATATTTCATCGTACCTGAATTCACATCTCGGAGAAGTGAGAACGAGACAGCATGGGCTCTTTCTAAAAAAGGAAGTTTATTCGGCGGTTTCACCGATCTGGTTTTAATCAGAAATGATACAAAAATAGTCCTCTCCACCATCAAACGAACATTCACTCTCATTATTGTGCTAGGCTGAAATATTTCCTTTGTTCTCTCGACACACACCCACCAAAATCACAGATAATTACAGTTCCAGAGCAGCGGTGCAGATCTAAGATCTGATGAATACACAACCCAGCCACAACAGAAACATATACAGATGAATTATGCTTATTCTGCAACAAAATGACTAAATCCACAATCCACATTAAATTACAGGGCATTTTTAGTAGATTTGTTAACTACAGTCATTTCTAGTAACCTAATCTAGTTCCTGTTCTATGTAGGTGGTAGTTTTATTATATCTATAGGCTATAATGGGAGATAAACATTCATAGCCAGCATGGCTCTTCTGTAGAAAGCTCTGGTACTTTCCACCGTTGACAAAATGAGAGGGACTTTCCAGGCTACGTGTTAAGTTTCACTTCCTGTTTCATGTAGCTGCAGCAGCATGAGGCATACAGCGTGCTTAACATTGCTCTGCAGTAATCTAATCTGCATGCTTTGTGGGGACAACACAACCCAAAGGTGCAACAATTCAGGTCACGCTGACAAGTTAAGCAAAATGTATTAACTGGCTTTTTTAAGGCTTAGTGTAAACAAAAACAGTGAAGGCCACGTGCACAGAGACGTTAAAGTTAACGCTTCACCTCGTATTCTTTTATAGATCCAGTCCAGCTGCAGCCCTGGTTCAAACACCTGGCAGGCAGACTTGCTATTTCTCGACCAGCAGCATTGTCTGGAAAAGCCTGGTGGGCGAGCCAAGAACAAAGGCTTCAGTGAACACATGAAAGCAGTGATTGTAAAAGACTGTGGCGATGGGAAGCCCCGTCAGACTGGAGTCACACCAGAGTCATACTGGAGTCAGGCTGTACTTATTTCCTTAAATGGGTGAGGGGTTGTTTCCTCATAGCTGGTTTCATTACTCACCTCATTACTGTTAAGGACAGACGTCGGTTCCTCATATATTTCCTCCTGACGACAGGCTTCGCAAGGTTTTGGCCCTGAGCTAATAAATAAAACAAGTTAGTGATTTAACATTGGACAGGAACAGGAACATCTGTTGGCAAGTTAACGATCATTGAACAAAGCAACAGAAGGGAGGGAAGCTTGCAGCATTAGCTAAAAGGGGAGTGAGACTGAAACTAATGAGTTACAACAGTTCTGTGAGCAAATAGACAAACAAAAAGGAAACATGTGGAATTGACACACGGGGAAGTTATGAGGAAAGATTTATGTTTTTCAACTGGGCTCTTGTGAAATAATCTCCTCAAGAAGAGAACTTCACAAACCAGAAAGTCTCAAAAACAGAAGTTTTTTGGATAGAGGATAAACACAATCAGTCACGATTTAAAGGTTTAAGTTAAAGACGCACTTGGCAGTTTTGGCTTGATTTTAGCACCCCCTAGTGTCCAGTTAGTGAAAGCAAAATTAAAACGTATCTCCTCGCTGTGCGTTCGTCTTTTTAAAGGGATATTCCACCCCTAAGTGAAATTTGGTCTATTTTCGTATTTCCCGCAGTTAGACAAGTGAGAAAAAAGCATTTTGTAACCAGCACAGTGATTCTCCTGATCTGGCTGCAGTCCGTTTGCTTTAGCTTAGCATAAACAATGGAAGTGCATGGCAAGTACTAGCATTTTGTGTGCAAAAGTGTTTAAAATTACTCAATAATGATACCAATTATTCCTGGTGAGCTCAAACAATAATCATGTCGACTGCAAATAAAAAGTAAGAAGTAACATGAATGATTTGCAGGAGCCGATTTAGACTTGGGACTACGTTACAACAAAGCACCGCCGTAACCCGCCGCTGCATGGTGCATGGATATAACACAGATGACAGAGCAACGTCTTGTTACAACTGTGGTCTATAGTTCCTCACAGTGTTTTCAACCTTAAAAATCATCATAACGGTAAATCCACAGATCTGATCCAAGATTTCAAGATTTCTGTTGTCTTTATGAATCATGGAGATCTGCTGATTTCTCTGTAGGAGTTTGAACCTTTTTTTTTTTTTTTTGCTGAATCTGCTGTTGCAGAAAATTTCACAAGCACCCTTCCTACTTTTAGTTCTGCTTTTCCATCTATTCAACTGAGTCAACTAGTCTTGGGATCAATGTCCGACATCATTTTGCCACTCAGTGGGGGAGATCCCAGATATGAGGTCATGTGTATATCCTCTATCTTTAAACATAAGGTAATATTATGATGTATTATGCAAAATCAACAGCTTGTGTATCTGTGAAAAGAAAAAGAAGAAAACTATGAACACCTTAGAATGAGTCAGCAAGGCCAGTTAGCATGGGCGGGTCCATGTTATTCATGGTCATGATGAGACTAAAGATTCCAGCCACGTAAGGATGAGTCAGGATTAGGAAAATAATCTCAGGTGCAAACATGTTTCAGACATGAGCAGACACAGGATTTGCTGAAGCATGTCCAGTAGAAAAAACAAGGAAGCACTAGGCGGAAGAGGGTGGGGTTTACACTTCACAAGCTTGAGGGTGGTCCAAGGACCTCCAGTCTACCTGGTGAGCTGCTTAAAGCAATGTACACAAAAGCGATGTCCGCACTGAGCCTGAACAGGCTTCCTCAGGACCTGGAGACACTGCTGACATTTGTATTTATTTTCCATGGGAACCGACAGCACGCTGAGAGGGATCCCTGGTAAGGAATTTGGGCAGTCCAGAGAGATGCGAGCCATTATTCTCCATTAATCCGACACTGGATCAGCTGTGAATAAAATAGCAGCATTAAAAACTTGTTATCTCCTAAAAACCCCTTCAATATCCCAATCGAAACTCAAATCTAAATAGTGATCAACAAGTAAATACCAGACGTCAGGTACTTTTTAAAAAAATAGTTTCAGTTCTTTACATCAACACAACCTTAGTCACGTCCACATGTATTTATCAAACAAAGACCTGTTTACATGCCTACATTGTTAATCATCATGAATGGAAAATGTGATTAAAACACAAGGGTTTTCTATTTAGGCAACAAGATGTTACGTTTTAATTTTCAGAGTAAAAAAGTACAATGTTGCACTGGTTTGTGTTTTCTCGTTGCACAACTAGTAATTTTTTTTTCTTTCAAAAGTCAACATAAGCTACCTCTAAGCTTTAACGCAAATAATTAAACAGTACAGCTGACCTGGCTTTTGCAAAATCATCCTAAACTATATTTAAACGACACTAATGGGCGTTTCAAAATATTTCATCATAATGCTGATGCCAAATTATAATAAAACAGCATGAAATGTCTACATTTATCAAACATATTTAGTCAAAACATGGAGGGTTGAAAATAACGTTTGTGGTTATTTTTCAAATTTTTCATTAAAAAAAGAAACCAGGAAACTATATATTTAGATTATCAGATACTAGTAGACAAAAAAAAACCAGATCATCTCTCATTGCTGATAAAATATTTGCATAACCTCTCTCTGCTGGGAACATATGTGGGTGGAAACAAATAAGGGATCACTATCTTGCCAGTATCCTGTTGTCATGAAACATCACAACGCACACCCTTATATTTGGGAAATGAGCTTTCACTTTTTCGAATCTTGTCAGCAATTACACGGGATGAAGCTGAATGGTCTTAGCGAATATGTCCTATTTATTTAAGTCCCACCAAACGGGACACAAACGTTTGCTGCGTAAAGTCAGAATAGAAATTTCAGCTAATATTGGTCTATTTGCTGCCATCTAGTGATCCTTGTAAATTATTTATATAATCGTGTGTAGCATTGAGACAACCTTCAGGCAGAAACAAATTTAAAGATCCGTAACTATATTTTTGTTATCTTAAAAATGCGTAAAAATAACCAATGTTGTGCCTTATATATATGGCACAAGTCTCATGTTTTCCACATCTATGTTTTTACGGTAGCCCACGTAGGACAAACAACAACCTGGTTATAAAATGCATATTTAGCCTGCCTTTAAAGGGAAACTATGCATTTTTGCTTGGTTTTAACACCCCCTAGAGTCTGTTATGAATTCCCTGTTGTAAAACCAAAAGTGAAACTTATCTTGTTGTCGCTGTGCATTTGTCTTTTTAACACCTTAATCTAACAGCTGAAATGTCTCCTCAGCCTTCATTAGTGTCTACAGGAGCGGTTCATCACTAAATCAAACAAATCAGCTGTGTTCATGATCTAAAACATGCTGGAAGCAGACTGCAGCGCCAAGCATGTCAGCTCCACTTTACTAAGTCCAACAGAGACCGGTCTGGCACTCTGAAGTTGCAGGTGTGGTATTCTGGCCACAGAGGGCAATGGGGGTCTGAGTAACAGTTCATTTACCCTGTAAAGGGTCATTTTAGCACATACTGGCTCAAGAAAATTATTTTAAAAATATGAAAAAGTTGCATAGTATGCCTTTAACAACTGTGTGCATTTCTCTCTTTACTGACATCTGGTGGATGTGTTCAACTAAGGTTTTGTACAGAATGAAATTAAAGCTGCTATCCAGAGTTTTCCCCTTTCAGGAATTATGTATGATTTTTCAGAAATCTATAAAAGTAATTGTCTTATTATGTACTGTGATATAATGTAGGCAATACTTCTTTTTATTTTTTTGCTAGCCTGCCCCCTGTCCTGTAAAGCTCCATGCAATATGAACTGAGCGCCGGTCAGCATTAACCAATAGCGTTAGACTACCACTTACGAACAGATGCCAGTCACAGAGCATGCTCGAGCAGACATACCCCTGTTGATGCAGAGTTGGTGCCCTTTCACATGGACAAGTAAGTCTTTAAAATATAAATATATGAAAATGCAACATAACATGAGCATAATAATAGCTAACAATGTGTTTTAGCTCAGTTTTGTCGGCAAGAAGAGCGCATTTATGAACGAGAGGCATTGCCTTCGGCTGTAAATACGGAAGTGAAAACGTCTGGTGTGATACGCTTGTCAGCCACTAGATGGTTCCATCAGATAAAAGAAATAATCTGGACTTTTAATTCTAGAAATCCATGTTTACTGTATACAATCTGTTAAACGAAAAATACATTTTAAATATGCTTCTATCTCTAAAAAAGGACCAACTGGCAAAAAAAAAAAATCCCACTCTTTTTTTTTTGTTTATACACCAAACCCAGTATAACCAGTTCATCCAAGAGCCAATGATTGTCGAGATTACAGAACATTCAAAAGAACACTCCCATTAACTGTCACACAACCATCTGAACAACAAAAACTCACAGAGAAAGACTTCATGTATCATTCCTTCCAGCTCATTAATGATGCCAGGAATAATCTGACTTTGTCTGATCTTGAAATGTGCAGAAGCTCAAGTTCACCTTACAGCCATTACAGTATTGATCCAAATCAGGCTGAGAGAGTATGCAGAGACATTCAACCTTATCATATACAGTAAAAAAATGATTTATTTATCTGTGCAAAACATACAAACTCATTTCTGCCTCAAAAAAACAGAAAAAAAATTCCCTTCTTTTGGGAATGTCTGAGTGTGTGTTTTTTTTTATACTTGTCATCTTAAAAATAACCTCTTGTGGGAAATGAGTGTGGGGGTGATTTTTCATTTCCATAACCAGCAGATGTCATCATTTACTGAAAATATCACCTGTCAGTTTCCACGAGTACAGAAATAGACTAACATAATTTTATATCTGTGGCAATTCAGTAAGGATGTCAAAATCTTAAAAATGCCATTTGGGGAAGCAAAACATGCATGAAGTGCAGTAAACAACCAAAACTATGAGAAATGCTCATCATATGCCTCGTGGCACTCAGCAGCTGTTAATGTCATTAGTAAACAACAAATACTGCAACTCACATGATTACTGGAATTGTTCCAGTTCAGCAAAATTTGGTAAAAATTCTACTTGGATACAATTTATTGTCTTAAATTCCAAATTTCAAGATAATTACTGGAATTTGAAAGTTAATTAAGATTATTTTGTTAAAAACTTGAACAACACAAGTTTATGTATAATTTTTGCCTGATTGTGACCACTTTAAACATTTGTTTTACCATCAAACAAAGCAAAACTCTAAAAGTGATGACAGGACAGGGTTAGATAAACGGAATTAACTGACTGACTAATCTATTTCTTATCAGCTCTTAGCAGAAATTCATTTTATGCTGAAAACCACACAGACTTACTGGAAAAGCCTTACTGAAGAAATTCTCAGAAAATGTGACACATTCAAATTTCCAACAGGATGTATGTTTTATTTACATAAAACATTATTATGGAACTTCAATCATTTCCAGTTTGTCCAAAAAGGTAATCCTAAAGACTCCTATCATACTTTTAACATAAAAAAACAGTCATGCTCCAATTGACAAGAGAACACAGCAGGCTTTTGTTTACTTTCTGTCTCCATAGATACTCTCAGAGGGTAGCAATTTAATGGCGAGGCAGCCTTGTTTTGTTATCACACAAGCCTTCCATTGCCAGACAGAAAGACACAAACTCCTTTTCTTGTTAAATCCAGATAGTCTGTCAGAAAAAAGAACCAGCCATGCAATACAAAAGCCCTCCATAATTGTACAGCAACAGGAAGTGACCTTTGTTGCACATTCATGTCGTCTACAACCCTGCAAATGAGTAAACAATCCAGTTTTGTGGCAAATATAAACTGTGACAGCATAAAATAAAAATGCTGTTTGCAAAAAAAAGAGAATAAAACTACAAACACCCCACAGACAAATAAGAGTTGTTGTGCCAGCTGTAAAAAGATCCGAAAACGCTCCTGCTCTATACTCTCCTTGCATGCTGACCAAAGTTTCTTAAACCCTACTCCAGATCAAACTCGTGCCTGACTGTCCACACTGAATCACAAAACCGAAAACTACTCACCGAACAGACGTTGAGTGCTTTAAAGCGTCACCCAACACCAGTATTTCAAACTTACCTTAAGACACGCCCCATACTTCCATATTGTATAAATACTGACTATGCATATAAAAAGTTCAGTTGTCAAAAGCTTGATACTAGAGCTAACGTATCTTACTTTTACTGACCTCCACTGGAACCTACGCTGCTAACTCCAGTTATTTAGACAGACCATATCGGTTTGCTTAAAATATTTAGTGGGTGATAAGATAGCTAACTGCTAACTTCTAGCAAACACGGGGTGGGGGTTTTACAAGTTTAGCTAACCAATCTCTTACGGGTAAGGAACACGAAAACGCTCGACAAAGAAACGGGAACAAAAACCCACCCGAAATTTTCTCAAGCTTTATGCTACATTTTTAGTTTCGCTTACTTTTTTCCCGAGATAGCAGATAGGTACGAGGGTAAACTGCTCATGATACTAGCTGATGTTGTGTCAAATTATGTTTTCTCTCCAGCTTCGCTCTGATTGCTCCTTTAACAAATTTTGAACAAATGGCATTTTAGAAGAAATGATTTAAAAAAAGAGTTTAAATATTTTGTCCTTTTTGTTTTTAACATAGCAGTGAAAATAAATCTTGAATGCTGAATTTTTTATTAGTATTATTCTGTTTGATAGGAAAATACTTTTGCTTATTTATGAAATACTGACATGTTACCTTATGATGTATATATCCAGCCTTTTTTATTATTATGTGTCAAAGTTTGTGTATTATAAAAAAGGGGCAAACACCCTGATGACTCATCTTTTGGAAGGAAATCCATTTCCAAGGGGTGTACACATTTCGACACAACACCGGAAATCGAGATGAAATGTGTGACGCATGCGCACTGTTCACAATGTTGCTACGCTTCTTGCGACTAAAGCAGAGACAGTACACAATAAACTTTAAAGGTATGAGCTTTTATCAATGTTCTGTGCGTTTTTAATTACGGTTTTCTATAAACCAACATGTTATAGACTGGAATATTTAAAATAGGAGTTTAAGCTTCGTTACCTGCGCTAACGGTTAGCTAAAAATGGGAAAGTTGACTGTTAGCTTAAACTGATAAATGACTCCTTTCTGTTTAAGGCACTAAAACAAAGTTGTTTTAGCTTTTTAGTCTGAGCAATGTAATAGAAATATAAGGGATAAATGTAACATTCTCTGAATTATTTTTCAATCTAATTTCTCTTGTGCGCTTCAGTGCTAAACAGTTCTAGCTCATACCTGAATAGAATAGAATAGAATAGAATAGACTTTATTGATCCCACAGTGGGGAAATTCACTTGTCACAGCAGCACCATCACTCAAAGGGTAATTAGAAGAAGATAAAAACAAGGATACATGTATATACACATAGGCAGTTATCTAGTATTGTAATCTTAGATCACTAAAAAAACACACACACACAAATAAAAAAGATAACAATGGAAATGGAAATAACAAGTTACATTATTTTACTTTATACAAAATAAAATAGGACAGAGTAGAAGTGGGGACATTTTGGTGCAACAGCAGCAAAGTAGATTCAGAAGAAGAATTAAGAATAAAATTGTGTACAGTGAATAATACAATTTATGTAAAAGCATCTAAAATATTGAATTGAATTTTCCTTATCTGCATGCTAAAATGTCACTATTAACAGTTGATGCACAAAATTTCTGAAGCTGAATACGTTTTTGAGCACTAATCTAACTTAAATCTTAATTTTGTGCACTGCTCAGTGTTAAAATCAGACATCATCAGTTCATCAAACAAATCAACTAACTGACCAAGTATTATATATTCTAAAAAGCTAAATATTTTTTAATAGAGCATTTATTATGTAGATGTTATTCAGGAATGTAATTATACATTTTAATAAAATTTTGTGGATGTGCCTGACTTTAAATCGGTTTTACTACGAAGGTATATTGGCCGATGCTGCTATATTTAATAAAATGGTAAAAATCGGCAGATCAATAATCTGTTTACTCCTAGTGCAAATCACAGTAAGTAGCAGGGATGGAAAAACTGTTTACTGGTACAAAACAACCTCCCCTAAGCGCCAATATTGTCATGTTTTATTTGGTTTCCTGCTTTAACACACCTGATTTAAATCATCAGGTGCTTCTGGAGAGCCTCATGAGCCTACTTAACAGGGGAATCAAGTCAATTAGAGCAGGGAAACAATTAAAACATGATGGGTACCGGCCCTCAGGGAAGGGAGGTGCCCATCTCTGTTACATAGTCTAATAGCTGCTGGTAGGAAGGCCCTACGATCATGCTCCTTCATGCACCTAGATGCAGTGATCTTCTGCTGAAGGAGCTTCAGCTCCACACCAACTTTATGCATGTGGTGGGAGGCGTTGTCTAATAATGTTATTTTTTGATTAAAGTGAAAGTAGTCGCTAATGCTGCCTCAGGGTAATACCTCTTAAATTCAAATGAAAAACGACTGGATGTTGCAGCTGCCAACAAGTTTTGAAACTTAAATGAAGTTTTATTAAATAACCATGTTGGTTGATAAATGTGTCATGACCAGAAGGATTAAGCTATTAGCCTGCAAGCAAAACAACCAAGGAGTGTTGAAAATGTTAAGACTATAAAGAGAAACATCCAAAGCATTATTAAAACTTGTACACATAGTGACATGTAATATTCTTTGTGATAAATTTGTTGTGGGGGAACAAATCTTGAATGAATGGACATTAGAGCTCATTTATATATTCTGTAGACCTCACAGCAGCGTCTGAATGTAATCATTTTCAGAATCTTGTTGTTATTTGATCTCTTCAGTGTTAAACCAGTTACCAGGTTAACTCAAAATGGTTTTTACTTGCATGGAAGAGCACCAATTGGCTCCTGGAGCAACAGATGACGATCACATGGTCTGATGAGTCTACATTTGTCTTGTTTCAGAGTAACATAAAGGTAGCTTTGGTTAAAAATTCTTAATTTGTCTTTTTATGCTTGAATAATTCATAAGACAGTTTTTAAAATGAGAAAATAAAATAAACCTGTTTTAAATGGTCAGGTACAAAGTCTAGACTGAAAATGAAAATCAGTTTCTGTTTGTTATGAAAAACAATTAATATATGTTTCTAAACCCTAAAAGTACTTTGACCATCTTATTATAAAAGATTTAATATAATAAAATCTGGCTTCTTTGGTGCAAAATATTAAAAGTAAGGGTGTCTCAGGACAGATGGTTTCAAATTCAGATGGTTATTAACCAGTTATAGACATACTAATATTAAGATTTTGTTTTAATAGATGAATCCATTTATGTTGATCGGAAAAGAAAACAAACATTTCTGTTCATTCTGGATTTGCATGTCATCATGTCCCGCTGTGGTAAAGGGTTAGTCATCGGCGACCCCATGACCTTTCTTCAGATGCAGACATTTAGTAGAAGGAGTTGTGGTTGGTTACAGCAGAAACAGACTCTGAACATTAAAGTAGACCATTTATTTTGGTGCCTGTGCATGGATGAACTATCATCCTCCTAACGCTGAATACAAGTCTGGATGCTACGTCATCCTGGTTTAACCTGCAGATCTGGAGGTCTTTACTTCATATGTCAGCATTAGAATGAGACTGAGTTATAATTTCACAGTTAAGTCCAGTTAAATACTTCATTCCCCTCTTGTGTCACCAGTGTGTGTCCACCAGCTACATACTGGTCACGCTGATCTTACATTCAGCCACTATGACGCGCTGTACCGTGGACACATCGTCACTACTCCCTTCCAGAAAGCCTTGTTGGCTGTTGGGTCAGGTGTGGCGGCGCTGCAGAACCCCTACAGACATGGTGAGATTCTCATAAGCATGGGTTTTACTTTTTTTGTTATTTCAGATTATTTTCAAACTTTTTATTTAGAAAAAACTCCACTCGAGGCTCTTTTCTGTAGAACATACCAAGGGCACGGAGGATGTCCTGTCTGCGTCATTTTAGGAGCTTTTTTCTCTGGAGACCTATTTTTGTGTCTTTCTGAGTAGTTTTGGAAACAGAAATGAGAATAAAAGGGTCTGAGAAACAAACCGTTGGGTTGAAAGTCTCTCTGGGGAGCAGAGAATCATTAACACCTGTCAGCTGACATTTAGCCTCAGGTCACAGGTGTCTAATGTTTCTCCTGTACTTTTTTGGTTTAACCCGATAGGTCAAACCAAGGTTTCTGAGATTACACCACAGTTAGGCTGACGTACTTTAAGAAAAACTCCCTGATACGCTTTTATTGTGTTAGAAATGAATGATTTGAAATCAGCTGATTGCACATTTACTGTAAACTCAAGTTATTCTTAGACTAACAGCAGAAGTTTGACACAAATTAAAATCCTTTTCATGTCTTTCAATTGAATAAACTGTAAACTTTACAGACATGGTCGCTGTGCTCGGAGAAACTACAGGACACTTAGCGCTTATAAACCTCAGGGACAGGATGAGAAATGACCCCGAAGGTTACACAGTCCTAACGTGAGTCACCTCAGTACCGTATGGTAGCATCATCAAAGTGTTTTCTGCTTCGACAAATAAATGTCTCCTACTTTTAATTAACCCGCGTTGCAGAGAAAGGCCGAAGATCCGGTTGTCTACGCTCGATCTGGAAAAGATGGCCTCGCTTCCTGACGGTTCTTTTGGTAGAGAGTACCTCCGTTTTCTGGAGGACAACGTGAGTGTTTAGTTCAGTGGAAGTTTGCTGAACTATTTCCATTTTCCAAAGCATAATTTTATTTGTAAACAGCCAATTTTGACGTTATTACGTTTTGCTTCTTTCCCAACAGGAAGTGACACCCGACTCCAGGGCAGAGGTGAAGTTTGTGGACAATGAGGAGCTAGCTTACGTCATGCTAAGATACAGAGAGGTGCATGACTTGATGCATACTTTACTGGGCATGCCCACCAACATGCTGGGTGAGTCAGCTTTGGCTGTTCCCATCACTACAGCCAGTTTTAGGAAATCCTAGACCAGAGCAATTTCCACAGATCATAACGTTCATGGCAGAACTGGTCCTGGGCCAACTGGACTCCTAACAGTTCACGTTTTACTTGAAGTCTTTTTTTTTTTTAGATTTTTAGGTGAAAATTACTAAATATCACGGAGTGACTACATTTCTGTCTCAGTTCTTATAAATAAACTGGATTATAATAAAGCAGCTGAAAACATGAAGGTGTGATTTTTCAGAGGAAACAGCGAGAAACATTTAGAATGAAGTTTTCACACCTGAGTTTGGTTTTGATACCTCTTTACTGTTGACTGGTCTCTGCTTCTTTCTTCCCTTTTCTAATTTTAGTGTTTCTTTGCTACCTTCTCTTCATTCTGCTCTGTCTACCATTTCTGCCTTTCCCATGATCCACTGATTACCCTTTCCTTTATTAATTTTCCTTTTGCTTTTCTTCACATCCTTTTTTAATCACAAATTTTACTTTTCCGTTTTTTTAATATTTTTAATCATTTTTTAATTTTTATTTTACTTTTTGTTTTTGTGAAGCGCCTCATGATTTTTATCTTGAGAGGCGCTATATAAAAGATCGTTTCTTCTTCTTCTTCTAAATCTCCCTGCTGTTTTCAGGCGAAGTGGCAGTGAAATGGTTCGAAGCAGCTCAGACGGGCCTTCCCATGTGTGCGTTGGGAGCTCTGTTGGGACCACTTCGACTCAGTGCCAGGTGCAATGTCCATTTATCCATTCATGCATGCTCATTCTTGCATCAGTCTGCTTTCTGCTGTAGGTTTGTTGTAAGGGTGCTTTGTTCTGCACAACAAAGTAAGTTGACCAAAGTATCTTGTTGTTCTGCTACAGTGAAAATATGATATATATACATATATACATATATACATATATGAGATGTTCAAATATGGGCAGCTCAACTCTGATGTGACTCACTTCTACTTCCTGAAACTGGAACAATGGAGCATTGTTTCCCAAGAGTGCGACTTACAAGGCATTCATTCTTACTACTGCAAATTAAATGAGTGATGCACACATTTAAAACAGAACTTTAGTTCCACAGGTTAGACAGGTTTTGTCTTTTAAACTGTCATGTCATGATCATGCTCTTTTTTTCAGACGTTTGCAATCACTTTTTACATCCTTGGGTCCCTGGGCGCTACAGAGCGGCTGGCAGGCTCGCTGTGTTCTTAGTATCTTCTATGAGAGGCGGTGGGATCAGAGCCTGGAAGAGCTCCGACGAGAGCTCAACATCCTGCCTCCACCTGTTGATTTTATGAAGAGGAAGAAGAACGGCTGATAAAGAACCAAATGAGACGTTTCAGGAAGAGTGTGTCCAAAAATAAATAAATGAATCACAAACCAGAGGTATCTGGTGGGTGGAACAGGGATGTAACAAAGGCATTCAGGGGGCGTTTGTTGTTGAGTCTGGCTTGCTTCCTGTTTCCCCCTGAACATGTTTTTTGTACCTTGAGAAAATGAAATGTTATTGTGTTTAGTTGGTTTATTTCTGACCAGGTGCCTGATTTAACTAGAGAATCTGTTGTGTGGTTGTAGTGGGAAAAATAATTTTCTGAATATATATAATATATATATTAAAAGAATTATAGTACAATCTTTGATCATCTCTAAAATAAAGTTTTGCCATTCTGTTGTCACAAATACCACCTCATCTATACTGAACTAATTACATCAACAGGAAGTCTAACTACTAGTATACCAGTAAAACAATCTAGAAACTAACTGATATTATTTACAACTTCCAGAAAAGTTGGAAAGTTTTTTAAAAGCCACAGAAAGTCCAATCTATTCTTCGTTTCTCTTTAACAGAGAAACGTGATATAATGTGAAGTTATTGAGCATTTCCTAACAGTTCTAAATAAATGTAAACTTGGGCTGCACGGTGGAACAGCTGGTAGCACTGTTGCCTAGCAGCAAGAAGGTTGTTGGTTTGAATCCCATCTGTGTGGCCTTTCTGTGTGTCTGTGATGGACAGGAGATCTGTCTAATGTGTCTCTCACCTCCTGCCTGATGGCTGCTGCAGATGGACACCCTGTGACCCTGGTGAGGATGAAGCGGTTCAGATTATGGATGGATGGAGTTGCAAACTTTCATTTTTGATGTTTTTCTCTTTTCAGTGTTTTCTCCTAAAAGGGGATTGGATTATAAAGATGATGTAAGAAATGAGAAAAATGTTTAGTATAAAGCTAATTGAAACTACACACAAGTTGTTTATTATTTTACATTTGAAACAAACATTTTCTTCACTTTGCATTTATTGAGTCAAATGAATGTTTCCTTTTTTATGTTGAATGGAAATGAAATAAATGATCATTAACTTAACCCAAGTTCATCTATATTTACACTTCACATAGCACATGACCTTCCTCCGCGTGTTTATTATCAGAGAAACAAAATATTACAGGTCACCACACATTTCTCTATATCACTCTGTTGCTTTTATTTAAAGCCATAATCCAAAAGTCATGTCCAAAAATAGATAAAATCCATTTTTTTATCATTTAGTTTTTTTATTTAGTTACAGTGTGTTTAGTCAGAGATCGTCAGGTGTGTAGCTGTCCATGGTCCTGAAATCAGATTTTACACTGATGACTTTAAAAGGAGACTGATGATTCGCTGTAGCGACCCCTGAAGGGAAAAGCTGAAAGATGAAGAAAAAGAATAAACAGTATTTTTTATGTGTTATGGTCTCATTGCTTAATGGTGAAATCAGACAAGGCTGCCCCCTAGTGGTTGTTTGATGAAATACTTCACAAACAGCATAGTGGGACAATCTGCTCCTTCAAAGACTGAGTCAACTTTTTATATGCCAGTGACACTTAAGTTCGTCAGATTAATTTATTCACATCTAAACGATGACTTTGTGTGTGTGTGTGTGTGGGGGGGGGGGGGGGGGGGGCTACAAGCCCTTAAATTAATTCAATTTAAATTGTAGAACTTTACATGTTTAAGTTTGATGTGAGAATCAGTTGAACCTTCTATGACCTCATAACAAAAGATATTTTTAGAATAAAAAGCACAGAAGTGTTTTGCTGTTTGGATGATAATTATGAGCCTTTTCACTTCAAAGGAGGTGTTCCTCCTTAAATTAGCTGGATCTTTGCATCAGGTGATGCAGAGCCATCAAAGCCTGTCAAACACTCATCCTGATAACGCAGGACTCTGCTTCCCAGTGGAGGTTAGATTCAGGGGTTTCACAGCTTGTTCCTCTGTCAAAGTCTTGAGCTGTTTAAGCATAGAGGGAATGCATCAGACAGACGTGTCCAAAGTGTTGCCCAAGGGCCATTTGTGGCCCTCAAAGTGATTTTGTGTTGCCTCCAATTGCAATTTCTAGAATGGTGGGATTTTCTTTCTAGCAGGCTTTTGATGTAGATGGACAATTTTTAATATTGTATGTTCAGTGTTTTATTAACAATAATTACATTTTATAAAAATCACCATACATTTCTTTCTCATTTTTCTTAATTAAAATAAAAATTTTGTGCTTGATAATTTTGGCCTTCTTCTTGAAAGGTTTAGACACCCCCGGTATACGATTTTCATTTTCTGCAGTGCTGCATCAACCAGGATTTAGGTGCATATTTAGTTTTTTGTTGCCTTGTAAATATTTGCCTCTTCAGTTTTTTTATTTTGTTTAATTTGATCTTTTACCTAGAACACAAGTTATAAAACACAAAATACATAATTGGGTTTTTGTTTCCAATAACGCTGCAACACGATCACAATGAAAACCTGGGTGAGGTTGAACTTTAACTTGAAGGCTCGTGCAAAACAATTCAAATAAATCAGGAAGTTTGTGATAATCGGTTTACTCAGCATTTAACAAACTAAATTATAATACAAAACCTTCCTAATAATTCCTCTTTTTAAAGTTGAAACTTGGATAAACCAATAATTTTGCACAGAATGAACTAATTTTACGAAATAAAACATTCTTTGTCAGTCAGAAGAGTAACATGGTTACTGTAAAATATGATCAACATATAAAAAATATTTTTAACTAATAAATGAACAGTACAAAAACATTTGAATAAATTAAATCTGATTGTTTCTGAAGCTTTGATTTCACCGAGCTCCCACATCTGCTCCTTTCGTTTGGCCTCAGTTCATCAGTGCAGGATGGTGATGCTGCGGTCCGTCACGGCGCACGCCGGTAGCAGCG
Source organism: Aphyosemion australe (assembly GCA_006937985.1). Taxonomy (NCBI): domain Eukaryota; kingdom Metazoa; phylum Chordata; class Actinopteri; order Cyprinodontiformes; family Nothobranchiidae; genus Aphyosemion; species Aphyosemion australe. The sequence continues at coordinate 563,357 of SSNS01000069.1, read as the reverse complement.
GAGCAGTGAAGTGTTGCGTGATGGAGAACAGAACAGCGCATGAGTCTGGTTCGTAAAACAGCAGCGTCTGACTGGGCCAATCCAGCAGGAGGCCGATCCGCTCCGGTCTCTTCACCACCTGCAGCGGAACCTTCTTTCCTGCGTGGCAGTACGAGTAGTCCCCGTCGTAGTGGGACAGCACCCACGACTGAGCGTTGTAGCCCAGTCGGCCCTCGTTCCCAGAACCTTTGCGCTCCAGAGACGCATAGCAGACCCCGACCTTGAAGGCGCCGCTCTGACCCACGCCCACCACCCAACTGTGTGTGCCGGAGGACATGGACAGGGTACCCAGCGCATTGGGCCAGGAGTTGAAGCGCGCAGGTTCATAGGGCAGAGGGTGGCGGAGCTTCTTTTGGACAAAGGTCAAAGTGCGCTGGTCATCAGAGAGAGAGAGGAGGGGGCTCACCGTGCGCTCGTCAAACTTTAGGTGAGGTGTTCTGTGGGCTGTGTGGAGAAAAGGAAACAGATGTTTTAGCTTCTCATAACCTCAGCATCATCATCTCTTCTTCATCAGCATCTGCATGCTATCACAGAGACAGATTCACATACAGTAACTCCCTCTTTACAGAATCAGGTGTGTCTGTTCTCCATGACACATGTTGTTGACTAAAAACTCTTAGATCTGAGTTTAATTAAAACCTCCTTACTAAAGGTCTGATGTTCCTTGCAGGAATTCATTAGCCTGGCAAGCCATCCTATATATGTGTATATATAAAACTCTGCAAAGCAGGAATTGGTCTAGTTCACTAGGCTAGGAATTCATCACATCTACCACCTTTCTTGCCAAACCAAGATTGTTTTATCTTGTGAAAGACTAATTTGTTAGCCTGGCAAGCCATCGTATATATGTGAATATATACAAACACTGCAAAGCAAGAATTTGGTCTAGTTCACTAGGCTACTAATTTGTGACTGTTTGGTCAAATTTGGAAAGTAATGTGTGGTCTTGTGCAAAATTATCTGAGTATGTGTTGTAAATGACTCTCAGCTACGAACACGTCAAGTTTGATCTCATAAACGGTCAAAATGATGGCGTTATGACCATTTTTGTGTTTGATGTTATTGGTTTGTTGTTTATTTTTGAAATGTGGTTAAAGATATCATTAAGCTGTTAAGACACACACACACACAGGTGAAAACAGGTACTATTTACGTGTAATCTGACAGTAAAAGTATCTATAATAAACTTTAAAAGAGCTGCTGGACAAACGTAGCTATAACAGAACTTGCCTTTCATCTACATCTTTCATTTATCTTTTTTTTGTCTATAATTTATTTCATGATTTCCCTGGCATTTTCTTTATTTTTTATTGCACAAAAAATGATTGCAGTATGTTATGTGGTATAAAAGTAGGGAGTGCTGGGATGAGAATCAGCACCTCTAAATCCGAGACCATGGTCTTGAGTCGGAAAATGGCAGAATGCCTTCTCCAGGTCAGGGATGAGCTCCTGCCTCAAGTGTAGGAGTTTAAGTATCTCGGGGTCTTGTTCACGAGTGAGGAAAGATGGAGCATAAGATCGATAGGTGGATTGGTGCTGCATCTGCAGTGATGCGGGCGTTGTACTGGTCTGTCGTGGTGAAGAGAGAGCTGAGCTGGAAGGCGAAACTCTTGATTTACCGGTCGATCTACGTTCCTACCCTCACCTATGGTCGCGAGCTTTGGGTAGTGACCGAAAGAACGAGATTGCAGATACAATCGGCTGAAATTAGTTTTCTCTGCAGGGTGTCTGGGCTCTCCCTTAGAGATAGGGTGAGAAGCTCGGTCATCCGGGAGGGGCTCGGAGTAGATCCGCTGCTCCTCCACATCGAGAGGAACCAGTTGAGGTGGCTCAGGCATCTGGTTAGGATGCCTCCTGGACGCCTCCCTGGTGAGGTTTTCTGGGCACGTCCAACCGGGAGGAGACCTAAAGGAAGACCCAGGACACGCTGGAGGGACTATGTCTCTCAGCTGGCCAGGGAACGCCTTGGGATCCCCTGGAGGAGCTGGCCCAAGTGGCTGGAGAGAGGGAGGTCTGGTCCTCTTTGCTTAAGCTGCTGCCCTTGTGACCTGACCTCACATAAGCGGATGATAATGGATGGATGAATGGATGTTTATTTTTGATAAATGGATTAGAAGGATTGTTTTTTAAAACATTAAAATAATAAAACCAGCTTGGGTTAAATGTTAAATGTGTCATTTTCTGTCTTTGTTCATGTCGTGGATCTCTTCCAACACTTGATGGATGTTTAAAAATCACAAATAAAATGTTATCCCAGCTTTATAGCGTGTGGAAGTTTGTGTGAGCATGGGTGAATGAATGATTGTGGTGTTGTAAAGTGCCTTGGGGGGTTGTAGGACTCTCGAAGGCGTATATTTTCCATTTATACTTATTCATTACCATCAAACCGTCCTGCAGGGTTTGTCAGAGCTCCAGGATATAAATGCACCAACCGTTTGGGTTCAGCAGCAGAGCAGTCGCCCACAGACCCCTCAGCAGCTTGCTGTCCATGCAGGCTGGGTTCAGGTTGAGCTGGTCCGTGTCGCAGGGCTCCCCGACCCCCTCAGCTACCTCCACCCTGACACAAACGCAAAGAGATATGAGACACGACGTCTCCACTCAGAGAAAAGAAATCCTCACTCACGAGAGTAAAGATGTACCTTTCAGAGATCTCCTGGACACTGTTCTGGAGTAAGAAGCAGGAAGAAGGTCATTATTCTGAGTGTTTTATGACTTTTATCAGATCATCTGAAAACAAGTTCCTGTAAATCTGAAATAGTTCCCCTTTTCTGTGACCCCCCCCCCCCCCCCCCCCCCCCCCCCCCCCCCCCCCCCCCCCCCCCCCACACACACACACACACAGCTTCTCACCACCAGCTGAGCGTCTCCGGTGTGCGTCAGCGTGTGCACCAAGCGAGAGCGTGTTTGAGACAGACTGGTCATAGCCTGGCTCCAGTGGGCCCTCTGGGTGAGGAGGCACTGCTCCACCCGCTCCTCCTCCTTCTGCACCTCCTCCAGGAGGCGCTGTTCCTCCTCCTCCAGGGCTTCCCGTGCAGCACTGACCCGAGCCAGCACCTGCTCCCTCGCCCTGCTGGCCGCTGCCTGAGAGGAGACACCACAGGAGATGGAAATCAGTCACAAGGTGTTGATTTCTGTTGTCTTCATTACTTTTCACAACTTTTTTGTTTTTAAAATGTGAAATTTATTTACAAACTACAACAGAGCAACCTTTGGAGAGTTTTGTGAATGATAATTGACATTGTTAGCGGTTTCTCACCAACATCTTCCCAACTACATTAGCAGTATTGGGTACTCTTCTCCATCTATGTCCTCCCCCTGGGCACAATCTTGGCTAAGCATGGCATAAATTACCACCTGTATGCTAACGACTGTCAAATTTATCTGGCCTTAGAGCAACCTAGAGCTGCTCATCTGCTCCAGGACTGTCTTCTGCAAGTCAAAAACTGGCTTTCTTCCAACTTCCTGAATGAGGGCAAGACTGAAGCAATTCTTTTCAAACCAAGTCATAATCCTTGCTTTTCTGCTGCTCCATCTTTCTCCTCCTTAATCCCTAAACCCTGTGTAACCAGCCTGGGGGTCAAACTTGACTCTGACCTATCAATGGCCCCTCAGATCAATGCCATGGTTAAATCATGTTTCTTTCACCTGCGTTGCTTAACTTGCCTAAAACCAATACTGAAGCAACTGCACTTGGAGTCTGTTATACATGCTTTCATCAACTCAAGGTTGGGCTATGCAAACTCACTCCTCATTGGTGTCAATGCATCCTCACTCAATCGTCTGCAGAAAGTGCAAAACGCTGCAGCCAGGTTTCTGACCAACACAGACAGACATCATATCACACCCATGGCAGACCTTCACTGGCTCTCCATACACTATCAGGGGAGTTTTAAAGATCTGACCTTTGTCTACAAAGTGTTCTGTATAAACGGTCAAGCTCCTCTGTATCTGTGTGAGTTGATCACCCTCTATGTGCCCTTGCGTTCATTAAGGTCAGCCGATTACCTGCAACTGTACACACCTTAGAATACAATACAAATCACGTGGGGAGCGAGCTTTCTCGTTTGCCGCCCACAAACTCTGGAACACAATCCCTTTCTCTGTGAGGCAGGCTCCGTCCCTTGCTCTATTTGAATTGGCACTGAAGGCATACTTCTACAACTTGGCTTTTGCACTTTGGTCAGCTGCCATGCTGTTTTTAAATGTGCATTAGAAATAAAACTGGTATGGTATGATCTGGTAGTTACATCCATGATGTGAATCTTCTGTTCCACAACACCCCTAAGGTTCTGGACTTGACTGAGATCTGGTGACTGTGGAGGTCGTTGGAGTCTAGAGAACTCATGGTCATGTTCTGGAAACCAGTTAGAGATGATCTGAACTTTGTGGCATGGTGCATTATCCTGATGGGTCCACTGAGGTTATAAAGTGGTGGACATGGTCAGCAACAATGCTCAGGTGGGCTGTGGTGTTTAAACCAGGCTCAGGTGGTACTAAGGGGTCAAAAGTGGGCCAAGAACATCTTCTCCACACCCTTATACCACCAGCAGCAGCCTGAAGATTGATGCAAGGCAGAGTGGATCAACAAAACAAAAGTTGCTTATTCCTCATAGGGTCACGGCGAGCTGGTGTCTATCTCCAGCAGCCATCAGTTGAGATGCGAGGGACACCCTGGACAGATCTCCAGTCCATCACAGGGACACAGAGAGATAACCAGTGACACATTCACTCACACCTAATAGGCAGGAAGTGGAAGATCTGACACAGTTGTGTGATGACAACAACCTCGTTTCTCAAGTTACCAAGTAGACCAAGAAGCTGGTTGAAGATGTTCAAAGGTCTGCTTTACCCAGATGCAGTCAGACTCAGTTCCACCACCTCTCTTTAACATGTTACTGTTTTTTTAGTTTGTATATTATGTTTTTTATTTAATTTTTATTTAACTTTCTTCGTTTTACTTTTATATAGCAAGACCTGAGAAAGCAGTATTTCATTCATCCTGTAATGCAGTGGTTCCCTACTTTTTTCCCACAAGGACCCCCTTGCTTATGACTATGACAAGCCAGGGCCCCCCAACCCCAACTCTTACCCCCATACACACATCAAACGTGATTAATTACAAGCGTTATACAGACATATTGAGTTATAACTCTTATACAGAGTCATGATTACAGTATTGAGTGTGTTATTGGGATTTTATGAATGTAATTTTTACAAATACAATGTTTGTAACCTTGCAACCTTAGCACAGACAAAATATTGGGGACGCCCTTGGGGGGTCACGGACCCCAGATTGGGAACCACTGCTGTAATGGATTGAACAACCAATTAAAACTATCTTGTCTCAAGTTTAAAGGTGTTGAACACTCGTTTAATCAATACATTTTCAGTGGTCTCTAGTAGGAATGAATGTCTTGTAAGTCTCAATTTGGTAAAATTATTTAATTGACCTTTCGCCAAGCCCCGCCCCCCTTAGTTACTGTTGCTAAGTCCGACAATAAGTGGATCAAATACTGCAGCTCCGCAGATTTCCGCGATGGAAAGAAGTAGACAAATGCGCGTCAGCGACATTTTTTGGAGCAATTCCTCCTCAATATCATCCAGATCGAGGCAAAAAGGGTTACAGTATGCAGTGGAGGGATATATTAGTGTCGGCTCCGCTGAGCGAAGTGTAGCAGGGAACAAGGAGTTGGGAAAACTGGAAAAGGCGGCGTCCGGGGACACATGGATCGGTGAGCGGTGGCCGCTATGCAGTGTCCCTGTGAGCTGTCGGATGTCTGTCAGATGTCAGCTGACCTGAGCTGCAGGCAGCTCTAAAGGCTCCCAGCGCTCTGCATCGCTCAGTTGATCATCTCAGCTGAGTCTGTTTACAAAACGAAACGTTTACTTTCATTTTCAATATAGTTCCCGGCCGGAGCTCGGCATTAATTCATCACGTGATCATGACACCACCCTCTGTTGCGCCATAGCTTAATGTGCGTTTATAAGACACACGGTTGAGGTGATATTATGCTGATTTACTGGCACGGTGTGTCTTATAAAGGGTCTTAGATAGTCTGGCGGACCTCCGCCCAGCCGCGGGCGGGGGGAGCACTCATGGCTGTTGCTGGTTGAGCTTGATGAGGAGGTTCTGAAGGGGAACGAAGGAGACACGACTACTATTGAGGCTAATGCTTAGCTTCATTATCTTGTTTGGAGTTGTCGGATAGTAACGGTTGATATGATGTGTGATTGGACAATAGCCGTTCTGGGGGCGGGGCTGGTGAAAGGCTAATTGGCATCATTTTAGTCTTGAACATTTACCAAAAAATGCTCACAGAAGAACTTTAGGATGAAAGAATTTAATATAACTTTATTCATAACTGATTATCATGTATGTAAGTCTTTATTAGGCATTATATCATCTAAAAAAGTATTTGATTACCTGATTAAGGATTTTTTAAAAATGTATATCAAAATAACTTTTAACAAAAATTTTATGCTACAGCACTAACATTTTACGCAAACTACAATATAAAGCTAAATAACTGCTTTCAGAAGCTAAACTGTTAATAAAACTACTCAGATAACTAATAGTCAGTTTGAGAAGAAGAAGAAGAAGAAGAATTTTGGAAGAATAAATTGCTTTAATTACAGAAAATGATTCATTAACTGACTGAATAGTTCCAATTGCAAAGGGTGTTATGAAAGTGGCTTATAAAACTCGTGTGACTTCTTAACCTGAAAAAACGTTAGGAACATCACTAAAACCTGTGAAACAGGCTCCTCTCAGCATCAAGTCAGAGTCAGTTTCAGAATGTGAGTCTGGGTCATCATCAGCATTTCCCACCTGAAGCTTCTGCTCTTTAGCCGTCAGCGTCTGCTGGATGAACTTCTCAATCCTCAGAGCCTGCAGCTGCATCTTCTCACACACGTCCACCAGCTGGTTCTGGGGAGGAAAGTAAACACACACACACACACACACACACACACACACACACACACACACACACACACACACACACACACACACACACACACACACACAGGAATCTATCATAGCAGCATAGTCAGCTGGAGAGACAACAAGAAAATCCTGTTCTCTGAAATTTCATGCAGCTCAGCAGGGAAAGCCGGTCACAAGCACCAGACACACACCCAGCACAGCACCTTAAAATGTAACTGTCGTTTATTATCACTACATATATACAATAATACTGATTAGAATAAAAAAATAAACACATTTTGAATGTTGTTTTTTTTCACACTAAATGTTTATGATGATTATATCACAAGGAAAGTATATTTTCATATTAGACCTATAGGTAAAAATGAAAGTAAAGATATAATTCTGACAACAATAACATTATTTAGGTTAAACATGAGTATTTTTTATCAGCTGGGGTGAACAGCTGTTGACTCACCCTGACTGCGGTAACTCTGCTGACCAGAGGGGTCACCGCGTGATCCTGGCAGGGGCCCGCGGTGACGCAGAGGGAACAGATCAGCTTCTGCTCGGTACCACAGAACCAGTCCAGCTCAGACTCGTGCTCCACGCACAGCTCGCTCTCCACAGAGAAGATCCCGGACTCGGTGTCGGAGGTGGCGGCAGCGCTAGTGGTCGGTGAGGTGGCTCCCCCTCCTCCTCCTCCTCCGCTACAGGTGCCCGGAGACATCGCGATGTCCCCCGCCTGCCGCTTCGCCTTCATCCCGCCGGCCAGTACCGAGAATATGGGCTGCTCCCAGGCCATTTCCCGGTTAACGAGCTTTAACGACGTCTCCTCCGGTGAGGACGGCCAGATAAAGTCGCACGTTGTGAACTCGTCCGTCATGACACGATGAGGCGACAGGTGCACCGAGCAGCGCTGTTACACAGGTGTAACAGGTGAGCGGAACACGGAAGTGACACGGACACGAGAGGTCAGGAGGGACAAACCCTCTCTGTCCCGCTGGTTTGCAGTTTGGCGTCAAGATTTAAAACGATTAGAAGGCTGGGCTTTAAACACCTCAGCTTTGATCTTTGTGATTGTTTTTAAGTGTAGGAATTTATTTTGCATCAAATTGACCTAAAATCAGTTGCCTTTTTAACACCACTTCATATGAGATGTAACTTTTGTTTTGAAACAGGGTTTGAAATAAAATTCACATTATTTTGATATTTTAAATTTATTTTTTACTTTTCATCTCTGAGCCTATATAATATTAATTTGCTCAAAGAAGTTGATGGATATGATTTTTTATGGCCGATTCCGCTCTAGAAACCAGTTTTATGGTACTTTTCCTTTATTTGTTGATGTTATTTCCCATCTGACAGAATTATGACATAAACCATCAACAACGCTGACTCTCAACCACTTGACTAGGAGGTCAACCTTGGTAGAGCACATTTTATCCACTATACTTATTGAAGCATGCACTGAAAAAAACACTGCTAAACAAAAAAATGTAAAATATATGTTTTTTTAAAAATAAAACACTAAAGTTGATTGCATTGGTTTTATTATTTTTAAATTATTCCTTATATTTCAATCCTAAATTGGGCATGTCCAACATGTGGCCCAGGGGCCATTTGCGGCCCTAAGAGTGATTTTGTGTGGCCCCAATTGCATTTCTGGATCGATGAATTTTGTCTCTCCAGTAGGTTTTTGATGTAATGTGATATTTTTAACATTTTTGTGTTCAGAATTTTACTATTAGGCCAATGTTGGACCCTTTTTGATGAGGTCACATAAACAAAAATCACCATAAAATCATTTGTGCATTGTTTACAGAAAAAAAAGACTATTAATTTGATGATTTTGGTCCTCTCCTAATAATAATAATTAACTTTGATTTAAAATAAGCTCACTTTTGTGTTTAGTTTGCTCAAGGCCAATGATAAACTTAAACCTGCAAGCAGAACTGATAAAATATTTTATTTTTTGAAGTACATTGCTCATATTTTAGTCAGTGAAGTAATGCATATTTGATAAAGCAGCATGCTTCTTTCCTCAGGGTCAGGGAGGATGGGTGTGACAGATACTTGCTTTTACCATGTAATGCTCCTGGATCAGTGGTACAGCCACTCCTCAGAGACAGTGCATTTGGAAATAATGAGCAACACCCAGAGTAAACGACGGGAAACAAATGTGAATCTGGTCCAAACATCCTGTTGAGAAAACGTGTGGTCTAAAACTGCTGGGGCTAGTTTTTTAACAGAAAAACATCCAATAGAAGAGTGAAACAATAATTTCAGTGTCCTGATTTGGAAATGACTTGAGTCAAATCTCCAGAAATTCAAACCCACCATTAGACCAGCACACCTCCCACTCCTTTAATCTCTGATCGACAGAGGGATGGCCCCTCCAGCTAAGACCAGGTGGGCTCAGGGCTACTATTGTTACACCAACATGAAAAAAATCTGTTGTTAATTGTTAAAACCAGCAACACAAGACAAAGAGCTATTTACATCAAGATGTTAAGAAACACGCACTTAGTTTGTCGTGGAATAAAGAGATGAGTGCATGACTAGATGAGGCACAAAACCCAAAAAATACTGATGGCCAGGCACACTGAGAAACCATTTTTTACTTACTTTTGAAAATAAATGGGTCACTCTGAGTTTTACATGGCTAAACATAAAAATAATCTTCTACCCCTATTTCTTACATTAGCCGCTGATAGATAATAGAAACACCCGGGTCAGAAAAAGCCACTCAGATGTACGTCACACTGTAAATTAGCATTCATGGACTCACCCATCTTGGCTCATGACGGGGAAGACTGTTGTTGATTTAGCGTCTAGAAGAGAGCAGAGCACATTTAGGCTAGTAGAAGCTAACCGTTACCATTAGCAACTCCGCCACATGGCAGAACTCCTACAGGGACTATGTTGACCGGCCTGGGAACGCTTTGGGATTCCCCCGGAGGAGCTGACTTAAGTGGCTTGGGAGAGGGAACTCTGTGCCTCTCCACTTAGGCTGCTGACCCCGCAACCCGACCCCGGATAAATGGAAGAGAATGGTTGGATGGATGGATGGATGGATGGATGGTTGGATGGATGGATGGATGGTTGGATGGATGGATGGATGGATGGATGGATGGATGGATGGTTGGATGGATGGATGGATGGATGGATGGTTGGATGGATGGATGGATGGATGGATGGATGGATGGATGGATGGATGGATGGATGGATGGATGGATGGATGGAAATAAAATGGGTGATGCATGATCTTGATTAACAGGATATATAAATACTGGGTGTTTCATTTTAACTAAATCAAAAACACTTTATTATGGTTAGAATTTTTTCTCCTGATTAAAACATTGAAAAATTTGAAAGGATTCAAGGATTCAAAAGGTTTATTTGTCACATGCTCAGTCATACAAGTACAACCTGCAGTGAAACGTAACCCCCCCAAAAATCAGATTTATTAGGCTACAGTCTAAGTAAAAACATTTACAACAAATTGTTAATAAACACTTATTTAAACACTGACCATGGGTCATTTTAACTGTAGTGCAGCTTCAAAGCTGCAGGTGGTGCTGGTTCCTTGTACTTAATGAACATTATTCATCATGATGACAGGACTGTATCAGGGAGAAGGAGCTAAGGTGCTGTGGCTGCTTATGAGTGCTCTATATGGCACTGATGTCCACTGACAATGTAACATGAATAAAGTGTTAAAATGGCCAACATATATTGTGTCTTTCTCTCCTTATTTCTGTGGGAATGTGAAATCAGAGAGACCAAGTGAAAATGGTTCCCAGTGAAAATTTAGATTTAGTAGCAATTGTTATTTAAGTTTTTTCAGACGTGTTGTAGATTTCTGTGGGCTGGAAGGATCTTCTGTCGCCATCTGTATTGCTGCGGATCTGGAGGAGCCTCAGACTAAAGACACCCTGCTGTTAAATTAATGTCTTATAAAGCTCTATAATTCACACAATAGGCTAAAGTACAAAAACAAGAGTAAATACCAACAGGACATTTACTGCAGGGTTTTTTGTGCATTTTAATGAGTCACTTGCCACATGTTTAGCTGTGTTGCTCATTGCACAGATGCACAATCCTTATGCAAGTTCACTGAGAGACTGTTTTGAACTTGTTTTTGAAATACGATCGGTCACTCTGAGTTTCACATGCAGGCTGAACGTGAAAATGGTCTTCCACCCCTATTTCCTGCATTAGCCACCAATAAGAAGTAGACGGAGAAACTCTCGGGTCTGAAAAAGCCACACAGATCTACGTCACAGTGTAAATTAGCGTTCAATTAGGTCATCCATCTTGGCTTGCAACTGGGGAAGGCTGTTTTCGATTTAGCGTTCAGGAGAGAGCAGAGGCAATCCGAGGCGATTGGATAACAGCAACGCGACTCTACCATCGACTGTGTTTGCTTTGCAACGTGGATGTTTTACTCCACAAATAACACAAACCTGAAGGAGTTCTGTCATGTGGTGGAGTTGCTAATGCTAACGGTTAGCTTCTACTAGTTGAGACGTTCTCTGCTGTTTCCTGGATGCTAAACCAACAACAACCTTCCCTGTTGTGAGTCAAGATGCGTGAGTCCATAAATCTTAAGTGACAGCGTGATGTAGATCTGTCAGGCTTTTCAAATCCTAACGTTAATTGTCTATTTTCTATCAGTGGCTAATGCAGGAAACAGGGATAGAAGACTATTTCACATTTAGCCTTCATGTTAACCTCAGAGTGACCTATCATTTTTAAAAATAATAAGTTAAAATGATTTCTCACTCAGTGAAGTACCCCTTTAAGAATGAGTTATACAGTCATATTGCTACAGGCAGAAAGGATTTTCTGTGCCATTCAGTTCTGCATTTGGAGAAAATCAGTCTGTTGCTGTGTGAGCTCTGATGGCTCATTATGGAGGCATGCATGGGGTGGGAGGGGTTGTCCCTGATGCTGAGTTTTTTTCAGGTGACTAATCAGGTGTTACCTGGGTATGGATTAATCATTTATACAGATTCAAAACTCTATTGCAACATAGTACATGTATTTCCCTGTACAATAACATTCTTACTTTGCTGCTTGCACTGGATGCCAAAAGTATAATTTAGGTTTTAAACAGATAAGATAAAAAAGAAGCATGCAAAATCCAACAAAACAATCAAAACTATGACCTGTACTAAAGTGACAGTGCAATTATTCATGTGTAAGTGGAATAAGTGGCCATGTTGAGGGTGGGTGGGGTCTTTGATGATGGAGGTGACTGTCCTGTTGACTCAGTGGTAACATTTGCTCTGCAGAGAGGGTTCTGGAGTCCTGGTAATCTTTGAAGTATTCTTTACCACTCTCTGCAGGTGTTTGTGGTCCGTACTGGTGGTGCTGCTCTCGTACCAGACACAGTGATGCTGTAGAAGATGCTGAGGATTCTGGGTGACATCACAAAGTTCCTCAGCCTCCCAGGAAGTGCAGTAGCTGCTGAGCCTTCTTCATCACCTGTGTAGTGTATAGTGTCCAGGTGAGGTGCTCACTGATGTGGACCCCCCCAGGTATTAAAAGTCTAGAGGCATTATTACAAAAAATAAATAATGAGCCAAACACAGATTAATTTGCTTTCATGTGTCAAATTTATACCAGTGTTTATTTTTTTATAAGTTCATGTTACATTTAGCTTTGCTTAATAAAAAAACTGAGTTCAAATGTATTGATTCCTCCCTGTCAGTGGCATCAAGCCACCAAAGATTTCGCGCGAAAATGATTGGAAGCGATCACGAGAGGGCATTGACGTGTGAGTTAAAATAGGCGGTCTTTAACGTTTGTGTAAAACTATTGGACGAAAGTACAGGACACCGCAGACTATAACACGTTTCGATTGGTCGGTCGGAGTAGTGGCTCATTCCTTCCAGAACCCCGCCCCTCACCACCGCTCGCCCCGCTTTCGTGCTCCAGCGGCCGTGTGTCACCGAGGCTGGGCTGCGGCCGGAGAGACCTGGAGGTAGGGCAGTTACTGTACACTGAACCCAGAAGTAGCATCGCATCGGGGCAGACGGGCTGCCCTGGCGAGTACTACACCCCGAAAACCGCCAAGGTTGGATTCTACGCCTCATTGTGTCAACACCACCCGTCCTCCTGATGTCGGATTTCAAGCTCGGGATTGTTCGGCTCGGCCGTGTGGCTGGGAAGGTGAGCTGGATCCCAGTGCTGCCATGTGCGGCCGGGGGAGGGCCCGCGGGGAACGCGAAAACCTCTCGAAAAAACATGGTTAACGGCGATTTATCGATGCCAGCCAACTGCTGTAATGACAGGGGCGCCTTCGAGGGCGCGGGAGTGGGCTAGTTGTACCGTTTCAGAGTCATTTGAGCGGATTAGAAAAGCCGGCCATGTCGAGCCAGAGCCAGTCTGCTCTTCTCAACTCCACCGCTATCACCGTCTTCCTTCAAGCTAACACTAGCTAGCATGTCCGTTAGCTGGGTTACGTCCAGTAGGAAAACGTCTACCTCAAATGTGGACACGAATAAACTATTTGTGCTTTTGTTGTTGCTGACACTGCCGTGGCTCGTGTAAGGTTTGTGGTGTGATGTGACAAGGAGAATTATTTTATCTTGTGGCGGAGTGGTTAGCATCACCAGTTAGCCGTTAGCCGTGGTATTTGGATTAGACAGGAGCTGACAGCTAATGAGGGAATCGTTGCTTTATCAACGTTAGCCCGTGGTAACAAAACACCAGGAGAACAATGCTGCGCTCCACACCTCGGGCCAAAGTATTGTGTTTTATTTCGTTCAAATAACGTAATTGCTTCAGTTACACGTGACTTTAAATCAGGACAGGAAGGATGCTGGTGTTGAAACCCCTGGCTGCTTCTGCTGTCACAAGACACGCAGGATAAACTGTTGTGACCAGTCTTGCATCCCACCTGGCTGAGTGACAGTATTCCTCTGGTCGAATCTGCAGAAACGTTTTTATATTTAGATTTAAAATAAATAATTACCCCTGTTTCATGCTATGCGCCATTGTAAAACCTCTGGTAGATTTAAACAGGATAAAACTAGTCTTTATTGTATGTAAGTGTATTATAACTTATAGCAGGGGTAGGCGATCCAGCATGTTTTAGCTGTTTCCCTTTTCAACACACCTGATTTTAATCAGTCGTTGATTAACAAGTGTTTATAGAGATTGAAAACTTGGTTAACGCGTGATTCAGCCATTGAACTAGGTGTGTTGGAGCAGGGAAACAAGTAAAACATGCTGGATAGTGACACTCGAATTGTACAAGACTTGGTCAGTCCGTGATTTGACCTGCAACAAAAAGATTGCAGGTCAAATACATGCATGTGTGTTGTCCCCTCAGAGTGGATTCTTCCTGTGTTTATCTTGCAAACATCAGATGTATTACACATTTTGAACTGACACAGATCACTTGATTTTTATTTTTTAGAGGATGAACTTGAACCACAAAACTGGAAGTGAGTGGAAATCCTGAAAAGCCCTTTGTATAAATATCAACTTGTGGTTTTACTAATAGACACACTTAAAAAATGGGTATTTGCTGGTGGCATATTAGCCATTTGTTTTAAACCAGATAAATATTTTGGTTATATTCTCATACTCAAACAACTCTTTGTTGTGTAGAAAAGTTTCTCTGGATAGTGTTTTTTTACATTCACGTTTATTCAAAGTATGTTGAGCTGTAGGTTTTATCATGGAATGCAAATCATGTCTTCATTTTTTTTTCATTTCAGACAAAATACACTCTGATTGATGAGCAGGACATACCACTTGTGGAAAACTATGCCTTTGAGGTAAACTATTAGAATTTTTTGTACCACGTTTCCCACATTTATCACTGTAACCACAGCCAAGAAGTTTGAAATGGCTCCAATTTTCCTCCATTTTTAGGCACGCATGGAGGTAGATGCAGATGGCAATGGTGCTAAGATCTTTGCTTATGCTTTTGACATCGGAAAGGGCCGCTGGGCAGGAAGACCTCTGCATGAGCTGCTCTGGTAAGTCTTTTGTTTTATACAAAACAAGATAAACGTGTTCTCTGTGGGCACAAACAGATAGTTAACATTATCTCTTATGTTTTCAATCTTTTTCCTTGACTTTTAGTGGGAAAAGCCTTGAACCTGAAAGATTGATAAGAACGTCTGAAAAGAGAAACTGATTCCGCATACGCAAGGGGAAAAAAATCGTAAATGCTAAAAAAAATGCAGCAAAATTGAAATAAATCCTATGGGAAAGTTTTAGCTTGAAAAGTCTTAAAGATGAATGTATTTAAGCCACTTTGCAGCAAATAGTAAAATCATCCTTGTTCTCCATTAGGTGTATCTGTAGGCTTAAAAAACAAGAAATGTCCCCTGGAGGGCGGGGTTGGCTGCATGTTTAAATAAATCTTCAGTAACTCTGAATGAACCAGTTCTTGATTTCTTTGCCTTTAACCAGGGAGAAGCACAGAGGAGGCATTGCTCCTAGTTTTCAAGTTATTCACATCAACTCTGTAACCGTCGACAACCGGTTAGACAACCTTCGACTGGTGCCGGTGGGCTGGAGCCCCAAGCCGGAGGAGATTTCCAGCAAACAGAGGTGAGACCACTTAAGAGCTCTGCCTAAAGGCGCAGGGGCAAAAATACAAAATATTCCTCCTGAGCGTACTTCAGTAGCTGAGAGTGAGTGGATTCTAGCAGTATGGTGGACAATCACTGATGTCTTCTGTGTTTTTTTTTTATCCTAGAGAGCAGTCTCTGTACTGGCTGGCCATCCAGCAGGTCCCAGCCGACCCGGTGGAGGAGCAGTACCTGGAGCTAAGCCGCACACGCTACTACAATGCTAACGGGGAGCTAGTGGAGGAAGAGGAGTGCTCCTGCACCTACTACGAGTGTCATTACCCCCCCTGTTCACTAATTGAGAGGAGGGTATGTACTGAAACTTCCATTATTGATTTAAAAAATAAAACTTGGCTCTAATTCATTTAGCAGGACCATCAAAACTCAATGATCTCATCTCTCCACAGCTGCGAGAGTTTAACATCTGTGGTCGCTGCCAGGTAGCGCGCTACTGTGGCTCCCAGTGCCAGCAGAGGGACTGGCCCGCCCACAAGAAGCAGTGCCGCGAGCGCAAACGGGTACTGGCCCTCGAGTCAGAACCCGAACGATGATCAGCCCTCCACCTGGACAGCAGGAGGAGGGCGGATGGGGTGGAAAGGGTTAGATTTATGGGAAGGGAGCAGGGAGGGGTGGGGTTGGGAAACTTGCTGACAAGAGACTAATGACAGAGGACAATGTTGATTGACTTACAGATCAGGGGGTAAGAACATGGAGGAGGGGAAGGAGAACGACACAAAGACATCTGCCACTTCCCAGAACTCGTGACTCTCCATAGCTTGCTTTTTTTGTGGATGGCGAGAAGAGTGTATTTTTATTTTTTGTCTTTATTTGTCTCGAGGACGGAGAACCTCGAGCTCAACCTGCTGCTATGGTTTTGTAAGTCGGGGCGGGGCAGTTGTCTCGTTGATGGACTGAACAAGCTTCTTTGGACCACAAGCGAACAGAAACGTTCTTGTCATCCACTTTTCGTTCCTCCACCCTGCTGCTGGGTGTCACGACGTCTGCGCTAACGGGACCTCGGGGCTACAGTACCCGTCGCTCGGCTGGTACCAACGGGACACGGACCTTTTCACTGTATCGCTCCCTCTCTGACCTCTCTGTGTTCACGTCATCGACACCTTGTCCGCCTTCCTGTTTCGTCGTATTCCCCACACATCAGGTTTCACTGATTGGATCACACTACCAGTATTGTGTGTGTGTGTGCGTGAGTGTGTGTGCGTGAGTGTGTGTGTGTGTCTGCACTGCCAACGTGTGCTGAAGGACATTAAAATGGTCAACATGGTTTATGGCTTAGGCTAATGTATATTACCCAGTTTTAAATGTCCTTTATTTAATCAGAAATTGGTGGTTTCAAATATTTTCACTGTTAAATGATAAATTAGCTGCCAAATAAAGGCTTAATTTTGTACTAGACTCTTTTTGGGGGGATTATTTTACTTCCGATTGGTTTGATTAGGCTTGTGTTGACTTCTCCTGTAAAAAAGCTGCATCTGTTGCGTATTTAATTACCAGAGGTCTTCTGTTTGTATTTAAAATCCTGATTTTACTTTGACAGGCCTTTTCATTTCCCCGTTGAAATATAGCACTGAAGGCAGGAGAAACAACTGTGATTTTTCATGTTGTCATGACGAACTTTGCCGATGATCCCACACAAAATGTTAGAAGTATCTCTACCAAAGTCTGCTCTTAGCGTCTGTAGCTCGACACTCCTGCTAACTGGTTTGAATCCCTTCAGTCTGCTGGTTTTTGACCTCACCTGTTGTTTTGTTTTTACAGGTTCATGATCTGTATTTGTTTGTCAGGAAAGGGTTCCTTGGGTGAGAGTTTGCTCAAAGCGTTGTTATTTTTAAAGAAATTCTATCAATGGAGCTATATTTATTTAAAACATTTGATTGTGAAACGTTTTCTTGGTAATATTTGAAGGTTAACGTTATTAGAAGTGATCGTAATGCTGGCGGGGCGGGGTGTGGACTGAACATTTCTTCCCTGATACTTGATTTATTTTGTACTTCCCTGATCCTGAATGAGTCCTCCTCACTGTTTGCCTTCTAGTTTTCCAGGAAAACTCTGCACACCGTTATCGTCACTGAAATCTTCCATGCGAGGGATGTCTTGGTGTGGAAAATCCTAATTTTCCCACACAAAAATTATATTTTTGAAAAGTGCTTGCATTAACTTGCACACATTTGTTTCCTGAATTACAAAAACAACCTGAAATTGTCAGCCTTATCCTCATTTCTTCCTCGTATTTCCTGCAGTAAACACACTTCCTCTGTGTTTTTAGATGAGGAGTCCAGAAACGTACGCATGTATCCCGCGTGTACATGCCACTTGTTTTCTTCTGTGTGTGTGTGTTAACGGGTTTCAGCGCTGCACTAAAATCTGGTTCCTGTGTTGGCGTTCTTGTTACCGTTGGGTTGAAGGGAGGGGGCATCATTTTTGGACAGAGTGTACAGATTGTGTCTAAAAATGTGTTTTGTAAGATTATAAGCATTAATCACCTAGAAATAAAGAGCTACACTATGTGAATGGAAATATATTTGGGGATAACTGACAGTTGCTTTTTTTCCATTGTAAAAATGATAATAAAACGAAATAAACCTCGTAATGTTGCAGTTGGCTCAGTTTGAATGCAGCTGGTTCATGAAGACGTGAGAACTGATGAGTTTTTTTACAGAAATCTAAGAAAAACTGAACAGCAGCCTTGAACAAACTTCTGAGAAAATATTATGAAATCTTCACTTGTTTATTCAGTTTTTTAGGACTAAGCCATGGGGGGGGGGGGGGAGTCCCAAATAAACTGTTCTGGGATAAAACATGTAATATGGATAAATCTGAAACAAAGGCCTTGCATGCATTTCTAGAGGTAGTGCATCTCATCTGACATTTATTACCAACATTTTAGATCATTTTATGTTTAAGTGAAGGAGTTGCTTGTTTTGGTCAAATCTCAAAAATAAAGTTGTGCATCCCACGGTGTTGCACGATCTTGCAAGATCTGTCAGCACTCCCAGTGGCGCCCCCAAGGGGTGGCCATGACCACCCCTAGAAAATTGTTGGCCCCCCCAGGGAAGACCAGTGTTGAAACATCATTTAATGTTCACTCAGACCATAAATTCATCTTATTTATTCAAGACATAAATGTAAAAAACAATAAAAAAAATTATGCAATTAATGAGTAAATAAATCATCAGAATTTTTACATATTTATTTATGTTTCTGCTGCTCACCATTTTCAAAAAAGTTTATATCCACATTTTTTGTGAAGACAGCAACAGGTGAACTAAATTTTAAATAACATTTCAAATAACTATAATGTAATTTTCTGAAATGTTTGTGTTTCTCAATTTTGAGTTAAGTGTTTGGAATGCATATTGTTTTTTAATTCAAAAGAATAAAGGAGCATGCAATGCATCGCCACAGGCTAAACTCTCCCAGAGTTACCACAAGGATCCTTTTGGTGCGCCACCCCAAAATTTTCTTTGGCCCCGTCTGGCCACCCTTATCAAAATTTTCTGGAGGCGCCCCTGAGCACTCCTGGGTGGAGAGCGACCGATATGGGTTCTTCTATGGCTGATACTGATGCCGATGGCCGATTGTAATGGCTGATATCTAAAATCTCACTAATAGTGGATAAACAACAATTCTGAACCCAAATCAGTTTTTTGACAGTGGTGTGTCCAGACCTTTTAAAATGGGGTGGCCCACCCCTTGTTTATGCATGGGTGGCACCTATAGTTATGCTTTTTATTTTGAAAAGGGGAAGTTGTCACCCCTTACAAAATAATTTGTTTTTGCATGCTAGTGAATATCTTCTTTTTCTGTGGTGCATTATCGCCACCAACTGAAGTGTAGTGTCAACCAGAACTATATATTTGTCAATATGAAAGAAAAAAAGAAAATATAATAATACACCAATATTAAAGGTGTATGCCGCCATCTACTGTTTTTGGGGTTTTTAACCTAAAGCCTTTTGTGGACAATGTAAAGTAAATTTAAATGGAACTCAGGGGGGTGGCACCTGGGGTGGCCAATCAGATTCTAAGGGTGGCATGTGCTACCCCAGGACACTCCCTGGACACGCCCCTGGTTTTTGAACTCTGAATTTAACCAAATCTTGAATTTTGGTAGCCTAGTGAACTAGACCAATTCTTGCTTTGCAGAGTTTCGTCTAGGCACGCTTCATTGGAACCCTCGCAGCCCAAACCACTGCTGTGTCTATCCAATCACAACTCGCTATAGTTTTGGTTGGGCCAATCACAGCGCTCTATATCATGGGCCAATCACAGAGCGGGAGTAGCCGATGACGTCAGCGCTGCGGCCGCGAACCCAAGCAACATGGCGGCAACTCGGAAAACACGTTCGTTTGAAACGGCTTTGTCATCAACATTGGATTATTTAGACTCCAACGTGCGTAAGTCTGTCTGATATACTTAGCGGCTTCGTATTTTTATCAGACAAAGTAGTGCAATGTTAGCCTGGCAAGCCATCCTATATATGTGAATATATAGTCTGGCCACGAACCATTGACGGCTCTCAGTCGTGAGGCGGGATCTACGGTTGTCTTTCAAAATGTCAGCACGCAATTGGATAGCGCTAGGACCAATCAGAGTAACGAACAACGTGACGTAATCACAGCGATGGAAAAGCGGGACCCACTAATGGCGTCAATGATTTCTGTCGTTTTTGTATGAAAAACATGTGAATATCAGGTGTACTGGGACATTGCACTACTTTGTTTGATAAAAATAAGAAGCCGCTAAGTATAGCCGACAGACTTACGCACGTTGGAGTCTAAATAATCCAATGTTGATGACAAAGCCGTTTCAAAAGAACGTGGCTCCGGCGCTGCCGCCATGTTGCTTGGGTTCGCGGCCGCAGCGCTGACGTCATCGGCTACTCCCGCTCTGTGATTGGCCCACAATATAGAGCGCTGTGATTGGCCCAACCAAAACTATAGCGAGTTGTGATTGGATAGACACAGCAGTGGTTTGGGCTGCGAGGTTTCCAATGAAGCGTGCCTAGACCAAACTCTGCAAAGCAAGAATTGGTCTAGTTCACTAGGCTAGTGCAATATCCCAGTACACCTGATATTCGCGTGTTTTTCATACAAAAACGACAGAAATCATTGAAGCTAGACGCTATTAAAGCCTCCCGCTTTTCCGTCGCTGTGATTACGTCATGTTGTTCGTCACTCTGATTGGTCCTAGCGCTATCCAATTGCGTGCTGACATTTTGAAAGACAACCGTAGATCCCGCCTCACGACTGAGAGCCGTCAATGGTTCGTGGCCAGACTATATATACACATATATAGGATGGCTTGCCAGGCTAGAATTTTGGGGCAGCAGTAGCTCAGGAGGTAGAGCGGGTTGTCCAGTAATCAAAAGGTTGCAGGTTCGATCCCGGCACCCCCCATAGAATGCTGCTGTTGTGTCCTCGGGCAAGACACTTAACCCGGCTTGCCTGCTGGTGGCGGTCAGAGGGACCGGTGGTGCCAGTGCACGGCAGGCCTCGCCTCTGTCAGTGCATCCCAGGGCAGCTGTGGCTACATTGTAGCTCATCCCCACCAGCATGTGAATGTGTGTGTGTGAATGGGTGGATGACTGATTGTGTTGTGAAGCGCCTTGGGGGGTTGTAGAACCCTAAAAAGGCACTATACAAATACAGGCCATTTACCATTTTACCAATCCAAGGAGTTATAACCAATTCTGTATTAATATTCAAACAAAAACTAGACAGGACAGTTCTCGAAAGATGACCAGTGAGCCGACACCGGAGCTTAGCTAAAATTTGCTTTGCGCGTACATGGTGCATTACAACAATAAAGCATTGGAGTGCCCTTTCAGGCGAAAGCAAGGAAATGACGTGGACGTGAGGCTTAATCAAAAATGTTTATTTAAGACTTATCTACTACTTTTCCAAACTATATCCAGAACAAATATGTTATAAATTTACTGTAGATGTTTGCAGCCTCACACTTCCACGTCATTTCCTTGTTTTCGCCTGAAAGGACGCGCCAGTGCCTTATTACCATAATGCACCATGTACGTGCGACGCAAATTTTAGCTAAGCTCCAGAGTCGGCTGGCTTGACTGCGGTAATCTTTGGCAACAAGCGGAGCCAGCTAGTATGTCAAACTTTTTCCAAATCCAGTTGGTAGCACAACGCAAACATCTTTCTTTAGAAGAAAGGCTTTTAGCGCTTCTTGTTGTTGTGGTTAGACATGTCCAAGTCATTTAGAACAGAGGAAAGAGCTGGAGCGAACTGCACTTCAGACGCTATCTTCATTGTTTATGAGAAACTGAGGTACACTGCTCAGTGCTGATTGGCTCGGTTATTTGAATGAGAGCGTTACCAGGCCCTTTGCTGCTTTGCTTCCCAGGCATTGGCATGGCTGGCTAGACTATACAGTAGCACCAACCGGTGTACTATTGAAAATAGTTCAGCTTACCTGTTGGGATTTTCTATTTAATTTCTATTTTTTTGTTATATTTTAATTATCATGCCACACCATATGTCTGACTTTGTGAAAAAGCATAATAAAATGTGTTTTATAGTTGGGTAAGCACGTTCTTCAGTAGAAATAAATGCACTGGGGGCGAATGAAGACCCATCCAAGATGGCGACCCGCTGCAAGTATACGTTGCGTCGTGATGTCTGTGTTCCAAAAGACGCGACGGGGCCAGATGCGGAAGTGTCATTACATTACACACAGGAGAGTTATGTACGCTGTGGATTTGAGTAACATTTTTACTCTCAATAATTAAACCTTCAACATTATAAACCCTGACAGCATGGTCAACATCGGTATTAGGAAAGTAGACGACGCCATTGCAGCGAAACACCCGGTGAGGATGTTGTTTTTGTTGTTTCTATCTTTTAGAGGACATGTATTAAAAAGAATATTCAGTAGTTGCACACATATTCATGTGTGTTAATACTTTAAATGGGCATGTTTAAAAGGCTTATTGACGAAGTGAAATCTGATTTTCTGTTTTTGTTTTGTCTCCCAGGGCTTACAGAGCTACGCTGCCTGTCAGTCTCACGCCTTTATGAAGGGGACTGGCAGCTTTATTCTGGGTAATTGGTTTTATTACTAATTAAAATTAGCCTAGTGAACTAGACCAAACTCTTGCTTTGCATAGTTTAGGATGGCTTGCCAGGCTAAATTTAAATCACAAAAAAACAAACAAACAAACAAAAAAAACATTCTTCTTTCACTGTAAATACACAAAATGTAGTGTAAATTAATATATACGGATTTATTGTTTATTTTAAAAACGTATTTCTACTGCTGGAAAAATATTTCTTGTTTTTGTTCATAGGTCATAATTATTAAAGGAAAACAAAACATTTTGAACCGATCTAAACCACAAGAGGGAGCTGTGATGCTTAAATGTAAAATCCCTGGACATTTTTAGAATTACCTCTCTTCAAGCTTCAGTCTTTGTTCACTTTTGTCTTTTAGAGTAAAGAAAAACACAACTTTTGATACTAAGTTATTCAATGTATCACCTGTATTTTGACTTAAATAAAACACTACAAATATATTAAGTCAAATGTAATTAGTTATTTTTAATAATTTACAATATTTATAAATATTATTATTGAAAAATGCAATTTTTTTCTGCAATTAGAGGGGAGCATTTTCAGACATTCAGACACTGTTTCACATTACTGATCTCCAGGAAACACATTAGTTGTCATTTCTTTATTTTGACAGTCTTCTACTGAAAACGATTACAAAACTTTAACATTTTCAGCAATAAGTCTGGGAAATGAGTTTATTTGTTCTCAGTTAAATACATCTAAAATGTGGAGTAAATAGAATTAAAGTAGATCAAGGAAGAGGCCAAAATAAATTTAAATAGAAAACAGACTTAATTGAAATTGTGAACTGCAGAAATAAATCAAATCCAAACAAACAAACAGGCATAAACAGGAGTCAGTCATTTTAATGTATGACCATTAAGATCAATGCACTAAAAGCTGGTGCAAAAAGTGAAAAATTGTGGGAATTGCATGCAATGATATGAAAAATAAAATAATTTCACTACAATTTTTAAAAGTCTATCAATGTACTTCTGAAATAATCGCTATCAAATAATTTATTTTTAAAAATCGTCTTAATAAATCATATTTGAATTGTAAAACCAACTATTACCTGTTATAAACCTTTCAGATGTGTGATTGTGTTGCTGTTGCAGGTGTTGCAGGGTTTTTTGCCATTCAGACGGCTCTACAGAAGAAACTCCCTTATCCCCTTCAGTGGAATCTACTTATTTCAATAGGTAACAAGGGAAAGATTTAAAGTAACAACAGATAGTTTTTTAAACTTTAGGCTAGAGCTTTAACATTGATCTCAGTGATTGTTGAGTTAGAAACTTGACCAGTTTCATATTTGACACCACTCTGCAGCCCTCTGCTGGCCAGATACTGCATTAGATAGTTTTGTGGAGCGGGTAGGTGTCCTAGGGGGCGCTCTTATTACCTGCTTTACGACTGTTACATGTAATGCGAGCGGTTAGCATTTTCAGTTTGCCAATCGTCAATAAAAAGCACAAGAAGAAGAAAAAGTAGAAGTTTGTTTTTTCTTTTGGCATCATGGTGGAGCCTGGAAGTAAATGTAGCAGAGTAATGTCTTTGGAGGCGAAACAAAGAGCTAAAACCAGAGTGAACATCGATGCGGCCTACGCTAGTTTGAGGGAGCTAAAGGAGGATACAAAATCATGGACTGATGGTGACCTGGCTTTGTTGCTAAGTTGTAATATTTTTTGTCCAACAGTGTGGATCTTTTCACTTCGTGGTTTATTTTAGTATTAGTTGCCTCAAGTGTTAGCTTGTTGTTAGCGCTAGCTATAGCAGGGTTGTTTACGGTAGTTGTAATTCCACTTTCAACCAATAGGGCGGAGGAGCAGGAAACTGCTCACTGTTACTTTACAGTACAGTGGAAAAACACGGGAGATAGCCTTGTTTTATTATTGTAACCTATTGTGTGTCTGCTTTTAGTGGCCTCATCGATCGGCAGTTATGCAGTGACTCGCTGGGAAACACAGAAATGCTCAGACTTGTGGATGTTGCTTGAAACAGGAAAAGTCCCAGAGAGATCCCAACCTCCAGGTGGGACTGTCTTCTTTTACTCTCATGATGCACAATGAAAAACAATAATTCTGTTCATGTAAATAGATTTTTAGTTCCTAGACTATTTATTTGAGCTAATTTATCAATGCACATTCTGTTCATCTATGGATGTGTAATTTCTTCTTTTTCTGTGTCTTTCAGTAATTCAATCAGAGGACTCAAAAGGACCCCAGAAGACAAAATATGGAGATGTAATGGAGTAAAAAAATATTCAATCCATCCTCTATACTGAGTGTTTCCTAGAAAATATACAAAACCTGACTTAAATACATGCACTCTATTTATTTGAAGCATTTATTTTTTTCTTTTTGCGTAATTTCATTTTCTGATTTGGGACTTTTTGGAGCTTTTGGATTTCATAACGGCATTAACACGGATTTAAATGGAATAACGTGTTCCCTACATCGCAGGTCAGGAATTAATTTGGGTCTTTAGCAGGAATCTGATGCTAAGCTGGTAATCTGGTGTTATTGTTTGGAGATGATGGTTTGTCATGCTACAGAATTAACTCTGCAGCCAAAACCAGCCGCTGGTTGCTGCTGTGGAATGACGGGATGGATTGAGACGTGTAGCCAGTTAATGATCAGCGTGTGTTTTAAAACAGAAGATTTGGTAAAAGATTAAATCAAAGGAGAAGTGTGGAACAATTCTCTGAAACCAGTTTACATAATTTTCTTGCAGCCAGTGAAATCTAATCCAGCTGTGCAGTAGACCTGTATCAAACTCTATTAAGAGGGATTGCAGCTTCTTTATGTGTTTACAACTTGGCATGAAGAAAATGACAAAGGTTATAGAAGAAATCTGAACAAAAGTTTGTATTTGCCATTTTAAATCTGGACTTTCTGCATCCTGCTGATAGATTTAGAATTTTACTGATGAGTAAATTAGGCGCAAACATGGACAACCTAAGTCTTGGGTTTCATTTTAGTGAAAGAAAATGATGCAAATAATGCATTTCCTTTTTAAAAAAATGATAAATCAACATAGAAAGTAGGAAAAAACATATCCTAAAAATGATAAAGCCACAAATTACTAGTGATGGGACTTATGGCTCTTTGAAGGGGGCCATTTGTTGAGAGCCGTTTATCTCCATCGAAGAGCCGTTTAAAAGATTTGATTCGTTTGTGAACGTCACATCACTAGAAATTACTCAATAGGGTGAATGTCTGGTTCACTTGTTTAATCAATACATTTGCAGTGGTCTCTGGTTGGAATGAATGCCTTGCAAGCCTTAGTTGGGGCAAAAAAAGCCCCGAAACATTTGGATCAGCACCGACAAGTCTTCTGCAGCAGATATTGGCAGAACACTGCAGGATTTGGAGTCCTATTTTCTGATATTTGGACTTCTTGCCTCAGACTGGATAACAGCAACGTGACTCTACCACTGACTTGCAACATTGACGTTTTATCTCCACAAATAACACAAGCCTGGAGGACTTTGTCTGTGTGGAGGTGTTGCTAATGCTAACAATTAGCTTTTACTAGTCAGGATGTTGTCTGCAGATTCCTGAACGTTAAACCAACAACAGCCTTCCCTGTCGCAGGTAGATCGGTGAATTCATGAATGCTAAGTGACAGTGACATAGATCTGTTAGGCTGATGAATGAATGAAGGAATGAATAAATGCACAAAATGTCCCAAAACTTAATATTCACACCGACTCCCAATAAAATACAGAGAAAAGCTGCAGATCTGTTCCTCAGATTTAGCTTTGTACATCCATCTCTGTAAAGAATCAAACATCAGAGCCATGTAAAAACACAAGCCTGAAGGTAGATGTTATCACGTTTTTGGCATTAAACCAAGAGTAGGTTCTTTGAGATTATAAAGAAATGTCAAGATTTTTGTCTCAAAGCTACAGGATGTGTTTCTTTTTTCATTTTTAATCAGAAGGTGAGACTTTTTATAAATGTGGTTGGAAACATTCCTGGGAGCAATGTAAAAAATAGTGATTTACATTTGGCTGTTCTAAACAGCACTCCGCTCTATTTCAGATAGCTGAATGTGTTTCCACATGAAGGTATTAGTAGAATAAACTCTGCACCATGCAGTGCTGATTCAGTGAAACAATAGAGCCTTTCAAGCATACTTTAACATCTCGAGTGAATGCAACCAAAGTCCAAACTACTGGACACAAAACTCCCTCCATGCTGTGGCAAATTAAATGAGAGATTTTAAAATAATATTTATAGGAAACCTATATTAAGATTTTTTTTTTCTCCTTTATCCCTGTCAGGTTTAAGTCCACCCCCTCCTTTAATTCCTCCCGCACTCGTCCTCCCACTGCAATTCAAATCTGATTGAACACCTCTGGGATATGAAGGTTTTGGAAGTGGCTGTCTTTGTCTTTCTGCATCCTAAAACAGAACTCATGAACTGAATGAGCTCTCAAATCCTTTGTCACTTGCACACTGATACCGCTGAAGGGTGAGACGTAGAGAAACTGATTGGAGAAGATGAGGGAAGAGGCAGAGAAGGGGATCAGTGAGCATGTCCTAAACAAATGGCAGAATGGTGTGCCCTTTTGGTATGTTTGGCATGTGTGACAGGGCCTGGCACGTTCGCTAAGCCAACAGTGTGTGCCTGGCTGTGTGTTCTTTGTGTTACAGTCAAAGCAGAGGATTTCTGCAACAATATATAAAAGGAAGCGCAGGGAAATGTGTGTGTCAATTTACTGTGTGTTATGTAATGAGTAGGGCGAATGGATGTAAGAAATATCTATACACTGAAATATCACGATATATTTGGTGCTATGATACTTAATTGATATTGAAAAGCATCAATTGTTATTGAGATCTTTTTATGCAAATATTTGCTGCATTTCTTTTGTGTGGCGCAATTCATACTCCGACTGCTAGGTGGCAGCAGTTTGTACCGCCTTCATTCTGATGGAACGCAATCTCGTGCAATAACACTGGATGTGTCTTGGAAGTGTCTGAACGGAGTTTTCCAATCAAATTCAGTCTTAAAATTTTGCTTTTAAACTCACAATACATCGTATTGTCTCCCCTGTATTGTGATATATATTGTGTTGCCAGAAGAAGCTGAAAGCCACGCCTCATTCCACACATGTGCAGGGAAAGCGACTTTTGCAGAAGGACTTTTAAACTGTTTAAATTTTCTTTGAGAAGTAAAAGGCAGTCGAGGAATCGGTAACTTTGGTACTTATTTTGGGTCCTCCATTGCAAACTTCTGTCTTCTTCTTCTTGGTTAGTGTGCTAAGCTAACTGATCAACATTCAAGGCTCATGTAAATTATAGGGAGCCTAAGTCTCCTCATGGGTCCCCGGAACAAAGAAAAAATGAATGAACGTGAATGGGGCTATAAAAGCTATTTTCTAATTTGCTTTGCCTTACGCCCTGAATCACACAGATGTTGTACTTCAATTTAAATTAAAAGAAATTATGTGAGTTTTGACTATGGCTGTCACATACTTTGAGGTTTATTAGCTTGTAAAGATTCATAAATAAAAAGACTACAAATCAGATGTCGCATATATGACATCACCACAGAATCTCCTCCCCCAGCGTAGCTGCTATTTACCACATGGCCAGATTTATAGTGGTAAGCTAATCTTCTCTTCTTTGTGTCTGGTTCGCTGAGGTCAATTTGGTGAGACGAACATCTGTAGTTCTATATGTCTTTTCATACAAAACCTAAAATAACTTTTGTCGCCGTTCGAAAATAAGCCCTTTCATGGCATCAAAATGTGTCTTTAAAATTCACAGATATCATATGTGAAATCCATGGCACATATCAAACGGGATTAGAAAATAGCTTTTATAGCCCCATTGACTTGCATTCATTTTTCTTATTTCCAGGGACCCATGGCCCAGAAGTAGATGGGTGTGATTTAGGCTCCATATTCATTTTGCTGTATAGAGGCCAGGGGAGGGAATTAGGGGAAATATAAAATCTGAAAGATTACATTCTTTATATCATAGGGTCAGAAAGTCAAATTTAAGCAATTTTAAGTTACTTTAAAAAAAACATGTTCCCCAGCTTTAAGCTGTTGCAGCTTGCAGCCATGCACACTCCCCTTAAATTAATGTGTCATCAAGAACTTATATGATTGACAAACTGGAGTGTATTTCTATTATTGCTTGGGATTTTTTTGAAAAGTCTGGTCTGACAAGCATGCTAACGTAAAACTGGATTGTGTAATAATTACAAGAAACTCTTTGTGACAGCTTGACAGTGTCTTTGAGGTAAATTGCCACCGGTACAGTCTTCACAGATGACGACTGAATAAGAGTTCATGTCTAGGCAGGTCAGAGTTAACTGTGCAGAGGTTGAGTTTCACGTGACTCATAGAAGTTGGACGTAGGATCGGAAAGCTGAATTTGATGCATAATGAAAGGTCATGTTTAATAGTAAAAAAAAAACAGTATAAATTGGAGCAATCTCTTAATGCAAAATAAAATGAGGTCTTTATTTAAATATAAAACAACCAAAAGTAGCATTTAATTTGGTTTTAGATGCACATTATGAGTAACTAATATACGGGAAAGGTGAAACTAAAAAAGTTGCATCTTTTTGTAGGGCAAAATATTTATGTAGCTTCTACAATCAGAAAAGTGAGAACACAGTTACATATGGTTGGAAACCACTGTGAAAATAAAAAAAACTGAGTAAAAATATTGTCACAATAATATTATTTTCCACATTTGTTATGAATGTGTGTAGAGGGGGGCATAGGGTGACACGGGCCCTTTTTATTAAGCAGATGGATTTAATAACACACTGGGTTTATGAATAACGTCTCTGAGGCGTCGTAATAACAAAAGCACAACTCAAACTGGACCCTACCTCAGCTCGCAACCAATCAGCGCTGAGCTCGCTCACACCTCAGCCAATGGCTGAGCCCGGCGGGCCTCTCGCGCACGGCCGTTTGAAGGGCGGTCCTGAGCAGCATACGGAAAGTATGGATCACAGCGCTGCGGAGTTCTGATGAAGAGGTACGACAGTTTATCGGGATTTTTGTTCAGAGAACTTCATAAAAGTGTGTTTTTGTGATTTATTCTATAAAAAAAGTTTGAAGTATTTGTTTAAACTCCGCACTGCTACATAGTAAATTTTAGTGTGGTTTTTGAATGCTTAACTTGTCCACACCTTAATGGCTTTGATAGCGACGGACCAGAGCTGTAACCCGAACGGGACCTCGGTGATTTATAAGCGAGTTGGGTCAAGAAGAGGAGTAATTCGAGGACCTGTGGACGGCTTTAAAACGAAAGAAATGCAGCCCAAAGACGCGGAGTATTCAACAGACGGGCTGCCCAAAGCTTTCCTACATAGTTTAAGGACCCTTTTTGACATCTTGGACGACACTGGACGAGGCTATGTTCACATCTCGGAGATCGAGAGTCGTTGGCAGGGCGCGGACACCAGTGACCTGCCCGGCGGGGTGTTGGGCTGCCTCAGGAGGGTCACCCCACCGCATGGTTGCCTTACCTTTGAGCGGTTCGTGGCCGGGCTGCGGTACTCCATGCTTAACCCGGAGAATAGTTACCACTTCAAGGCCCAGGCTGCTGTGCACCCACAGCCCCAGAAACCAGCCCCGCTGTCCACATGTCCACCACGGGTGGAGAACAAGGTCCGTCCGCTGGGACCGAGCAACGTGACGAACACCCAGCAGCAGCACCGGGCATCCTCTCTCCACAGCCGGGGCAGGCAGGAGGATGGGTCCGCGTATCCCACGTGTGAACAGGCACGGTTCGGCTTCCAGAGGTCTGGTCGGAGTTTGGAACGGATCCCCGCTTCTCCAGAGAACGGAGGCTACCGAACCGAACCGGGCCATCCCAGCAACCCAACACAGCCGCAGCAGAACAGGATCAGGGCGATTGAGTCGCTTGCACTGGAGTCCCCGCAGCTCCACGAGCCATGTAAGTGTCTCTTTAGCAAAAAGTTAGACCTGCAGGTATTTAAGTCACATGACTTCTAATAAACATTACTCAAAACAGTCATTCTTTTATATATGTATGCAATTCTCCAGCTTTTACTTTTTGAGTTAGAAATGTAACAATATTGTCCTCCTTTATTTATTGCAATTAAAATGACATGTGATTTTTCTTAGGATTTAAATGCACTTAAACTAGTGACGTTAAAGGCTCCTTTTCTTTGTGCATGAGGGAACTGGCACCAGTGAGCTCTTACCACCTTCCATTCTCTTTTATGGTCTAATTGGATGCACTGAACCATGATGTCCACACACAAGTGCACAATATCTGCAGTGTTTTTGCATACCAGCATTAGTTCACACAGCTGGAGGTTGTGGCGGTTTAAAAATAGTCACAATGAAGGAAGAGAGTCCTTAACTGAATCTCAGTGAGGCTCAGTAGGAGTGATATGTAGGGGTTTGACAGCACACTTTCTCAGTATTACATCACAATTTAAACAGGGCCTAGTTAAAGGCCCCAGTTGAATAATTGCTGTTTTTAACCCCAGGCGAGGTCAGAGATCATGTCATGAGTTGAGGGTTTTCCTTTAGGAGAAAGTGCTCAGTCCACCATACCGTTACTGAGTGATGATCATTTCCTCCAGATTTAGCTCCAAGGGGCTCCGCTGCCCCGCTGTCATCTTGCTTATGTATGCAGACCGCTGTTTTTCTGTTTTGCTGTCACAGTCCCTTTTTTCCCTGTCCCTCACATACAATTATCTCAGCCAGAGTTTGTCCAAGTTTGACTCATCTTCATGAAGCCAGGCCTGTCTGGGGTTATAATAATACACGTTCTCTCGCTATCTCTGTCCAGCCCTCGGGGCTTTCACTGCTGAAACCACGTGTACTCAGGCTAATGTTGGTTTTCACTCACATATAAGGAGACAGGAGCAGTAAACTGTCATTTTAGTGAGACTGGAGCCAAATTCTTTGTGTGTGTGTGTGTGTGTGTGTGTGTGTGTGTGTGTGTGTGTGTGTGTGTGTGTGTGTAATGCATGTGGCAAATAGAGCTCCTGCAAATTTAATTTATTAACCAAGAAAGAAACCAAGAAAAACTAGATTTGGTATATGTCTTCTGACTCGTCATATAATACATGCTTTCACCCTTTCATTCAAGCACAAACTGCTATCTTGAAACGGTCGCCAGCTTCATCTCATCTTTGGAGAAGCAGGATTTGCTACAAGCCTCAGTTTGCATATTTCCATATGAAACCATCATGTATCGGCTTGTTCTGGCCAGCAGTTGTTTGTGTTTTGAGGTTTCTCTATTTCGAACTAACTAGTGGGAATGTTTTAAATGTAATCACCCCACCCCTCCAAATTTGTGGCAGCACTTCTTAAGATAAGCATTTCCTGGTTGCAAATGAGGCTTAGCATCATTAATGCGGTTTACTAGAAGGAAGTCTTCTGCAGACAAGCATGCGGTTCGCTTCTGAAGTTTTAGAGTAAATATTGAACTGACATCAATGTGCACTTTATTAGTTTAAGTGCTATGGCTATAAAACTGACTGTTATAGAATCATAGCGATATAATCTCTCACGTGCTGCCGAACCGTGTTTTAGTCCAGATTAGAGCACACAAGCTGCTGTTGGCTCCTCCCGTCATCAAAACTCCCACAATCACTTTTGCTTTCTCAATGGTTTGCTTTTAGGAAACAGTTGGTGCTGTGCTTCTAAATATACCTCATCAAATACCACAGAATAACACCCAAGATAAATGACACAACTTTACATGCCTGGATACATAGAATAAAATAGAATGCCTTTTATTGTCGCTATAAACAAGTACAATGAGATTAAAAGCAGTTCCTTCAGTGCAGTCAAACACATAAACAATAAAAACAATAAATAAATAAACAAACGGTGCAGTACAGCTTCCTCTACCTACATTCACTTCATCTACAGCAGAACAGTGAAAATATTCAAACTTGACACTAAAAAGAAGAATTTGAACACAACGTGCATATGAAATCTTAATTATATAAGCTAGGATGGTATGAAAAAATGCAGTGCAGTGAAATGCCGGGTCTTTGTGGAGCATAAATACATTTGTTAAAGAAGTGTGGGAAAGTTTTTCTTTTTAAAAACGATGTCTTAAAATAACATCAAAAACAATTTGAACTTTTATTAAATATTTGATGGATTATTGCAGGTTCTTCTGTTGCTGTTACAGACGTGGAATGTTTTATTGTCGGACATGTTTTTAGTTTCGTAAAAAGTAATGTGACACACATCATATTTAATCTACAGATTTTAAATCAGAAAATCAAACCAGAGACAAGTGAATGAAGCAAAGCAGTTATGACCATAACTATACTATACTTCTTAAAAACATACCTGACACATTGAAAGATTATAGCGCCCTCTTGTGGTAAAAATAAACAAACCCAAAATACATCAAGTTAAATATATGTTCTCTTTTCTTTTGTTGCTTAAATTAATATATCTTTAAAAACTCCCATAGTCAATAGATGATGTAAGTATTTAGTGTATATACTGTATATACTATACCACTGGTTTCCAAACCTTTCAGCTTCAGACCTACAAAAAAGCAATTTTCAACACGTGACCCCACATATCTCTGATTTGACAACACAAACATGCTAAAGCTAAATAATTCAGGGCATAGAGAAAGCTGCTTTAGCTCATGTTCACTTGCATACGTTTATGGCAATTTAGCTGAGTTTTTGTAACAATTATGCCAGAAATAAAGCTTTAGCAGTTGTTTTTCAATTTTATATCATTTCTACAGATCATCTCAAGACCCCCTGCATAGTTCTTGGTGACCCACAGTGGGGTCCCTACCCCATCTTTGAGAACCACTGGTCTACACAACCATGTAACAAATTTTTAAGTGGTAATAAAGATTCAAAGCTTTATTGTCATTGGGAAACCTGTTTCCCTTTGCAACTTACATTCTACTTATATTGATGTGATATTGGTAAGAATCGGTTATGGGATATAACGGCGATCTTAATATTGGTTGTCCATATCAGCCCACATTTTCATATCGGTGCATCCCAAGTGCAAAGAATGTGCTACGTTAGCTGATATGTGAAAGAATCAGTAGTTAAAAAGGGATTATACAGATTTTCAATTAATCCCAGTAACAGACAATAGCAGGTTAAAGAAAATGTAGACAGTGAACTTTTAATGTGTAAAGTGGAAATGAAATGTCCATGAGGGATGTTATCGGATCAGGAGTCTGATGGTCGTGGAAAAGAGGGAGTTCTTTGGTCTGCTAGTCCTGGATTTCACACTTCTGTTGGTGTACCTGGGATTACAGGTGTCTTTGTTTGTCATCACTGTTTCATTCAGTTGGAATTCCAGATGAATTATGCTCTTCTCCTTTTGTCTAGGTGCTACAAAATCAGGTTTACCAAGATCTCAGAGTGAATCAGCAACAGGATTTACTGGTGGTTCCAGGAGACACGGGCGCAGTCGGGAAGAGCAGAGGAGGCATACCATTTCCAACGGAGTGGATTATGGGATGGTTGGTGTACGAGCACACGCCCTCACCTTACACAATACCTCGCTGATGTTGTTGTTTTGACACCCGCTGACTGGACGGCAAACTCTTCACCAACTTGTGTTGAAATTCTCAGCAAACTTATTCTTGTGTTTGAAGTCAGACAAAACTGATGTGTGTTTGATGGAGAACAAGAAACCAACCTTAAAAACCTTCTTGTGTTATAAATATCTAAGTGACTTAAAGCAATAATATTTTTATTGTTGAAAAGAATTTTTATATCATTTAGTGGTGAAACAGGTAACATGCCTCTGTGAAGATGTGGATGTTGAAGGTTTTTTTTTTTTCTGAACCTGGATGCATTTCTAGACTTGAAGTACTCCAGATGAGGTTTTAGGTGAGCATGGTGATGGATTTACTGAGTTTTTGAGCAGAAGTTGAGTGTTAAAAGATTTTCTGAGATCTAAAAAGGCCAGTTTGAATCGTAGAAGCTTGACTTTAATGGGACGGAAAGATAAATTTAACTCAATAAGAGGAGAAAACATAACAGAGTAGAACTCCCAGTGCA
Organism: Aphyosemion australe; assembly: GCA_006937985.1. Taxonomy (NCBI): domain Eukaryota; kingdom Metazoa; phylum Chordata; class Actinopteri; order Cyprinodontiformes; family Nothobranchiidae; genus Aphyosemion; species Aphyosemion australe. Next base: position 528,679 of record SSNS01000069.1, on the reverse strand, counting down.
GGCTAGTGCACCTCCTATTGGCCCACACACTCCCCTCCCATCATTTTACCCTCTGCCTGCCCCTCCCACCATCCATGCCTCCTCCTGCTTTTTGTCTCTCCCCCTGCCTCATCATTCCCCACTCTCCCCAGCTCACCTCCTCTCCCTCTTTTCTTTCTGTGTTTGTGTCTCCGTCTATTCACCTCCTGGCCTCTGTGTTTGGAGAGGCTGACTGATCTGATCGACTCCCCTCCTTCTCCCTCCATCCCTGCCCCGTTCCTCCTCCCCCCTTCCCCACGTCCCTCCCTCCCAGGCCGCCTTGGCCCTGCCGCTGCCCTGATGGTAGTGAGCCGGGTTGGGCCCGGGGGCCTGGTGGAAGTAGAGGACTCTGTTGGCTCGCCCGGCTCAGCCTGGACGGCTGTGTGGGCTGCCTACACCACCGTCTTCATCCCCCTCAGCAATAGCCTCTACAGCAGCAAGGCCCTGCACTTCTTCCTGTGGGTGAGTAGGACGAGATGTGGAGCTGGATAAAGAAGGAACAGTGGTGTTTGAGCTGTTTTTGTGAGGAGGATTTTAATATTTGAGACTTTGCATCCAGTTATTTTGACAGATTGTTTTGATGGTTAGACGATACAGGAAGTCAGGGGTTGTGATCTCTCATGTTGTTGGAATTCAGTGTGTTCAGAGGCCATCGATCTGCTGTTGGTTTAGAAACTCAGGGAAACGCTTGTGGGTTTATTGCTTCGTCATAGCTGACTCAGTGAGAAGTATTTTAACACAAATCTAAGTCATTGTTCTTTTATAATTTGTTTAATAACACAACATAAACTCAAAGACTGATATAAAAATGGTCAGATTGAAATTTAAGGCGTTACTTCTGATCTGAAGACTGTATGAATTTAGCTGAAAATAGACATTTTATGTCATTTATTCAACCAAAAGTTCCAGATTTTAAAAAAAGTGTTGATTTACTGCTTGTATTTTTTATATAAAATGTATCATAAAAGTTTAATTAAAAAAGTTAAATTTAATTAAAACATTTTACATTTACATTCCACCTTGATAAAAAAGATTTAATTAGACTTAATTATTCCGTCTAATCTGCTGCAGCACTTCTATAAAGTTTCAAAGCCTGTTTTCTTTCTCGTATTTTTATTTAAACAGCACGTCTCGTGGGTATTTTTATCTGCTTAATCATCTATAGAAGATCACAGAGACCCACACATACAGTTTTTCCTTTAACGTCCCACTTCCAGCTCCCCCGTTTCTCTGTGTTTTGTTGTCCTGCCCGTGGCTCAGAAAACAATCATGCAGCCTGACACGGGGCCTCGCTTTATTCTCGACAAAAACCCCGAATCCCTCATTCTGATTCTCAGTAAACACACGCTTTTTAGGAACAGAGCTGAAACGACGTGTGATTTTTGGACCCTGAGAGTGTACGGCTGCAGCGTGATGGTGAGTGGAATGTGGCGAGCAGCTCGGGGTCGGAGGGATGGAGCAAAAAATGACACACCAGGTGGCTGAATGCCAGCAGGGAGGCCTGGACTGTGGACAGCCTGGTCAGCACAACTCAATGCACCCTTGCTAGGCTGCAAACACACACAGACACACACACCTCTCTTTCACAAATGCACACTGGGGAGGCCATAGTTGAAGTGGATTCCATGTTTACCCCTTTCTTAGGTTGCTGTGCGCAGTTGCCATGGCGCCGGACTCATTTCTTCTAAACATTGTTCAGATTGGGACGAGGGTTCGGCACCACTGTGTCGTTCTGCACAAAAGCGCGTGCTGCAGATGCCTTCTGAACAGATCCGGTGCAGCAGACCTAAATCTATGATTAGATTGAATGTTGGCAGCAAATTTGTGACGGCACAACAAACTAAAAACAACTGAACGCTTTCTCTTTTTGCTCTCCGTGTGAAACCAGCAACAAAAACAGACTCCAGGCAAATCTGTTTGTGATTTAAGTTCTGTCCCTTTTTTTTCTTCCTCTTCACCGTTTCACCCCTCTCCTGTCACTTCTCTTTCACTCTCTGTCAAACTGCAGCTGAAGCAAATGAAAGAGCTGGAGCAGGAGAAGGATTCCCTGCTGGCGGGTCTGGAAGTGGTGGATCGGGCCCGAGAGTGGTACCAGGGCCAAATCCACAATGTCACAGAGAGACAGCGACAGGTCGGACAAAGTTCTCACTGCACGGTGAGCTTTAACATAAAGCTGAGAGGACACACATGAACAGAGGGACCAGACCCAGATTTTTAAAAATGTTTCGACAGTTTTGAGAAGAAAAAGTTAAAGAATCGCGGACAGTACAAGCCGAGGATTTATGTTTTGTCTGATTTTTGCATACCTTCCCTTTTAGGAACAGATCGGTGCTGCTGGCAGGCTGGTCTGGTCCCCTGTGGCTGAAACTTAAAAACATTTAGTAAATATTTTAACTGGGCTCTTTAAAGACAAATTAAAGCATTCGGTTGACTGCAAAATTCCTTTAAAAAGATTCTGAAAAATAAAAATGACAGAATTCAACATCAGGAGTTTGTAAATGAACATCAAAACTTTAAACATACAGGAACAAGATTCACGCAGAATGTATTAACAAAACCTAAAAATCAGTGTATAAAATCATTTTACCGGTACTTATTGTCCTTTTTCATCATCATTACATCAGTTTTTTGTTTTTTTGATCTCAGGACTTCTTCACAGAAGCTAGCCAGAGTCGTATGAATGTTCTCATTCCCAAATTACAAGATGTCAATCGCTGCCTTAATGACCTGATTTCCTGTCCTGGAATGGTGAGTGTTGATTTCCCCAATCATGGTTTCACTTTATTCTAAGATTTAGAAGAAGACAAACACTAATTATCAGTCTGAGCTTAAGCTTTGTTTTGTTTTTCTCACAGTTCAGAGAATGGAGCACATAGTTAGGGTCAGTGAAAGCATCTGGTCTTGATTCTGTTTCCGTAACGGTGGAACAACAACCAGACGTTGTTCTCTGTAGTAAAAGTACAAAATCAGGTCATGTTGCAGACATTCAACAGAGAATAAAAAATAAAGTATATTTAAACCCTCTGGATTATTTTTGTTCATGTGCTCTCATATAAAATGAAATCTTAACAAAACGAAAGGCTTCCCATTTGTTCAGCTTGTCAGGTTAAAAGGAAAAGGGCTGAAGTTTAAGTAGAAATGTTTATTTCTGCTTATCTCCTGGGTGTACTGAATTAAAGACATACCAAAGCAAAGTGATATTTAATAATAAATCTGTGTTTTTTCTGGCTGATTTCCTATTTCTATCCCAGCCATCATTTCCCTCTGGTGGGACTCCGACTGCGGTCCCGTCGGCTAACTCCCAGCCTCCCGCCCCAGCGCCGCCTCAGGCCATCCAGAGACTGAAGGACCAGAACAGACTCCTCACTCAGGTTCAACACAGCCGGTTGCATCTATTACATCACTTTAAGCGTCACCTCCTGTAATCCTCTCCTCTGTGTTTTTGTTTGTTGTTGTTCCAGGAGGTGACGGAGAAGAGTGAGCGGATCACTCAGCTTGAGCAGGAGAAGTCGGCTCTGATAAAGCAGCTTTTTGAAGCTCGTGCTCGCAGCGCTCAGGACGCCAGCACCTTGGATTCTACGTTTATCTGAACACGGCTTCACTCCACCCAAAACCATCCTCACCACCACATAACTGATGGGGATTTGTGCTGAAAAAAAAAAAGACTTGTTTACTGTTATGGCAGCGATGCACTTTTAGTAGCCATAACACGCCGACACTCAACTAAAACACAACACCACACTACAGGAAGCATGCACTACCTGGATGTGAACTCTCCTGACCCTCAGGACCCCAGAGGAGAGCGCTTTTCCCCTCCTGCCCTCAGGTTTCCTGCAGAAGCACTCCTACTAGTGAAATCTGACCGGCCTCGTGATTCAAATCACTCCCTGCCTGACCGGATTATGGTATCTGGAAGATCTCATCCTTCTAAATGACTTTATTTGTGCTCAGCTGCACAAGGAACAGAACTTAATAGTGAACGAAGCTCCATTTAGGTGGCACAAAAGCTGTTGGACTTAATGGAATGGGTTGTTCATGTTGGAATGAAATGCCATAACTCTGCTCCAGCCACTTGCTGTGACCAGGAGTTACTCTCTTTTTCCAGTTTGGTTACTTTAATCTTTATAAGAGAAACTTTGTCCTTGACTTCCAGTCTTTTCTTTCTTTTTGATGCACATTTATTATATTTCTTTCTTGTTTTTGCTGTGTTTTTTCCCCCAAAACACTAAAGAATTGCTAAAAGTGCTTTCTGTGTTTTTCAGTAGCCGGTTTCATGTTGACTTAAAAAAAAAGTCATTCACTCATGTGAATTAGAGATTATTTTTCAAAGGAGCATCTTTATTTCTAGGATTATTACATGAATGGGTACTTTTATTAAATCTTAACAAGAAAAACTTTATTTGACAAGTTTCTCTGATGATGAATTAAAACTTTACCTCTCTTGTGTTTGATGTATCAGCACGACCTCCGGACTAAAGTCTTGCCCAAGTCATGCAGACGTTTGCTCCTTTGGTAGCTTTGATTGTAAACGTTGCGGGCTGCAGGGCATGAGTAAAAGCAGCTCAGAACTGAAAATTAAAGGAGAGTCTATAAGCCTGCGAGATTTGGGAGAGAGGTGGACTGGAGAAATCTGGACGTTTGCACGTTGAAGAAAGCTGTGAAGAATGAATTTGGTTGATGGTGATTACATCATGAGAGGATTCTTATTTTATTTCAGAAACAATTTAAAAAGCAGCGCCCCCTTTAGTGAGCTAGTGACACAAATTCATTCGTTTTTATTTTCAGCTCAAAACATTTAGGAATAAGAATGAAGATCAAACGTAAGCTCAGAAAGGAAAACCTGCCTGGAGACGGAGTTTAGAACCATTATTAAACCACAAAACCAGCCACACGTTTACAGAAGTATTTAGTTGGGTGGCAGTAGGAAGAAAGTATTTGGTTTGTGTTTGGTACTGCTGGGATGTCTGCACATGTCTGATTCCACTCGTTTGATTCTTTCGGTTTAGATCGTGTGTGAATCTCTTCTCTTCTCCAGGTGAAATGTCAAAATAAAAGCAGTCAGCAGTATAAATGTGCAGTTTCCTGTTTTGTTTTTATTTTAATACGTACTCTGTCTTGTTTTTATTGTGTTTATACTATGAAACATCTGCATTATCAAAAGAAACATTGAACATTTCCACTCCACTTTCAGGTAAAATTGTCACAGATACAAGAAATAATCCAGAAACTTTTATTAATGATTTTCCAAAATCCAACTTTTTTCCTGCAGAAATATCAGAGTGGAAGTTGTCTGATGGACATTTTTTAAAAGTTTATAATTAATTTTAATTGAAAATATATATTTTTTTGTTTTATCCTTCACATGGGTATTTTTGTTTTCGTGTTGTGATGCTTGACAGTATTAAAGGCACACTTGGCAGTTTTGGCTTGCTTTTAGCACCCCCTAGTGTCTGTTAGTGAAACTAAAAGTGAAACTTATCTCCTCGTTGTGCGTTTGTCTTTTTAACACCTTAATCTAACTGCTGAAATGTCTCCTCAGCCTTCATTAGTGTCTACAGGAGCGGTTCATCACTACATCAAACTAATCAGCTGTGTTCACGATCTAAAACATGCAGGAAACATGCTGGAAGCAGACTGCAGCACCAGGCATGTCAGCTCAACTTTACTAAGACCAACAGAGACCGGTCTGGCACTCTGAAGTTGCAAGTGTGGTATTTCAATAACCCTGTAAAGGGTAATTTTAGCACATACTGGCTCAAGAAAATGATTTTAAAAAGTGAAAAAGTTGCAGAGTATGGCTTTAATTATTGATTATCAGTTGCTTATCTAAGATCAGGTTGTGGAGTTAACAGATACAGGAGGGAATCCTAAACCTCCCTCTCCAGGCCTGTTGGGATCCCTCCAGAAAGTTCTGGATCTGCTTCTCCTTCCAGGGAATCATTCCTAAAACCTCCAAAGGAAAGTGACCAGGAGACCTCAGCTGACTCCTTTGATGAGTAGGAGCTCCACGTGGATACCTCAAAACCCTGATGTGTGTTTGATACTGTTTCAAAAAGTTATACAATTATTAATGTGATTCCAACAAATTACTGCAGTCAGTTTTCCTTTCAGGTAATCCAACTTTTTGGCTAATTAGTTGAAATGAATAAGTCTAACAGAACTGTAGACATAAATCTGGATTTGATCAATACCTAATACCTACATTAACATATCTGCTATTTTTTTCAACAACATTTCCCTTTTAGTAACAGAATCAGTATAGCAAGAATGCATATTAACCACATATTAATACAAGCATGACCTCAGAACTTTACAACCAACAATGTATAAATACAAAAGGTCTAAAAAGCACACTTGAGCAAACCAGAGGAAAGAAGGAGGCACATCTGTGAACCAGCGCAGGCTCAAACAGACCAAAGTAAACGATCCGAGGTCAGTAAAACTCTTTAAACAGCCTGAACTAACTTCACACTGTTGCTCAACAAACAACCGACAGGCTGGCAAAGATGAATGTTTGTAAAGTTTAACTGTGTTTACTGTTGTTTTAGTTAATGCTCTCTACAGGGTGACTCCACACAGCGGCCTTTTAAACTCATTAGGGTTTGTTGTAAAAAGGTTAAAGGTCATCAGTCTGAGCACAGAGTAGACGATCGCACCGGCAGCACACTTGGAAACCCACGTAACACATTACACGATGTTACAGAGAATTAAATCAGATATCATCTTCAGGACTGTTGCATCAGTTGTTTACCGACGATTTTCCGTCAGCCTCCATCGGTTTGTTGCATCACCGTCGATCGGTGTGAACGGACTGCCACAGCTTTTTTCCTTTTCTGTTTCTGACCCACCCTGGTTTCCATTTAACATTAACTAAGCTCTCTGTTATCACCACCAGTCTACATTTACTCTTTATCAAGTTTAAATAAATCCATCTTAGGTATTTTTTTAGTTTAAAGTGTGACGGCTGCACGAGGGGGGCCACACGGAGGCATCATGGCCTCCAGAGGGAGATCCTCAGGTTCCACGCCCTCATCATAATGCTGTGATTGGACCATGTGGAGCATCCCTGAAGTGTTGGCTCACACTTCACTCACTGAGTTAGGGGATCTGGATTTGTTCACACTGGAACTCAGTGGACACAAGAATTAGGAGTGATTCACCTCAGAACCCTGCAGAACAGGTGAGTGCCAGTGTGCATGACCTTACAGGTGTGTAGAATTATTTTCAAAATAAAACCCCTTTTTTGTGGTTAGTTGCGTTCCACTTGTCTGAGTAGGACTGAAAGGCACTCATAGGAACCTTTGATCAAAATTTTAATTTATAAAGAAAAAAAAATAAATGCAAAACAGAAATGAGTAAAACTAATTATGGTGTTTAGTTTAGTTTTGCTTTTTGTTAATTGAAAAGCAAATTATTCTTCACTAAGGAACATTTTATATCTTTTATTTAGCTGAAAGAAATGATGGTGTTTTGTTTGTTCTGCTTGTTTTTTTATTTTATACTCATGCCTCTCCCTGGGTTGCCACCTTATCGTGGTGGAGGGGTTTGAGTGTCCCAATGATCCTAGGAGCTAAGTTGTCTGAGGCTTTATGCCTCTGGTAGGGTCACCCATGGCAAACAGGTCCTAGGTGAGGGATCAGACAAAGCGCAGCCCAAAATACCCCTTATGATGAGTTCAATAAATGGAACCAGTGTTCCCTCGCCCGGACGCGGGTCACCGGGGCCCCCCTCTGGAGCCAGGCCTGGAGGTGGGGCACGCTGGCGAGCGCCTGGTGGCCGGGCTTTTACCCATGGAGCCCGGCCGGGCATAGCCCGAAGAGGAGACGTGGGTCCCCCTTCCCATGGGCCCACCACCCGTGTGAGGGGCCAAAGGGGTCGGGTGCAATGTGGAAAGGGCGGTAGCCGGAGGCGGGGACCTTGGCGGTCTGATCCTCGGCTACAGAAGCTGGCTCTTGGTACGTGGAATGTCACCTCTCTGGTGGGGAAAGAGCCGGAGTTGGTGTGTGAGGTTGAGAGGTTCCGACTAGATATAGTTGGACTCACCTCAACGCATGGCTCTGGCTCTGGAACCAGTTTCCTTGAGAGGGGCTGGACTCTCTACCACTCTGGAGTTGCTCCCACTGAGAGGCGTCGAGCAGGGGTGGGCATACTTCTTGCCCCCCATCTTGGTGCCTGTACGTTGGGGTTTACCCCGGTGAACGAGAGGGTAGCCTCCCTCCGTCTTCGGGTGGGGGGACGGGTCCTGACTGTGGTTTGTGCTTATGCACCAAACTGCAGCTCAGACTACCCACCCTTTTTGGAGTCCCTGGAGGGGGTACTGGAAAGCGCTCCTTCGAGTGACTCCCTCGTTCTGCTGGGGGACTTCAATGCTCACGTGGGCAATGACAGTGAGACCTGGAGAGGTGTGGTTGGGAGGAACGGCCCCCCTGATCTGAATCCGAGTGGTGTTCTGTTATTGGACTTCTGTGCTCGTCATGGATTGTCCATAACAAACACCATGTTCAAGCATAAAGGTGTCCATATGTGCTCTTGGCACCAGGATACCTTAGGCCGCAGGTCGATGATCGATTTTGTTGTCGTTTCATCTGATCTGCGGCCGCATGTCTTGGACACTCGGGTGAAGAGAGGGGCGGAGCTGTCAACTGACCACTACCTGGTGGTGAGTTGGCTTCGATGGTGGGGGAAGATGCCGGTCAGACCTGGCAGACCCAAACGGGTTGTGAGGGTCTGCTGGGAACGTCTGGCAGAGTCTCCTGTCAGAAGGAGCTTCAATTCCCACCTCCGACAGAACTTCGAACACGTCCCGGGGGAGGCGGGGGACATTGAGTCCGAATGGGCCATGTTCCGTGACTCCATTGTCGAGGCGGCTGACCGTAGCTGTGGCCGCAGGGTGGCCGGTGCCTGTCGTGGCGGCAACCCCCGAACCCGCTGGTGGACACCGGCGGTTAGGGATGCTGTCAAGCTGAAGAAAGAGTCCTATCGGGTCCTTTTGGCCCGTGGGACTCCGGAGGCAGCTGATGGGTACCGGCAGTCCAAGCGGAATGCGGCTCGGGTGGTCGCGGAGGCAAAAACCCGGGCGTGGGAGGAGTTCGGTGAGACCATGGAACAAGACTTCCGTACGGCTTCGAGGAGATTCTGGTCCACCATCCGGCGCCTCAGGAGGGGAAAGCAGTGCACTACCAACACTGTTTACAGTGGGGAGGGTGTGCTGCTGACCTCGACTCGGGACGTTGTGAATCGGTGGGCCGAGTACTTCGAAGACCTCCTCAATCCCACCGACACGTCTTCCAGGATGGAAGCAGAGTCTGGGGGTTTTGGGTTGGGCTCTCCAATCTCTGGAGCAGAGGTCACTGAGGTGGTCAAAAAACTCCTCGGTGGCAAGGCTCCGGGGGTGGATGAGATCCGCCCGGATTTCCTTAAGGCTCTGGATGTTGTGGGGCTGTGTTGGTTGACGCGGCTCTGCAATATCGCGTGGACATCGGGGGCAGTTCCACTGGATTGGCAGACCGGGGTGGTGGTCCCCCTATTTAAAAAGGGGGACCGCAGGGTGTGTTCCAACTACAGGGGGATCACACTCCTGAGCCTCCCTGGTAAGGTCTATTCAGGGGTTCTGGAGAGGAGGGTCCGTCGGATAGTCGAACCTCGGATTCAGGAGGAGCAATGTGGTTTTCGTCCTGGCCGTGGAACACTGGACCAGCTCTATACCCTTAGGGGGGTCCTGGAGGGTGCGTGGGAGTTCGCCCAACCAATCTACATGTGTTTTGTGGATTTGGAGAAGGCGTTTGACCGCGTCCCTCGGGGGGCCCTGTGGGGGGTACTCTGGGAGTATGGGGTACCAGGCCCCTTGATACGGGCTGTTAGGTCCCTGTACAACCAGTGTCAGAGCTTGGTCCGCATTGCCGGCAGTAAGTCGGGCTTGTTTCCGGTGAGAGTTGGACTCCGCCAAGGCTGCCCTTTGTCACCGATTCTGTTCATAACTTTTATGGACAGAATTTCTAGGTGCAGCCAAGGTGGTGAGGGGATCCGTTTTGGTGACCTAAGGATCAGGTCTCTGCTTTTTGCAGATGATGTGGTCCTGTTGGCTTCATCAGAACGTGATCTCCGGCTTTCGCTGGAGCAGTTCGCAGCCGGGTGTGAAGCAGCTGGGATGAAAATCAGCTCCTCTAAATCCGAGACCATGGTCTTGAGTCGGAAAAGGGTAGAATGCCTTCTCCAGGTCAGGGACGAGGTCCTGCCCCAAGTGGAGGAGTTCAAGTATCTCGGGGTCTTGTTCACGAGTGAGGGAAGGGTGGAGCGTGAGATCGACAGGCGGATTGGTGCTGCGTCTGCAGTGATGCGGGCGTTGTGCCGGTCTGTTGTGGTGAAGAGGGAGCTGAGCCGAAAGGCGAAGCTCTCAATTTACCGGTCGATCTACGTTCCTACCCTCACCTATGGTCACGAGCTTTGGGTAGTGACCGAAAGAACGAGATCGCGAATACAAGCGGCCGAAATGAGTTTTCTTCGCAGGGTGGCTGGGCTCTCCCTTAGAGATAGGGTGAGAAGCTCGGTCATCCGGGAGGGGCTCAGAGTAGACCCGCTGCTCCTCCACATCGAGAGGAGCCAGTTGAGGTGGCTCGGGCATCTGATTAGGATGCCTCCTGGACGCCTCCCTGGTGAGGTTTTCCGGGCACGTCCAACCGGGAGGAGACCCAAAGGAAGACCCAGGACACGCTGGAGAGATTATGTCTCTCGGCTGGCCTGGGAACGCCTTGGGATTCCCCCGGAGGAGCTGGCCCAAGTGGCTGGGGAGAGGGAGGTCTGGGCTTCCCTCCTTAGGCTGCTGCCCCCGCGACCCGACTCCGGATAAGCGGAAGACAATGGATGGATGGATGGACTCATGCCTTCATTTCAAAGGCGTGCCTGCTCCTTTTTCAATCAAAACATTGACATTTTGATGGAATCATGATTTAATTATTATAAAAGAAAATATGTTTGAAAATAAATTACTAAATTAATCTGAACTATAACTATTAAATGCTCGCAAAAAAAGAAAAACAAAGGTTTTGCATTTATTTGAGGCAATAAGCTGTAATTTAATGTACTAATCATTCTAAAATAATCATAAAGTAACAATGAAAAGTAATTTTACTTTTTATGAAAACATTTCTCTATTTTTTCAGTGCATGCATCAATAAGAAGTAGGAGCTAAAACATGATCGCCCAGTTGGTTGATCTGCAGCTTAAAGTGTTAAGAAGATATGATAGATCATATAATTTATTCTAAAAGGTCACGTATTTTTGTCACATTTTAATAGATTATACAAACAACTGTTTTATTTATCTCTAATGTATCACAGCAATTTGCTTATTCATAACTCCTGTATAAATTCATATTGTTGATTGTAGTTTATGTGATTTTAAATGAAGAATGTTTAAGGGACAGTTGTGATGCAAAAAAGTGCAATTTAAATTTTTGCAATAAAGTGAACATTTATTCTGTAGAGTTGGGAGGGACACAGTTTTTATTTTAATAATGTAATTTGCTAATTTTATTTTCAGATTTTCACCTGAACTTAAGCTGCATTATATACAGTATAGCTGCTTTTCCTACCAACTAACATGATCATCATCAACCAGAGGTGTTCCCAAGCGGTGGCCATTGCCTCCCCTGGAAAACTGTTGGCCACCCCACTGGGCCCCCCGGGGAAGACGTCTCATTAATATCCACACAAACCATACTTCCATCTCCTTTAATCAGGACATAAATAATAAATAAATAAATGTATAATTAATGAGCAAATAAATAAATCACAATTCAAATATCTATATGTCACTGCTGTTCACAATTTTCAAAAGTAAATATCGATAGTTTTTGTGGACGCTTTTGTTGAGACATCAACAGGTAAATTGAACAGTTTTAAGATTCTAAAACAAAAAATGTTGGAATAAAAAGTTAAATGAACTGAAATTCTTTTCTAAACTGTTTTTGTTTAGAGCTACCACAAGGATTGATTTCGTTTTAAGTGATAATTGACAATCAAGAAAAGGAGAAATTCCAAAACATGAGAAGAGAGTCTAGCACTGATCTGAGCCTTAACTGTGAACTTATTCTAATCCTCTTGTTTTGTTTTCTGACAGTTCTCAGTTTTCCTGGATGATCCGAGCGTTCCTCATGGACGCTCCGCACTTTTCCGTGCTCTTCATCTCTCACAAACCTCCAAACTCCACCGGGGAGAAGACGGTCTACGAGAGCTGCAGAGAAATGCCCACCGTTCTCATCTGGTATCTCAGTCTGCAGTTTACAAACATGTTCCTGGGCATCCCAGCCAACCTCATGGTGCTGTGGCTCATCCACCGCAACAAGGGTGACCCCTGCACCTCGGACATCTTCATCCTTCATCTGGCGGTTGTAGATGTTCTGTTCTGTCTCACCCCTCCTCTGGAGCTGGTCAACATCATCTTCCTCACCAGCAGAAACACCTGGTACATCCTGCGCTTCTTTTACGGCATCAAGGACGTCTCACCGCTCTTTCTGTCTTGCATCTGTCTGGACCGCTACGTGGCCGTGATCCACCCCATCACCTTCACCAAGCTTAAGAACCGCAGACACAGAACAGTCCTGACTGTTCTGGTGTGGCTCATCATCCTGGCCTACGCTTCAGCTAAATGCGAGGGCAACATTGCGAACTTTGACAAGGTCTTCACAGTGATGATCCTCACAGCGTTTGCTTTCATGCTGATCTGCAACATAGCGATCCTCTGGGCGCTGCAGAGGTCAGGGCCCGGCAGAGACGACATGCATCCTGTGAAGAAGAAAGCCTTCAAGATGGTCCTCATCATCCTGGCCATCATCGTGTTTAACTACTTTCCTCCTGTGGCTCTGTTCCCTTTCCAGAACTACTTCTCTCCTGATGTGTTTCTCTGCTACATTCATTATGTCGCCTTTGGCTTGATGGACTTCAGCAGCACCATCCAGCCCGTGCTCTACCTGTCCAAGGAGAAGGTGTCAGTGAGACTCGGCTGCTGCCAGACCCACCAGACCCAAACCATCACAGCACAAAACAGGTAAAACACGCTGCTTGTGGGTGTCTTTAGAACTAATTAAAGCATATTTATTAATTTTCTATCTCTGCTTTGTCCAGATCAGAGTCACAGGGGGTTTGGACCCTGTCATAGCAGACAATGGAGGGGATCCAGGGTGCACCAGATCCTAAATGAAGACACTAAATCTCCTGGAGAAAAACCTGAGAACACGCCAGCATCCAGTCAAAAGGCGCTGAGGCGCTAACCTGAAAGCATCACACAAAATCAAGCAGTTTTAGAAAAGAATAATTTAGGTTTTATAATTTGTTATTCTAATTTTTCCAGACTTTAGGTCCCAATATGACACTTTACTTGAAAAAATGTGAATATCTTAAAGAGCAGGCGCACTGTGAAACGTATACTTGTTACTTTTGAAATACGATCAGTCACTCTGAGTTTCACATGCAGGCTGAGAGGGATAATAGTCTTATACCATAATTTTCTGCTTTAGCCGCCGAAAGCAAATATGTGGGAAAACGCTCGGGTCCGAAAAAGACACACAGATCTACTCCACCCTGTAAATTTGCTTTCATGCACTCACCTATCATGGCTCACAAACTGTGGTGGCTGTGGTGATTTTTGCAGCCAGGAGACAGCAGAGTGGGTCTCGGCTAACCGTTAGCATTAGCATCTCCACCACACAGCAGAACTCCTTCAGGCTTGTGTTATTTGTGGAGATAAAACATCAACGTTGCAGAGCAAACAAAGTCAGTGGTAGAGTTGCGTTGCTGTTAGCCAATCAGAGGTGAGATGTCCGAATATCATTAAAGGGTGAGTCACACCATGAGTGGAGACTTACACAATTCATGTTAGAAAAATGTGCCTAAAGGAACCATCGCCTGGCGGACGGAGAGAGCGGTACTGAGGCAGTGATTGACAGCACCCCCCTCAACCCCTTTTGAGCGCTCTCGGAGTTTCTCAGTCGGAAAAATTACTTGTTAACAAGCGCATGCACACACATACACACACACACGCACGCACGCACGCATGGCAGCAGGCTGGAGGGTTTCTTGTCCACTGCAATCACTAGAAGAAAGGGGGGAGGAAGACATTTTTTTAAGGAGGCAAGCGGCTCCAAGCCATAACGTGTCATATCGGCTTGTGAGTGGCCGAGCCAGCTGGAGTCCAGTGCAGTGCAGCCACGTAGTACCGTACAGACGTCACCTCGTACATCTTAGCCATCAGCTGTGGCTGTTTCTAAATCAAAACTCAATCAAAAAGTTGATTTAGGTGTTACTCGCTCTTTAATAATGATGAGTAATCCTGCCGTTTTCACCTCTCCTCCAGCTAACTTCTACTTCCTGAAACAGGAGCGCCAGAGCTTTTTTTCCTCACAAAAAACAACTCACAAGGCATTCATTCATAATAGAGAGAACTGGGGATTTATTGAAACGGGTGAATGAGAGCTTTAAACAGAAAAACAACTGAGTAACCTTGATGTTTTCTTCCAATCACTCATTTTTTTAGAGTAAGAAAAATGAAAAACAGCACCACAATATTTGCTCAGTTACAGGAACCCAAATGGCTGAATTTCCCTGTGTGGACATTGGTTTTATTATCTGAATGAAGTGATTATCTAAACATCTTTTTAGCATAACATATATTCAACAATATCCCATCTCTAGGCCTGAAACCAGATGTTCTGTGGGGTTTAAGTCTCAGCTTTGACTTACTGCTGCGTTTCTGCAAAAACTACTTTAAAATTCTTTCAGAATGATATGAGTTCACACAGGCTTTCATAATCATATTTATTGTTTTACTGTTCAGTTCCTTAGACTGATGACAAACTATGGTCTCAAACAAGAAGTCGGTTCAAAATATTCTGAATAGTTGGACACTGGAGGGAGATTTACACTTACTTATTAATTTATTAGATAAATTAGTGACTTTTTACTTAGTCTATTACTGCAAAACAAACAAACATTGTTCAAATAAATGTATTTGAGGACATGAGTGAAATCTCTGTGTGATTATTTCATTTTGTTAGAAAAGACAAATGTAGGTCAGTATTGTAACCCTGTTTTGACATGTTATTATGAATGAATGAATAAATCAATGAATGTTTATTTTGATTATGCACTGTTCAAACAGATTTTGATCCTCTGTATAATTACAGTTCAGAATAAGTGTAATCCAAAATAAAATGGGCTAAAGTCAACAGGGACATTATGCAGTTACGGCTTGCTTTAACATCCCCTAGTGTCCTTTTTAAGTCACTGTTATAAAAACAAACTGTTTTCCCCTCACCCTCGCTGTGTGCTTGTGTATATTAAAGTTATACATTAGAATATTGTGCAAAAGTTCATTTATTTCACTAATTCAGCTTAAAAGGTGAAACTAATATATGAGATAGACTCGTTTTATGCAAAGCATTCCCCTGAACAAAAAAAAGTATGTAATTTTATTTAAAGATGCAGTAAGGAAGAATGAAGTAAATTTGGTTACTGCAGGAAATCTTTCTAAATGAACAGTTACTTTCTCAGTCTTGTTCTGAGTTTTAAGGCCGTAAAGCGTTTACTGCATCTTGTGTGATACGTGACTTTGTGAGACTTCAGCTCACCGGTCTGGAGAGGCTCAAGCTGCAAAAGCAGTATTCTTTACACAAAGGTTTCAATTCAATTCAATTCAATTCAGTTTATTTATATAGCGCCAGATCACGACAAGAGTCGTCTCAAGGCACTTCACAAAGTAAACATTCCAATACAGTTCAGTTCATAAGCCAATCAGTAAAAAAGTTTCCTATATAAGGGACCCAGCAGATTGCATCAAGACACTGACTAGTGTCATTGTGTTGGTACAATCCTCATACTAAGCAAGCATTTAGCGACAGTGGGAAGGAAAACTCCCTTTTAACAGGAAGAAACCTCCAGAGGATCCTGGCTCAGTATGAGCAGCCATCCGCTACGGCTCACAGGCTTTCAGTTATCAAATTCTGAGTTGTCTGATTTTTATTTCATGTGTCAGGTTACCTACCCTAACCGGAAAAGCCTTTAACTCTGTCTGGTCACAACTAATCTCTGTTTCTCCTAACTGAGGTTTTTCAACGATCTATTTTCAGCAGGTTAGACGTGAACCCCATATAAAAACATGTTAACGGTCCCTTTAAAGTTTTCAGCTCAGTTATGCTGTAGAACTGGTTCCACATGTCTGTTGGTGTTCATTTTCATTAATTTGCACAGCAAACACCGGTGTATTAGAAAGGACTGCACTCCATTTTGATTACGTTTTACTTATTAGTTCTTTTTTTATTTTCTCTTTTTTTTCTCCTTTTCTTTCCTTTTTTTCCATTTATTTTTAAAAGAACTTATTAATTCTTTTAAAGAAAACCTGCATTAGGAGTGGAATGCAGCCCTCGTTAATAAAGCTGTACCTAATCTACTCTTCAAAGTCATGCATTTGTGTCATATACCTCCCACCAACCATAACAATGATCTCTGATTTCAAACAGAATTGATGACTGAGTTTTTCATTTCTTAAAGGTCTAGAACACAATACGAGAAAAGTTGCAATGTTTTTTTTGTAGGAAAGTGTTTGCTTGCAGTCAGGCATCTTATTTACATGCCATTTTAATATAGATAGTGTCACAAAGAGCTCTTTACCTGTTTGTATGCATGCGTGGAAACAGTTCTGCCGTCCGATTTTTTAAATAACACGTGGGTAACTGCATGGGCGTGTGCGTGCGTGTGTGAAGGACATATAGTCTGATGTGGGACAGCAATATCTGCACGGCAACGCTCAAGAAGATCATTTTATTTATGACTGGATTCACCTAAAGGTATTTGCTTTTATTATTTTAATTAAATAAAAACAATAATGGGAAAAAATATAAAGATATATTTATATTTATACAGCACATCACACTGATCTTTCATTTTACTTCCCTTATTTTTTTATATTTGTTTAAATTGCGATGAAGAAAATGAAGGCAGACATGTTGTTTTACAGAACTTCTATTAAAAAATTGTAAGTCGAGTCTTTAGAAGTTTGTGTGTAAATATGTTAAAAGAGTAATTGTTTTGTGAGTGTCTGATACCAAATAGATGTCAGGACTCAATTATTTACTTTATTTTAATAATCTGGAAAGTTTATGATCAGAAAATCACCTGAGAAAATAAACAGACGTTATTGATCAAAACTTAATTCAAACAGAAAATTAAAACTCTTCCGTTTTAAAATTTCCAACAAACTGGTGTTTCACTATTGCTTTTTATTAAAACTAAAAAAACGTCCTTCTCATGAAGTAGCGTGTTTGTAATAAAGGTTAGCACATGCAAACCAGGAAAATGTGTTGGAGCAACATTTGAATGTATATTATTTCAAACTCATGGCATCCAGAGGCATGTTTTATATTTTATGGGCAAATAAACTTCCACACATAAATAAAAAATACTTTTCTAAAAGCTAGCTCTAGGAGGCTTAGAGCGCCCAAACTTTTATAAATATTACCCAGCACATAAATGCTAAAATGGCCTGGGGAAATACCATCAGACAGCTGATGGATACACACTTTTTAAGGAAATCTGTATCTCAGGTTTGTGTTAATCAGCCCAATAATTAAACAGCATAGCTCTTTGTAAAGCATGAGTACATCTCTGACAGTTGTGAGGTTTTCACCCATGTGAATGAACACTCATTTGGTACAGAGGATGTATTAGATGGGAAATAATTCAAATCATATAATTTTCTGATTGACTCCTATGTCACTGATAAAACATCTTTTTGAATATCATCAACTAAAGTCAATAAGCTGATCCAAATTTAACATTAAACAAATAACCACAGAATTCCCTCATCCCTCAGTTTACGTAAAAGTGTCAAGCTTCTTTCACATAGAACGCCAACTGGATGCAGTACGGTCTCCGTACGGCTTCTGAACAGACTGACTGTCGTTCGTGTGCCTGGCATACTGTCTGTCGGTGAGCTTAATGCGTAATTCCCAAGTTATCCTGGACTTCCCCCGCCTGGGTATGGACACCCTGGGGGAATTCCGCTCCAGCGACTTAGTGCCTAACCTCTCCCTCTAACATACGTAACACTACAAAATGATAGAGTCTTGAAGGATATTGGGCTTGGCTTGCCAGGGGAGCGTATCTGGGAGTGCATTCCTCTTGCTTTGTCTGGATAAAAAAATGTTCATGTCATTTCTACTTGTTATATTTTATGATCATTTTTCCTTTGTTTAAATCCCAACATTTTGGTGTTATTGTTTTGTTTGATTAACCACAAAAGCTGCATCAATCAATCAATCAACCAACCAACCAACAAATCAATCAATCAATCAATCAATCAATCAATCAATCAATCAATCAATCAATCAACCAACCAACCAACCAGCCGATCGATCGATCGATCGACTGACCGATCGATCAAGCAATCAATCAACCAACAGATCAATCAATCAATCAATCAATCAATCAATCAATCAATCAATCAATCAATCAATCAATCAGCCAGCCAGCCAACCAATGAACCAACCAGCCGTTGGTGAAGGTTCTCAGTCATCCAGGTCATGGTAATCCAAAGGGGTTCGAATTAAGGCAACTGAAGGCAACAATTGATTGCCTTCATCCGAACCCCTTTGGACAACCAACCAACCAACCAACCAACCAACCAACCAACCAACCAACCAACCAATCAATCAATCAATCAATCAATCGCCTTCCCCGTTGCAAGTCAAGATGGGTGAGTCTATGAATGCTTATTTACAGTGTGATGTAGATCTGACCGGCCTTTCTAATTCGAGCATTTTCCTGCTTATTTTCTATCAGTGGCTAATGCAGGAAACAGGGTAAAAGACTTCACATTTAGCCTTCATGTTAACCTCAGAGTGACTGATCATATTTAAAAAATAACCTGTAAAAAATGGTTTCTCAGTGAACTTGGTCTGTAAAGGAAGAAGGAACCTCACCATGAATGTTCCACATGGAACATTTCTCTCTCTTGAGTGTATGTACATGTACATATATATTTTGTGTCATGCCTCTTCTGATGTGTACCAAGAGTTACCAAACAATATTTTGTTATATAGGAAAACATAACGACAAACAAAGGATTCTAATTCTGCTTATCTTTGGTTTGCAGATAGCAGATCCAAGAGGGAAGACTGACTTCACTCTTCCCAGAGAGACAACCCAAGGCCAGAGAGGATATTTAATCCCTTTTGACAGTTCTGAGTCTGCACTGGGATATCCAGGACATATCAAAGTATAAAATAATAGGGGTGGTTTTGTACAGTTTTGGGACCCCACTGGCAGATCTTTCTTCATTCGGACCAGTGGAGCATCTGACATGGATGCTTTAGACATCAACTCCTCCATGCTCTTCATCTCTCACATTTCTCCAAACTCCACCAGTGAGGAGACGGTCTATGAGAGTTGTATAGAGTTGCCTGCAGTTCTCATCTGGTATCTCTGTATGCAGTTTACTAACATGCTACTGGGCCTCCCTGCCAACCTCATGGTGCTGTGGCACATTCGCCACAACAAGAGTGAGCCCTGTACCTCGGACATCTTCATCATTCATCTGGCAGTTTTAGATGCACTGTTTCTTCTCATCCCTCCTCTGGAGTTGGCCAACATTGTCTTCCTTAACAACAGCATCATCTGGTACATCCTACGCTTCTTCTACGGCATCAAGGACTTCTCACCGCTCTTTCTGGCCTGCATCTGTCTGGACCGCTACGTGGCCGTGATCCACCCCATCATCTTCGCCAAGCTTAAGAACCGCAGACACAGAACAATCCTGACTGTTCTGGTATGGCTCATCATCCTGGCCTACACTTCAGCTAAATGTGAGGGCAATGTTGAGAACTTGGACAAGGTCTTTACAGCAATGATCCTTACAGTATTTGCATTTATGCTGATCTGCAACATAGCGATCCTCTGGGTGCTAAAGAGGTCAGGGCCCAGCAGAGACGACATGAATCCTGTGAAGAAGAAAGCCTTCAAGATGGTCCTCATCATCCTGGCCATCATCGTGTTTAACTATTTTCCTCCTGCGGCTCTGTTCCCTTTCCAGAACTACTTCTCTCCTGATTTGTTTCTCTGCTACATTCATTACGTTGCATTTGGCTTGATGGACTTCAGCAGCACCATCCAGCCCGTGCTCTACCTGTTCAAGGAGAAGGTGTCAGTGAGACTCGGCTGCTGCCAGACCCACCAGACCCAAACCATCATGGCACAAACCATCTAAAACACACTGCTTGTGGGTGTCTTTAGAACTAATTAAAGAACATTTTAAAAATTTTCCATCTTTGTTTTATCCAGATCAGAGTCACAGCGGGTATGGACCCTGTCATAGCAGGCATTGGGCATGCATCTGAATACACACATTTCATTCATGGATTCAACTAGAGGAAGACACAGGAAAAACATGAAAATGCCATATTTTCATCATGTGAGGTGACTCAGCTAATCTCAGAAACATCTGTTTTCTGTATCCGCTGTCATGTCAAGGGTTACAGAATTCACGTTCCCCTTCCTCTGTGCTCAACAAATGAGAGGTGGGACACTCTTTGGACATCCATCACAGAACCACAGAGAGACAAACATTCCCACTCACACCCAAGAGCCACAAGTTAACCTCCAACAACCTCTTCTCTGACCCCACGTCCTCTTGCTGCTGCGTTGGACTCATTCTTACTGGTGACCATTTCATATATGTTGGACTTGGTATCTATGCTAAAACCTGCTGGCTCCCATCGTGATCCCATGCCAGCTTTGTTTTTCAAGGATGTTTTTACTGTTTTAGCTCCTGTGATTTTAACTCTTATAAAAGCAGCTTATCCTCTAGCACGGTTCCACAGGAGCTGAAACATGCGGTTGTGAGACCACTGCTGAATAAGGTGGGGTTGGATTAGGAGTTCTCGCTAACTACAGGCCTATCTCTAATCTCCCCTTTTGTGCAAAAATAATTTAAAGAGTTGTATATAAACAAATAACTTTGTTTCTAAATGACCATGAAATCCTTGAGCCCTTGCAGTCAGGGTTTAGAGCTGGCCATAGCACTGAAACCCTGGTACTGAATTATTTTAGCGACAGACTCTGGGAATGTAGTGGTTTTGTTGCTCTTGGATCTGACGGCGGCCATGGACACGATCGACCACCAGATCCTATTGGACCGCTTCGAATACTGGGCGAGGCTCTCTGGAGCTGCCTTGCAGTGGATGAGATCCTACCTATTAGATAGATCTTTTTGTGTCTCAATATGCACTTGCTCATCAGAGGATGCTTCTCTGAAATGGGGGTCCCTCAGGGTTCTGTCTTAGGTCCTTTGCTCTTTTCTACATGCTCCCCCTGGGATTGTTATTTCGGAAGCACAATGTAAACTTTCACCTGTATGCCGACGACTGTCAAATTTACTTGCCACTAAGTCAGGGGTTGTTGGGCATGATTCAGCCTCTGGCGGAATGTTTAAATGAGGTACGTTCTTGGATGGCAGCTAAACTTCTTGTGTTTTAATGACAAAAAGACAGAGTTTATAGTTTTTACTCACAATGACCGCCAGCCTCATGGTGTGGACCTCATGTCACTGGGCGCTTTTGAACAAACTGTGATCACTGACCTGACCTAAATACAGTGATCAGATCCTGTTTCTATCAGCTTCAACACCTGTCTAGAATCGAGTCAATGATCTCAAGAAAGGATTTAGAGACTAATACGTGCGTTTGTACTGTCAAGGCTGGATTATTGCAGTTCCCTGCATGCTGACAGACTGACTCAGTCTGCAATATTTAGGCTCCAGATGGTGCAAAATGCTGCAGCCAGGTTCATCATATTGGGTTAGAAAGTGGGAGGACATATTATATCTCCAATCCTGGATGTTCTGCAGTGGTTGCCTGTAGAGAACTAGCAGTGAAAGTGCTAGTTTCTGTTTCCCAGGCACTTGCCGGAACAGCTGCACCTTATCTTGCAGAGCTTTTAATAAGATATGTTCCTACGCAACCACTCCGCTCCGCTGATAAGGATCTATTGGTGGAACCTAGGTTTAAGTGTAAGCCTTGAGGGGAGCGAGCATTTGCAGTACTGGCCTCAAGACTGTGGAACCGACTCCCACTAAATATCAGTATTTTAGATCTATTTAACCTCTTGGTATTTTTGCTTGTCTTACTTAGTTTTATTGCCTTTTTTTGGTCTTTTTGTTGATTTTAGTTTTACTGTGAATAATTTATGATTTTATCATGTATCACACTTTGGGCAGCCTTGACTGGTGGCAGTAAGGTGCATTATAAATAAATAAATGAAATGAAAGCTATCAAGCATGTTTGTGGTGAATTGGAGGACTCATGGTCAAGGACAACCTGAAAACTACATGGAGATATGAACCTGCAACCTTTTTGCTCAATGACAATGGTTCCAGCCAGATGTGCTTTGTCCATTTTAGGACATCTTTATGTTTCAGTAAATAAATAAAACAACTAGATGCAGGGCAAAAGCATCACGTATATGTGAAACATCTCTTTGCTACATGAGGGATTAATAAAAATAAATAAATAAAACTAGACTGATTCTTGTGTTATGGTATTATTATGTCACAGATGATTGAATAATATTTGCATGAAATTTGAGAGAAAAGCCAAAACCAAAACCAGTGAAAGTAGAAATTCATTCTGTGGTGAGAATACACACGAGATTAAGTTTAAAAATACCTAAAAAATACTATTATAATTCCCTACCTATCGGTTCAAGAGACATCCCAAAGAATAGACTTTTAAAAATGTAAAACAGGCCAAACGAAGCCCACTGAAACCTGAAATACAATAACCAAACATCACAGAATGGGCGCACTTTGCTAAATATCAAATAATGTTCACTGAAAATTTGATCTTTTTAGAGAGAAATAAAATTTTCTGAAATCTGAAATTTAAAGGTGTGGAACTCTGAAAAAACATTTTTTAAATCTTATTTCTGATTATAATCGGTCACTCTGAGTTTTTCATGCAGGCTGAACATGAAAATAGTCTCCTACACCTATCTCCTGCATGAGCTTCTGATAGAAAACAAATGGTGAAAATCTACTGTCTCTTAACATTCATGGACTCACCCATCTTGACTCACAATGGGGAAGGCTGGTTAGCGTCCAGGAAACAGCAGAGAACGTCTCGGCTAGTAGAAGCTAACCATTAGCATTAGCAACTCCACCACACGATAGAACTCGTTCAGGCGTGTGTTATTTGTGGAGATAAAACATCAACGTTGCAGAGCAAACAGAGTCAGTGGTAGAGGGTTAGGGTTAGCCAATCTGAGGCGAGATGTCCAAATATCAGGAAAATAAGTTCCTGGAAATGGTGCGCTGGTGTTTGTTGCTCCCTGAGTACGACTTACAAGGCATTCATTCCTACTACAGAGCACTGCAAATGTATTGATTAAACGAGTGTTCCACACCTTTATAAGTCGACTTTTGCTTGCATCGGCACTTTCTATGTGAAAAACAAACAACTTACAAATTTTTCACATAATTCTACAAATTAAAAAGTGAAATCTTGTCCCATCATTTTCAGTATTGGGAAAAAGGAACCTTTTTTTCAATTATTATTTTAAAAAATGTATTTAATGCACAATAATAAAACATTCTTCCCCCTATGAAGTGTTCCTGCATCATGACACAACCACCACCATGCTTCAAACTAGGATTAGGCCAGTAGGAAAAGGCCTACCTTTACATGCTGAACAATAGTTTATCAATGGAACTATGGAAGTTATTTATTAAAGAATACAGAGAAGCCAAATACTGTTTACTGCCCTACTAGCATTATCAACTGTAGTGCACTTTTATTTTCCAGCTATAAATCACAAATAAGTGAGTATTTGCAATAATTTGACTTAAAATGAATAAAATAAACATCTTTAAGGTTAATGTAGCTCTTTATTTCAGACACAAATCACATAAATCACAGTAGAAGTTTGAACACAGTCAAAAACTGAGCCATATTTTCTGTTAAATCTTGTATAATTTCAACGTTTGTTAAGATTATTAATAATCAATAAACAGCCACTAATCTGAAAGCATGTAATCAATGCTAAATATTTGTCTTCCACGTTATTAATGATTTGTTAATAAAATAAAACACCTAGACTCGTGGTTTTTGCCAATTCAAACAGAAAAATGCAAACCAAGACTTTAAACTGTGGTCATTTAAGCCGTTTTACAAATCAGACTTTTGAAAATGTGCTTGCATTAATAAAGATCTCCCAACAGTTTAAAAGCAAGGCACTCTACATCTTTTTGTTTGAAACGACAAAACTTCTCAGCAAATAAATGAATCACTTTCAACAAATTAATTAAAGGTGGAATACGGAACAATTTGATAACAAAGCTATATGCTGTTGCGATACCACCTGTAAACACTAGGAGTCGCCAGAGTTTTCGTGTCCCATATTCAACCTTTAAGTCCAGTTGTCTTTTTTCTAAGCCTACAAGGATTATCATGGCCTGAATAACTGAGAACCTTCAACCAACAAACACGTTCTCGTCACTTTAATGGATCAGACTGCTAAAGCTACAGTTTAAATATTTACAGCTTTACATAAACTTGTCTACAGCTTATTGTGTTTGAACAAGTAGTGACACCATAGAAATGTTTTCTACAGAAACCAAAAAGCCAGATCTATCCACAGAACATCTACTGTGGTCTTGGATTTAAAAATAAGGGTACAACAGGATAAACCAACCAAGCATAACCCTGCATTTACTTCTGTCTCTCAGGACCTGAAACAAGTGGTAGAGTTATAATCCTAACTGAACGAGTCCACATAAAAACAACACCAGACAACAATGCACCACAAGCATCTCACAACTGATATATTAATATAACACAAGGTTCATTTAGAAAACTTTTTAAACATTTTTCTAAAGCTGCCATAAATAGTCAAGTATCAAAAGGTGGAGATGGTATATATATATATATATATATATATATATATATATATATATATATATATATATATATATATATATATGTATATATATATATATATATATATTTAATTTGACGGTATTTACATCCAAATCAGGTGAAATGCATGCTCAATCGGATTCAGGTCAGGTCATTGACTTGGCCGTTACATAACATTCCACTTCTTTGCCCTAAAAATTCTTTGGTTGCTTTTGCAGTATGCTTTGGGTAATTGTCCATCTGCACTGTAAAGCGCCGTCCAACGAGTTCTGAAGCAGTTTCTAATATTTTGTCTCCATCACGTCTGAGACGTTGAAGCTCGGTTTGCCGTGTCCTCGCCGCTCCTTCTTTCTCCCTGCACGTGGATCTTCATGTGTTTGTTAAGTGAGGACTGATTGGTGTAGGGTTTCCCACACTCACTACACACGAAGAACTTCTCTTTGGTGTGCATCAGCTCGTGTCTCTTTAGGTGACCAGACCTGCTGAAGCTCTTGCTGCAGTACGAGCAGGTGTACCCCTTCTCTCCTGTGTGGGTCCTCTGGTGTAATTTCAGGCTACAGGTTACCGCAAACTTCTTGCCACACTCATTGCAGCTGTACGGCTTTTCTCCTGTGTGACTCCGCATGTGTGTGGTGAGGTGTCCAGTCTGGCTGAAGGTCTTCTTACAAATCTTGCAGCTGTACGGCCTCTCTCCAGTGTGGATCCTGTAATGGGTTTTGAGGTCACTATTATTGGTGAACCTTTTGCCGCACTGAGTGCAGCAGTACGGCTTCACACCAGTGTGGATTCTCTTGTGTATGTGCAGGTTGCCTGCCTTGCCGAACCTCTTGCCACACTGTTGGCAGCCATAAGGCTTCTCTCCAGTGTGAGTCCGCAGGTGGATTTTGAGCTGTTTGTGCTTTTTGAAGAGCTTCCCGCAATGCGAGCAGGAAAGCTGCTTCTCTCCGGTGTGGGTGCGTGTGTGTATCCTGAGCTGACTGAGACTGGCGTGCGCTTTGCCACAGATGTCGCAGATGTGGGGTCTTTCTCTGGTGTGGGTCTGCTTGTGGGATTTGAGGAGATCTGCCCGGCTGAAGCGTTTTCCACAACTGCTGCAGCAGTGAGCGTTTTTGCTGCTGCAGGTGTGGCTGTTGAGAGATGCTGCTCGACTAAATGTCTTCTGACAGGAGGGACAGCTCAAATGGTCGTTGTTACTTTCTAGAAGCTCCGGTGGAGTACTGAGAGGGGAATCGGTTTGTTTAACCATCGTCTTCACCTCCTGGGTGCTGCCTCTCTCTGGATTAAGCTCAGGTTCTTGATATCTTGATGCATATTGTAATTCTGGTTGGAACAAACCATCACCTTCAGTGTTTAATGGTGCTTCAGTATTCTCCTCTTCCTCCGTCTTTATAAAAAGTCCATTCTGCATGTAGTTGTTTGCTGCAGCAGTAGCGTTAACATCACTTTCGCTCCCTTCGCATTCTTCTTCTTCAGGCCTTAACGGAGGCAACAAAGGTTGGTATGAATCTGGACTGGCTTCAATGACATCTGAGCTCTCACTTTTTATTGGCTTCATCATCAGGTTAAGAAGCAGAGACGGGTGAGACAGGTCCATGGCATCATGTCCCTCCAAGTTGGGCTCTGATTTTCCAGTGAATGAGTCAACATTAATTTTTTCTTCAATCTGATCTGTCTCTAGACTAAACGAGGCAGAGGATGTGTACTCCCTCATCACTCCCCCTTTACTCTTCCTATCGCTGCTGCATATAGACACCCTAAACTCATTCTGGGTGCAGTTGATGGGATGATCATTCCATTCGGAGGCGGAAAACTGTTCAGAAGCATCTCTGTCACACAAATCTGAAAATAAAGAGCGCGGAAAATGAACAGATAGGTACAAAAATAATGAATTTTTAGAACTGGTTTTATTAGATATATTTTTCTCCACTAGGGGGCAGCATTGTCCACATTTCTAACCTATTACTCATTACAACATCTGATATTGTCAACTATCTGCAAAGCATAGCTACTGTATGTTTATATTTTGTAGATAAAATCGCCTTAAGTGGCATAGCAAGTACTCTTCATCTTTTTTGGAGAAAAACGAAAATTATTTGCAGCAAACTCAAGTGTGTGCAAACCTAAATCCCTGTAAATCCTTGTGTTTAACATTAGACTAACCTGCCGCTGTAATTAATGATATATTAGTTGTTTATAAATACACAACTAGACTATCTTCAAGATCACTTGATAAATTACAAGACAGTCTGGCAAAACCTAAAGAAATGCAGAATTCTGGAAAGGTTTTGCACATTGTTGTACATAAATGAGTATGATACATGTAGGAACATGTATATAGCTGTAATTAACAATGAAACGTGGATCGCAGACTGCCTTCTATTATACACGTTCCAGGACTGCAGGTATAGATTAATTATTGCTTAATCTTTTTCACAGCTTCATTTTAGTTGTTTTATCGTGCGTCTCCCACACCGACCCCTCTCTCTGGTAAAAAAACAAAACAAAAAGCGGACACTGTAGGTCCACATAACGTGAACGGGCATCATACCGTTGTGAACAGGTTCGGGGCTCTTCTGCGAAAACAGCAGCCGCTTCAGCTCCTCGTTTTCGGACTCGATCCTCTGGATTGTGCCTAGATACTCGGACAGAGTCCGCCCCACCGAGTCCAGGATGTCGATCACAGTAGCTTTAAGTATGTTGTTCAGAGAGGTCTCCAGTGACATCTTCAGATCACTTGATGTGTCCATGTCGGACAAAACCATTCACACTGAAAGACACCTCACCGGAAGTGAAAAGAAAAAGAAGGTTTATTTATTTATTTTAAGTCAGCTCTCAGGTTTGTGGCGCGCCCCCTGCCGGCGTGGAATTAAACGGTTGGCTAAAGTTATAATTAGCATTTATATGGTTTTCCCAAAAACTCAGGTAATTAAATTCACTTGTTAGTTTCATTTTATAGTCATTATCATGTAAAATTATACATTACAATAGGGATTTGCTCATAAGAATTACCAAAATAACTGTATATAAAAAATGTAAGCTATCTTAAAAGCTTTTATAGAGGGTCCCTAATTAAGCTAATTAGCTGTGGAACTTAGCTTTAGCATGCTAGTTTGCGGCAAACTAATATAGTTGTAAAATAGCATGTTCATTATTAACTACAATGTATAAGCTATTTTGTAATGATCTGCCAACAATACTTACAATAATTTTCAACTATCTTTAGAATAATTTAAAGGAATAATAACCCATTATTAAATAAGCTAGTTAGCTAAATGTGCTAGCTAATGTGTGTGTTTGCTAGATAGCTGCACACTAAAAGAACACTAATGTATATTTTATTGACTAGGAAATAATTAAAAAGTGTGCTATTAAAAATGTTTTCTACTTTTATTGTTTATGATAATAGCTAATAATTACATTTGCTATTAATATAATTGATGTGACAGTAATTACTGGAAGTGACGTAATCAGTAATGTCGTTTTTCAAGTTCATATGGCAAATTCAGTATGTTTGTCTGACTATCTATAAATAATTATAAATTATAAATATTATCTACACATATTACCGTGCAATCCTGATCTATGAGCAAGAGATGTTACGCATAACAATATATTTATTTGTTGCATTGAGTTTTGTCATTACACATGTGTAAGGTCATTAGTACGTGTGAAATGCTATAAAACCGGATTGTCTGCTGCATGTGTTAAACTGGCTTTCTGCCAGCAGCCTAAAGCCCAGTAGAACCAGGAAGAGGTGGTGAGTTTCACAAAGTACCCACTGGTTTTGCCACACTGCTGGAATGAAGCGGAACCACTCCCCTTACCTGACCTGTATCTGTTTGCTTGCATGCCTTTAGGGCTGTGGGCGTGACCTCTCAGGTGTCTTTTAAACTCTTGAATCGTCTACCAATCAGAAAGAAGCATTTCTTTTCTTGTTCTGCCACTCTGGCCCTTTCCCATCATCCTTCCTGTAATTTGCTGCTGAGAAGATTGCAGAAGAGAGGGAGACAGAGGTGTGGACAGGAAGACTGAAAACAGAAGACTGTCTAAAGACGGCTGATGTGGGGCTTGTTTGTGAAGCGGAGCAGGTTCAAACACCATTTATTTGGTGTTCCTGGTGCGCTTCAGTGTGGCTGTTCAGTGAACGTGTCTCTGAATGCACAGCGGCAAGTCTGTGGTGCTTTACCCTCCCACAAGTCTTCACTTAAAACCTCACAATTGGGTTGATCATATGATGTTGCTTTTAGGCGCCTGGAGGGGGTAAGTCATACTTCACAATCAGACACTTCATGAAAGAGATTTCTTTTTCAGCTTTTTCAAATTCAAGCCAGGACCGTGTACAGTGATAGTACTTGTGTATCATGTCAACTTTTGAACTTTTTCAGACAAATATCCATTTCTTTAACCCAGATCATTTTAAACCTTTCTCTTTACCCAGCATTATTTCTTCTTTTTTTCCTCTCAGGTATGACATTTTAGATATACTTCCTAAACCTGTGATGTGCTGTCAGAACTTCCCGTGCTCAGTATGCAGCTTCTCTGCAGCGATGTTTAAGCCCTATAATGCTTTTCTGTTACGGTTTTTAATTTTATTTTGAAACTGAAAAATGCCTCCTTCTAGAAAGTTTCAATCTCATTGTAAACATTACTAGAAAAGATAACATCACACCCAATGGAACGAGTTTGTTGCTATTTGAAACACTGGTTCTTCTCATGGATTGGAGTTAAATCAGAGCTGTCTAGTTTGCAAATAGCTCAAATTATTATAAAAATGTCTGTTATTCTTTTACATCTTTATTTTATTATTCACCTACTTGTTACAAAACCTTCTAGATAACTATGTGTAAAATGCTCTATATCATCATGTGTCTACAGGTGTTTCTCATGCCAAACGGTTCCATTTAATTGTGTATAATCTGCCTTCTTAAACTGTGTTAACTCCTCTGCTGAAGCAATTGTTGCACCCTTGACAGGAACTGAGAAATGAGCACCCACACAGGAAATGTGGTCAAGGTCGGTCCCGGATGTTGGGCTGCATGACGTGACTAGTATAATATAGATAGTCAGAAAAGTCTTAGAGATTAAAAACGACAATGTTAGTGAGAAATCAGAGGAAATTCTGCTTTTGTAAACCTGTAAGTGGGTGGAGAACACGGTTTGTTGATGGTGTTCCGGGGCAACATGCTTATTTTTTGTTTGTGTTGACAACATGGAAGTGAAGCCAAGTTCAGACCGTTTTATCCATCAGCCAGCCCCACGGTGCACGGTGGTGATAAAAACGATAAACAGAGGATAGAAACGGTTGGAGTTCCCACCAGAAGCAGCCCCCTCAACCCCACCCTCAATCTGTCTTACTGTCTGCACCTCCGTTTCCTTCTGTTTGCTCGTTTGCTTGGCTGATCTTCTGCAGTCAGGAAGTAGAAATGTGCTTCTGTGACGTTCCGGTGCACTGCACTTCTGCAGCGACACACAGAGATGAAAAAGTATGAAAATTGGGAAGAAAAACAAACAGAAATGGGATTATTTCGCTGTAGAGGTGGTGAGTATAATTTGGGATGCAGCAGATTATTATAAGGCCTTCTCAAGAGACGAGTTTGTGATCCAAAGTTTAAGAAAACCTAATCTTGTTTTTAAATGTTAATTTGTCTTATTTCTCCTCTTCAGGATCTCACAAGGATGGCACCTTACACTCTGATCGCCCCTAATCCAGCAGCAGACGACACCTTGTAGATTAACACGAACCCCTTTCAGCAAGACTCAGAGGCTGGAGAACTGAGCAGCCTGAGAGAAGCTAATGGAGGAGGGAAACTCGTGCTCCTCTTTGCCAGATATTGTAGAAGCTGTGCTTCGTCAGGACTCACAGACCTCAGCAGACCAACCGTGCATCGGTGGAGGGCAGATTTTTGTAGTTTGGGGTGAATCAGAGGTGCAGATTAACCAGACGGAAGAGACAAATGAAGTCACTCCATCCTCAAAGACAGGACGTACAACTCCTGAGGAGGCAGAACAGTATGAAGAGCTGATATGGACCCCTCAGCCCATCACCTGTACCAGTCCTCCCTTTTCCGTTGCTATGGTGAAATGGGACATGCCTGATTCCTCCGTGGAGACTCCTTTACTGACAGACAGCTGCCTGGCCAATGAGCTAGACCTGGGGACTCTGAACGGCACTTCCTCCTTCATCCACCACCCTCAAGATCTGATAAGGCAAGAGGAAGAAGATGATGAAGACCTTTTAAACTCAGCTATCGGATGCGTCGAAAATAACCCTGAGGTAAGTGAGAACTACAGCGAGAGAGGAAGTTGTGATATTATCATATTTCTGCTGAAAGTTGATCTATTTATGTGGATCCACACGCACACACACGCCGTTTTTGTCTTTTATGTCAGTTACTAAAACGAGCTAGAATGAGCAGACTCGATGTTGGTCAGATGACATCCGAGAGTTCAGCGCCATGAGATCACAAGTTATTTTCCCCCCACAGCTTTTGTTCAGTGGCCTGTGTTGCAATGTTCAACCATGTGATGCTGCAGATGTGAAAGAAGTCAAGACACAGGAAAAGGAAGATTCAGCACATGAGGAATTAGAGAGTAGTGATGGTACGCTTTCAATTTGAGAGGAAACATTTGTACGTTCCTGTGTTTGCGTTTGTGGTGATGTTCTCTCGTTTTTGTCAAATTTGTTAGAAATTCAACCGAGGACGGATGCTGAGGAAGACGAGGGAGACACTGTAACGTCAACAAAGGAGGTAACAGGCACTTCCGAGGATGTTGGTGGCTTAGAGGATGATGTGGACACTTTTATAGATCTGAAACAAGAAGAGGAACAAGAGGTCATTGTTCTGCTGACTGAGCAAGAAGACTCAGAGGGAGAGAGATCATCAGCAAACGATGAAGAGAGCAGCAGGGATGGTCGACAACGACAAAGTCTAACGTATGTCTTCTACGAGGAAGAGCAGACTTTGGTCGAGGACGGGAGCGAGCTTCGAGAAGAGCAAAGTGTGACGAACGTTTACAGCGAGGAAGAACGTGTGGAGGCAGAAACTGTCAGAGATGTGTGAGTATAAAAAAAAACAGGAACAGGAAGTTTCTGTTAACACTAAACCTACAGAGAACAAAAGTGAATTTAAGACAGAAATAAGCACTGAAGTCCACCAAATAGAATCAGAACTTTAGAGTGAATGGAAATGTCATTTTTTGATTTGAACTTAATCTAAATTAATCTATAAAACTGAGTGGTGAAAATCTAGTTAGAAAAGCATTTACTACAGTAAATAAATCCTGATATACTCATATGTTGTCAAATAATCCAACTATTATTCATTTATATGAGTTAAATGGGTTTAATTGAACATTAAATCCTCTTAATCAACACCTTACTGACACTAACATAGACCTAAACTTTAACAGACAGCTGAACCGACCAGCGCTTTGTCAACAAACGTGGGTGAAAAAGTGTTTTAGGCGATCAGGTTGAGGCTTGCCTATGATGTAAAACTAAAGCCATGCTTTTCCTTTAGAGCACTGTTGAAAAGCAGATTAGTGCAAAGGATCCTGTCTCTTTAAAATAACTGAAATGAAACATGCTTAATGTAGAAGTGAATGATGAAAAGAAACTAAGAGAGTTAAAAAAGCTGATTTTGTAAGAGTGCATAGTAAAAGGTGGATACACCCTCTTTCAGTTAGTTTTTTTAGCATCAAGTCATTATAACAGTATCAAGTACTTACTGGGATTGAAAACAATGTTAAGAAAGCCTTAGATGAACACACATAATATAAATAAAAATAAATTAAAATGTTTGTTTTATTTGATTTGATATAAATTAGCTGCTTTTCTAGTTTAAACAAAGTTTTTAGATTTATTTCAAGATAGTTTGGTATTCAGAAGGATACACGCACGCACGCACGCACGCACGCACGCACGCACGCACGCACGCACGCACGCACGCACGCACGCACGCACACAATTTAGATTAACTACATTTGACCCAGTTTGTTTTTACTTCCCTTCTAAATTTCAATAAATGCAGCAAGGCCGTTTACCAAAGCTACTTCTGCATTTCAGCATTTGTTGAATAAATAACGCCTCTGTGTAACACTCATTGGTGTTCATCTGAGAGTATTCCAGAATGTTATGATCATTGATTAGCATTTGGCTTGAAAATCTCTCTACAAAACAACGGTTGCATTGTTCTTACATGTAAGATTGTCTCTTTGTGTTGTCCTTGTTCGATAAACCTAAACTAAACTAAACTAAGATAAGCTAAGCTAAACTAAGATAAGATAAGCTAAGCTAGGCTAAACTAGAACCCTTTTTATAAAACAATGGCGGCAATTTGCCGCAACGCCGAGGCGGCATCTGGGAGCATAAGGTTGTTTATAAGAGCTCAGACCGTGGCGGTAATGTGGCGCAATCGTGTCCTTTTTTATAAAAGATTACGTGATAGCGTATTCATGTTTATGGTATAAAGGAGGTATGGGGGCGGTCTCTGCGCTGTCACGGACTTCCGTTTATCTTGGACATAACTTGTTGTTATTGCGATCAAAGTCGCGCTCGTTAAGTTTTTTTCACAAGCAGCTACAGGTGTCTGTCCTCCACAGTCCCTGTGAGCTGTCAGATGATCTGAGCTCCAGCTCTAACGGAGAAATGCTCTGGCGTGCTGCATCGCTCCAGTTTATCATCTCAGCTGATTCTGTTTACAAAAACAAAACTTATGCCCGTGTTTACTTTTTTTTCCAATATCGTTTCCAGCCTGAGCTCGGCATTAATTCATCACATGATCATGACACCACCCTCTGTTGCATCAAGGCTTAATGTGCGTTTATAAAACCAGCCAAGCGTGTTGGCACGAATGGCGCAAAATTCCCGCATCGCTTGCTGCCATAGCACATTCATAAGACACACCGTTGCGGTAATATTACGCTGATTTGCCGGCACGGGAGATTAATTTTTAATCAGGAGATTAAAAAAACAAAACAAAAAAAAAAGTTAATAAAATGGTTCTCTCGCATTTGTCTAAAAACCTCCACCAATGGACTCTGTGCACGATAGCAAACGCTAGTTCCGATTGATGAACTCCAGAGAGCCGCGCTACTTCCTGTCCCCTTTACAGTAATGTCAACATGGCAGTGAACTGTACTTTTCCAGATCCCTTGGGAATTTGCTGAAAATACGTTCATCGTATTGTCGACACTTTTTCATCTGCTCCACAAAGCAAATGAGAAAAGTGATTTAAGTTGTACATTTCCCCCATATGTGCACAACTATGATGGTGAGTACACAACGCGGCTGTGCTAACTAGTGCAAACTTGACTAAGAGGGGCATGACAAACACGTTGTATTATTATTAAACAGTAACTACAGTTTTTGCTACCTGGACCTTATTTCTACTATGCAATCCGTTCATTTATTCACCCAGAGAACTTTGGTGCTATTTGAAGTTCGAGAAATAGCCGTCTACGATCGGCGTATATCCATAATGGGAGTTAAAAAAGGCATTATCTGCCACTAAAGTCCTTCATTTCACCAGTGATTTGGTATGACTCACTAGCACTATTCCTTGTTAGTTCGGAGCGTCTCGGACGTGCTTTGTTGTTCTTTACAGAACTTTAGTGAAACTAGCCGGCGGCGACTGCAGTGACGTCACGGCCATTCGGCTTCTTCATTGAGCAGAACTTACACGCTGTGCTCTCACGGCGGTCGGTGAGACAGAACTTGCTACTGCAAATATCAACCTGGTTCGCATTTGCGTGTATTTCACTTTCCAAATTTTCCAATAATTCTATTGCCGACCGTGGTAGAGCACAGATTGAAAGTGCCGCTCAGATCAGATGCTCTGCTATTCACCTGTTTTCTAGCAGCGCTTTACTTTCACTTTGCGTTTATCCATTTCGTTCGAGGGGGTGGGAAGTAGGTTGATACACACACGCACACATACCAACACATACATGTCAATAAAAGCAACATTTTACAATTAAATATCTTAATTTACCCTTTCATTTACCACGTATTTTCAATAGCATAATACTAGCCGGAAATAACTAACCCATACTTCCGGTCGGAACCCAGAAATTAGCATTTCTTCATGCACAGCGTCCATAACACGTTTTGGGCCAAAAGCAAGCCAAGCCAAGCCAACTTTATTTATAAAGCACTTTAAAAACAGGCAACACCGACCAAAGTGCTGACCATAAGTAATTAACAGAATAAAAGATAAAGATAAAAATAAAAGATATAAACACATTAAACAAGTTAAAACAGTATCATGTCAACACTCATACTGGGTCAAAGGCCAAGCTAAAGAGATGGGTCTTTAACAGTGATTTAAATGTTTCCAGCGAGGGGGCATTCCTAATCTGCGTTGGCAACGAGTTCCACATTTTTGGAGCAGCAACAGCGAAAGCCATGTCCCTTCTGAGCTTACGTTTAGTTCTCGGAATGTCCAGGACCTACAATTCTAGGTCACTCAGGTCAGATGACCTGAGCGACCTAGAAGAGGAATGAATATGTATTAGCTCAGAGAGGTAGGGTGGGGAAAGACCGTTTAAAGACTTATAAACATATAAAAGCAGTTTAAAATGGACAGGCAGCCAGTGTAGTGATGGTAAAACAGGAGTAATGTGTTCTATTGCAACTATTGGACCATCTGGTTGTCAGTCTCACCGAACCGCCGCTCTTCCCTGGGTGCTCCACTCATAACACACTTAACGTATTTAGCAACAGGACACCACTGGTGTGAGAGGTTCTCCGCTCAATAATATCAGAGAAGGAGAAACAGCCGGCTGCTACCACTGCCACTTGGGCGATGGTGGCAGAGGAGTTAAGTGGCCGCCTTGCAATCGAAAGGTCGCAGGTTCGCGACCCGCTCAGTCTGTCACTGTCGTTGTGTCCTTGGGCAAGACACTTTACCCGCCTTGCCTGCTGGTGGTGGTCGGAAGGACCGGTGGCGCCAGTGTACGGCAGGCCCCGCCTCTGTCAGTGTGCCCCAGGGCAACTGTAGCTACGATGTAGCTCATCCCCACCAGCGTGTGAGTGTGTGCATGAATGAGTGGATGACTGATTGTGTTGTGAAGCGCCTTGGGGGGTTGTAGAACCCCAAGAAGGCGCTATACAAATACAGACCATTTACTTCAACTTTAGGACAAACTACCAGAGTCCCAAAAAGAAAAACACAATTTGAAGTCACGGACAACGTGTCCTCTGGCAATTCGGGCTTCCGGTTCCGGTGGATGTGGAACTAGGGAATATACCTGAGGAGATGGGTGATTGTTCTGTGACCGTGTTTGCGTTCAAAATCTAGCTTGTTCTGTAGATTCGCCATAACAGCTTTAAGATAATGACACTGTAACCCTCCCATTATTTTTAGTGTTTTAGGTTTTACCTAGCTAGTTTTAAACACAAAAGCATTAATTGGGTCCTGTGTTATTATATCAAGTAGGAACCAGACAGAAAATTCCAGTACAAAGCTACAAAACATTATTTTCTCATGATCAGATGATTTGGACCCAATGACTCAGCCAACACACAGAATGGTGTAATTAATAAAAATGTACTTAAAGCACGTAAATAACCCAGGATTGATTAAAAGACCATTTAACATGACATGAGCTTGACTGAAATGACTTGACTTGACTGAGACATTCTGCGTTTGTAACGAGTTTGTGCAACAATCTGGCACCCGAACTATAGCTGCAGGGAGTATATTTCATGGGTAACACAGGTGGAGATGATCAAGCAGTTCCAGGTGAGCATAGGTGAATGAGTGACGGCAGAGAGATAAAGAAACCAGACCAGGAACTAGAATCATGGAATTTTATTTATTTTTAGAAAGTTAGGGAGTTAGTAGGTACAACACCTCAAAGCTACATTTACATAACATTCAAATTGTTCATTTTTATCCAAAAGGTCACTGATCAAGTCTGTACTGAGACACATGGATCACAGATTTCTTAGACAATTGATTTTTGATTTTAGTCATTTTTTAAATTGATTTCTGACCTGTCAGTTGCAATATTGACCAGTTCTTGTTTTTATCAAATAATCATAAATGGTAACACATCTAAACATCTATTTAATTAGCCCTCAGGGATGGAGAGTCCACTACTAGACCAATAGTATTAGACCTACAATGGTTTTCAGCCCCTTGCATCACTAAAGTGTGAAAATTTTCTCTCAGAATGGTCACAGAGTCATTACAGGCATCTGGACCCAATCTCAAACCTTCAAATTCTGTGTCTGAAGTCCAAAAATGTAAAAAAAAAAAAAAAAAAAAAGAGGGCAAAGTCCAAATTAATAGAGACTTAATAAAACATTTGTGGTTAAAATATGACAAGAAAGAATTGCAGAATTGTTTGCAGTAGGGTTTTATGCCCCATGTGACCTGAGTGTGTATGAAACATGTTAGAAATGTTTTTCACACCATCTTAGTATGATATACTGGAAATGTGTGTAGTATGTCCTCCCAACTAGTTACCATCAGTCACAGTGGGAATACTGGATTTATCTATGGTGCAATCACATGGGTAGAAAAAGTGTTGGGCATCTTACATTAATAAAGTAATTAGTTATAGTTACAACTTACTTTTTTCAAAAAGTAATTGAGTTAATAACTCAGTAACCAAATTGTCAAAGTAATTAGTTACATAGCAAAGTTACTGTGGTGTTTTTTTAATGTTCTGTAACGCAGTTACATTCTATAAGATCTATAAAGTCAAAGATTTTTATAACTGAATGATGCTTACTATCCAGCATGAACATTTCAGATATCTGAAACGTTCATGCTGGATAGTAAGAATGTTTACTTGGATATCTGGAATGTTCATTTCTACTAGAAACAATAGATTTATAGATATCTGGAATACATATCCACCCAGCCAGCATGCATAGGTGGGCCCCATATATGGGCAAACTGTATGGGTGCCAACAGGGTTTCCATGGTGGCCCCACAGAAATTTGCCCACATAGAGTTTAACAAGCCCATGTTTGAGTCAAACCATCTGGGTCCGTCTGAAACCCATGTAGGGCCCATTAAAATCGATGGGCAAACCCCTGTGAGACCATCATGGGAACCATGGACAAACCCTGTTGGCACCCATACAGTTTGTCCATATATATCAATATGGGGCCCACCTATGCATGTTGGCTGGCCAGTCAGATTAATAAATGTTAAAAAGGCCACCTAAGGTTTTTAAGGATTTTGAGATATCTCAAACTTAATTCCTAATGCAGTTGTTATTCTGGAGATCCTTAATTATACTTTCTATAATAACAACATAGCTGTTGATGTCTTCATTTGCAATTTTAAATAATGAATACAATTAGTACTAGAGAAAATTAAATTATTGCTTTAAAAAATAGGACTTACAGAGAGGTCCAAGATGAAGTGTGGCTGTCAGAAAGCCTGACACCGCCACACGTCATTCAACCACATTGTAGTAACACGCCACTTTACACGCCCAGTAACGGTAACGGCGTTGTAACGATGGGAAAAGTAATTAGTTAGATTACTCTGTTACCTAAAAAGTAACACAGTTAGTAATGCCATTATACTTAAACGCTGGTGCCCAACACTGGCCTTAAGTACTGATAACTATAAATCATCTAATTTCAGCAATTTTTAAAATTTTCAGACATTTCTGACCCCAGAATGTATTTTATTTAGACGTTTTTAGTGTTATTTGCTGTTTGACAAGTTTATATTTTATCCACATTTTTCTAGGGAGGCACTTGTGTTGCCAGTGCTAATCGACAGCTCTGGACTGAACATACCTACAGATGAACTGATAGATCCAGAAGAGCTGCCGGGACTTTTGGAGGACGGTGAACACTCAGAGGAAGAGGAGGAGCTGTTAAAGGATGATCTCACAGCTCAGCGCGAGGAGTTTGACATGCGCGACGATGCAGATCAGAATGTGGAACCTGAACTTTCAGAGGCTGATGTCAACAATGAAGAAACTGCGGTACAAGAGGCAGAAAACCCAGAGAAGTTAGAAAACCCTCTAGAGAGAGAAGAGGGGACTGTACATGTGCAGGAGACTAATTGTTTAGAGCAACAGAGTCAAACAGCATCCCCGGACCCAGAGCAGCCTGAAGACACAGAGGAACAGGTGATGGCTGAAAGGATACCAGCAGAGGACATGAACCATCCACAGGAACTGGAGATGGAACTGAAAGACCAGTCGACCCAGTCTGAAAACACGAAGAAACCAGAGGATCCTTCGCAGCCAGAACAGAGCGTTTGTGCTGCAGCGGAAATCACAGAACAGTCTGAGCAGCTCGTCCAATCAGAGCAGACAAATGAGTCAGAGACCACAGAGCAGCTGTCTCCTGAGTCTGAGGTGTCACAGCAGGTGGAGGAGGCTGACTTAAACCAGGTGGATCAACCGGCAGAGATGTTGGAGCAGGCTGAAGATGCTCATGGTGTTCAGAGAGTCGTGGCAAATGGAGAGCCACACCGAGGCTCTAATATGGCTTACATGAACGGAGGGGAGGTGGACAGAGTGAAGGCCCGTCAACTCGCTGAGCGGCTCTTTAATCTGGAAGAGGTGGAGCGAGCAGATGTGGTGAAGCATCTGGACAAAGAGTAAGGACACATCTAAACTCTAAATATCGTGATTTTTTCCGTTTCAGGGGCTCTAGAGCTGCAGTAGATGAAAAGGCTGACCTTCAGCTTTAGTGGCAGAAACAGAGCCAGCCACACATTCTCGAGGGAATTTACACAGATTGTGTTTTCTCTTTGCTCAGTAATGCCTTCAGTCGCGCCGTTGGAGAAGAATACCTGACATTCTTTGACTTCACCGACCAAACTCTGGATCAAGCCCTCCGGTGAGAGCTGCATGGCAGGAACCCGGATCGTGAGAAGCACCGTCACAAAGCATTTAGCAATCTTTGAATTTTCTTTCATTCCTTCACGTTCAGGTCTTTTCTGAAGGAAGTGTTACTGATAGGAGAGAGTCAGGAGAGAGAACGAGTCCTGCAGCATTTCTCCAACCGCTTCCATCAGTGCAACCCCGACACTTACTCATCCCCAGGTCAGACGGATGTGATTATGGTGTTCCACGCTCGACCAGATCCGTGTGTGTGTGTGTGTGTCAGCGTTGCTCTGTTCTTTCTATCCCCAGGGGCCGTGTTGGCTCTGACGTGCGCCCTGATGCTTCTTAACACTGACTTGCATGGACAGGTAAGAGGAGCAGTGCTGCGTTTTGATTCTGTGTTGGGCGAATAACTAATTCTCGTTTAATCACAGATTGTGGGAAAGTCGATGTCGTCCTCCAAGTTTGTGTTCAACCTGGACGGGATGAATGAGGGAGAAAACTTCAACAAGGACCTGCTGAAAGTAACTGAAACCTGAAGGAAACCCTGAGCCTGATTGTTCTAAATGATTAAGCTGTTTTTTGTATTTCTCCATGTATTTTGTAGAGTCTTTACAATTCCATAAAGAGTAAACCTCTGGAGTGGGCTGTGTAAGTCCTAAAACATCACTTGAAGCATACTTTAGAAATTTAAGTCCCAGTACTGTAATAACCTGGTTGTGTCTTAAAGAGACGAGGAGGAGCTGAAGAACCTGGTGGATGAGAACGCAGAAGATAACGCGCCGCTGCGTTCTAAATCCAACCCCTTCCAGGATGTTCCTCATGACAAA
Organism: Aphyosemion australe; assembly: GCA_006937985.1. Taxonomy (NCBI): domain Eukaryota; kingdom Metazoa; phylum Chordata; class Actinopteri; order Cyprinodontiformes; family Nothobranchiidae; genus Aphyosemion; species Aphyosemion australe. Next base: position 488,065 of record SSNS01000069.1, on the reverse strand, counting down.
AAGGCCCCCGTGGTGAAAGAGGGATTCCTGCAGCGGAAGCTCCACGCAGACATCAACGGAAAGCGCAGTGAGTGAGACGCAAACGGAGTAAATATGAGACACAGTAGAAGGGATGTAGTTTCTTTTATTCCCAGGGGAGGGTTGAAACGGGACACACTTTAACATTGTCACAGATAAACTTCAACGACTATGATGTGTTTATTTGTTCTCATTTTAAATGTTCAAAACAGGATATCTAAATAATTTCTGTGTCATGTTAGTGCCACCTACTGGTGGAACTGAGTATTGCGCTTTGAGGAACGCACGCTTTAAAGGCATAGGTAGACAGAAAACTCAAGCTGGAAAACAAACTAACGTCAAAATAAAAGGTGAAGAAGGCCAAAATGGACATTATGGACTGCAGTTGCTCACATGGTAGTGTTGTGTATTTATTTAAGTATTATTATGGTCTAATTTATATGTAAACTTGATAATTGACTTTATCTGTAAAACTGCTTATTTGGATAAGGGAAATTAATGATTATTTTGGAATTGTAGTCGTTTTTTAAATGTTCAATAATAATACTAATAATAATAATACATTTAATTTGTATTGCGCTTTACATTTAAAAATCTCAAAGCGCTTACAGAAAAAAAAACTTTTGAATCATTATACTAGACTAAGGAGGGAAATCTTTTCGCACATAGCCCTACCAAGATTTTATTTCACCAGCCACCACTGGCTGTTGGCCACACACATCATATAAAAGAAATATGAGAATAACTTGAGTTTATTGTTGCGTTTGAAAAGTAGAGGATGCATGACTGTGTCTTTTCAAAATAAAAGGTGCTTGAAGGATCCATCAAGGGTCACTCATAAATAAAACCAAACATTTTGCCATTTTAAAAAGTTTTATGAGCATCTGGAGTCTGTAAAAGCCTCAGGGACATCAAAGAGCTAACTCCTGATAACACAAACAGCTGATTACTGTGTCTACATGAAACTGAGTGCAGAAGCAGCTTAGCCCAACCTGATGTTATCAGCTGTGACTCACATTTCTGCACAATCTGATTTCAAAACAACAACTAGTGACAGTCAAAATTCACAGTTGCATAAGTGAGGACAACAGGTTTTGTTGGGGGGTAGGAAGGAAACACTTTTCTCTTGAATTCACCCTGATCTGAGTAGCAGTTAGCCTGACTCTCCACAGAAATTTATTCCTAGTAAAAAAACAACAACAAGAAATAATGGAATAGATAGATGGTGTGGAATAATACTATCAACATTCATGACAGGTGTGTGTGTGTGTGTGTGTGTGTGTGTGCAGCACCTTGGGGGAAAAGAGGCTGGAAGACGTTCTATGGAGTCCTGAAAGGAATGGTCCTGTCCTTACAGAAGGTGAGTAAATCCACTCCTACGGTTTTGCTCATCAGGAGATATTTCACTTCACCTCCCTCGTGCCTGTGTTGTGCCTCAGAGCGATTATCGGAAGGATCAGACAGCTAACGAGGAGGTGGTGAGCGTGCATCATTCTCTGGCCGAGCAAGCAGCTGAATACACCAAGAAGCCACACGTGTTTCGCTTGCAGACGGCCGACTGGAGGGTTTTTCTCTTTCAGACCTCGTGAGTCACCTTAGAGCAAGAATGTGATCCTATGTTTGTCCCAAAGACCCCTTTGATCACTAAAGCATCTGCTTGTTTCCTTTTCTCAGATCCGAATTGGAGATGAATTTGTGGATCAGCCGAATAAACTTAGTTTCGGCTCTTCACTCCTCGCCTCCGTTCCCCTCTGCTGTCGGCTCTCAGAGGAGGTTTTTTAGGCCGATCCTCCCCGCTTCGCAGTCCGCTCATCCTCTGGTACGCACAGCTTCTCTTCTTCTCTCTAAAATGGTTTTACTCTTTTTACCTAGATGTGTTTTAACTGTTCTAGGTCATTCTGGCAACTACTTTATACACATATACACAGCTCAGCGTGTGTATACATATATATATATATATTTATTTATATATATATATATATATATATATATATATATATAAAGGGTGGGAATTTAACGCATTAATTACAAGTAATTTTTTAGAAAAAAAATAATGCTTTAAAATTTTACCCCTTTGAGCCCGAGTGCCCCCCCAATTGGGGCCGGATAAGTTTAGCATCACAATTTATATATCAGTAAATATAATCAAGCTGCACAACTGCAGAGCCTTGGCTACAAGACCATATAATCCCTTTTTACGTGCTCCAAACACAACTAAAATTACAATTAAAATGAATCATGACAAATCGCTCTTCATGAAGTAAAGGAAAGGAAGAAAAAAAAATCAACTGTTATGTTTTCTAGTTGGTAGAAAGCAGGCAGTAACTTTATTCATATGGACAAGCAAATACGCAGCATTCATCTTGTAACCCTCAGCAGAACTTCCCCTGAACTCTACACTACACCTCTATTTATATTAGCAGTGCTCTGCTGCCACCTAGTGTTCAGTTCAGTACACAACATTTACAATGTTCCATGTCTATTTACACTTCATCAATAACACATGTACTAATATTTACACATCATAACAAATCCCACAATGGTTACCTTTAAAATGAGACCAAAGTAATCAAATAGACCTTGTGGTTACAGAAATATACTCATTAAAGTGTAGGTATGTCATCTGGGCCTCACTAACATTATTTTTGATTAAAAAATATTTGCTTGAGCGCAAATTGTCTTGAACAATTAAAATTTGATTAATCAAGAATAATTAATTACAAATCCTCTAATTAATTAGATTATTTTTTAATCAAGTCCCACCCCTAATATATAAACTCAAATAATATTAGGGTCCTGATAATGATCAGTAATAAAGTTGTACTTTTTATTCAAACATCCTTATATTTTTAACTTTTTTTTAGTTTAGTAGGTTTATTGTTTTATAATTAAATTCAGTGCGAGCTTTCATTAGATGTAGGCGCTAAGTGATTTAGCTGCCAGGGTCAAGGGTTAAAAAGAAGAGGATTCAGGAGGCTACTAGGGATATCTATCTTCTCAAGATGGTTCTGTACCTCTGGGAACATTTCATCTCAATTTCTAACACTGGAACATAAATGTAAGCTTTTAAATTATGTAAAGAATGTATATTTAGTTACTTTTAACATTGAATATATCATGAGTCAAATAAAACACTCTACTAAACCTCAGAGTTATGATTTCTTTCTTTTATCTAAGCCAGAACATGACTTCTCTGTAACTATTCAGCACACGCCTTTAATGAAAGACAAAAAGCTACAGAAAAGCAAGATTTTAGCCCCTGTAAGCTGTTTATTACTAATTCTGTCTGAGGGATTCAAATGTGCAGTTCTGGTTGTTGTTGAAGTGTTTTCTTGTCCCTGAGCAGGAACGTCAGCTGCAGTTTCACATAGGAAAGCTGGAGTCCTTTAAAGTCGACCTGTCGAACCAGGAGGAAAACGTTCCAGATCCCAAAAAAGCCAAGGCCAAAGATCTGGAGGAGCATCGTCTCAGGATTGAGTACCTGCATCACGAGGTACCCAAGCTGCTGTGAGTGTTTAAAAATGAGAGTGTAATGACCTACAGGTGACTCAGATGTGTGATGTTCAATCACAGGCATGTCGCTATGAGATCTACGTCCAGATGCTGGAAACATGGAAGAGCGTGAAGAAGACCGATCGCATGTTGAGCGCAGAAGATCTGAACCTGTTTGACAAAGCGGTGTGTGCAGACTCTGTAGGGAACAAAGAGCAGGAGGAAGCCGTGCTAAAAAGGTGTCACTCCAGCCCGTCTCTGGAGCTGGACATTGCTCCTCCGGTGGTAAAAGTTAAACGCAACATCTCTGAGAGACGGACTTATCGCAAAACCGTCGTTCCTCGATGGAATAAAGAGGCCTGAGCACTTTGAGAACACATTTCTGCAGAAAACAAAAGAAGATCTCCAAAGACTCCACGTGGAAACCCCCAAAGGAAGTTTTTATTCATTTTTGTCTTTTGCACTTTTACAAAATAAACCTCCAACTTTTGGAAAACCTTTCATATTAGAGGCGAGACCACGATTCAGGTGCTGCGCGGTCCTAAATGTCAGGGTATAACTTATTTCTGTTGGAATATTAGATTTTTTTATAACGCTGCAGCAAATACACCAGAATGGGCCTTCATCACATTCACCACAAGAGGGCGCTGTGGAACAGCACATCTGAGCAAAAGCATTCTCAAACACACTTTTTGTTTCTTTTAATTAATGTGAACAAAAAAATGACTATATACTTCTGAAATGAATGGTACTGTTACAAATGCAGGTCAAATGAAGGATTCGCCTAAAATAAAACGTTTCTTCTCTTTATTATTTGTGAAACTATTAATTATTTATCAGATTTTTAACTGTGAGCGTATGTAACGCTGGTTTTCATTTTATTTACAAATACCTGTTTTTATTTGTTTTTCCATTTTTCACATGAAAAAGGCAAAAATAATAATGCTTGATGCTTTATTGGCTGCATGTGTCACCTTTGACCTATAAAATAATGGCAAAATCTTCATAAATAATCTTCTATAGATAGAAGAAAACCTGAATAGTTTCAGAATAGATTCTTTTCTGAGTGCATGAAGAGATTTTGGGAGCAGAAATGTGAAAGTGTTTCAGCTCCATCACAGCAGATCTTATGGTTAAATCTGAAACGAGAATTAAAAACAAACGGGAATCTTTATTATTTGATATCCTAGTTTTCCTGTAAGTGATTGCAACTTGATCATAACTCAGCAGCACAGATGAGTACGGTTAACACATTTTCCAGATCTGGAGACCGACCTGGGCGAGGACACGGAGAGCAGGTGACGCTTTCTGCTAGATTCTGATTTGCCCCTGTAGGACATCGGGAGGGACTCTTAGTTAACATGTTAATGGGAATACCCTCCATTCATTCAGGAAAACAACAACAACAACAGCCCGTTAAGATAAAGTCAGATTGTCCAGATGGAAATGAGTGATTGGCCTCATGAGTGACAGCAGCCTCGGGGACGAGAGCAGAGGGTTGGCATGCAGCGAGGAGACGCTGGACCTGTGGGGAAACATTTCAACGAGATGCAGCATTTATTATTTTCCAGGTTGAATTAAAATGTCTGATCATCTTGAAGGCCACCGTCTGGCGTCACAGAGGAGCTCTGGAGTCAAAGCTCTTCTCCACATGGTTTGTGGAGCATGACCTCAGCGGCCGGCCGTGGTGGCCCCGTTCCTCTGGAGTGCCATGGCTCTCCTCCTCTCCTCCAACAATAACGACTGGTCGGAGGGGCTGCGTCTTTCCCAAGGAGACGGCCTGTTTTTGTTCCATCTGCGTTCCTCCATTCTTGAGGGCCGCTCGACTCAGTCAGGCCTGGGTGGAGAATTAAAAAGGCCAGGGTTGAGATCGTTAGTGGCTCTAGAACATGTTTTTCTTTTCTTTATCCTTCCACTTTGCCTCTAAGAGTCCCACTCCATTCCAACTAAAACCACTGCCTGTCCATAAAAGTGAGCTAAGAGCAACCACACTGCCGCCTCTGCTCCGTCTGATGGTCATTCCCAACCTGCCTCTGAGCTGCACGCTCTACTTGTTTTTCATCTTTTCTCTGCAAAAACACTTGATTCATCCCACCATCTCATCCTTGGTGTTTTAGCCCCTCCTCTTTCTCTTCCTCCATCTTCATTCTTTGCTCTTGACTCCTGTCAAGTGTCTTCCAGTGTCCAGGGTCCTCCAAATGTCTCTGTGGTCCTTTCAGGAGTTTGTTCTTATCCCTCTCAGACGCAGATCACATCCTCAGAAGAAATGAACACCGTCTTTTATCCTCTCCTGCTTTTACCCACCACTTCCTGCATATTTTTCTGCACAGATTTGAACAAAAAATACACATTTACAGGCTTTTTCCTGCTATTTTGGAGTAACTTGAAGCCTTTTTTTTAACAATCTAACATTTTCATTTGTCTCTGCTATCAGATCCAGTTGAAACGAGAGCAGCTCCTCAGTAATGTTTGCTTTTTTGCAAGTTAAAGGAGCCTCTTGAGTGGAGTTAGGGTAACTGCCTTGCTTAAGGGCATTGCAACGCATGACCTCTTTTTGCCCTCTTCACACACACATGCATGCACGCACACACACACACACACAGGCACAGGCTCAGAGGCTTTCTCGATGCAGGACAAATAAACTGAGCGAGATCTAAAAATCACAGCTTCATGGGTTAATGTTTGAGGTTTAATCTCCTCCATCTTATCTTTCATTTCCACTCCAACAGGAATTTTTTATTAAAAACTTCCACATTTTGATCTAAACTTTAAACATTTGCATGATCTTATATCATTGATGAATGAGTAAAATCAATATGCAGGGTGAATAAGGCGTTTGGCAGCTTGATTCCCCAAAACCTCTGTCATAGCTCCTTCAGGGCAGGACCCGATACCTGGAAGATTTTATCTTGTCCTGTGTGTGTGTGTGTGTGTGTGTGTGTGTGTGTGTGTGTGTGTGTGTGTGTGTGTGTGTGTGTGTGTGTGTGTGTGTGTGTGTGTGTGCTTTGAAAGGTGCGTTTTTCTTGATGTCTTGGAGTCAACAGTAGCTTCCTGCCTCCAGGCCCCGTGTGTTGTTTAATAGAGCGATCTGACAGAAACAGCCTCTGTTTGACCACTTTGCTCTGTTTGACTGGCACATTTGTTTTCAGCTGCTTTGTGGGAGATCAGATGGCTTATTGAAATCCGAGGAAGGTTCCAACGTTTGAGGTTCTCAGGATTCTGGACGGTTGTCTGATCTTGTGATGTTCCAGAAATAAAACGTTCAACACGAACAAATTCAGGCTTTTTATTTTTTTGGCTTCAAAATTACAAGGAAAAAGTTTAAAGAAAAGCATTCATAATTTTATTTGTACATGATACAGTAAAGAAATGGAGAATGAAATGAACACTGTTGCAAGAGTGAAAATCAGCAGAACATGCCCAAAATATGAGCAGATGTTTAGGATTTCATCTAAAAGAAAGAAAAGTTTGCGAAATTAATTTTAATCACAAAAAAATCTAATTTTTGACACAGCATAACTTTAGAAATGTTATAATGAGATTTGGACTTGGGCAAAAAACCATTTTATTTTTGTTTTAATGTAAAGCAGGACTAATATCCTCTTTAGAGCATGAGATCAATTAAAACCACTGAGTGTTTTAATGTTTTTAAGCATTTTGAATTTCCAGAACTTTGGTCAGCTGCCATGCTGTTTTTTAACTGCGCTATGGAAATGAAACTGGATTTGAACCTGCTCAGCAAAATCTTCTTGCTTCTGCTATGGTCTGTCTAGATCAGGAGTTCCCAAAGTTTTCTTTGAGGACCCCCTTGCTCGTGTCCAAGACGAGTCAGGACCCCCAACACAACTCCTACATGCATAAACATGTTAAATGTGATCATTTACTAACTTTATACAGACGTACAGTTATAACTTTTATATGGAGTTCTGATTATACTGTAGGGTGTTATTGGGATTTTATAAATGTAATTTATTGACCTCACAACCTCAGCAAAGACAAAATTGTGGGGACCCCATGCAAACTTGTTAGGACCCCCCTCTATGCTCGTTCTGGGCAGAGGAGCCGAGCAGGAAGAGCTGAGCTGAAAGGGATTTCAGCATTAACAGCTTGTTGGAGGTCAAATATCAGACATTCTCCTTCAGGATTTCCTGAAAGAGAGCAGAATTCCTGGTTCCATCAATTACATCAAGTGGTCCCAGACTGTCACACTACCACCACCATGTTTGACTGTTGTTGACTTTTTTCAGAAATCCAGCTTTAATTTTACACCAGATGCAACGACACACACCTTCTAGTCAGTTTTGTCTCAGCAGTCCACAGAAAACTTTCCCAGAAAGTCCTGGGGATCATCAAGACGTTGTTAGGCCCGTTTGACACAAGACTTTATGTTTTTTTGGTTAAAGTTTTGGACTTGGACTTCTTCCATGTGCCCTGTCTCCTTTCGTATAGTTTAAACATGACCTCTGACCTTCACCTTAAAGCTGTAGATGTTGGGGGTTCTTTTGTTTGAATTTGTTGAGTTTGTTGCAGAAATTACATTTAATTTAGGTGAATTACTATAAATATAAGATTAGGAGGGTTTTTCTGAAACATTTGGATTGTAATTTGTAAAGAACCATTTCTTATTCTGGCTCTGGGTGGCTTGAAACAACTCTCCTAACATGTTTCTATGGCTTAAAACATTTAACCTTGCTCACGAGGAATATTCATTTCTATAATACTGTATCACTTTATTTGTAGAGCGCTTTTAGCACGGCATTACAACCAACCAACGTGCTGCACATTAATAAAACATCACAGGTAGAAATAGTCATATAGGTCATAACAAGCAAGTAATGTAAAAACTTTCCTTGACAATGACTGACTGGGCATTTTTTCGATGTTTCTGGCAGGTTTTAGTGGATTATTTATCAGCTCCTGGACGATTAGGTCAAACGTCATCACTAGTGTGTTGCAGATGTAGAAAACGTTTAAAGCAGTTGTAGCAAATCTGCAAACAAGCACAGATCACTCACCCCGCCCCTCGGGTATCTTCCCTGGATCCACATCCACCAGAACCAGAGACCCGTGATGCCAGAGGAAACGAGATAGCGCTAAACACCAGTCGCCATTTTCTAGTTCCAAACGTCTTTTGTTGTCCGTGACTTCAAATGGTGTTTTTCTTTGTCTTTGTCTTTGTCCTAAAGTTGAAGTGGTAGCAGCCGGCTGTTCCTCCTTCTCTGATATTATTGAGCGGAGAACCTCTCACACCAGTGGTGTTCTGCTGCTGAATATGTGAGTGCGTGATGAGTGGAGGGCCCAGGGAAGTGCGGCAATTTGGCGAGACCGACAACCGGATGGTCCAATAGTTGCTTTCGGTCTGAGACGTGTTATTGGTGGAGGTTTTTAGACAAATGCGAGAGAACCACTATATTATTTTTTCATTTTTTTTACCTCCACAATATATTTATAGCTCTACGATGGTAGAATGTTAAGAGGCATGAAAATAATGTTTTAATCTTATTTGTTTTCCAAATATGCCATTGCATCTTTAATGCCTTTATTTATTAGTCAGTGTGCAGCAAAAAAAGAGAAAAAAAAGATCTGAATCCCATTGATTAAAAATCAAGATGAGAGGAGCTTTCAGAGCGCTGCTCCCCATCCAGAGGGTAGCAGATCATTTCCTCCCAGAGCTTCCACCTCATCAAACGCAAGCTGATCAGTTTCAGCGACTTAGTACGAAGCCATAAAAATAGATGACATTCCCATCAGCCTGTGTTGTACTTTGTGTTTGCTGATCAACTCTAACACTTTAATTTCAGATTGTGATCACATAGCTGTTAGCTGTCGGCGCAGATTAAAAACTAAAAGAGAATCACTCCGTGACAAAACAGATCATGATCGGTTAAAAGATTCATCAAATTAGCCAAAAACTGGATGAGAGCTTCAAATGACCCATTTCTGTAACTCAAGGGGGGGGAGGTGACAGACTTTGGAAAGTTTTCAGATGATTTAAAACGAGAGATGGAGATAAAATAAACAGACACGTTTCATCCAAAACACAATCTGTGAGCCTGAAGCCGACACGTTCCCAGAACCCACCCTGCGCCTCGTTTGGACCGGAAAACCCTGTCAGACTTCATCATGCTTATTTGCTGGGTTGAATTGCTTGGCCTGGATCTCGGGGCCGAGAGTTAAGTGCAGAACTTTCTAGATGACTGGCGCAGGACAACCCAGACCCATCGTCCTGCTGATTGCCACACACTCCTCTGTTTGCCTTTGTGGCAGCAGCCTCTCCAGCGGGCCCCTTCTAGCCGCTTTTTTGGTTTGTCCCCGTAATGACTGTGGGATAGAAGTCACATACACACACACACACACACACACACACACACACACACACACACACACACACACACACACACACACACACACACACACACACACACACGGAATAGATTCTGTCTCTCCATCTCACACAGACACAGTGTTAACGTTGCTCTGTGTTAAATGTAGTCGGTCCCAGTCGCCCCGTCCTGCCAGCTTTGTCTGCCCTCAGCTGTTCCGGCCCGTTGCCCGTATTGTGCTGCCGGGCTCATTACCAGAAGCACTGTGGCTCGAAACCTCCTCACTAATAGGCCCGGAGAGAGCCAGACGAGTTATTTCTGCTGCGACTGGTGCGTAGCAGGGTGGTGTTTTCTTTTTAACTCTTTCAGAAGCTGCGGTGTTGATGCTTAGCCCACGTTTGTCCTGCAGAGGAATCTAAAAATATCAGGTTGAATTAAAACGTGTGTGTGTGTGTGTGTGTGTGTGTGTGTGTGTGTGTGTGTGTGTGTGTGTGTGACACGTCCCAATAATGAGTGGAAGTGAAGCTAATGTGTGAAAATGTACAAAAGTGAGTCTGGAGAATCAATTGGAGATGACAGAAAGACCGTGTGGTGATGATCTTTATCGTCATGGCGACAGCCAGAGACAAAAGAGCTCTTTGGTTTATTGTGTCCTCATAGACATGATTAAATGATAAAACACGCAGAATTTTGTAAAATAAACTTATTACAGAGGTTTTAGTTAAAAGAAGAATTTTTGAGTTTATTTTCATGCAATAATCTAAAAAGTCTTTAAATAATGAAGGAAAATAATTAAAACAAATCTATGAATGTGTGACTTTTCTACATGCTGGTAAATGATTAAAGTCAAAGAATGAAAAGTGGGCAAGAGAGGATGACTAAAACTTTAATAATTAGTCAAAATCAGCACATTTTCAGCTTTTACGTCATGTGGATCTGTTGTCTGGGAGTAAAAAAACATGTCAAATTCTTACTGAATCTCTATTGAAGTCATAAAATCAAATTTAATAATTATATTTACAACAAGATCCCCAAACATTCTGGTTCTTGTCCCTGAATAACAGCTGAAGTTCAGCTCTTTGAAAGAAAAGTGACCGCTGCAGATTTCTTTTGTGTTGAACAGAAACACGGACGGTCACAGGCCACCAAACAAAGCTGAGCTGCATAAAGTCATAAATATAAAAGCCCAGGTTGATTTCTGAACTGTCAACATTAGCATCTTTGTGTTTAAAAATGCACTTGAATTTGGTTTCCTTGCATTATTTACATGAACATGAATATACATTACTGCCCAATACTGCTACTTTTATTTTTTGACTAAATTTAAAATTATTTTCATCCATTTTATCCTGTTTTAATTAGATTTTTACACCTTGACATGCAGTAGCTCGCTGTTTTGTTCTTTCATGACAATGAAGTGTCCTTGTGTTGTTTGAGGAGACATGCATCTTTGTTTTCATTCAAATAAAAGCTCCAATTCAGAAACTTTTATTTGGTATTTAGGATAAATGTTAGCAGGTTAGAAAAGAAAACAAAAATGCAAATTTTACACAAACACATAATTATAACTATTAAAATGACAGAAAAGCTTTGATGTATAAAATATTTCATCCTTAAGAAATACTATATTTAAGATTTTTTTTGTGTGTTTTCAAAATTATTTCAAAACCCAACGTGAGGTCTCTGACTCTTAGAACCGCCGCTCCAAACCCTCACACAGTTAAATGTTAAAAAACATCTAATAGGACTTTTATTTTGAAGTGACAACTAAATAAAAAGCTCTGGAGCTGAAACTCATGGAGCGCGAGCTCAGCACCTCCTGCGTCATCCTCGCACGGGGTCCCACGTGCACGGCGGCACCAGGTGGACTGTGCCGCTGCCGAACCGTGGCCTCGTTAACGCGCCGCCGTAATGAGTCCGCTATAAGAGGGACGAAACGACTGCAAATAAAAGTACATGATGCAGAAAATAAAAGAGGAGAAATTAGACAGATGCGTGTGTTTTCAGGATCGTTGAGCTCGTCCTTTTAAAAATGCTGAGAGCTGCAGGAATAAAAGCAGAAATGCAAGGTTATGTCTAATAATAATAATAATAATAATAATAATAATAATAATAATAATAATAATAATAATAATAATAAATGTGAAGCCAGAAATCATTTTGTCATGCTTTTAATTAAAATATTTCTTTAGAAATTCCATATTTACATCTGCAATAATATTAATAACAGTGTAAGAAAAAATAGTCGCCGTTTTTACCAAACATCAGAACATCAGCATGACATCAAACTAAATGCATCTGAAGCCAAAACACATCATGGATCTTAAGCCTTGTTGTTTAATCGCCCCCTCCATAAGGAATTCATCATTTACACTATGTACACACCGCTGGGCAGATGTTCGAACCGTGGGGGAAGTCTGGGTTTCTAGTCAAATAAATCACTTAATTCAACTTAAAACTGAGAAGAAAAGAAAACTGTAAACAAAACAGGCACAGTTCAGTAAAAACAAGTTGCATATCCCCCAAAAATGGACTCAACCAGTGGATCCAAGTTGCAGATGAGCCAGGAAAATAGAAAAAGTCTTTGGCCAAGACAGCTTTAAAGAGACTTAAACTAACGGTTTGCACCACCGTGTGAGGGAGTGTGTAAACGTGCATCAGCCATCCTGCAGAAGAGACAAATAAATAATGGTGAGGATGTGCAGCCTGAAGTTCACGTTGACTTTCACGCCTCGGTCTGAGATCACACGCTGACGGTGAGGTTTCCATCTTGGTGGTTTTGTGTGAGTGTCCTCCAGGTGAGGGGCCCGTTCACTAGAGGTGGTCGTAGGCAGCTGCAGAGGGGGGGCCTGTGCGGGAGGCAGAGCTGTAGTAGTAGGGAGAGCCTGCAAGGGAGGAGGGAGGTTCAGATCAACTGGTTCTGTTTGTAAACGCCACCTCAGAATCGTACTTTTATTTCCTGAACTCAGACAGAGTGTCAGTGAATTCCTTCATATGAAAAGTGTCTTATTGATCATTTTTGTTTCAATAATCTTAAGTATGAACTTATATAATCCCTTAACATTACATAATAAGTGTTTTCCTAACAATATTCAGTGTCCTTAGTGGAAACAGCAGAACTACAATCATCAATTTCTTTCTTTTTATAGTACCCTTTTATTTTAAAATGATTTACTTCGCTAAATTTATTCTAGAATTTTCAATAATTTGTTGCCTTAAATATAATTTGTTCAGTTCTTAAAATCAAATTTTTTTTTTAAGAATTAATTCTGGATGAGTCTTATCACATTATTACCACGCTTCTACATATTAACCTAAACATGGTCGAACAAAACCCAGTGCATTTAATGCTTTCTTTTGATGTGCCATTTGGAAAAGCTGCTACTATTCAGACTAGAAAAATGTCTTCTTCAGGCAAACATTCATTTTTACTGTTTAAAAGGTCAGTGGTCATATTTGATCACTTGTGTATGTTTTGGGTTTTAATTTGAAACCTGAACACCAACTTTAATATTTAAAATTTTTAATAAAATTCGAAAAAATGTTTAAAGAAATGCAAAAAAAGAAAAAAAGACTGAATAGTTTAATAGAAAAACAAAAAAAATTTAAACAGAAAAAGAATATTTTTTATTGTCCCCTAACTTTAAAGGGTACAAACAAACATTTGTGAACCTGAGAATGATCCCTGAGGTACACCTCATGAATGTGGCAGTGACGGTTTAAGTATTTAAAACAGAGATTTATGATTTCAAACCAGGTATACACGGACACTATAGCGACATCTAGAGTTTAGAGGTGGTATTGCAACAACAGAACAAATTTTCCAGCCGTCGGGGTGTTGGTTCACTGCTGATACGTGAAGTGACCAGCCAGCACCATGTCCAGTGATGAATCGTACAGGGTAAGGACAAATTTCTACTAATAAGTTTATTTTACAACAGTATTTACCGTTAGAGCATCTTCTGGGCTCAGAAGCAGCTGCTTGACTTGTCGAGTCCGCCATTTTACACAGTCGCAGCCTCGCCTTGCCGAGCGGACTTTTTACCGCAACGTTGCCCTCTAGTGGCTGGTAGATGTAAACATAACCCCAGTGTCGTGCCGTCAAAATAAAATTTTGATTATTATTATTTTATACCTTCATTCTGCACACCTCTAAACGCCCCGTGGAGGTATTATTTTAAAATATAGCTTTTTATTAAATTGTTCCATATTCGACCTTTAAACATAAATAAATGTAGCGTTCCTGTCTCTAGACAAAGATAAATGTGGACGCATGACTAAAGGTTTTAAATCATTAACATTTAATATTCAAATTCCCACATTTGCTTTTTTCTGCCCCTTTTCAATTGTGTTTGTTTTGTTTTCCATTTGCCTTTTTCTTTCTGTTTTGTTAGCAAAAGCAAAAGAACTTTAAACAGGACATAGGAAAGGTTAAACTATAAATAAACCAAGGTTGTGCTGAACTAGGACTTCTTAATAGGCACAAAAGTTTCCACAGGAGACAAATGCAGCTCGGACATGTGACTGAGGTATTTTCTGTTGTACTTCCTGGGAATTGTTTATTTAAAATTCAAGTCACGCCTAATTATTTCTTTTAACAAGGTCAACCTTATAAATCCTCTGATGAAAAGAGTTTTTACATGAATTTAATATAACTAAAAGACACAAATATTCACCCAGTATGCTGGAGTTGGTGAACCTCCAGGCTTCGCTGTAGGAGGTGTAGGGAGAATGGGTGTAGGATTGACCCGAGTAGTCCGCACCTGCTGCAAACAACCAAAACCAGGAGTTAGAACATCCAATTTTTGGATAAAACTCATGAAGACCTTTGTTATTAAACGGCGAGGCTTTGCAGAGTTTGGCTGTTTGTCTGCGTGCCAGCGTCTGTTCAGCCTTAGCTCATAATTCACCAGCAGTTAGTGCAGCATGTAAACCATTAATCTGCGGTGCAGGTGGATGGCTGAGGGTAAAATCCCCCGGCCCAGTGGTGCGTGCCCTCAGCCAGCCTCTGCTTGCTCTTCCTCCAGCCGCGTTCGTGCCCCCTCCTCTTCCTTCTTTGTTTGTCCTGCACTTCCTGCTTTAACCTCACTAACACTCCTCTTTCTTTCTCTCCCCCCTTCTCTCTTTTTTAAGCATTCCAATATCTAATTGGTAATTATGTTGGTTGGAATGAAGCCCCGAGCTCCCCACCTCCTCCTCTTTTCCTCTCCCCCTCTCCTCCTTCACTCAGTAATTGTGTATCAACGCTTCCTCACAGCGGGCCCACTAGAAAAATAATAAATCAGACCCTCTCATTTCGCGCTTCGGAGGGCAGACTTCAAAAAAATAAAAAAAGAAGAAGGAAAACACACACACACACACACTTTCTGCTCACATGCATGCACCTTGACACACACACACACACACACACACACACACACACACACACACACACACACACACACACACACACTACAAAGACCTCCTACTCTTCGTTCAGATTTTACATCCCTTCCCGCCCACCCTTGCGTCTCCCTCCTGGGCCCCCTGGTTCCCATGGCGATGTGTGGTCAGAGGTGTCTGGGTGGGGGTGTGGGCAGCAGGGCGGAACCCCCAGCCTGTTCCCTGTACCCCCCGGGCCCGTGTGCACCCGCGCGCACACCCACACACAGTTCAGCACCCTGGCAGGCCTACTGATTAACTCAGCCCGTCTCCCTGTTAATCTACAAACCTCCATCCAGGCTTTTCTCCTTCTTCTTCTGCCTTCTTCACCTCCCCTCCTCTATGTTTTCTGTCTGACTCATTCATCCTCAGCTAGGTTTTATTTTATATTTGTGCCTTCTAGTCGTGCATCTTACCTGCTACCATGCCTGTGATGGCAGAGGAGGAGTATCCGGTCTGGGCCGGGGATGGGATGTGGGGCGGGTAGCCCGGCAGGGTGGAGCTCACCATGTCACGACCTGGCATACACAACACAATAAAAACACACCTTTAATGCCAAAATGTAACTTCTCTCATGGTTTTAGGTTCATTTAAGGCCACCTGAGACAGAAACCCTAACAATATGAAAATGAATTAATTAAAAAGATGCTTTCATGCTTTCATGTTCAAATGTCCAACACAGATGAGATGGATGGCTGCTTTACCTGAGATGATAGACTGACTGCTGAACTGACCATACACTGGTGCATGATGGGAGAATGAGTTGAAGGCATTGGGGAAATGATGGTTGCCGCTGCTGCTGTTGCAGCTGCTGCTGACAGAAACGGGTTTCTGCAGCTCCACGATGGCCAGGCTAGAGGCCGCCATGTTGGGCGAGGGGCTCGTGTTGGCGACCTCTGGGGATATTTCCTGTTTCAGGCAGAGCGGCAGGGTCTGTAAGGGCTCTGACCGTGGGTGGGTGACAAATGGAAACACAAATCAGGAAATGAATATGAAAACTAAAAAAACAAGTAAAGTAAGTGGAGGTGAAATTCAGCTTTTTTTCCCCGTGATTGATTAGGGGAAAAAGACACCGACTAACACGAAGAGTCTCACCAGTGACCACAGCGTAGCCCTGGTGTGCCGACAGGTTCCGTCCGATGACGGAGCCAGATGTTGAGAGGCTGGTCTTGGCCTCCTCTAGGCTCCCGTTGATGAGGGACAGTGGGTACAAAGTCTGGAGATGACAAACACTGATTATTGTGACATGCAGAGCAAATGTTAAATAATGTTCAATAAACACGGGAGCTTACAGCTACCTGTTCCGTCTTGCTGCTTGAGGCAGAGCTGAACGAGTCTGATGGATAGTGGTGGCGATCAAACCCACAGTCCAGATGTTGCGATGCTGCAGAGAAGTGGTCCAGCCTCATCTGTTTCCTCGGTACGCCGCTGCTGGCCTGGGAGTCCACACTGTGCCGACAGCTCTCCTGATCACCTGGGAAACACACCAAGGAGGATGGACAAGGAGAAACGTGAAATTACTAACTTTTTGTTGTCTTTTTTCTTTGTTCACAGGTGAAACGTCTGGGGCTAACATTATAAAGTACAGAGTTCACTCTGTTTCTGTCACTAATATTAATATTAATCCTGCATCATAGAGTTTAACTTTTGGGTGGCCTCTATTAAACATTCCTAAACCGTTATTAGTTGGACTCATAGTTAAAAGCATCCTCAGAAACATTAACTTGACCTGTGGTGTCCCTCAGGGATTTGTATCAGGCCCAGGTACTTTTTAAAAAGCTCTCATTCACTTGTTTTTTTTTTTCAATAAACTTGCTATGGTCTCTAGTATGAAGGAATGACTTTAAGTCTCCAGTGAAGAAAATGCTCTCATGATCCTATTTCAGGGGTACAAGTTTGTTGGCAGAGTGAGATTACAAGTCTTACTCATTAACATTCATGATATGCAAACATCTCAAACCTGATTGGCTAACAACATTGTGACTCTTTCGCTGCCTCCATTTGCTCTTCATTCTTGGGTAGAAAATGTAACGTTGATGTTTTATCTCCACAAATAACACAAGCCTAAACATGTACTGCCATGTTGTGGGGTTGCTAATGCTAACGGTTAGCTTCTACTAACAGAGACATGCTCTGCTCTCTCCTGGCCACAAAATAAACACAGCCTTCTGCAATCGCAAGCCGAGGCGGGTGAGACCATGAATGTTAAGGGACTGGCTTTTTCTGACCCAACCTTTTTCCTGTTCATTTCATTTCTGCAGCTAATGCGGCTAATGCTAATGTGTCACAGGGTTTCCCAGTGAACAAGACCTTTAAGTTTAAATATGTATTTTAATCACATGTCACAAATCACTAAATCAGATGATGTAATATCCTGCTTTATACGTTTGATAACACTACACCATCTGACAAATCTTGTCAAAAAATCCAACGGTTCACAAATAAGAAAAGAAAAACAAAATTACAATATGTACTAATACTTGTACTAATAACTGAAATCATATTTTTTATTACTACATTTCAAATTGATGAAAGCAAAATACTTTTACTGAAACCTTTCTTGACTTTCCATTTTAAACAAAATGTTTCCGCTTGAGTGTTTCTGAGATAACCCCAAAAACAAACACACATCTGAAAACTACATATGTAGTTTTATGTTTTCACGATCAAGTTGTTATAGAAAATAGAAGTATGGATGATTTCTATTAAAACGACTAATCGTCAGAAGGACATTTAGGGATAAATTCTGCATCCATTTCTGAGCTGACTGATGTGAAACAGCAACATTAGTTTTAACGGAGACACTCTTTCCATGCGGCTAGGTTAAAGGTTGGATCCAGGTCTTACTGTCATCGTGGCTCCTCTTGCCATCGGTGTTTGGTTGGGGGATGCCCAACAGGCCGTTGATGGAGTAGGTGGAGCCCAGAGAGTCTGAATGTGGAGACTCTGGAGGGGTGACGGCTGAGCTGGGTACTGAGGAACAAAAAAAGTAAATAAATAAAAAGCACATCTGAGAACTCTGTGTTCTATAAAGTGACTCCTAAGATAACCTCTGCTGTGTTTGTAACGAGAGACGTACTTAATGTTTGTCCTGGACTCAGGCCTTTTCCATCCAGGGGAAGGTTGAACGGCTGCTGGACTTTAGTTCGAATTATTCTGAAACAAAATTAATAATTTAAGACATTTTTTTCCACATTTCTGTGTTGGGAATGCTTTTGATATGTGGGTTAGTTTTTTACCTGTTAATGGAGCTCACGCTAGGCACCGTGTCACTGTCGCACACGCCCTCCGCCAGCAGCCGGTCTCTGATTTCCCACGCAAACATGGTGGGATTCTGCCTCTTGTAATCTGCAATCTTCTCCACCACCTTAGGGGTGGCCACCTTGGGCTTGGAGCCCCCGATCACACCCGGTTTGATGCTGCCTGTCTCGTAGTACCTGCAGGGGGACGGGTCAGTGAGCAAAAACGAAAAGTTTCAGTCAGCACCAAAGTGAAAAAGTACACAGGTCAGCGAACACCAAGCCGCTGAGTGACAGGATGTCGGGCTCACCGTCCCAGGATCTTGCTGACGCAGCCGTGGCTAACCCGGAGCTGCCGGGAGATGTCGCAGGGCCGGACCCCCTGGTGGGCCATGTCCACGATGCGCTGCCGGATCACCTCCGGAAGAGGACGGCCATTAACAAACATTCCACCTAGTTGGTTAAAACCCCCATGACCTGGGGGAGGAGGGGGGATGAACACTCATAAATGTCGAGGAACATAAGACACCTCCCACCTGTGATGCAGTCACACGCCAGAAGGATTTAGATGCATTAAAAATATGTTTGTTCTCACCATCTGATCTCATGTTCAGGTAGATAAAAAACACACACTTGTCCTGCTCAGACGCCATTATTAACTACAAAAAACACACTTACAGCATTTTACAGTGAGCTACAACAGTTCCTGATAATCTCTTTGTTTCACCAACTTCTCTGTGCAAATGTTATAGTTTAAAAAGAAATAAACTTGAGTTATTTTGAGTGATTTTTGGTCATTTAGCAAACAATTAGATGTGTTTCTGTAATAAATATAAACACATGATCAAAGTGTAATAGTGGTTTTAGTAAGGGCAAATTCCTTATCGCTTATTGGAGCAAGACACTAAAAATGTATAATAATAATAATTATAATAATAATAAATAATAATAATAAATAATAATAATAATAATAATAAATAATTCTAAAAAAGCTTTTATTTTAATATTTTACAACATGATCACTTATTACTTTTATAATTATTATGCATTAAATTAAAACTCAAAGCGCTTATTCAATAAAAAACAATAAAGATTTGCAGCTTTCTTCTCAGTGAGAACATCAAAAGTTTGATGTTTGAACTAACTCAACACAAGTGGTTGTGTTTTTCAGGAACAATAAAACTGAGAAGAAAATCTAAATAAAACATCCTGCAAATGTTTAACTACAGCCTACAAAGCTGCTCTGTTCCTGTAATTAATGCAACAAGCTAATCAGCTCATTATGAATAAATACCTGCTGGCTTTTTCTCACTCTCCTCTTATTTCCAAGTGCTTCATGTGTGCAGGAACAGAGGCAAAGAAAATCTTGTTTTAGAGTTTTTAAAGTAAAATGACTGAAGTTTATCATTAATGTCTATAGGTTTTTAGCGTATCTTTCTCTATTCAAGTTTAAAAAGCACATTTTTCCTCCTTTATATTAAAAAAAGTAAAAATATTAGTTATTTAAAAACAAGTGTGAACATTTACTGATGTGGACCAGCTGTTTAAAGTCACCTCTGAGGAAAAAAGCAGTGAAAATGTTTATTTTTTTGCATTTTTCATTCATTTGAGGCATCATGTAAGGGAATAATAATGTAAAATGATGACATAGTGTAATGAAAGATAATAATATTTCTATTCAACATATGATTTAGTTACATGTGGAGACTAAAGGGTTCAAATAAACCCACACCTCAGAAGAGGTGGATTATTTTACGCTGAAAACATGAAGATGAGTCTCTGTGTGATTAAAACAACTAACAGCTGCATGTCAGAATACTTCATTTGCACCAATTTATGATTTTCTAACTGACTCTTGCACTAATCTGACAGAGCTTGTGCCTATACAACAGTGACAAGTGTTCCTGTTGGCGAGAGCAGCAGCAGCAGACATGAAGGCAGCGACAACAGCCTCCTCTCTGTATCTGCTCACACACCCAGAACACCAGCCAACGCTTTTAATTTAACCCATTCACTTAAATCTCATCTCTCTCAGGGTTTTTGCTGCCTTTTCTTTTTTTTCTTTTTCT
Source organism: Aphyosemion australe (assembly GCA_006937985.1). Classification (NCBI taxonomy): domain Eukaryota; kingdom Metazoa; phylum Chordata; class Actinopteri; order Cyprinodontiformes; family Nothobranchiidae; genus Aphyosemion; species Aphyosemion australe. The sequence continues at coordinate 467,503 of SSNS01000069.1, read as the reverse complement.
TTTTCCTCCCAGCTTTCATTTCCACATCAAACGGCGGCCGGACTGAGGAGGGCAGCCCGCGTCTATTAACGCCACCAACGGAGTGTGGAGAAAAATCTCCCCGCCAAGCTTCATCAACCTGCAGGATATTAAAGCGGAGCAGAGCTGGAGGGTGGAAGGGCGCATGCACGCCCCACGTGCACGGAAAAACACTGATAGATGATAGATAGATAGATAGATAGATAGATAGATAGATAGATAGATAGATAGATAGATAGATAGATAGATAGATAGATAGATAGATAGATAGATAGATAGATAGATAGATAGATAGATAGATAGATAGATAGATAGATAGAATCCAAATTTGTTATATGAAACAAACAAAAATACAAGCTGCTAAACTAAAAAAAAATCTAATGTTTGAATACAAAAAACACTATTATATCACCTGAACATTATTATTATTATTATTATTATTATTATTATTATTATTATTATTATTATAACTTATGTTAGTATAACCCTTATTGCTCCCAATAAGGAAAAAGATGCAAAAAATAAAAATTCTTGGTGTAGAAATGAAAGAGTTAAAGGCTTTTAGGTAAGAATTTGTTTAGAAATAGGTTATTAAACTTCTCTGTGCATAAAGATAGTCCTGTTCTTTTGTTGCAACAAGTTAAAGTTCAGTCTTTAAATGTGGCGTACACGTGACCGATCAGCATAATGAACGCAAGAAATCAATCAAAACAAATGAGAAATACGTTTAACTTACATATTTATCCCTTATATCCCCTTAGTGCATTTTTTTGTGCTCAAAGAACAAAAATGTTAGAAAATGAAAGGGTTATAGGGTTAAAGCCAATAAAACGGAAGAGTCCAAATAAAGAGACATTAAGCAGGAAACTGAAATGATCAATAGTCTTGACAGAGTCCTAATTTGCAAAAACAAATGATTTAAATAAGATTAAGATCCTCCTGACCGGATCTGTCCTCTCTGTTTCTGAGCTGATTTGTGGCCCTCCTGAACTCCTGTAGCTGGAAATGTCTCACATCTGTGATGTATGCAAAACTTCTGCTAACTTTGGCTATAAATAAAATCATAAAAATGATGGAGCTGATGGCTAAAAAGTTTAAAACAGATTAATTTTCTTATGCTGACAGAAGATTTTACTGTTCCTTTCTTCAAAAAGCACAACATGAACCCTGCTCTTGCAGATGTCGGTGATGAAAGTTGCAGAGGATCACTTTTCTCCTCAGATGTTTGTATTTTCACGTCGTTTCCGTGCCTCGAACCCATCCAGGAGAGGACGTGTGAGCAGCTCATGCTGGGTATTTACCTCTCCCAGTGTTGCCGGACATGTCCCTGAGTTTGTCGTCCTCGTTCCACCAGCTGAACGTGATGCTCTCCTCCTCTCCTGTCCTGCTATCAAACAGCTTCCACAGGGCGTCCGTCCTCGCCTGGCATGAGTGTGTTCCCCGCTGCACCGCTGGTGTCGATCTGCAGAACGACAGGAAACACGTTCCCTCACTCAGAAAGGACACACAGCTGGTTTAATGTCTCCACCTGTCAGTCTGTGTGTTAATGAGACAAGCAGCAAAAAGGGTTGTAAAAAAGCAGGGTTGTGTCATTAGATCTGAACTCAGTGTGTGTAAAAAGTCACTTTTTAGGGAAGAAATTCATAATAAATGTTCATTAAATGGTTTGTGAGCTAAAATCTGGCAAAAATAATTTCATTAACTTTTTTTTTTTTGTCCAAAATCACATAAAAATGAGAAAAAACATTAAAGCTTCAGGCCAGGGTGAGCCTGCAGGAACGAGGTAAAGTTAAAGATAAAGAGCGGGTTTGGAGGTGGAATAGAAACGTGTGAATGTGTTGCTCTGGAGGATCTTGTTGTTTTGCTGCTGCAGGATGACTTTAAACTCTGAGAAGTTCAGAATTTAGGTCAAATCAGGACAAAGAAAAGACTAAATTCATTCAGATCGCAAAAAACTTTATACGTTTAGATTTGTTAAAGAACAAAAACAACAAATAAAAAAAATTCTCATTATGAATGAGTCTTTTCTTTTTATCTGAACTGTCTGTTGCTGCTAGGAACTAATTATCAGACTCGTGAATTTATTAAATGTGATGAGATTTTACAGCTCAAACATATTTTGTCCTCTAAAAATGTTTTTTAAACAAATTTGAACAAAAATGATTTTTTAGTATCATCTGTGAAAAATGTTTCATTTGTAGGATTTAAACTTTAACATTTAAACTTCAGCCTGTAAACCTTTTTAATCTCAACGTTTTGTTATTGATAAATATATTATCAGATATTTATTTTTTTACAATTTACACAAAGAAAAATAAAGATTTGTGTTATTTCTAAAGTAATGACAGCAATTAGAATAATTAGAAATAAAGTGTTGAGAAACTTCTACTGATAATCAGATTTTTTTTATAGTTTTGTAAAATAGTTTTTGATATTTGAGACCAAAAAAGAACAAGAAAGAAGTAAATCCTCCTTTACTTTAGTTTTTATTTTAAACTGTTTTTATATCTATCAGTAATTTAACAAACGGTATTTAATTTCACATTAATATTAATAGAATGAATTGTTTTTATTTTTCAGATAATTGTTTTATTATTAAATCACCAAGTCAGGAACGTTGAATCATTTTGATCCATTTTGGGGTCAAAATAAAAACATAGATGAACTCTTCCTAAATCCTGTTTTTAAAAGTTATTATTTTCAGTGAATGTAAAAAACTACAAAACGTCTGGATTTTTTCTGTAGCGGACCAAAAACCTTCTGACTGGTTTAATTCTGCCTGAACAGAACAGAACATGCGGCTCTGGGCCGTTCTGCTCACCAGAACGCTTCTGCGCATCCAGACGGATGAAGGGTTGAAGGACCTTACCTTCCAGTAGCAGAGCTCCAAATAAAAACGTCCCGACGCAGATAAATTATCCAAACTGATGTTTTGTGTCCTCGCGGTGTGTGTGTCCAGGACGGAGGACGCAGGACCGGACTGGCGCTGTGTGTGCGCGCAGCCACCGCTCAGGCGGGTTTTATCCAACTGGAGCTGCGCAGCGCAGCTATTGGACGAAACGAGAGGAGGGGGCGTGGTTTTATCTTATGGACAAGGGGGAGAAAACACTTGGGAGAAAAAAAAGGAAGAAAAGAGGATGACTGACCGTGTGTTTTGGTGGCATTACACCCACTGAGTGTGTGTAGGAAAACACTTGTCAGAGAGAGACGGCTTGTTTCCGCTCCGCGCCGGCGTCAGGCGCGCTTTGGTTCCAGGCAGGAGGCTGAAAAAAGCAGCGATCAGGCAGATTTTACACTTAAACACGTTTCTAATTCACTTATATTAAACTCTCACAGGGAGCGCGCTTTTACGCAGCGCAACGGAACCAGGGTAACTGCGCAAAGGGAACAAAATGAAAGGCGCAAATCCAGAATTGACACAAAAATCACTCACGATCTTTTCTTCAAGCAGGTTCTTTTCCGCTCCCAGAACTTTTTATATATTATATTATTTGTCCACTTTTTTATCGTTTCTGTCAAACAATACCAACATTTGTTCTATCAATGCCCTATAGATGAAAACTCTTCATGCTGATTTAGAATTTGATTCAACAGAGAGCTTTACAATAATTTTACATTTCTTAGTCTAAATGTTGGAAACTTGATCATTTTTTTATTAGCTAAATTATATATAAAAACTAATTCTGAAGCATTTAAGCCCAAAAATGCGCGTAAAATGGATCAAATGTACAAAAATCATATATTTATTTAAAAAAAAACTAAGAGCAAAGTAAAGTTTTATTTCTTTTAATTAAATTTAAAAGTTACAGAGGGGAAAAAAATGAACAGAAATAGTTCAAAAGTCCTGGATGTTCTTGTTTCCACCCCCAGCATGCGCCCTGCGTGGTGCGCGCGTCGTGTCGCGCTGAGGTGCCGTGCACCATGCCGAGTCCTGGTGGGTTTAAAACGCTGTTAGCGCGGTTCTCACAAGCCTGCAAAAACAAACACAACACCTCTAATGACACACACCCACGGCACCGCGTCGCCTGTCTCATGAAGCAACTTTACGCATCTTTTGTGGACTTTACAGAACCTGAAAACACAACAAGATTTATGGCAAATTATGTCATAAGAGGAAGAAGAGAGAATCCTCCTGCAGCTAGGCTCCTTATCTCCTCCGTTTGTCCGTCTTCCTTTGAAAAGCTCGACATCAGAGGACAAAAGGGGTTCTGTTTTTAAATAAATAAACGTGTCATGCAGGAGACTAAAGGGAGTCAGAAGATCACCTGGAAACGGAGCAGAGGAAAGGACAAGAGCCTGCAGGGAGAGGTGGCACCGAGAGGTTACAGAGAGTTGAACCGGGGATTAAAACTCCCTGATTGGCATCTGTCAACGTGATAACGAATGTGAATTAAAATGGAAGTTAATTATAAGGATCCACTTGCCAAGAGGCGACATTCAAGGAAAACTTCTCCAGAGCTTTCAATTGGAGCTTTTGGGGCACACTCATGGGTTTTATTTTCATTTATTCAGGTCAAAAGTGAAATTAAATTGATGGTTATAAATGTTATAGCTGCTCATAGAATGCACGAGGAGAAAAAGAAATGGCACATTTCCAGAAGCGCATGTTTTAACTGGGAAATTGGAAATGGGGTTTTGACGGATGCGTCCTGATACAAAAAAAAGTATTATTACTATAATAATAGTAATAATAACGCTAAATACACTCAAATGCAGAAGAAATTCTCATTTATTTGTTTAATTTTTTATTATTCTTTAAAGCTCATCAGACAATATTCCTCCACTCACCTGATTAGAGCGACTTGAACGCAGTTTGTCCCTTTGGTCTCTTTATTATATTTTATTAAAATCTAATGAATTAAAATGTTTTATTTCCGTTTCTTTACATAGTTTAATTCCGGAAGTGCTCGCGTTCCTCGGGATTTATTTCCCGGAGCAAAGTTTATGTGTCGGGAGAAAAAAAAGAGTCAGTAACCTGCAGGCGACAGGTGGCAACCAGAGCTGATCTCAGGTCAGGAAACACTTCCGACTCCAGAGATAAGACATCAGACCTCCGCTGTTTAGAGCTATACTGTACAAAGCCTTTGTTGTTTGGTTCCTGCCACCATTGGAAACGGTTTCATGTCATTAATCGGATATTTTCAATAACCGGAAACTCTTTATAAAAAAAACAACGTAATTTAAGCGTTAAATGTCTTCTGAGTGTCTGTTTTTGGTGTAAAAAAGCAGAAAATAACAAAAAATTATTTAAATTAAACACAGATCTTCATTTTTTCAGACTTTAACAGCAGATCCAGGGTCTGTTTGTCCCCCAGTGCGCGCTCCCGCCTCCCTCCTGCTCGCTCCCGAACAGGTAACTGCCTCTCAGGAAGCCATGTCCAACTCTTAAAAGGACCTTTGTGGTCTAGATGATAAATAGGAAATATTCAGAATCCAGATATTTTAACAGCTGTTTTCTTGCTAAAATGTTTCTGTTTTTATTTGTTTATTTATTTTATTTGTTTATTTACTCCTCCTTGTCCTCTTCTGACCTTTTAGGTGAATATAACATCATCTGAATCTCCCCCCTCAGATAGATTCACTATAGATACTCATCCTGTTGTGTAGTTAACTTTACTGATCAGGCTACATCTGATAAGGTTTTATTTTCCTGTGCAGTGTTTCTGAAAAAAACTAATTCAACTCAACCCAACTTTATTTATAATGCACTTTACAAACAACAAAGCTGACCAAAGGGATAAAATAAAATAAAATATGTTAAAAATAGAAATAAACAAACTAAGATGAGAAGACAGCAGCCAGACATGTTTTGAGTCTTTCCTATCATGATGCATGTGCTGCCACCAGCCTTTCCTCTCCTCATCCTCTCGGTGCCGCCCCCTCTCTGTTCGACCGGCCTTCACCATCTGCTGGCGCTCCCCTCCACTCCATCCCCTCATCTTTTTCTCCTCATCTTCCTGTGTTTTGTGCACCTCCACCCTCCCTCCAGTCGCTCTTATCTCAGTCCAACCCCGTCCTTTGTTCCCCTTGTGGCCCCCATTTCCGCTTTTGTGTCACCCTCTGACCTCGCTCCCTGCCCACACCCCCACTTTCCCCTTCCATCTCCCCCCCAACCCTTCATGTGGGACCCCAAATCTTCTTGTTCTTCTCTTGACTGCTTCCCCTTTAGGTTTTCTTTTTTCGGGGGCTAATAACTGTTACCAGCAAGCCCCGCTCACACAAAATCCCAGCGTGGTTGCTATTGTCTGGCCTACAATGGCAAACAGGCAGTAATAGCCATTAGAAACACAGGGGCTTGGTGTGAGCATGATGTTTGGTTGTGTTAAGCCAACATGTGACCTGGACCGGTGGTCAGAAGTAAAATCTCCCTTGGCGCCACTCAGGTTCTGATTTCTGCCACTTTTTTGTCCAAAAAAAAGAGTTAATCCAAAAGTGACATCATCACCTAAATAATAAACATGAATGAGGTCGCTGTGCACGTCACACACACACACACACACACACACACACACACACACACACACACACACACACACACACACACTCTGCAGGACGCTTTGATCAGAGAAGCCGGTGGAGCTTGTCGTCATGCCCGTCAGTCAGAGGCCATCACCATGGAGACGGTGCATCACAAAGTTGGCTATTGGTTGTAGACCCAAGGGATGTGGAGTCAAGTGCTCAGGTGCTCGTCTCACAAGTCGAGGGAAATTAAAGGAACAGTCAAAGAGCCTCTTCATCAGCAGAACGCTAACAGATTACCTGTAGTTTTGATGCCTTTAGTGGTTTTTAAAAACTTTTTTGAAATAAAGTTGGTTGAGAAATCTATAGGATTGGTTTACTGAAATGTCTCAACAATTTTAAGAAAGATTGGTGAAGAAACGTCCAAATCTGTGGTCTGAAAAGAGGAAGTTACTCCTCATTCTTCTTTGTTATAACGCAGTTTAAAAACAGTCTAAACTCACTCTCATGTCAGATCAGAACCCATAATTAACAATAATTAAAGGACAAGGATTCCTCGAGGGAATGTCATTCACCCAGGGCTTCATACCGGAGTTTTAACCAAAGGTTATTCATGTTGAGAAGGGACAGAGCTATGGCTGTTTTGATTCTATCATAATATCACGTTGAAAAGTTGTAAATGATCTCATTTAATGCGGGTGGGTGTAGGTGTTGGGGTTGGAGGTCCTGGCTTGTCTTGGACACGGTCAAGGGGGTCCCCAAGGAAAAACGTTTGGGAATCACTGCTGTAATTTACACAAAAAAACAACTAGAACTAGGGATGTCCGGTATTATTAGCCTACACTGTAAAAAATGAAATGTTGAATTTACGTAACTAAGTCATGTCAACTGGTTCCACTAAACCTAGTTGCTCAGATGTAAGCAGTAATAACCATTGTACATAGTAAATTCAACATTCCATTTCTTGTACCATTATTATCAGCAGATACTGGCATTACAATGTATTCTCTGAAATTATCGGTCTTGGTTTTTACTCTTTTAATGACACAACTTTTACATACCATGCATATACTGTATATATACATACAGTACATGCCTATATAAATATACATCAAGCTCTTCAAATAATTCTTCTCTCACTCAAAATACCAAAATATGACAGATCCAGGGTTTAGTTTCGGGATATTTTGGTTTGGCACAACCGGCCTAACTAAAAGTAGTTTAAGTAGTTGTCACATTTTGCATAGATAATGTTTGACATTTCAGTAAGCATGATAGGAGATACATGTATGGGATGTTAGTTATTTAAAATGATTTAGTTTGTCTTTTTTTAAAGGTCTTATATCATGCAAAATCCACTTTTTGGAGCTTTTGACCATGTTTCATCATGACAAACACCCCCAAAGCCATTTTTGTTTTCATATACTGTATGCATTTCTTGTCTCAGTTGCCTCTTTCCTTCAACTCTGCAAATTTTTGCTAAGCTATTTCATACAGCTGGATGGGGTTGTTGCTACATCACAACAGCCCACTCCTCCCCATCCAGGTAGTCTTTCGACTCTCCTGGACTGTAAACATTAACACCCACTCTCTCCGTGTAGCTAGCGGGGAGTTTAATCTCCACTGTTGTGAAGAAGTGATTTCTTTTTAATCTAGTTTGAACTTTAAATAATGCCTAGACCCAAAAAATAGATTTTTGTTTGCAAGACAAAGAGGATCCCTGTCCAATCTTTCTGAAGAAGAGTTTAATCAGCAGAAACGATGGGATTTTATCTTCAGGAGCTCCCATAAACCGAGCCAGAATGTGACTGTGGTTTGACTGCTTGTTAAACCGCCGCCAGTACCGGAGTGGGTTTTCAGACGGATTACTTCTTCAAACCAGCACCACTCCAACGTTCAAACCTCCCGATGTATATTTCAGGGCGGTGGTGAGTAAAACTAAAATGCTAGCCGCTAGCTGAATGGTACTGAAGTTTGGTGGGTGAGCATCAGGGACAGACTGGGACAACAATTCATCCCAGCTGCCTTTTCTCTCCAGCCAAGTGATGTGTTTTTCTGTGTGTGTATGTGTGTATGTGTGTGTCATACACACGCACTTGGTAATTGCTGAGTGGGACATGACGGTGTGAATCTGCAATCTCTGGGTCTGCAACTGTGTACTATTGTGGAATTCACACAGTAAGGAGGCGGGATTTAATCAAATCTTATTTCTGGGTTAAAGGAATGGCTCATGAAATAACTTAGATTGAATGGGCAACCAGTGGAGAGATATATTATGCCTATCTTTGTTCTGGAAGGTGTAAAACAGCATGATACAGGCCCTTTAATCAGGGATGACCCTACATATTTGGAATTGGTTATATCTGTATTGGAAATTAAGAGTAAAACTATACCGGTACATCACATTTTGGTTAAAAAAAAAGCCGATATCGAACACCCCTAATTGCAACAAATGATGTTAACACATTTTTATTATGATAAACTGCTCAATATTTTCTAAATTGAAGATGTTTTTAAACTAAATAATTATTGGGGGCTGTCATTTTAATACTTTTTAAAGTTACACATGTAGCAAACTCATTTACAACCATAAATAGGAGGCTTATCTGTCAGTGGAGGCGTTCAGTGAGTCTGTGGGGCATGCTGGGTAAGTAGATCTGATGAGACATGAGGCACTCACATCTAGGCTAAGTGGGCTGGTCATCCTACATTTTCCCTGCGTTACACCCTGTTACGTAACACGAGACTATAGAAGCTCTCACCAGAGGCCCAGACGTCTCCATCCAGTCAATTCAAACGTCACGTAATTGTGACTGATCAGAGTCTCTACCGTCAACAGACAATAAAGAGTAAAGAAGTGTTGGGAGTGTAATGATAACAGGCATTAGGAGAGATGGAGCGACCGCCGGCAGATTTACAGCTGCGGCGTTGCACTGATGCGTCGTGTTTGACGATTATGAATAGCCCGGCGTAATAGCAACGTAATTAGGCCTTTACTGTTGTGTAATTCTCCGTCAAGCACACTGTCGATATCTTGGTTGATGAGGTTGAAAGTTGAGATTGGAATCCAGTGACCCGGGCCAGCTGCCATAACAACACACACACACACACACACACACACACACACACACACACACACACACACACACACACACACACACACACACACACACACACACACACACACACACACACAGCCAGTGATGCAGTGTCGATGCTGTGATATTTGCTTTTGTCCCAGTGTTGATCTAAGCTGACATTATGCTGTATGGCCCTGATCGCTGTTTGTCTGAGTGTTACATTTGTCATCTGTGGGAGGGCAAACGAGGGATCAGGAGGAAACCGTGAGAAGGAGGGAGGCAGGTGAATCAGGCAGAAAGAGAGAGAGCGAGAGTGTGTGTGTGTGGGTGTGTGTGTCAGTTGCAGATCTGCTGGTGTGGAAGCAGATCTTTTCCCTCAGTGACTCTATTAATTTACCTCATTTATCTTAACCACCTCCCCCTCCTCCCAATAAATACTGGAGATCTCACAGGCGTGCGTGTGTGCACACACATCTGGAAGTGTGCGTGTGTGAGTGTGCGTGGCGGAATAAAAACACAGCAGCTCCCCTTTCTATTCCCAGAGGACAAATCCGTGGCGGAAAAACTCATTTTCCTGCAAATAGTTTGTCAGCGAAGCTAGGAGGAGTGATAAATTATCACACACGCTAGGTGAAGGAGGATGACTGGAAGAAGAGGGAAGCCCCCTCTCTCTCTGACACACACACATACACACACACGCGCACACACACACACGCACGCACGCACACATACACACACACGCACACACACACTGCATTTATACTCATTCCACAACAACTTCTTCCCAACATACTTTTTTTTACCTACTTCTGATTTTACCAGCTCTGATCCCAACAGGATGGATTTCATGGAAACACACACCCTAACATGCACACACACACACACACACATGCACACACACACATGCACACACACAGAGCACACATTGGAAGTTACAAAAACGCGGTGTTGCCCCTACAACTCAAGTGTGACTTCCCATTCCAAATGATGAATTGATGGCCAGAAAAATGGATTTGTTTTCAACTAGTAACACATCAAAGAAATAATAATTCTGTGAGGGGGAAAGTGGCGGGATGATGAATGGTGTGGACAGCTGGATCACAGCGGAGCAATGGAGTGAGTGACTGAGTGAGATATGCAGCGCTAAGATGAGAAAAAAGAAACAAAAAAAATCAACACACAAACAAAACGTTGCCAGACAGCTGAAAAGGTTTCGTCACCGAGGCACCAAGGCTGCTGTCTGAGAGACGGAAAGGCACCATGCATGTGAGGCTTTTCAACTATTCGCTTTTAGCAGCAACTTTGGACAAAAAACTCAAGAAACACAATACCAAACCACATTTTTATGTTATGTTGTAACATGTACATCTCCCTAAATTAGATATCTCACCTCTTGTCAACTCAACTCTAAAATCTAATCTGGTATAATTCACTCAAGTTTACCTTTTATCATTTCATCTCAATTCATTCTATATCATCATATGAACTACTTTCATTTAGGTTAATCTCACCCAGTGATATTTCATATCATTTAATCATTTAATGTTATTTCAACTAAACGCATTCAATTATTAATCGTTTAAATTTGATTTTGTCTCATCTCAGCTCTCATTCTTAGCTTATCCACGTTATTTTTGAGTAGCCTCATGGAGAAACGCTGATGCTAGCAACATCCGGTGAGATACCGGAAGTAGCACATACTCATTGGTTTGCATTGTGAGGTTTCGTTGCTAGTAGCAGTTTATTTGAACATTTGAAGAGGATTTAAAAAAATATTTACCCCCGAAAAATGTAGTCACGCGCCTCGGGAAGATGTTGCACTGTTGGGGCTTGTACTAACAACCAGAGAAAATTAAATCTGTAGCTACAAGAGCGATATTTAGAACATGCACCTCCAGAGTGAGAGAGCGTGCAGCTGCGAGCGTCTGTACGGTTCTCGCCGCCTCTACAGAAGGATGTGACTGAAAAATCTTAACTTGAAACCACCACAAACTTTATTTGTGCGTTCCTTTCATTTTATTGTGAAAACCCCCAGAGAGGAACACCCGCATCCTACTTTGTAGTTGGATATGACAAACCTCCGGAGAAGAGACGCAGAGTAGTAAAGAGATCTGACAGCAGTCTCACAACAACAGGAATTATTTCATGTGTACAATTTTCTGAATAGTTATAATTTAACGTGTGTTTAGACTGCTGTTTTTAACCTAAAAGTGCCATCCTGCTGTTTGTATTTCACCTGATGTAGAAACTAAAACCCAAGCTTGGTGATGAGGGATTTAAGGCTCTGACTCGGCTCTATGTCTGCTTTTAAGTTAATAAGATTGTGTCCCAACTCTTTCAACAAAACACCGACAACCTTATTACGATGTAGGTAGATAAGCCTCAGAGCTTTTAAGATTTTTTATTGCCTCGCTATCAGACGCAACTGAGTTCAGAAAGTAGCTAAAATGCTAATGTACGTTAGCTTTGGCCAGACTTTAAGATCATCCCCCCACCTCTCTGCGTCAGTAGGCAGAAGGAGTGTAATGTTGTCCCGTTTGAGCTGTGACAGCTGGTGTTCATGCACGTTTTCAGTCTCTAAAAGCCCAGAAAAAGAGTATTAGCATGAAGGAATTGCTTCGTCTCAATGTACACAAATGCAGACCGGAAGTTGCTTGCATCTTTCGCGCAAAGCATCACGAGCCGTGAGAATAACGTGGATACCATTTTATCTAATCTTGTCAGATTTCATTTTCATCAAATCTCAAATTATCTTGTATTTTTTTCTTTTTAAATGTAATATTATATCAAATTATCTCATCGCTTCATGTTTTCTGATATTTTTACTATAACAAAGCTAATTTCATTGAATCTAATCTCCTAACATTTCATCTAATCTCACCTACATTTATTTCCTCTTGTCTGAAATGATCTCATCCTATTACTTTTCATTTTAGAACTATCTTGTTTTCTCATATTAAGCAGTTAAATCTCATTTGATGTTATTTCACCTTATCTCAAACGATCTCATCTTCTCAATAATAACTTTATTATCATATTATCTCACCTCGCCTCATGTCATCTCATTCCATCAGATCTCATCTCAACTTATCTGACTCTTTTTGCCTCATTATTATTACAGTTTTTCTCGATTGCTAAGACACATTTCTTGAAAGCTGCTCTCCCTTTCTCTAACTTGTGAACACAAAACCCAATTTTCAAGCTAAATCCCCAAAACTTCAGACTCGTCTTGCAAAACCAAACTTTCACCTCAAAACAGTTCAATCTGTGCTCAAAACTGAACTATGTTGTCAAATCGTGCCCCGAGTCAATCAAAATGACAGTCACTAAACACTACGTAGAAAAATAGAAAACACAATGCTCAGGACATGAAGCTGGAGAAATAAATGTTTATTGTTCACTGTAGGTGAAATGCATGTTGCAAAACAAAAATAACTGTGCATTTAGCACTTGTACAAAAATATACAAATACTACTGCAAAGATTCCAGTACGTACAGGTTGGCATATTATCCAGACACATTCAATGTTGATTACGTAGTGATATACTGTAGTGGCCTAAATCACTTTTTCTGTATCACTTACAAAACTAGATTTATTTCTAAAGAGGGGTTGTCAACTGGATGCAGTGGAAAGACCCCATGAATACATCTATAAGGATGAAGCACTGTGTATGATCCCTCACATCATTAGCCACAAGTGTGATAAATTTTTAGTTGTGTTCAAGTGGTTCAGACAACAGGGTTTAGTGTTTAAGCAATTGAGAAAAACTGTATTATAATCAAATCTAATTTTAGTTGACTTTATCTCAAATTATTTCATTGTATCTCATCCAAATTTGTTTAATCTTATAAGTTATCTATTTTTATTTTATCTCATTTGATCTAATCTGATCTCATCATGTATTACAGTTTTTCTCAATTGCTAAAACACTAAACCATGTTGTCTGAACCAAATGCTCAGTTGCTTGAACCCACTGATTGAATCAATCACTCTTTTGACAAAATCATAAGCACGTTTTACCTGTTTAGACACAACTTGCTAACACATTTTCATTGTGATGCACCTGTGCTGCATAATGGTGAGCACAGGTGACAAACGTGAATCACAATTACAATTGTTCTCGATTGCTAAGACACATTTCTTGAAAGCTGCTCTCCCTTTCTCTAACTTGTGAACACAAAACCCAATATTCAAGCTAAATCCCCAAAACCTCAGACTCTTCTTGCAAAACCAAACTTTCACCTCAAAAGGCAAGGCAAGGCAAGGCAAGGCAAGGCAGCTTTATTTGTATAGCACATTTCAAACATGGAGGCAATTCAATGTGCTTTACAGAGCAGGAGCAACAAAAGCATTAATCAAAATACACAAAGAAATAATTCAGACAATTAGATAAAAGACATAGTCAAAAAAGTTTAGCAGTTAACAGTGCAGAAGGAGCAGCATAAGAAACATTCAATCATAGGCTAATGAATACATGAAGGCTTTTAATTTTAATTTAAAAGTTACTAGAGTTGGGGCCTGTTTGAGGTCATAAGGAAGCTGATTCCATCTATGAGCAGCATAGTGACTAAAAGCAGCTTCTCCCTGTCTGGTTCTGACCCGAGGTTCTACCAGCTGACTGCTGTCTAGGGATCTGAGAGCTCTGCTAGGTGTATATACAGGAAGGAGATCCAACATGTACTTAGGCCCCATACCATTGAGTGATTTATAGACTAGTAGAAGCACTTTAAAATCGATTCTGTAGTTTACTGGTAACCAGTGCAGAGTTTTTAGAAGAGGGGTGATGTGCTCAGTTCTCTTAGTTCTCGTTAGGACCCTAGCAGCAGCATTCTGAATAAGCTGCAGTTGTTTTACGGCTGTTTTGGGAAGACCAGTCAGGAGACCATTGCAATAATCTAGTCTGCTGGAGATGAACGCATGAATGAGTTTCTCTAGGTCTTGTTTCGACATGAGACCTCTGAGTCTTGCTAATTGATGGAGATGATAAAACGCTGATCTGGTTATAGCCTTAATGTGACCAGTGAAGCTCAGGTCTGAGTCAATGGTAACACCAAGGTTTCTAACCTGAGTCTTAGTCTTTATTCCTCTGGAGCCAAGTTGAGCAATAACTTCCATCCTCGGTTTTTTACTCCCAAAGACAATAACTTCTGTCTTGTCTTTGTTTAACTGAAGGAAACTTGACTTCATCCAGTCATTGAAAACAGTTCAATCTGTGCTGAAAACCGAACTATGTTGTCAAATCGTGCCCCGAGTCAATCAAAATTACAATCACTACTGAACAGTCACTAAACACTATGTAGAAAAATAGAAAACACAACGCTCAGGACATGAAGCTAGAGAAATATTGTTCACTGTAGGTGAAATGCATGTTGCAAAACAAAAATAACTGCATTTAGCACTTGTACAAAAAGACAAAACAGAAATGTTGTGCATTTGACACTTATGTACCCATGTACTAAAAATAAAGTACAAAAATATACAAATACTACTGTAAGTGCAAAGAGCAAAGATTCCAGTACATATACAGGTTGGCATATTATCCAGACACATTCAATGTTGATTACGTAGTGATATACTGTAGTGGCCTCAATCACTTTTTCCGTATCACTTACAAAACTAGATCTATTTCTACAGAGGGGTTTTCAACTGGATGCAATGGAAAGACCCCATGAATACATCTACAAGGATGAAGCACTGTCTATGATCCCTCACATCATTAGCCACAAGTGTGATAAATTTTTAGTTGTTGTGTTCAAGTGGTGATACCAGTGCTTTACTTGTGATTGACGTTTGTCACCTGTGCTCACCATTATGCAGCACAGGTGCATCAAAATGAAAATGTGTTGGCAAGTGGTGTCTAAACAGGTGAAACGAGCTTATGATTTTGCCAAAAGAGTGATTGATTCAATCAGTGGGTTCAAGCAACTGAGCATTTGGTTCAGACAACAGGGTTTAGTGTTTTAGCAATTGAGAAATACTGTAATTTATATAATCTAATATTATCTCATCTTGTCTTATCTCATCTAAACTTTTCTTATCTCATATTATTTTGTCTAATCTTTTATTTTACCTTATGTAATATTATATAATCTCATCTAAATGTATTTTATAAATTAATGTAAATTATCTAATCTTATCACCATTATCATATCATGGACAATATTTTGTTTTCTGGCATTATGTTACCTCATCTTGTTTCACTTTATTTTGCCTTATCGCAAAAATGTTTTCAGCAGAATTTTTAATTATCTGATCTGATCTCGTCGTCTCTTATGATCTCATGTCATTCCATGTCATCTCATTTGATCTCATGTCAAGTCATGTCATCTGATCTGATCTCATCTCATGTTCTCATCAAATCTCATCTCATGTCATGTCATTCATGCCATCTCATCTCATGTGTCTACACTAGTTTATCTGAGAATATGGCTGTATTCATTCTGGTTTTGGGCCATCAGAGCTAAAATGCTCAATGTATCAGTTTACAGTTTCACAATCTAAACCAAAAAATAAAAGATAAAGTTTGAAATTTTATTGAAATCTTGTACTGTGGAATTGAAAATGTGGATAGCAGCAGATTTCCAGTCATAAATGGCAAAAAATATTATTATTCTTCTGCACTTGTGCTGTTCTTTATCTGATTTGTCTATGGCACCACTTTTAGGTTTGGGTGCTCATCATCAGCACATGAAGCTCATCTGAAAATCTGTACTTCTGCATATAGGCTTTAACTTATTTCCATAGTTGAATTCCAAGTGTAAATTATTGAACTTATTGAACAGGAACAGAAATGGCAGAGGCAATATCTGTGTTTGTTTTATTTTTGAGTTTTTATTCAAGGTATTATTGACCAGTCCCTTGAATCCTCTGCTTGAGTTTTAGAGAAGACGTTAAGAAGTCTATCAGCATGTTTAACCATAATTTGTCCATAACTGATCCTTCTGAAATTTAGGAATAGTGCAGAATTGTTGTGATCAGTTTTACTGGGGTCAGGTGGATCCCCATAAAAGATTGAGCATCATTCCAAATAAAACAAAACAAATTTAAAGAAAGGAAAAACTATTTTTGAGGTGAGCTCTTTTATCATTTTAAACAACGATGCAGACAACAGCAGAGTGAATTCTACATTTGGAACGGGCGGTAGATCCCAGAATCTGATCTCCATCATCTTTTACTGCAGCTCCTTCCACTCAGCCTCTCATCTCATTCAGGTAATAACTGTTAGCATAAGCACTAAAATGGCATCATCATAATCATCATCATCATCATTATCATTGCTGTCCCTGGTCCCAGCACACCGAGAGCCAGAAATAACACAGCTGAATCCAGACACACACACACAGTTTTCAGGTAGTTATCTGGACGTGATGGTTAAGCATTAAAGGTCTCGTTTGATCCCTTCCCTCCAGCTTTCTGAAAATGTCTGTGCCCGTCGTCTATTTTCATCTCTCTCTGATTCTTTTTATCGCACCTCTCCTCATCCCTCACACACGTGCACTTTCCTCTCTACGTTCACGGTGATTGATGGAGTTAGGCAACAGAACACAGAGCAACGTGTGGCCAACAGTCCGAGGCAGCCGGCATCGGAGGGAAAAAGAGAAGCTGGTGTGTTGGGGAGCAGGAGGAGGAGGGTGGGGATTAAACGAAAAGAGAGGTGAGAGGGAGGGAAGGCAAAAGGAAGGGAGTTGGTGTGTGTGTGTGCGTGTGTGTGTGTGAGGGAGGGAGGAGGGAGAAAGAGGAGAGAAGGGAGCTCAGCTGAAAACCACAGACTTAATTCTATGCATCATTAAGCAGTCTCACTCAATGCAACATCCCCTATACATCATCCACGCTCAGTAAACACAACGATGACATTACATTAGCAACTGCAAATGAATTTTCTTTTTAGAAGGAAATTGAGAATACTCTCCTTCTCTCCCTCTGTTTTACCCTCTGTGGCGCTCGCAAAGCAGGACGTAAAAGACAAGGAGATATAAACGAAATAAAAACAATATTTCCCCTTCTCTTTCACACACACACACACACACACACACACACACACACACACACACACACACACACACACACACACACACACACACACACACACACACACACACACACACAACATTGCAGAGATTTGCTCTCACTTTGGCAGAAATGTTTTTATAATATGAACCCAGCAAAGAGAAAACGACCATCTTTCCACTATGCTGCAAATAAATGTACGTTATTTTTATTTAAAGATAAGGAATCTTTTGAATAAAGTCGTTTGTGGATTTTGCTCTGAGTTAAATGAGCTGTTTAGGTTGTCGGTTAGATGTGAGATTAAACCGACTAACATCACTAAATCTGAACCAGACGTGCAAAAGAAATCCGTTTTTCCTCAGTATTTACACCCTGCAACAGACAAGACTCAGCTAACTGGTATAATTATGTTAGCATCGTAGCTCTTTACATCTTTGACAAAGTGAATGTGAAAAATCCTGAAGACTCCATCAGATGAGATGTTTCCTCTAAAAATGCTGCTTAGAGCTTTGAAGTGTTGTTATGTAGCTGCTGTTTGCATTTCACCACCCACCTAAAACACATATGCACCAAAACAAATAAATCAGACCAATTTTAGCTTCAGCTGAGCGTTGACTTTAACCTAAAACCTTAAAATGTTACTGATTTTACTCTGACTCATTGGTTGTTGGGTTACTATCTTAAAAAAAGTCTTCACTTCATGAAAACTAACTAATAAAAGGAGACGAGTAGCTGTTCTGATGCTCTACATTGGTTTGAAGGCTTTAAACTGCTCATCATCACACATGTAGAAATGTGTCCTCCAGTCTGTAAGAAAACACACAAGTACCGTAAATTATCAAGCAATTTAAATGAATAATTGTGTTTTTATTGCACAGATTATGCCCCCTTCCCCTCACTAGATGGGCTCTGAGGCCTGGGAAATCTATTAAAGCGGCGCCATAGATCATCCCATCCATCCGCGGTGGCGAGCGTGTATGTAGATCGGCCAGCTCATTTGAGAAATATCGAATCGGTTACAGTAAAGTAAGCCCCCGGATTGAGTCAAACGTAAAAATCCGAGCATGTCAGAGGAGCTGTCAGCACGCGCTGCGGTGACAGATGAGGCTGGGCTATGTTTCGGTGTGTGTGTGTGTGTGTGTGTGTGTGTGTGTGTGTGTGTGTGTGTGTGTGTGTGGTGATAAAGACTCAAATTATGAATATTGTGGAGGAACAGGAGAGAGACAATTGTGAAAAGATTTGTAGTCTCATGAGATCAATCAGTTAATTTAGGGAGGTTTGCGAGAGAGGAAAGTGTTGTTTCCTCTCAGTGACAGGGTCAGCGAGAGGTCAAGAGCATGACCTTTGACCCCCTGTGAGAAGAAAGTGAGACACCAGTCGGTCCGTTATTGATTCATAGCGTTTACTTACTTTTCACTCGCATTCATTTGCAGGAAAAGGAACATTTTGTAATAAAAAAAAATGTCGTAACCAAGTTATTTAAACTGGTTCCATGAAATCTAATTGTTTAAAGTGACGATGTGTAGTTTTTACCATTAACCTCTGGAAATATCCATCAAAATGTTGAAAATAAATAAAATGATGTCCAGTTGTTGAAAGATATTGGTAGTTAGGTAACATATAACCATAAAAATCAGATCTAAAATACACAGGGTTCGAGTCTAAGTCTCGAGGGGACACCATATTGGACGCCATGTTTCCTTCTACGTGAATCGGCTCGGGGTCCTGCGCCTGCCGATGACGTCACACTAGATGATTGGCTGGACATACGACTTACGGAAGTTACGTTACCACGTTCAAAAACATTTAGATGGTAAGAAACATGAATTTAATAACAAAACTGCTAAACTCTTTCCAAAACCTATGTGAAAGAACAGAGTCGAGAAAGAGATGCAATATATTTTGGCCGAGTGGTATTGCCGTAGTTTGACGTCATCGGCAGGTGCAGGACCCCGAGCAGATCTGGAACCTACACCAGCATTGCATTCTCTCTATTAACTGAAGGACAATCAAAGTGTGAGGAGTCACGCCGAGGTCGCATGATTTCTGCTCGACAGGTAACAACATTTACCGTAATGTTTTTTTAAACTAGCGACAGTCACTGTGATATGGTGTAAAACTACCCTGAAATGTATGTACTGCTGCCCCCTATCGCCAGGAAACTACACACTGTCTCTTTAAATGTAAAGAGTAATATCCATTTACATTTAACATAACATATAACAATGTATATTACTGTTAAGCAAATGGGTTTAGTGGAACCAGTTGACATAACTTGGTTACATAAATTCAACATTTCATTTTTTACAGTGCATAATGGGTCTGTTTGTATAAAAATCATCATGGAGCAGAACAAAACCACTTTAACACTCCTGAATGCAAAATATAACATGTATAGATTTTTTTATTTAAGGTCATTTTACTCCACTTTTTACAGAAATAAACAATTGTTGAAACATGGCAAAATCATACGAGCAGCATGATGTTGCGATCTGTCCATCTGTCCACCTGTGGACGTCCTGATGCAGGACACCAGCATGGAGACATGCAGTAGGGTAAAGATGTCCCCTCAGTTTATCCTCACACAACCTGTACTCCTCTGCTTTCTGTCTCACGGACATCAAACACGAGCTGCAGACCCCGTCCCTGTCTGACCTCCAGGCCGACCCCAAGCTGACCCGCGCTGAGGTGTGAACTTCTGCCCCCCCTCCATCATGCAAGTCCAGATAAATTTTTATAGTCCCCACCCCTTGCTGTTTATGACTCTGCAGTTTGATTATAGCACAGGGGGACTCGGAGAAGTAAGGAGCCCCACACGCATCAAAGAAGCTATGGGAGGAATGTTCTGTTTGTTTTATCATCCAGACTCAGCTCTAATCTACTAAATCATAAAGAATCAGCCTGGGAATGAGGCGGCAACTGCTGCTGCAGGGAGGTGTTGTGTTTGAAGGGAGAAAAACAAATGGAAGCGGCTGTTTAACCACTGGAGGAAGGATGGTGTGTGGCGATCAGAGTAAGGACACGCCTGAGTGGTCCATCATGAGTTCACTTCTTTTCTATCGGATTAAATTCAGCTGGAAGAGGCAAGAAGCAAAAGGTCTTTCAGGGAGATGCTGCTTATGTATTAAACACATTCTCAGCACACTCATTTCCATTAAAACTCTGGGAGAAAATCTCAGTATGAGGTTTTATTTTGTTCTTGAAACAAGCACCAATCTACAAGAACTCGTCCTTTTAAGATGCTGATGATCATTTTCATGCATTCATTCAAAAGATTAAAACAGGATTCTGCATTTAATCTGAAATTATGTCAATATTTAATATAATTTATGAACCGACCGCAAGAGATTTGTGGCTTTAATTGAGTTTAAATTTGCATTAGAAACTCATTTTGTAATTTTAACTTAATGCTGCAATTTTTACATTTTATTTTACACATTTGTTTGATAATGAATGAACCACCCTTTTTGTCTAATAAATGCACATAAAATGTTCTTTAAAATGATGCAAATCAATGTGAAATATGATAATATTCATCAAGAGCGATTTGTAGAGTGATTGGTAAAATGTGTTCTTGGTTTTGTTTGATGGATGCACTGAAACTACTGAACGGTGCAGAAATGATTGGTAACAGTTAATACCTGCAATAAAAATGATTTATTAACCAGAGCAAAGATTTATTTATACAATATTCTATCAAATAGGTGCAGAATGTTAAACAGTTAATAAGTTCTCTGAATGATCCAGATTTATTTTAACCAAAAGAACCTGGTTGATGTTTAACTTTAGCCTAAAATAGATTTGTAAGCAAAATGCATCAAACATCTCACTTTATTAAGGATTAGAATATATTGAAGTTTTTCCAACAACCTTAAATTGTTCAATAAGAAAAAGAAAAAAAACTCGTGAGAGACTTTTATTTTTAACTTATTCAGTTTTGAACTTCTATTTTAATTTGGGGTAAAAGCCTAACTTAAAAAATATATCGATTAAAATACACTTTCAGCATTGTTTTTAACGTATTTAACCTTCACATGTAAATAATTAAATAATGTAAATATGTTTCTGCACACTTACTTAACAGTTTAGTCTCTCATTCTTTATTTGTTTTACACGTTGTCTTGTGTTAAATATAAAAACCTGGTGTCGATCAGAATTAAACCCGTTTAGTAAAGTCACCGTAACCCGCCCCCTCCCCCGGCCCTGTGAGTCAATCAGCCTCTCTGCCCTTCGTTTCCCCTGTGTGGGAGGCTGGTGTGCTGGCCTGAGTAGCTGGGAAAGTCCCATGATTTATGGCCTTCTGCAGGCCTGATTGCCTCTCTGATGATGGAGCCAGAGGTAACGAGGACAACTTGCTCCAATCCACTTTTCCATTTGGCAAATCCAATTTGATTCTTTTCAGATTTCAGGGCACTTTACAGCTTTTGCATAATGATTCAAGAGCTCTTGTTGGAAGGAAAATAAAGATTTATCAAAGTATTTTTATGTGCTTTCTTACAATTTTATAATTTCAATGACTTTTGTCATAAATCTCCACACAGTTAACTGTTATAAAGGTGTTGCATACACAATGAAAATGAAGGTCTCCTTCGGTCGGTACAACAAGAACCCTGTTGGATTAATATTTACCTGGTGAGTCTTTGGCCTGGTCAGGTGTCCCACACTGCTGTATCAACAAAAATCTAAAAGGAAAACACGCATGCAGAGCACGAGACCGAAACCCTCACCGACGGCTGAATCATTATGAGGCCCGTTCTGAGGGGTTACGCACTTGTTCCCGTCTCCATCAGAGGACCAAGCAGCTCTAACATATTAAAATCAGCCAACCTTACATATGAAGAGGGACTCACAAATGCACACACAGCAGCAGCAGTAGCAGCAGGGCAGTAACTCAAGGCCAAAAGAGGAGGTTTATTTTTATCATGGGCAAAGGTGCCAAATCATGTTGGTATGAAGGGGGCTATATAAATGCAAATTGTATTGGAGAGCTATTAGTCCTGGAAAAGGTTTGTATGTAAATGCCCTATAGGACCACAGTGGAGCACTCATCCAGCTCAGATTAGTGGGGTTTGTGGCAAATGTGCTGCGAAAGACATAAGGGAGAGAAACAGACAGAGTACGCCGCTGCCTTGTGGTAAATCATGGTGAACAAAGTGAGAATTTGAGTAATTGAATGGGCCAAGGTGTTTCTGTGCGATTTACTGCGTATGCAGCAAAGGTGTGTCGAGGCTTGTTTCTTGAGTGCGTGAGCAGGAATTTGTGTTTGTGATGATTTTGCTCCTGATTTTGAGTTTTCTGGGGTAAATCAGAACACCACAGGTGTAAAAAGGTGTTAGAACGAGCTCAAAAGAGTCACCCTGTGGTTGGTCATGAAGTGTTGGAGGAATAGTGTCATCACATGGCACAGAACAACATCTAACTGATGGGAAAACAAAAGGATGTGATAATTAGGAGTGAAGTTGACAACATTAACGCAATGTCGCCCTCCAGTGGTCACTAGTGAGACCCACAGACAACAACACCCACTAGTTTAGCCTGCACAGCCTTTTTTACACTGCAAACTACACATATAAAATAGGTCAGATAAGATGTTTGCATATGAACATTTAATACATTTGAAATTATTTCAAACCACCAAATACAGATAAAATGTCAAACAAAATCATGTCACAAAACAATTGAAAACATTCTGTTGCTTCCTTAAAAAGCATGAAATCCCTGCATGAATCACGTTTAAAGTGCAGCTGCAGTGTCAGTGGCTCCTAAATTATTTCTTTTTAAAAGTGACATTTTTGCAGATCCAATCCATGCCATCCTGCAAAACAAGAGAGAAAAAGAAAAGAAAAATGTCTTATGTGTGGAAGCCAAACTGACGAGAGCATACTGAAAATGATAGGGCGGGTTACAGGTTTGCTGTTACAGTGTGTGACATTTGAAAGTACTGAAGTTAAAGGTAATGCATACGAATCTCAGGAAAGAACCGCCCTCTCCACGTTTTGAAAAATGCACAACACTGGAAAATTAGAATATAGTTGTAGAGCGTCAGTGGGGAGCCCAACCTTCTCTTTCAGTGCACGCCATCATTGACAAGAGTTTCCTAAGAAAACTCTGGTCTTATTTCTCACTTCGGAGGCCTTTCTCTACTTATCATAGACTTCAAAGACACTCTTTCTCTTGCGACTCTCAGACATTTTCAAAAGAACCCGGTGAGAACGAGCATATCGCTCTGCACAGAGTGTGCATGCGCAGGAAGTAAAAACTAACCCAGGAGCGAGCACGTCCAGAATGATTGACAGTTATGCAAATCAATGGTTAGATGATCCACCCGGAAGTAAAGAACGTCTGCAAAACCTTTAACTCCAATGAAGGAAAATCACTTAAGAAATTGTCAAAAGTTCATTTCAAAATATAACTAATTTGCCAAAAAATGCATTATTTATCTCAGTGTCAACATCAAAATATTTGTCTAATCATCTCTTTTCAATTTCTGATCAATTAATTCCCATGCTTTGGTTCCACATCTGGAGTTAGACTAAATTATCACAAAAACAGCAGGGGGGCCACGGAGGGGTCCGAGCTTGCTGTCATGGTGTCACCACCCCTTTATACGATTAACACGCCTTCACGTGTTACGTCAAAACTTCATTTTAAGTTTCCTCTACAGCAGATCTTGTGTTTGAAGCTCTGCAGCGTTTGCAGAACGTGTGTGTTGTGTTTACCTGCAATCCCTCGGCAGTGAGCGCCGAGCAGGCCTGCACCTGCCACATGCGATCCCGGATGGTGTGCAGGTTGAGACTCTCTACCAGCTCTGACGCTGGCATGGCCGTCATCAGGTCCTGCTTGTTGGCAAAGATGAGCAGTGGCACAGCAGCGAGCTTTTCTTCTTCCAGTAACTCAGTGAGCTCCTAGTGGGAAAGATGAGAGTAACTCAGTAATGATGCAGTAATGATGGTTAAATGTCATGAAAAGTGACGCCTTACAGCTGTCACTGCTTCTGGACTCATGATGGTAAAGTTTGATCTTCATCAGCACTTTCTTAATATAGATTTTTTTTTTTTTACTGCTGCTGCTGCAAAAAAAAACAACTACTACTCACCGAACTTGATTCTTCAAATCTAGTCCTGTCTGAGCAGTCAATCACGTAGATCTGTAAATAATCCAGTAATCGAGATGAATAAAACATCAAAGGTAAAATATGACACCGTAAGGCCTTTCTGATTTAATAAAGCAGTTTAAGAACATCAAACTGAACCTACCAGCACATCTATGTTGTCAAAGTAGTTCCTCCAGTATGGACGGACCTTGCGCTGCCCACCGATGTCCCAAACGTTTAACTTGAATCCTGAAGTCTGCACACACTTTATATTAAATCCCTGTTAAAAGCAAACAGAGATGCCTGATGGGTACTTTGGCCGCTCACTGAGGAGGTGAACTGAAGCATAACGTGATGTTTGTTTGACTAGAAAATAAAGAATACAGTTGAAATAATAAGCACACAGAAATAAGCAAAGAAAAATGCAACTTACTTTAACTAAAAAACAAACAGTTCGATGTACGTAGACATTAGCTTACTGTTTACTACTGCTTGAGTATCGACAACTCAGAAATACAACTTCAGTAAGCAAATTTCCAAGTACAGTGTACTGGTTTGTCTTAGTCTTAGTGGGTTTTACTTTGTACAAATTAGTAGCTCCAACACACAATTACCTACTCCTGTGTACCTATTATTTTAAAGGTGCATTATGTAAGAATGAAGTAAGAATGACATCCTGTGATCAAATTTGGGTATTGCAGTTCATTTTCAAAACAAACGAGTGACTTTCTCACTGCCGTTCCGTAAGCTGTTGCTAGCTACAGATCAGCACCAGAAAATTCTAGATGACGAGTGAAGACGAGTCACACACAGTAAGTTGATAAGTAGATAAATACATTTCACTGTATCGAGTTGGTGGTAAATAAAAAAGTAGCTTGAGACAATTTTAGAGCCAATTATTTGTTTCTAATTCACCATTAGCATTGTTAGCTCAGCGTTAGCCTCTGGCCTTCTTTACCCGATATTAGCGTGAAACAAAAAGATGTCGTAGCTTCTTAGGGGTACAAGAAATAATGTCTGGGTCGCTCCTGTTACTGGCTTAGGATCTTTACAAAATGCTACTGCCTTTGTTGCTGGCCAGTGTCGAATTACAAATGCTGGCGCTGCAGCGCCGACTTAGGCCTGGAATATACTTGCTGTTTAACGACTCATACATGTGTTTAAAATGGCTGCCTCGCATAACTTGCGTTCATTTGAAGCATTGTTTGTGCGCGTCCCCCGAAATTAATGCGATGCGTCCGAACGCTGCAACATACGAGTAACCATTAGGCAGAGTTGACAAAACAAGCTAGACACACTCACCATGGTGACTCCGTCTCTGGTTTAGAGGTCTTTCATACTATCTGCGATACCGCTGCTGTCTTTTTTTCTGCCGTGATCTCAAAATTAACCAGTTACTGATCTCTTCTATTGACACCATTTTTGTTTTGGTTGTACCCACAAACCCGGCTCTCTATCCAGTTTGAGTAGTCTAGTTTTTCCCCCTAGTGGAACACTCCAGTAATACATGCAGTGCAGCGTCGTGTAGCAGCAAGTATGTGAACAAAGACACTGCCTGCAACAACACGAGGTTAAAAAGCAAGTATATTCTGGCCCTTAGCAACCCTGCGGGCTCACAGACTGTAAACAAAGCCCACATCCCTCTTTGGCTATTTTGAAAGGAAAAAAAACTGACAACCCCCACTGCCGACTGAGAAGGAAATCTGTTTCAACGTAACCTTCTTTCCAACATGATTGAGACGTTAGACTGTTTTGTGATTATTTCACTGTAGAATCCTTGTTGCACATTTAAGTGCAATAGGTTTGCATGTTTTTTTCAAGTAAGGTGAACTAATCAGATTTTACAGTGTAGTGATGGAAGAACTTGATTTCCACGGTCCATCATGTTTGTGTATGTGTGTGTGTATAGATGTGTACTTGTGTGGGGACGACGTGGCTGATATCTTCAGCTGCTAGCTGCTTCAGCAGAGTGGTCTTTCCACTGTTGTCCAGTCCTAACAGCAGTAAGTGCACCTGTTGTTCTGGTGACTGCTTCAGCTTCCGAAGAATCGACAAAAGGCCCTGCAGGAGGATCACATTAAAGGCAAAAGGAGTGAATAAGATAGGATAACACAGCAAAGCCTGCATGGAGGGTCACAAAGCTGTATCTGGTTCAATAAGCTCAGAGGCCATCCTGGAGAAACCTGAGTCAGTCAGCCAACAGAATCATCTGGAGCACAAGGATTTAGCTGTTAGCTTGTAAAGTCATCTATAAATGAACCAGGTCAGAGGCGCTCTGCAGAGAGACGAGATTAGGCATCTGTACAGAGAGCAGAGCGGCTGGTGTCCAGAAGGCAGCAGAGGGCTTTAGCTCAAGCTGCAGCAGTGTGCAACAGTCTCCAGACATCTCCCGTTTCATTATATCCCTTTTAACTTAAAAAAAAAAGCAATGAAGCATTTTTATTTTTTGCATTTATACGGGTTATGATATAATGTAAGATGATAATAATAATAAAAAAAACATATTTAAACATTCACTTTTTATATTTTGCAGTTTTTAAATTAAGTTCAGTGCATGCTTCGGTAAGATGGACTTAAATGTGCTCTACCGAGCGGCTGACCTGGCCTTTAAAAGGATATTGTATTTCAAATTAACTTACTAATAAATCAGCTAAAGTGAGGAAAAATCTCCAGGTTTAATTAACATTTTTAAACAGTAATAGTCTTTTTTTACCTTCTTCGTTAAGCCATTTTACTCTGACCTACAAAATCATTAAGACACAAAAAGTGTCCGACAGATGAATCAGTGTCGACACGTAACAGATAAGTTAGCAAAGAACCAATCATTATACACCTTTTTACTCACAGTCTGTCACAAAAACACAATGTATGTCATTTTCCTTAGTTAAATCTGAATTTATAAATACAAAACCAACTAAATTTAACATAAATTGAGGGCAGCAGTAGCTCAGGAGGTAGAGCAGGTTGTCCAGTAATCGGAAGGTTGCAGGTTCAATCCTAGGCTCCCCCCATAGAATGCCGCTGTTGTGTCCTTGGGCCTGCTGGTGGTGGTCAGAGGGACCGGTGGCGCCAGTGCACGGCAGGCCTCGCCCCTGTCAGTGCACCCCAGGGCAGCTGTGGCTACACTGTAGCTCATCCCCACCAGCGTGTGAATGTGTGTGTGAATGGGTGGATGACTGATTGTGTTGTGAAGCGCCTTGGGGGGTTGTAGAACCCTAAGAAGGCACTATATAAATACAGGCCTTTTACCATAAAATAGAATTTTAGCACCAACAATGTGTTTACCAAATGTCAGTAATTAAAACCCAGACGTACATAATCAGATGAGGAATGCTGCACCTCTCAGGTTCTGTTTTGAGCATCTAATGTAGACATTTTCTTTCTTCTCATCCAATTACCGCATTTTCCATCACACACTGCACAATGTTATCATGATCAGATTCAGACTAAACTGTGAATGAGTGAAAAATCAAACGTTTGAAAAAAAAAACTTCTATAAACCCAAATTTTAAGAAAAGCTTACATAATAGTCTGACTCCATTGTAAGCAGCATACAGATTAAAAAGGAGACTAATTTTTATACGTCTGTTGACACATACACTGATTTACTACAACAGAATCAGCAGTTTATTATTAGGCACACCTGTAACATTTTGTAACATTTCGTCCCTCCTTATTGACTCTACAAATTTATTATAATTTAAACTATTGTTACTATAGTTGTCTTCTATTTGTTTTTGATGTTGGAGGTTAGACACATACTGTTTTCATTTATATTTCTGAAATGTGTGGTAAAAGGTAACAAACCTGACACATGAACTAAAGCAGATTAAGAAACCAAACCACTTCAAAACTAAAACTGACACCATCACAGCCCTCAACAGCTTCATTAGCTTAACGGGTAAGTTCAACTTGTTTAGCCAGTAAGCTAAAATAGTCTATAAATCTGATCAGAACGATCTGAGTTGAAACAAAACAACCATATTTCATATATATAAATATATGTGATTAATTTGAATGTCCTGTTACTGTAAATCTAAACAACTCACCATGTTTTCCCACGGGTGCTTCAGCGGCCGCTGCTCTCGCTGAGTGGATTAGCATCCTCAACTTGTCTTGCAGCAGTTGTCAAGTTTCTGTTGCCAAGGAAACCGAGACGTGAGCGTAAACAAACAGCCTGAAGATGCTCTGGAATGAAAATGAATTAAATCAATAAAATATAAAAGCTAAATATTTCTTAAAATAAAATAAAAAAAATGTTATTTTGAAAAATAAAATTGAAAACGTTTTTATAGCTTATTTATTATGTTTTGTTATTTTTATTATTTGCTGTGTAACACATTAACTGTAAATAAAAATTAAACAATTTCTAGTCTTTCACGTGAAATAGCATAAGTATAATAATAAATGGTAAAAAGTTGAACTCTATCTTGTTTCCAATATTTTTAACACGCGCACACAGCGCCCTCTACCGTCTGACCGCCGTCCCAGATTTATTTGTTCTGGAGGAGTGTTTCTCTCTCGGTCAAACAACAAAAACATGACGGAGTGAACCGTAACTGGATTCACTTCTCCTCTTCTACCGCGACGAGTTGAACACCTTCTATATGGTTCCCGCCGTATATACGGCCGAAAACCCAGAAAGATGCCGCAGAAAGCACTGGGATCCATTGTAGGTCTTCTGTGTACCGGGACCTGTCTGGTGCAGGTAAGCCCGCGCTTCAGCTCTCGCGGTCGGCGCAGGCTCTCAGCCGAGTCCGCTGCTTTTAGGCTCGGTGAAGGCCTTCCTAACGATTCTTTTTGTCTCCTCCACAAAGGAAACTGGGCACGGTTCGTTGCTGTTTACTGGGAATGACGTCAGTTAGCAAAAGTTTTCTTTCTTTTTTCTCCACTTATACCGATTGCAGGTTTTGTGTACCGAATAAAGCATCGTTGCGGGTTTGTTTTAGCATCCTTGTTTGACACTTTACATCAAAACTGTGAAGATTAACGTTAGCCGCTGCTAACTGGTACCCGGCGAATCGACATATTTAATCATAGCTGTTGATGTGAGCTGGACGAAGCTAATCTTAGCTTTTTCACTAAACATCCCAGCTTCACCAAACATTTTAAATATCGTTTTAACAATTTGATCTCAAATTAAGCCCCTTTAATGTCGGCTAAGCTGTTCAGTAGTTTATTTTTTTAATAAACATTAGACAGCGCTTGAGATAGTAGTAGAGAAATTCCTTATGACACATTTCCTCCAAAACAATAACATTTTAAATAAATAATAATAGATTTGTATTTGTGTTATATTAATACATAATTCACTTATCAAACCAACTATTCTCACATTTGGTTATTTAATTTTAGGATTTTATTTGTTGTGATGCTAGCTTTCTGCTCTTTCCTGTTTATTGAATGGGGAACTCCATAGAAATGAAACAAATATAGATGTAATAAGTGACATTGAAATGACAATGAAAAGCTTGCTGTCCTTGTTTTGTTTACTTGTGTGACTGAATATTGACTGTGTGCCTCTTGTGTGTATTTAAGGGGAAGGAGTTCTGTTTTGGTGTAAATAATGAACAGTACCGCTGTGAGATGGGTTATTGCTGTGGAGAGACTGAGTGCTGCACTTACTACTATGAACTCTGGTGTAAGTATAGTCTTTTTCCCCACCAATAAACATTTAATACAGATATTTTTAATCTCCCTTTAGACCCCTTATTTATTGTATTTATCCCACACGACAACTTAGTTTTGCTTTCAGACAAAGTCGCCTCCCTTGTGGTTAACAGATTAAACATGCACTTGCTGAGTGGGGGTGTTAACGATGATACAAGCACATTTTTTTCCAAGTCTGTTAATGTTTGCTTGATTTTAATCCTTTTTAAATTTGCTGCACAACTGCAGACCTCAGTAACTTCTCATCGGGGCCTTGTTGAGTCAGCCAAAGGAATTTAAATCACCTTCCTACCGTACTGATGATAAGATTACACTGAGCCTGTTCCCTCCCACAGGGTTCTGGTTGGTATGGACGCTAATCATAATGCTCAGTTGCTGCTGTGCCTATCGACACCGGAGAGTTAAAATGCGTCTGCAGCAGGAGCAGAGACAACGTGAGATCAGCCTCATGGCCTATCAAGGAGCCTCCAGCTCCTTCATTTCTCCTCCACCTCTCAATTTGAGTGAGTAGATTCTTGCTAGATTCTTGCAAACTTAGTTGGTTTTGGTTTTCTGTCATTGTGCATCAGTAATCCCTCTCTCAAAGCCTGTGATGGTTGCTCGCTCTAAAAAAAGCTATTTTGCATCAAGCATCTATGTACTGGACCACTGAGACCCAGTCTACTCAACCCCACCTGAAACCCAACGTTCTCCTCTGTTAAATGAAGCATCTTTTTTTTTTTTCCAAGAAGAGATGTAACCTTAGAATTTGTGACACTGATCATTATCTTGATCTTTTCATGCTCAGCTGCAAATTACCCGCGTGTTTAGGATTGTGTTTGACCTGAAGCTGCAGCAGAGACACCGTTCTAATGTCAGCGGTCCCTCTGGACCTCAGCTGGAACAGGATATCACGTCCACTAATATCACAAACTAGTGGGACAAGCTGGACATCAGTCAAGAGTCTGAAGTCAACATGCTTGAGTTTAAGTCAAGCATGAGAACACAACACCTCGGTGCATGCGTTCTTAGACGGTGACTCTTGAAGGTCTTCCATCCGCACATGTTGGAGGGTGGAATCAAGCCATCTCTAGTAATTATTCATCAAATCATGCAATTAGGGTTTTTTGGCATCAGGAAGTCTATAAAATACAGCTATTTTGGGACTATTATGATTTAAAATTCTGAATGATTCTTTCAGGTTCCCCAGAATGTTATGAAACCATAAACTGAAATATCTTCAGTCAGCAGGAGTTTTAAAATGATTTACAGGTCCTTCTAAAAAAATTAGCATATTGTGATAAAGTTCATTATTTTGTGTAATGTACTGATAAACATTAGACTGTCATATGTTTTAGATTCATTACACACAACTGAAGTAGTTCAAGCCGTTTATTGGTTTAATATTGATGATTGTGGCATACAGCTCATGAAAACCCAAAATTCCTATCTCAAAAAATTAGCATATTCCAACCGACCAATAAAAGAAAAGTGTTTTTAATACAAAAAAGGTCAACCTTCAAATAATTATGTTCAGTTATGCACTCAATACTTGGTCGGGAATCCTTTTGCAGAAATGACTGCTTCAATGCGGCATGGCATGGAGGCAATCAGCCTGTGGCACTGCTGAGGTGTTATGGAGGCCCAGGATGCTTCCATAGCGGCCTTAAGCTCATCCAGAGTGTTGGGTCTTGCGTCTCTCAACTTTCTCTTCACAATATCCCACAGATTCTCTATGGGGTTCAGGTCAGGAGAGTTGGCAGGCCAATTGAGCACAGTAATACCATGGTCAGTAAACCATTTACCAGTGGTTTTGGCACTGTGAGCAGGGGCCAGGTCGTGCTGAAAAATGAAATCTTCATCTCCATAAAGCTTTTCAGTAGATGGAAGCATGAAGTGCTTCAAAATCTCCTGATAGCTAGCTGCATTGACCCTGCCCTTGATAAAACACAGTGGACCAACACCAGCAGCTGACATGGCACCCCAGACCATCACTGACTGTGGGGACTTGACACTGGACTTCAAGCATTTTGGCATTTCCCTCTGCCCAGTCTTCCTCCAGACTCTGGCACCTTGATTTCCGAATGGCATGCAAATTTTGCTTTCATCCGAAAAAAGTACTTTGGACCACTGAGCAACAGGCCAGTGCTGCTTCACTGTAGCCCAGGTCAGGCGCTTCTGCCGCTGTTTCTGGTTCAAAAGTGGCTTGACCTGGGGAATGCGGCACCTGTAGCCCATTTCCTACACACGCCTGTACACGGTGGCTCTGGATGTTTTCACTTTGGACTCAGTCCACTGCTTCCGCAGGTCCCCCAAGGTCTGGAATCGGTCCTTCTCCACAATCTTCCTCAGGGTCCGGTCACCTCTTCTCGTTGTGCAGCGTTTTCTGCCACACTTTTTCCTTCCCACAGACTTCCCACTGAGGTGCCTTGATACAGCACTCTGGGAACAGCTTATTCGTTCAGAAATTTCTTTCTGTGTCTTACCCTCTTGCTTGAGGGTGTCAATGATGGCCTTCTGGACAGCAGTCAGGTCGGCAGTCTTACCCATGATTGCGGTTTTGAGTAATGAACCAGGCTGGGAGTTTTTAAAAGCCTCAGGAATCGTTTGCAGATGTTTAGAGTTAATTAGTTGATTCAGATGATTAGGTTAATAGCTCGTTTAGAGAACCTTTTCATGATATGCTAAGTTTTTGAGATAGGAATTTTGGGTTTTCATGAGCTGTATGCCACAATCATCAATATTAAAACCAATAAACGGCTTGAACTACTTCAGTTGTGTGTAATGAATCTAAAATGTATGAAAGTCTAATGTTTATCAGTACATTACAGAAAATAATGAACTTTATCACAATATGCTAATTTTTTGAGAAGGACCTGTATTCTGTTTTTCCCAGTAAACAAGCTCCTCTATGTTCTGATCTGCAGGGTTTTGGAATGACTGCAAGCTTCCTGACTATGAAGAGGTTGTAGGCCACCCCCCGACACCACCTCCTCCGTATTCTGAAAACCCCCCTGAGTCGACTCCGGCAATCCCTCCACAATTAAACCAGCCTGTCTCTGCCTCTGTGCCACAAATCCTGCCCGAGGCGGAGCCAAGCGCGGACTGTCAGGCCTCGGGATCGTCGCCACACCAGGAGGTGGCGTCGGTTTTGGTCCAAGGACAGCGTCAGGAGGAGGAAAACGTAGATGCCCTGTTGTTGGCGGCCGCAGCGGAGGAGGACGAAGAGCTTGTGACTCGACGTCGGCACGTGACCGGCGACTCAGGGATTGAGGTGTGCGTTTGCCAGCTGGACGTAGACGAAGGCTCGGGGCTGGAGGAGGAAACTGATGAGGAGAAGCGGATGTGCGACGTCGTCGCCGGCAGGGACTGCTGCTCTGGGCACCAACAGGAGGCCTTCAGGGAGAAGGAGAGCCCCTCGGAGCAGAACACCAGCACTGGAGACAACATAGTGTGATCCACAACAACCAGCAAACCAGTGCAGCTTCCTGCTTCACACAGGATGTAAACTGTTGCTATCATCATCGCCACGGCGACTGTCTGTGCTTTAATTCTCTGAACTAACACACAGACATGACGTAAGAGATGATGACAACTAATATATTATGGCTTCTGTTTAGGACGGGTTCAGTAACAACGCGTGGCCTAACTCCTGGCTTTTCTTTCCCCCTAAACTTTTCCTAGCAGGGGAACCAGCAGACATGTTGGTGTGTTTTTACTGAGCGTGAAGCGTGAGAACATCATCAGGTAGCAAGACGACAGCAGTTGTTTGTGACTGAAACCAGAATCGACCGTAGTTTTGTTTTCTTTCTCGCCTCCTCCAACATCACCGTCGTCACGTTTCTTTTTTCTGTCCTGCTGCTCTCACGGGTCAGAGCATTTCCGGCTGACGCTTTAGCCTTCGGTCATTCAAAAGCACGCCAACAACATTTCTCCTGTCCCCGCATCCGTCTGAGCAGACGAGTTGAGAACAAACTTCTTAAAAGACTCCTCTTGATCTCGGATAAATCGAGAGATGACGTGAATTTTCTCCAAAGCCCGGTGCAGGCGGCACCGACTGCATGCTGTGAAGACGTAGGCCACACAGCGGTGTGGTGATGTCATCTCTGATGGCCTCCAGCGTTTTCTCGGACATGAAGTGGGGAAGACGAACCACTGAAACTCTTTTTTCCACCTGTCATTGTAACACCTTGTGTTTCAGATCCATATTGTTGTCACTAAGCAGAACGGCGTGAAAAGGGCTTATCGTCATGGTGATTCTCCCCAACTCCAGCTCTACACTGCAGTTCCTTCAAAGTGACTTTTTGCCACCAAATATGTGGATTAAGAAGCCTTGTGCCAGCTCTATGTAAGTGTATTTAACGTGTAGTGTCTGAGGGAATTAGTCACTATGTAGTTTTTATATTAATACTGAAGGATGTAGTTGCTTTTGCTTGTTTTTTTTCATTACATAAGCAGCTCTGCTTTAGTAAATGCCACAGGTGTCATCATTAGTTGCAGCAAATCTCCTGATAGGGGCTGTTTGCGTGTTCAGCGAGGACAGGTCGGGTTGTTTTTCTTCATCCTGTAGCCTTAGTGTGCTGCAGCATCTGGTGAAAATCACTATTAAAACAGCAACTATTCAAAAGCACTGATATTTTGCACGAGGCATGATTTGGGTGTTTGTGTTTGAGCTCTGATCGCCCGCTGCAGTGGCCGTTAAACTGGACTGAATCTGATTTGTTTTTAGACATCTTGACTGAGTTTGGTTGTGCTGGGACTGTAGGACCTGCTCTGTTGTCGTACAAAGCTGGTAACCTAGTTGCAGGTGCTGCCTCTGGGCTCTGCTGTGCCCGTAGCGCTCGGCAGTGTGAGGGATTTGCGGCGGTATTTTCCACTGGCAGCAGAAGGCCAGTGCATTAACAAGTTGTGACGGTTGCAAGCATTGTTCTGCAGTTCATTTGGTGTTTTTGGCACAACCACAGAAATAGTTGTGATTAGCTGCATGTTCTACAGCATTTGCATGTTTCTTTTCATTACTGTACCGTACGCTCGGAACAGAGCAGACATGACGGATGGACAGTGAACGCAGGAAGATGAAATTCTTGCACAGATGAGCATCTGTCCAAGATGAACGGTGGCTGATTTGTCAGTAGATGTATTGTTTTGA
The DNA here is from genome assembly GCA_006937985.1 of Aphyosemion australe. Classification (NCBI taxonomy): domain Eukaryota; kingdom Metazoa; phylum Chordata; class Actinopteri; order Cyprinodontiformes; family Nothobranchiidae; genus Aphyosemion; species Aphyosemion australe. The sequence goes on along the minus strand of SSNS01000069.1, from coordinate 432,047 downwards.
GAATTGAATGTGGAAGAATGATCCACTGCTTTTTACTTATTTATTTTTACTCTGATTGTGTGTAAAGTGTACAGGATATAGTTAGCTTTTATGTGCTACACGCAAGCACACGTCATGGTGTGACATCTTTACGATCAAGCTATATCGTATGTTTGGTCACTTTGATTATAGCTTAGCTCACATGATCGCCCTAACGAGTGGGGAAATAACATTTCTAACATTTCAATTTTGACTGAAATTAAACTTGTGCACGGATTAGACTGAAAAAATTTGATTTGTGCACAAATCTAACTTTCAGTCCACGTGCATCTCATAAAGAAAGCGTTTCCTCTTTCCACCTGCTTGCAGCAGTTTGCTCTGGTTGTGGTTGTGTGAGTTATTGCCGTGCAAAGCGACGCAAAAGGGTCATTGTGCAAAAAGAAAACAAAAGCCCACGTCAAGACGGAAGCAAACGAGATCCTGTCTGAGGCTGGGACTTTGCAGTGCTTGCACGGCGACCGTTGCATCACCTGAGCAGGTGCGTGACTACGTAGTCATGCCAACACGACAATGACCTTTTCAGAGGAGCCAGTTACCCCTTCACCCATTAGCAGGAGTAGTAAAACTTTTTAAATAACTTTCACCTCAAGCTGCCTTGTGCGTTTCTCTGAAGCAGATGTCTTGATTAAAGAGCTGCACCGTTACTAAAAAACACCTCTGTGTGTGGAAACAGATGTAATACTGCCTTATTAGATAGTCGAGTGTTCCTTTTTGTTTCCTAACGTAATACTAGTGTAGTTCTAAGCATGGTTGTGTTAGGGAGCAGAGGAGTCCCGTTGTCTCGGTAGAGCGTAGATCTGGTTCTGTGAAAGCACGCTGGCTTTGTCGGTGGAGGATGTGGTGTATTAACTATTTAAAACCACTGGATTGAAACCGTGATATGTTCCCTGCAGTGGAGTTTTTTTTGTAACTAAGACGTGATCATGTTGAATTTAAAGTACTGTGTGTCTTAGCTGTGACGCCGGTGGAGTTGGTGACGAGCAGAGGGTTGTGTTTGACGTCTCGTTAGTTTGTGAAACGGCTCAAAACAAAAGCATGAGGAAAAACGGTAAAAACATTAAAAAAAGTCTTGTTGTGTTTGTATCTTGAGTTTGGAGGATGTAAATGAACTTAGTTACTTTCCTTTTCTTTTTTAATCTTTGCTAAGGTGCACCCCTGCTTATTTGTATACGTATATAGAAAAAACAGCAGTGGGGGAGGGTGGGATGTAGGGGGAGGAAGGGGGAGGGGGTGTACATGAGTAAATAGGAGGCTGACTGCTACGCCTCCTTGGTTCTGACATGTTTCCTGACAGTAAGGGCTATCTATCAGTCATCATTCACTCACTCACATCTGTTGTGTTGGTTTAAAGCCACAGCTGCCCAGATCCACTATGTGAACACACGTGAATGCGCTGACCTTGGATTTGGATGTCTCTTAATGTTACTCTGGAGCTCATATTTATCTTCTAGCTGATTGTATACGACCACGTTTGTTTTTGTTTGATGGGCTTTAACTTTGCCTTCTTGTTTTGTTAACCTCAGCAGAGGTGCGTGATGCAAGCCCCGCCCAATAAGAATAATAATAATGTACTCATTGAAATGACTAATTTTCCTTTTTCTACTAACGTAACGCATCTGCGTGCGTGGCTGTGACACGGTTTTGCTTTCCCCCCGTTTTGCTCCCTGTGGACGGCCGCAACGCTCCCTGTAACAAACGAGGTGCACGCCCACCCCCACGTAGAACTTGACTGAAAAATCTACCAAAGTCTTTACCGTTTCATCGCTCCACAGGTCATCGGGGTCATACTTTTTTCTGTGTGTGTGTTTGGTTTGGTTTTCAGACTCTCAGGGTTGTTGACGACGCGTTTCTGTCTCCCGTCTCTCAAAAAGCCAAAGCAGATGTTCGATGATTGTTGTCGCCCCGGCGTCGGATCTTAAACCAGCATCACGCATCTCTGTAAACTTTACTAGGCTATGCAAAGACATACACCTACTGTTAAATGCTGCGAACCCTTTCTCTGTCATTCGTCCATGAGCACCAGTACAAGCAATATAACTCTCAGTACTCGTGGCACTGTACTGTAATCCACTTCGACTGGTCTGTGTTTATGTATTTATGAGAAACCTGTAAAAATATACTTGTTATGCTACTACAACGGCGTCGTGTCTGTGTATGCTTGTGTTTGTCCAGGGGCTTCAGTTAAAAAGCCTTTTTTCTTTATCCTGTCTGCCTCCTTCAACCACTAACACATCTCACGCCCGACTTGTAGAGAAACCACGTTGTGAAGTTGTGCATGCTGAAAGGACGATGTGTGTTTATAGAGAATCTGATCCTGTCACTATCTTCTTCAGTTTAGCCGCACACATCAGCCGCAGCGTTTCTTTTAATTCCTCCTAATAGAATATTTACCCGTTGCCTTTAATATCTGTTAATGCAGCTCGTTTAGTTTTATACATATGGAAGACCTCAACGTGGAACACGGTCTGCTTGCATTTAACAAACACAGTAAGAGCTGAAAGAAACCATGTGATCATCTTCAGTGTGTTTTTAGATCTCCATCCAACCACGAATAACAGTTTTGTTGTGTTTTTTTGGTCAAAATGAATAATTTGAAAGGGAAGCAGCCATCTACAAACATCTACGTTGTTCTGATCACGTTTAAGTCACCCAAAATGAGTAAACACACAACAATGCTTTGGTTTTTGGTAACAAGTCTACTGTGTGCTATCTGGGTCATCGTTTGTATTTTATTTTTGTAATAAAACAAACATTGGCGCTCTCTGGACAGACGTGTTTTCTTGATTTTAAGTCCTTTAGTCTAGCTTTCCTAAAAAAATAAAATAAAAAATTGGAACAAGAAGATGGGAGTGTTGGTCTGTCAGGACTTGTGACCGCGTGAAGATATTGATCCAGAGAACGATTGCACGGCCATGTGAGAGACACCTCAGGCAATAACGATGGAAAGATTTCACCCGTAGATAAACGAGGCTGAAACAACTCGTTTGGTTGTTGGTCTGAACACGAGGTTTAACTTTGGTTAAAAGGGTACGTTTGTAATTCTCCCTTGAATGCAAGAATACATGCTTTAGTGTGCAAACATACACAAAATGTAGAAAGTGAACTGATTTCAGAGATGAAATAATTATTCCAGCATTTAAGACAAGTGGATGGAAAAGCAACACAATCTAAAAAAATACAAAAGTTCAAGACTTTCCTAAGTAAGAGTTATAAACACGGACTTAAAGGGGACATATTCAAAACTCACCTTTTTGTGATGCTATGTGGGCCTCTACTGCCTCTATAATCACTCCAAATGTGAAGACAGTCCATCCATTTTCTAGCAGTGTTTGGTTTTAGGATATGTGTCTAAAACAAGCCGTTTCAAAAGGTCCTCGTGTGTGATGTCACAAATGGGGATAATAGAAAATAACGGCCTCTCACGTGCAAAAGAAGCTGCTGATGGAGGAGCAGCAGCTCTACTCTAGCCCCTTCTATAGTTCGGAGCGTCTCAGCTTATAGCAGCCTGAGCTGGGGAAGGGCGGGTGTGGCCAGATCCAGCTTGTTTTCTTAAAGTGACAGAGCCCTGAACTGGCTCATTCTGGAAGGTACTGAAAATGTCGAAGAAAATTGCTGAAATTGGTTAATGTGAGAGGGATTTTGTGCAAAGAACTTCATAAACATGTTTGGTATCTACCATAGAACTATTATAACTTAAGAAAAAATGTTATATGTCCCCTTTAAAAAAAATAAATCAGTATATGCTCAAGCAGCTGCAGGGCAACTCAAAAATGAAACTATAAAAAAGGAATAATTGTGAATATGTTACGGGCTAAAATGAGACAAATTTTACCGAGTAAAATTTTAAAGAAATTACATGATCAGTAAAAGAGAGGGTTTGGCTCTTAAATAAAACTATTGCTTGTTCGACTGGTGGAAAATTAAATAATAAACTCAAATCAACTACAAGAGATGGTCGTAAAGATTCAGCAGCCGGTTCCAGAGCTCCCTCACAAATATGACCTTCACGCTCGAGTCAAGAGTTGTTATTTTGGTACCAATGTGACCGGACCTTTGAATGTCACTGCAGTGTCATTTGAGTGACACTTTACCTGCTGAAACTAATTATAAAACCAGTGAGTTCCAAAAACTGAAGACCAGAATAGTTTCTTTAAAATCTGTAATTTGTGGTAAATAATTGAACACGATTCACAGGTTTTATACAAAACAAACAATAAATAAGATTTGTCAAAGTGGCTGCAGGAAATCCCCAAATTACACAACAGCAGAAAAATAAACAGACAAAAATAAAAGGGTCTGAATTGACAGCCTAGTGTGTTGATTTACAGCAAAGATGAGACATTCAACAGAGATCTGGTTTTAAAGGAACAAAAGAGACAAGATGAAGGACATTAGGAGCTCAGATAATAAACAAGAGACACATAATTAAAATAAAACTGTGTCCAACTTCAACATGCTTACGTGATCTTCAAATACCCTGAAGTTAGTCACAGAAAAACAAATTAGAACCTTTCTGCCGGTCATTTATCCGTTTATATTCATATTTTACATTAATAATAACTCTGTAGCACTTCTGTGGTAAATAAAACATTACAGGGAAGAATAAGGCGAGTTGGAAGTTCCCTACAACAACAATAGTCATGAAATATCAAACATTAAAGGGATTTTAGGCCATTTTGTTTCTGTGTAAAGGTTTTAATCATCACACCCAGTCAGAAGTACTGTGAACAGCTTGTGTTTGGAGAAATAGCATTTACATTCGTAAGCACTGATGACCAGAGAGTGTGAGCAACCGAGGTGAATGGATGATGTTTCCAGGGCTGCAGGAATCAGATATTCTAGTGATGAAGAATCTTATTTAATCATAGAAATGATATTAATGTGCAACACCAGCTGTTCCTAGCTTCATCTATTTAAAGCAAACCTCTGAGACCTGCGCATGTTGATGAAGATTTATTTTTTTAAAATGCTTTTCAGAATGTCTTTATTGAAAAAGCAAACGTTACAGGATGTTATGCCTCCACCACACTGAAGGCATCAGCAGCGCGGAACGGTTTACTCGCGTGATTCGCTGCGCGCCAGTCCACACCGGGAGAGTCTCAGCCATGGAGTGGCTTCTCCACCGTCCTCCTCGCTGGACTCACGAGATCACAAAATCCCTCGAGACTTTCGCCATTAAACCAAAAAGAAGAAGGAACTCACTTTTGATATTGCTGTTTGATGTCATACATAATGTTGTTCCTCTCCACTGCCAGGGTTTAAGCCATACAAAACACACCGCTGCACTTCTTGAATGCTGCTGGGAGTAAATAAGCCATGAGGTCACACATATAGAAGTAATCTACATAGACGTGAAATTGCATTGCTCGCAATAGTCTTTTATTTTGAAAATTACTGGACGTTTTACAATGAAACCGTGTGTGATTTCCTGTCTAGTCCTATGTTAACTGAGGAAATTGATGTGTTCCAGAAGCGGCTCGCGGGAAAAATAGAACCTAATCCTATCTTTAGCGGCGCGACGTGCCGCTTCTGGGACACGCCTGAAAATTTCCACTCCGTGGCCAGTTTGAACCAACCCTATAGACTATAATGGATTCTATTTGAAGCAGCGACGTTCCGCACCGTTGATGCTTCCAGTGTGAAGTCAGCTTTACACGACTCTTTCCATCCGCTAGACTTCTTATTGTTTTGTTTTAAAGGTGATAAAAGTCTTGACAGCTACACACAGACGAGTGAGAGAACCACCTGAAAATTCTGTTAGGTCTCTGTGAGTAAAACATTTTGTTCTTTGGTTAGTCCGTCTGTTTTTGTGAAAACATTTCTTAGATGCTGACTCAGTCTGAAGGCCACTGATTCCTTAAATAAGAATGTGTAAACATCAATAAAACAGATCTAAATCCTCTCGGAGAACAATTGTGAAACACGTGACCATCGGGCACAAAGTTAACAAAAAAACAATTATATTATTGTTGCCTTATTTTTTGTAATCCAATTATTTAAACATTTGAATTTAGTCTTAAAGCTGCTCCAACTCTAAAATTCAACGGCATGTCATATAAATGTTATTTGTGTCAAACATTTAAGCAGTTTATGCAAATTTGATGTTTGGGTTTTAAAAAATACTAATATTTACCTGAACGGCTGTAAAACTTTGATGTTTTACAAGAGATACACTGTTGTTATGGCTGTTAGCTTATTAGTCGTTAGCTTATTAGTCCTGTAGGATATAAAAGCCATTTCTCTGAATAGAGGCTGTTCGGGATCAACCAATACTGGGTCAGTTTTTTCTTTTACTTTTAATTATAAACACTTTAAAATGGCTGGAAATCCCTTCAAGTGTTTAATTTTAAACTCAAAATTAAAGACTTTTAGAGTTATCACATGTAGTAAACCTTAGCTATGAGTTAATGTAGCTGCTCATGACAACAGGACCATACAGAAGTGGTAAGGCCGAGTGGATGTGAGTCGGACAGGAACGGGAAACTCTCCCAGCTGATTCATCGATGGCAAACCAGGAGAATGGCTTTTATAGTGGTCCTCTGGGTCAGAAGCATCCACGGCTCCACCTGCTGATAACAGAGTCTCATTTTGTCACAGGTGGGTCAGCGGGCCGCAGTAGTCCTCACATTCACTAGGCTCTCTGTTGAGTTCCTCAGTAGAAGCGCTTGCGTCGGCTCTCGTTCCACTGGCTGTACACCACGATGCCAATGACGATGAGGAAGATGCAGCCCAGCATGGAGAAGAGCACGGTGAAGAAAATGGATAGTCCACTCATCCCTTCTTCGTTCTGACCCGCTGAGGAAAAGGGAGAACAGGAAAATGAGAGAAAACTAAATCGTCTGAGTGTGGGAGGTTTGTGGAAACTCACGTCGGAGGAGATCCATGTTATCCACACTGGGTATGGTTATCTCAACCTGCTCCTCCTCTTCCTCTTCCTTTTTACTCCGCAGCACCGTCAGTTGGTAAAGTTTCAGGGAGATGATATCGTGGTTATCTATTAGATGAGAATCAGAAAACATGATTATAAATACAGGAATTATTATGATTTATGTTTACATGGATGTATTACCACAGGCCAGCCATAACAGTAAAACCACCAGCCTGATGTTATGAAGGTCCCACTCATGGTGTCAAAACAGCTCTGATCCACTGGGCCAAATAATTTGGTGTCTGGCACGGGAACATGAGCAGTAAATCCTCTGGATCTGGTCCAGACCCAAAGTATTCAGGACCAAAATAAATGTTTTGGCAGCTACCCTGAGAAAAGTTTGTCAGTTATAAATAAATCTTTTTACTGGTTGTAAACCAGCATCATGCTGTATAAATATGAGAGAATCTATCTCCAGTTGATCTAATAAAAGAACATTTTTATATTGTTAAAGGTGCATGAAGTAAGAATGACATCCTGTGGTCAAAGGTGGGTACTGCAAGTCATGTTTCAAAACAAACATGTCCGCTCTGAGTGACCGCCCCCGTGTTCATGAAAATAATTATTTATCAAAAATTGTTTGAAAAATGTCTTGCACCAGGCTGCATTCCACTTCTGCAGCTATGCATGCACACCCTGTAAAACATAGACATGAATACGTAGACGCCCCATTGGGCGCTGGAGAGCGTAAAAGCATCGCCGCCATATTGGATGGGTCTCCTCACTCTCCAAAATCAATGCAGAGTGGGCAACTATGCCTGTTTTTGTGCAGCCTATAGTTGCAACAACCGGCATACTACTGAAAACAGATCACGTGGAATTACTATTGACTTTTCTAGCCTACCTGATGGGATTTTATATTTTCATTTATTTTGTTTAATTATATTCATATTTTAATTATCATGCCATACCATGTGTCTTATTTTGTGAAAAAGTTTGAAAAAAATGTTTTTTTTAGCTGGGTAAGCACCTTCCTCAGTAGAAATGAAAGCACTGGGGGCGAATGGAGACCCAACTAAGATGGCAGCCGGCCACTACGGCAGCACCTATAGGCAGTGCCAGTCCACAAGGCATCGACGTATATATGTCTGTTCTGTAAAAATGCTAACAAACAGAACTTCCTGTAACTTTAAAAAAGCATTTGATACCATAAATCACCAATTATTGTTGAAAAAATTAGAAACATATGGAATTAGAGGATTAGAACAATCCTTGATCAAAGATATCAGTACAGATAAATAATGTGAATTCTGATCTGCTGAAGTTAACCTGTGGTGTACCTCAAGGGTCAGTGTTGGGTCCTAAACCGTTTTAACTTTATATAAATAATATTTGCAGTGTGTCTTCAACATTAGGTATCTCAAACATGCGTCAAGACCAGACCAACAGGAAATCAGGACAAACATCAGATACAGATGACAGTTTAAGTCCCTGGTTTCCACCATAAACTTTACCTGAGAGATCTCCAGTGACTGCTGAAGCTCCAAAATAATAGCCTAAAGGCAGCCGCACCCCGGGTATATCCAGACAGTCTCTCCACTCATGCTGACCGTCAATGTCGATCATCACCTGCTCAGCAGACACAGTCGAGAAACTCTGTTTAATTTTAAAGTGGCAACTTGGTCCTAAAATACTTCATGAGTAGAGTCAAGAACCCAGTCAGGGTTCTAATAGTGGGTTAGACAGCGGAAGACATGAGGAAGTGTCTGCATGTGCTAATCCCTGTAATCTCTGCAGAAAACTGGAATTAAAGGTGCACGTTTCTCACCGTGAGCCTGCGGCGGACGTATCGAATAAAGAGGAAGGAGTCGTGCTTGAGGTTTCGCACCATGGCGTTGCAGCCGCCCAGCTCCGTAGGTCGACCATCACGCTCGTGGTCATAGCTGATGCTGCCGTTCCCCACCATGGCGAGGACATAAGGGAAGATCCTCTTCAGGAAACAAAAAAAGAGACAAACCAGGAGGGAAATGTGATTTTAAAATCTATTATTGAGTTACTTTTACAAAAATAGATCCTCCTTTATGCTAGGTATCCTGCAAAGATTCTTTGTAAAGATACTTTGTAAAAAATAAAAAAATCTATAAATATTCCAGGAAAAAGATACAATGGTTAAAGGGCTAATCAGCGCTAAACCACACAGGCGTTTGAGCAACATTTTCCTTCAGCCAGCATTCCTGTTCCACAGATCCAGATGTTTTAGTGAGATAAGGCTAACCCAGATTTGGGACTTATCACAACAGCTTGGACCTCTTGTCAAAGAGGTTAGTGGTCCATCACAGGGTTAAAGCAGGGATAAACAGGACTCTGAGCTTTACTCATCACTCCACAGCACAGCCCGGCTTTGCTGTTTTCCATGTGAGGTTTTCTAACTTTGCATATCAGTCGTTTGTTTTCATTTAATTTTTCACAGCAGTTGAAATAAAAACACAACTTAAAAATATTTGAGCTATTATGTTTAAGATTCTGATCAACTGATGATATTAACATATGGGGTTTTTATTTGATAGTGTAAATTATTTTTATGGCTTTATTTGTGACTTTATAACTTTGTCAAATCATGTTGAGGGTAAAAAATAAATCATAAAGTTAAAAGTCGAAGCTATTTTCACGCTGAACTTTTTTATGTGTACTGCTCAAAAATAAGCCTCATATTAGTTAAAATTGTGCATAAAAATGTTTTCCTTCTGCACTGAAGGCACAATAGTCCACCATTCTAGAAATGGGTAACACTTTACAATAAGTGTTCATTTATTAACGCTACTTAGTGCATTATTAAGCATTAATAAACTATTAAAGTATTAACAACTGCTTAATTTAATGTTAATATTAAGTAATGCATTACTAAGCAGACACCCCCAACAGCCCTTTGTCCTAACCTTAGGGACACTTCAAAGTTAACAATATCGGTAACATTAATAAAGGACCCTTTGTTTATTAATGCTTAATAATGCACTAAGTAACATTAATAAAGGGGCCCTTACTGTAAAGTGTTAACTAGAAATGCAATTTTGGCGTCACACAAAATCACCCTAAAGGCTGCAAACGGACCCTGGGCACAAACACACAAAAAACATGCAAAAAGAAAAAAAAAAGATAACTGTTACAGTCGTGATTCAGAGAGACAGGTATTTTGGGGAAAACATGCAGAAAGGTCCCCAGACAGAGGGTCGGGTTACCTGTGTACGAGGAGTGTATCTCTTCTTCTGCGCCTGTCTCCAAGTGAGTGCACAGAAAAAAAATAAATAAATAAAACACAAATAGAGCCCTTTACGTAAATCTGTGAGAAAACCGCTCATACTGAGCCGGGGTCTGTCGGAGGTTTCTTCCTGTTAAAGGGGAATTTTCCTCTCCACTGTCACTACATGCTTGCTTAGAATGGGGATTGCTGTAAAGTCTCTGACACAAGTCAGTGACTCGATACAATCTGCTGGGTTTTCTCATGTTGGATAATTTATTGGATCTGGGACATGGCTTAGATCACGTCATCAATGTTTATCTGTCCTGTACAGAAAGTATGCTGGAGTGTTTGTTCTTTACACAATCAGACTAAATACAGCAACAGCCATGATTTTCACATCTTGTTTATGTAAGATGAAATTTGTGATGCACACAGATCTCTACACATTTCCATGTACTGATCCAATAGAAATGTACCATGCCACCAAATGGGGAGGGCCAAGCTAAGGATAAAAACTAATGCATGAGGCGATTCGGGGCCCTTCAGACTGATGAGGGGTGGCTTCAGGGGGCCACATGGTCTTGTTTGTACCATTTTCTATGCTTTTTCTATATAAAACAAATTTAAAACCAATCTACTGAATAATGGTCATTTTAAGGATTGTATTAGGAACTGAGTGCCATCTAGTGGACAACTTCTGTTTTTGTGCATACATGTAGTTATCGTCCATTTGTCGTTATCGAGGTGAACTCCTCAAAATACTGTGTTATTGATTTTAGGCCATATCGCCCAGCCCTATTTGGTGCTATATAAATCAACTGAATTGAATGGCACCTGCTATTTGACCCAATTTTAAGTTGAAAAGTAAGACAGCTGCTGCACACCTCGATGTGCTTCTCCTCGTTGGGATACGTGTCCACAAAAACACCCAGCCCAGTGAAGTTGTCCATATTTCCAAACACAGGACCTGGAAACAAACATCACGACAAAAATGTTACCAACAAACTTCGATTATCACTGTGTGATTTATTTTAGAAAAGCCACGTTCTCACAGGGATGCAGTGAGTGGAATAAACTGAGACAGCACTTCTCTTGCCACTTGTTTTAAAACAAACTAAACGCATGGCTGGTCAATAGTCATCAATGATTATTATCTTGATTTTTGTTGTTATTTTAAATCTTTGGAGGTTAAGATGATGGATCATGTTGGTCTCTTATTGCTCTTTTAAACTGAGAGTATTATTTTAGCTGCTTGTTATGTTTTTATTTTTCTTGATTTAGTGTAATTAGCTGATCTTGTTTCAGTTTTGGTTTTTATTGTATTATGTTTTATCCACGTTGTATGTATCTATGGACAATGTATGGAAACTAGCTTCTTATCTGCATATTTATGTACCAAGTATGTTCATCAGTATGTTTTGTCCCATTCAAATAAATAAATACATCAAATTAAATGAAGGTTAATCTATAATAAATTCACCTTTCTGCACGCGTTCCTTAGTGTACCAAATAGCCAGCCCATCACCGTTCAGGTTCTTCTTTCCTTGCCCATGAATCTTAAAGTGAACCTGCATCTCCCAGTCCTTCAGGTGGCATGGCTAAAATAATAAGTTTACAAAAGAAAAAAAAAAGCACAAACATATATTCATCTTTATTCATTTATGGCTAAATGTTTTCATGTAGGTCTATTCCCAAGCATCAAAAACATGTTTTTAAGTACATATATTACCATAGCAGCTCTTCTCTTCTTTTATAGCAGCACTGATTGTCCATGTTATCTTTGCGTGTCTTATTGATCATGTAGAAGATTAAAATGTGAATTCTAGATAGTGTTTCCTAACTCAATATATTCATCTTTTCACAAAGATGCCTGCTTTTTTTGATAAAATCTTTACAATTTGGGTTGCATTACCTGTAGTATTAAGCCTAATGGACTTTTTTATACAGAACTAAAATCACCAGATAGTTTTAGTTTTGAACAGGACACTGATGCTCATGATCCAAATGCTTTCAGAGTAAATACTCACAATGCGGCTCCATACTGCCCCCTGCCTGCTCTGCATGTCAGGTGTGAGTCGCACCTGGTCAGTGGTTACCATGGCATCCCCCATCAGCTCCCAGTGGGAGGAACCCAGAGCTCCTACACCTGAAAACCACAAACCACCATGTTTGCAAAAGCTGACACAGCTCATTGAATTCAAAGCAGCTTTTTGATCGATCCTGAAACAAAACAACCCATCAAAGCGAAGGCAGGGATAAAGGTAAAAACAAACCAACTAATAATAGTAACAATGAAGCTGAATGTCACAAAAGGCATATCCTATCAGAAATTAAGGTCACGATAAAGGTTTAAAAAAGCATTACTGCGGAAGACAGGAGCAAAAATATAAGTTTGGTCGTTGAACGCATTATTCTGGAAACATCTGTCCCCCAGCCCGCCTGTCACCACCGTTACTACGGATGAAATACCTTGATAAGGCTTGGAGAGGGAATGTTCGCGCTTCAGAAACTCTTCCATTTCGTGGTCATCGTCGCAAGAACACGTGTTTATAGTAAAAAGAAGAAAAATAAAACTGAGAATATATTTTAAAGTCATCTTCTTTCTAGAAAATAACCCCATCAGCGGCTGGGAGTAGCACTTGCTAGTATTGACGGAAGTCATCGTGGGACAAAAATCATCCCAGTTGAAAGTTCCTGCTGTGCTCCTATTGGTCTACCCGGTTGCACGGCTCATTCCCATTGGTCAGTTTGGCTGTCAGTAGCAGTATCGGCTCTTTTTATTGGATGTTATGTTTGGAGCCCTGTGTGATGAAAAAAACATTGTTGTCCGATTAAATGTTATTGAAATTGATAATTAAAGCCGCATGAATCAGGATTATCTGTGATTGCAATTTTGACACCATAGATACGTTTCGGAAGTCTATTTACAAAGTGTACTCTCTTTTCCTTTACATTTTGCCATTTTAACAAAGCAAAACTGAAAAGTATTAGAGAAATCATTTCTTCTTGTTTTTAACTAATGTGAATCTGAAACTTATTAGAAAATGTGCTAGCTCATAAAACACATGTGGACAACTGACACCACTATGACAGGACATGATAAATGATAAATGACCCGCACTTGTATAGCGCCAATTAGAGTCAGAGGACTCCAAAATGGTTTACACTCTGGGAGTGATGAACTACAGTGTAGCCACAGCTGCCCTGGGGCACACTGACAGAGGCGAGGCCAAATACCTGGGCGCCACCAGTGCCTCCAACCACCACCAGCAGACAAGAAGGGTGAAGTGTCTTGCCCAAGGACACAACTGCAGATTTCTCTGCAGGAAGCTGGGACATATATGTCCTTGTGTTTTCTTTGACAGTGATGTGTGAAATTTTGTTTTGTTGAAATGTTTTCATGGCTGTTAAAATTTGTTTTTCCTTGCATGCAGTAATAATTAATAGTGTGTTGTGTTCTGCTGTAACATGCGTGTTTCCTGAACGTTTATACACTGATTTAATTAGTTTATTCATTTATTTTGTTGTGATTCATACCAAAAGGCACAGCTTGTGCTTTGGTCACTCTGAATGTGTAAAGCACTTTGTAAATGAAGTTTAATTGATTGATTGATTCACCTCTTGGAACATAACCTAAATATTCTGAATCATGCAAATTAAATTTTAAGTCTGCATTGAGAATTTTTTGTTTGAATGATGGGTACAATCATAACCGTGTGCAACTAGTGATAAGGACAGTACTGTTTTTACATTCAAAACTGCTATTTTGTTTTTTTCAGATCATTGTTTCGATAACGGATATTTTATCTTCCCATTTCAACACAAATCTAGCGTGTAGCTAAAGTATGTAGTTTGTAATGTAAACTGTACCGCCCTAGCCTGGCAAGCCATCCCATATATGTGGAAAAAAAAAAGCAAAAAAGCAAAGCAAGAATTTGTCTAGTTCACTAGGCTAGTACCGCCCTGTTTCTGATCTGAAGTCAGTCGGATGCTGTGATTAGCTGGATGAACACCACGCCCCCTTCACTGACCCCGCTCCCTGTCGGATTTTCTACACGCTGTTTGAACATCATCTGGGGAAATACAGTAAATTATGGGTCACAGTGAAGAAAAAACGGGAGAAAAGGTCGACATTTATCGTGACACATGGGTCCGCTTTTTAGGTATGTATTGTTTAGTTTGTTCAATGTGCTGTCTTGCTTTCTGTAGCAGCAGAAGCGGAACTGTCATGACTCTGGAGCTGAGCGTTAGCTAGCAGAGCTAGCCTAGTTGGCTAACTCCTCTTTGAAGGTCCATAAATAACTAACTTGGCTGTCGAAGAGCATTTTGTTAGCAGAGGACATCGTGAGTGTCCTGGACTGGTCAGTGGCTCGTTTCCATACCGTCCTGTTGCAAAGGTTAACTGAATGTCCTAAAGTCTGTTTTAAATAAGAGCAGCTGGGCAAGTTCAACCAGTGACTCATACCGACAAAAGAAACGCCCAAAATGTTTGCGATCACAGTGAAACTTTTTTTTGCTACCGTGTGTAGTTTAAATGTTTAGAGGATAGAGCAGCATGTTCAGGATCTGAAGGACATTTCATCAGCAGCAGTTCCGTGTTTAGTTTATGACCCCTTCACGGCCCCACATTACACCGCAGAGCAACTCCAACCAATCAATATAAATCAATCTTTGTTTGATTTCAGCTTCAAACCTTTATGCACAGAATTATCTCAACCTGTGTAAGTTTAGAATTGTGCAAAACTCTTCTTTTGCTTGTAATTTTATATTTAAACTCATTGTTGTAGTCTAGGTTTTGTTCATACTTTTCTCTTTATTGATACATTTTCCTCAATGCTTTGGGCCCAGAGGACCTCCTTACAATGTGTTGTCCTGATTTTACTCGTGTTATACAACTGCTTTGTGATGTATCTGTCTGTGATTCTAGCTTACTTAGTAAGACTTGCATCATAGAAACTAATAAAACATAATGCACTTTCATTTATTATAGAATCATTTTATTCTGAGATTAGGATCATTTCACAACAATGTACATGCACAAATTGTACTTTGCATATAACATGCTATTTTTCTATTAAGTCCAAAGAAAATCAGAAATTGCTAACAATAATAATAATAAAAAAACAGCGGATTTCTTTTGTGTTGCAATCAGTGTCAGATGCATCACTTCCTAAATATTTGTTTTAGTAAATGCGTCTCTTGGCATGAACAAAAATCTCCTTCGGGAGTGTTTTGTGTGAAAAATCTCGCTGTTTCCGTATGTGCATCTTTATTACTGAAACAAACACATTCTTAACTCGAGACATCAACGTGTGAAATATGACACTTGAATTGTTAAATACTCGATTTGATTATTGGAGGTAGAAGTTTTTCTGGTTTTTAATCCAGTGGCTCAGCTGTGGTTTAATGGCTAAAAGCACCTCTGTGTTACGTCCACTGTCGTTCATCTTAAAACCACAACGGTCGTAACAGAGGCTTAAAGAAATGTTTCAAATTGTAAAAAAAATATTCTTGGGCATCTTTAAAATGAGTAAGATCAACTAACTTAAACTGTCTTATGAATAAATGCAGACTTTAACTAAATGGTGGCTATTCCGGATTATATTTGGTTGTGTCATCATTCACACCCATACCTGTTGTAAACGATACCCCGTGTGTCCTGTTTTTGCTCTATAATCCCTTTCAAATCCACTGCTGCTAAACAAAACCACAGGTATGCCTTGCTGTAGATCAGAGAGGTGATATGGTTGTGTTCTTGTCTCGTCATCATCAGTTACTCTGCAAAATCTCTTTAACTTTTCCTTTTTCTCCCAAACCCCTTTCTCTAGTTCTTACATTTTTTATCTCTGTTTTTTTAGCATCAAAAGGTTTTTTGGATGCATAATTCCTCTCACCTTCATGCCTTGCAGGGCACAGAGAAAACAGCGATGAGTTGTACCACAGCCTGGCACATTATTTTAATATCCAAATGCCTCGCTGGAAGGAAATCTTATCTTTTCTCACTTTATCACACGTCATTATACAAATAGAGCTCTTATCACCTCATGAACACTTGTTGGTAATTATCTGCAGCTCCATTTTCAATATCTGACCTGGGCGGTTATTGTCACTGTTACAGCATAGCTCTGCTGTAAATATCAGCATTTAGATTAAAAATTAGATTTCTATATTTGCAAAGTCAGAGAAACACAAATATACCCGTTTCAGGATTTGAAACCATTTTTGCACCGATGTTATTAGAACTATTATTGATACACTGAAAGATCGCAATATTTTGCGTTATGATACTGAATCGATATTTTAAAGTAGTGTATTGATTTATTTTTTTACAAGCATTTACATGCAAACATTTACTATGTTTCATTTGCGTGGTGCAGTTCAAACTCTGACTGCTAGGTGGCAGCAGTTTTGTCGCGTTTATTCTGACAGAACAACGAGATCTCGCGATAACACTGGATGTGTCTAGGAAACATCTGGCCTGAGTTTTCCAATTAAATCATGTATTAAAATTGCAAATATTGTCTGGCTTTCACAATATATCGTATCGTATCGCCAGATTGTTGCGAATACACACCCCTAATAATCAGTAGTTTTGTGCTACTTTTTGAAAAATCTTTATTAACAACTTTCAATCAAACAAACACAATTATTTGACAAAATTTACATTCATTGATTACTGTTCACATTAAATCTTAGTCAAACACTCGGAGCATGAATAAATAATGAACATGTTTCATTTGAAAATATATATTTTTAGAAAAGGCGCATGAGCCATTGCTCCGCCTTCTTCTCAAAATTCCCACGCAGCATTGGATTGTGGGTGCGGATCAAGTGTGCAAAAGGGGCGTGGTTTACTTCCACACTTGAGAATCAGGACACCCTACGCACTCGCACCCTTGGACAGGAACGCGCAATTGATGGGCGCAAGGGTGGAAGTGCGAGTATTAGGACTGGGCCAATGTTTTCTTCATGTGAATGACTGATCATGATTTAAATATGAACTCTGTGATCGTCTTTCTCAATTCAATGAATAATGTTTACCAAAATAATCATGATTATGTTTTTTTTTCTATAACTGAGAAGTCCCAATTTATAGATTTTTTTACTTTTACATCTGTGTGCCACATAAAAGCTGTCCGTTTCCATTTAGAGCAGACAACAATGGCTGTAGACTAACTGATTTGTATGTGTGTCCCTGTAAGGTTATGCCAATGAGGTCGGGGAGTCCTTTCGTGCTCTGGTGCCAGTCAGTTTGGTCTGGGGCAGCTATGCTGTATCCACCGCATATGTTACTGCAGATGCAGTAGATAAAGGGAGGAAAGCTGCGGTGGTAAGTGGGAAATAAAACCTTCTCAATAACGTCTGGTACGATTAAATAAAGTTTTAATAAAAAAGAAATCTGCATCACTTTGTGCATCCTCTGAGTTTTTCATCCTCCACCTGTCCCTCCAGGCCCACGGGGACAACCCAGGGAGGACCACACGGGTGGCGGTTGCTGTCGTGGACACGTTTGTGTGGCAGGCCTTGGCCTCTGTGATCATCCCAGGCTTCACCATTAACCGTATGTGTGCCGCGTCGCTCTACCTGCTGGGCAGAACTACCAAGTGGCCTCTGCCTGTTCGCAAGTGGACCACAACAGCCATCGGCCTTTCTGCAATCCCCTTCATCATTACTCCAATAGACAGGTTGGCCGGGTCTTGTTTTTATGTGGCTAAAGTCGGAAGCTGATGTCATTCCATGTGTTTTATCCACCCTAACCCTTCCTCTGCCTTTGCTCCTCAGGTCAGTGGATTTCCTGCTGGACTCCAGTCTCCGGAAGCTGTACAATGAGGGCGAGAAGCACAAATAACTTCTTCTGCCAGGGACTTCCTGGACTCGTCATCAGCGCCGATGTGCAAACGAGGCCTTCGCCGAGCCCAATTTCACACGTAGTCAACACGATCTATAATAAAACAGTTTTTATTGCAGAGGTTTAATATTTAAACGTTGGGTGAAATTCTGCTCTGTGAAAGAACCTCCAAGGAATGAAATAGAAACTCTACACAAAGAATTCCAGCATCGTCTGCAGGGTGATGGATGTTCCTGTGATTCTCTCATAGGTGGTGAAAGCCTCTAAGGTCACCCTGGTGGCGTTGGCGCTGGCTTGCAGAGCAACATTTTATATAAAGGCATCAAAGTGGTTCTTTGTGAATGCACAGTTGGTGTTTTTATGAGCCATATGCAGCGGTACTGTAATACCAAAAAGCCAGTTCAACAGGATCTCCATCAAAATTATCAACCTGGTGTTGGCTGCTTTTATAAATATATGTGCGTATATACACAATAACTGGATAAAGAAAGTTGTTGCATTTAAAATTAGTCCCCTGAATTTTTTGTTTTCATATTTTAATCCAGGTTTAAGAGTTCAGCCAGGATTTCACTCATTGTTCCAGCTTCTCTGGGTCTATGCACTGTACAAACTCAGCATGCACAATACAGTTACAGTATGAAGTACTACTTTTAGAGACTGATATAAACTCTACATCACCAAATCACTGCATTGTGACGTCACTTAGCTTCAGACTGTTGAGTTTATGGAAAGATTTTTAAACAGTTCATTTCTTCTTAGATTAAATAGAAATTTTGACTTCCCCAAAAATAAAGACAGCATATACAAGCTATGAGCAGTTCACGGGATGTTTGTACACTTAAAGGCGTGGTTCACTGATAAACCATTTTTTAAAGGAGTCATCACCTGAAATCTTCACTTTTCCACTTAAAAACATGTCTATAATGGCTTCCTAATGATTTTTCACTGGCTGAGAAGCCGATATTTAACATTGAAGATTTTGTTTAATCTTGCCTTCTTCAACCAGCTCCCATGCACCCCACGAGCACGCGCATTCCAAAACGAGATTAGCCTATATGTCGGCACAAAGGCCAAATATAAACAAATATGAACCAGCAGCGAACAAACCAGCACAACAAAGCTCATTTCATAACGTGAAACGCATAAATGATGTCTTACCGTTGGTGACTCGTGTTATAATCCGTGTTACGGGAAACAAAACTCCGATCGGTTTGTGTATTCCATCTTCACAACAGCATAAGAGCCGATGCCTGGCTGTTAGCTTGCTTTGTCCCAACTCAACAACAAGCGAGGGCGCCATTACGCACGAGGCGAGGCTCGGGCTCGTAAATACACGGTTAGATCCCGTAGGTCACTGCCAGGTCGGGTTCAGTTAGAACTTTTGTTGTTTTGGAGCGAGACGCTGAAGCTGCTTCCTGCTTCCTTCCACCAATCAATGCGCTCCTCAGTCCCGCGCGCGTCCGAGAAAATATGCCCTTCACAATAAAGGATTAAAAACATTTTTTATTTATTTTTCCCAATACAATTTATTTTAATGGTCTAAAAGACTATAATAGGATGTAGATATCCACGGTATTATAGGTGATGACTCCTTTAAGGATTATTTCTGATTATAATTGATCACTCTGAGTTTTTCATGCAGGCTGAACATGAAATAGTCTCCTACACCTATCTGCTGCATTAGCTTCTGATAGAAAATAGATGATGAAACTCATGGATTTGAAAATCCTGACAGATCTACGTCACACTGTCACTTAACATTCATGGACTCACCCATCTTGACTCACGACGGGGAAGACTGTTGTTGGTTTAGCGTCCAGGAAACAGCAGAGAACGTCTCAGCTAGTAGAAGCTAACGTTAGCATTAGCAACTCCACCACACAGCAGAACTCCTCCAGGCTTGTGTTATGTGTGAAGATAAAACACCAGTGTTGCAAATCAGTGGTAGATTCTCATTGCAAGATGTCCAAATATCAGGAAATAAGACTGCAAATCCTGCCGTGTTCTGCCAGTCTCTGCTACAGAAGTCTTATCTGTGCTGATCCAATCCTTTCTGTGCTTTTTCCACCCCGAGTACGGCTTACAAGGCATTCACTCCAATCAGAGACCACTGCAAATGTTTTGATTAAACGAGTGAACCACACCTTTAAATTTTAATGTATTTCTCCAAAACCAATGAAATCCAGTGTCTCTATGCAGAGATGAGAATAAATCTTTAAATATTTTAAGTCTATGGATTATTTACTGTAATGAGCCAAGTGGGATCTTACGTACTGAGCTATGCAAAGGGGTAAAATGTTAAACGTTTTGTTTTTGACAAAGAATACAGTATTTTAATGTGTTCACAAATAAAGCAGAAATCTGATGAGCTTTGACAATGGAATATATAAAAAGGTTATTTTCATGTTTGTTTTTAAACTTTTTTTGCTATAATGAGATAAAAGCCTGTTCAACCTTAAGTTTACCAAAACATTCAGTTGCTGAAACAAAGTTCAGGTATTTGTTGTTATTTATCCACCAAAGCACATTTGTCTTTTATTTTGTACACAGTTTAATTTCCCAAAGGTTTATATAGTCAGAATGTTTATATAGTCAAAGGCTCCGAATTCCAAATGCACCTAAATGTGTTTTATCTGCAGGAATTATTCGTCTTTCCTTCTATGTGTAGATTTTTCCTTTGGATTAAGAAAAAGGTGCTTTGCCTTTCTATTTGCTCCTAGTTTCAGGTTTTACGTGATTTTCATCACATAAATGGTGCAAAAAGGAATTGTTTATTATAAAACTTCTGCATGACAGTGTGTCATATTCAGCCTTAAATAAGATGAAACTATTAAAAAGTTTATTATTGTAGTTTTTATGTATTTGTACTAGAAAGTAGAAGTTTCATTTATTAGTATAATCTGTATTTTCCTGACTGTTAAAAATAAAACAAAAAAAAAAAATGGATTTTTTTGTTGTTTTGTTTCTAAATCAGTCTCAAAAGCACTGCTTGCTTTCTAAAAAAAGTCTAATCAAGTTTCGTTTTGTCAGCATCAATGCCTTCCAACAAGAGCACTCTTCTACGCTGTAGTTTCCACTGGCGACACAGAACCGGAACTTTCTGACGGCTATTTATGCTCAAACAACTGCTACGTTCAGAGAAAAGAGGTGTAATCTAAGCAACAGCTGAACCAATGAAACAGAAGCTCTCAGGGTGACTCCAGGCCGAAGTGATCCCAAAGCCCGGTTGTCTTGATTGGGTCAGAACTCAGCTGAAACCACTTCCTCTGATGATGAAGGCTCCAATAAAAGGCACAGGAGCAGCAGCTGCTGCAGGATGCAAGCATGTTTGTGCTTTATTTTGTGCTTTTGGCCCATTTGGTCATTTCACCTATTCTGTCAGGTAGGAGGAAACGTCACTGTGAGTGTGTATTTTTGAGTTCATGCTACTGTTATTTTTTTCCTACCTACAGGGGCCCCTAGGTACATCAATGGCCGCTGGGTGGCAGATCCAGAGAATTCTGACTACTTGGAACCAGAGGAGGAGGAGGAGGATGACGATGACTCTCCTCCACTAGAAGATAACCAGTCACATTTAAACTTGTCAGAAACAACGTCTGCGCCTCTGCAAACTACTCCAGATTCAAACCGTCTTCTGGGTGGAGGTGGGTTGGTGGAGCTTAACAGCTACGTGCTCGTGATGCTGACTTTTATCCTGTTTCTGTTTTTAGATCCAAACGAACCGCACGACTCCAAAGTGTGGAAAATCGTTCTGGTGACGGCCATCCTGCTGATGTTTCTGTTGGGATCTCTGGGCACAGCTTACTACCTGTGCATCTGGAGAGGCGGCCGGATTCATTATCAGCCCCAAAAGACCTATGCTTGACAATAAAAGAGGAAAAAATGCCGTCTTTCTGCTACAATCCCTTTACTGTCTTTCAGGCAAATTGTATAAAATCTTTTTAAAGTGCAGGAGATGATTGTAAATGCCAGCTGGAATTTTAATTAAAGGCACTTTTACACCTAGTGTGAAGAGGCTGTTGTCTAAAGCTTCAGCAGCGTTTGCTTGAATTTTCATTTCAGTCTGGATTTGTGGTGCTTCACCAAAAACTACGGATTCACAAGCTTGTGACTTCACAGCTTTAATTAATCCTGACCCTTAACACACGTTACAAAAATAACAGTCACAATCACTGTTGCAGCAATGCATCAACAAATCTGCCATATTGAGGGAGCTGCTAACCAGTAACATTTGACAAAATGGGGATTTTGCAGGTAAATGTAAATTGAGGTAACTTTAATGGTAAATGGCCTGTATTTGTATAGCGCCTTCTTAGTGTTCTACAACCCCCCCCCCAAGGTGCTTCACAACACAATCAGTCATCCACCCATTCACACTCACATTCACACACTGGTGGGGATGAGCTACGATGTAGCTACAGCTGCCCTGGGGCGCACTGACGGAGGCGAGGCTGCCGAGCACTGGCGCCACCAGTCCCTCCGACCACCACCAGCAGACAAGGCGGGTTAAGTGTCTTGCCCAAGGACACACAGTCTAAGTTTAATGGGGAAACTTTGCTTCAGTACTAATACTTGAGTGTTTCTCAAACTTTTGATTGGAAAAGTTAAACTTATTGGCAATTTGTGATCTTTAAAATATAGCGAAAACTCATGTGTTTTTTAATCTAGGGTCTTTCCTGGTTAAATTTTATTTCCAAACCTGTTATGTTGCCTGTTATAGAAGCATGCCCGACTTCACCTAAAATATCTGAAAAGTTTTAACATTGCCTTATATTCTCACTTTTCCCCAAAGAAGTACCAAACTTTTTCAATGCTTTAGTCTTAGTATAAAAAAAAGCTTGATTTTTTTTTTAAAGAATGTAGAAAATTACAAATACTATAAAGGTAGATCAGGAGTGAAGTTTAAATGTTTAGTCCAAACATTTGATGTACAGGAAAATCTGAGTAAATTTTACTCAAACTGAAAAGATCTCAAAAGAAAAGATCTAATTTTTCCAGGAAATCCAGGGATTTGTCTTAGTCTGACCAGTCGGAAGCACCAGTGGGTTGCCATCTCCAAATGGTGACGAGCTAAAACCGCTCAGGTATTTATTTACACAGATACAAATAACTTGAGTCTAAAAAGTAAAGATTTGCTGCAAAAATCAAGTCTGGTCCCTTGGTTGGACATGCATGATGTCAAACCTTTACCATCTGAAGGAAATTTATTCTAGATCAATGTGTGATTGGAACAAAAAACTAGAAGACAATGTGGTTCCCAACCCTAACCTAACCCTAGCACACCCTATAGTAGAGTTATACTCTGTATAACTTTTGTGTGTGTGTAGGGTTTAAGCGGTCCTGGCTTGTCTTGGACTTGGCTGCTTCCAGCTGATGGTTTGGATTTAGAAACAGACACGCTTCAGTTGGACGTAGACAAAATACACGCCTTAAATGTGAGAACTCCTCTGATGCAGAGCAGGACATCTCCATCCTTATGTTTGCACAATTGAGAATCGTTTCCTTGATTCCATGACATCTCCTGGCCACTAGATGTCACCACTAACTTTTCCTAATTCCATCTACACCCCAGTAATCAGATTTTCTACATTATTTTTATGTTATGAGGTATAAATAATACGATGGGAGTACATGTTAAGTTTATTTCCTGTAATATCTGGATAATCAATCACAAAACTGCATTTTGACATAATTTCTTTAAAGAGGAGCAGAAATAGCCTCTTGTCCTTTTCACATTATTTACAAATATTTCCTTATCATTTCCCCCAAAAACGCTTCTCATAAATTCTTCACTGAATATATTTTCTACTTATCAGTCCTCGCATTATCAAACCTCTGCCCCCTCCAAACGTCTGCTTAAGAGGCTTGTTGAAGCCTTTGGCAAATGCGTTTGATCATACAAATTCATCTTGATCAGAATTATGGCTGAAGCTGCTGTCAGGCTGCTGGCAAAACCAGTGTACTGCTGAGAGAGGAGAGTAATGTTTTAATTCAGTGTCAAGCAAGCGAGCACAGATCAAATTCACAAACATTTATAAGTCCTCCTTGAGCAATATCAGGTGGCATTAGGGGGCCCAAGGAGACAAAAAGCTGATGAATTGAATTAATCTCTCCCACCATGATGGATGGGCCTGTTCACAGGGGGGTTGGAAAATAGGAGCATTGTTCATCTGTCACTCCAATTGCCACGTCCCTCTATGATTTGTGCTTGTGTTGTGAAGGCCACAAGTGGTCAAAAGACCTCCCGTTCTCCTTCTCACTTGTCTTTCTGCTTTCCTTTCTTTCTGTTTTTGTTGTTAAGAACTCCCAGGCTTCATTTATGCACCCCCACGATATCCTGCAGCCAGCTGCACAGAACAAACCTTCGCTTTTGGACAAGCAAACATAAATATCTGTCAGTCTTACCTGATTTTATACACCGCTTGAAGGATTGCACAATAAATTTTCAGAGTTTGTATTTCATATTCAAAAAAAAAAAAGGGTGAGCAGATTGATGGCTGCAAAGCAAACATGAAACAGGAGATGTGCAAACAGGGAGCAACTCAAAATTCATGATGACATCACGTCGCTTGTTTTTCCTGAGGAATTAAAATGTGAAAAAGCTGCTCAGAATGTGCGTGCTCAGCCGTCTGTGTGTTAAATGTGGTTTTGCTTCATATATGGTTCTGTTCAAACTACTGGGACCAGCTGTCAGAGTGTATGTGCATTATTTCATTCTATTAAGTCAGAGTGAGCATTTCATATTCCCTTGTCCTGTTGTTTTAGAGGTAGGGGCCACTCACAGCAAAAAACAAATCTAACTTTAGTTTAATCATTTATAGGATTTTAACATGTTGAATTAAAAGCTAAAAATACATTAACCCTTATATTTGCTGCAAAATGTGTCTTTTATGACATTTTTGTTCTATTTTTTTTACTGTTTTTTCTTCACTTTTCTTTGCAGTCTAAAAACAGCAACCTCGCTAAAGGCCCAGGAGCTTGATTCAATAAAAGAACCAAAACCAAAAACAGAGATGCATTTTCTTTAGTGGATTAAAAATGATAACTCAGTCATTTACCAGATATCTGCTGCCAGGGCAGAAACAATGTTGAAGAGTTATGAAAAAACAAAAAAAATCTATCTATCTATCTATCTATCTATCTATCTATCTATCTATCTATCTATCTATCTATCTATCTATCTATCTATCTATCTATCTATCTATCTATCTATCTATCTATCTATCTATCTATCTATCTATCTATCTATCTATCTATCTATCTATCTATCTATCTATCTATCTATCTATCAAATTAGGGGTGGACTCGATTAAAAAAATAATCTAATTAATTAGAGGCTTTGTAATTAATTAATCTAGATTAATCGCATTTTAATCGTTCAAGAAAATTTGCCCCCAAGGCAGTTTTTTTTATTTAAAATAATGAGGCAGAGAATCAAACAATTGACATGGACCTTATTACTGTAAACTCAAGCTCTTTAATTTCTAAAAAAAAAGTTTTTAAATTGTATTTGAATTCAAAACAGGAAACATAGATAGAAAGGGTGCACAATTTAATTTTTAGCAGCATTAGAGACAGAAATAAAGGCAAAAACACACATGAAGATTGTTTTAGTTGTGTTTGGAGCACATAATAAAAGTTTACATGGTCTTGCAGCAAAGTTTTTCCAGAGGTGCAGTTTGACGATATTTATTGATTTTTAGGGAATGTATTCTGCTGCTAAACTTCAATGTCCCCCAATTGGGGGACCCTCGGGCCCAAGAGTTTGAATGTGTTCATTTTTATTAGCATGTTAATTTTTTCTAATTCATTAATTAATCATAATTAACACATTGATGTCTATATATGTCTATATATATATATATATATATATATATATATATATATATATATATATATATATATATATATATATATATATATATATATATATATATATATATATATATATATATAAAAAAATATATATATATATATATATATGCAAGCTGTGCAGATGATTGGGCTTTAAAACGTAAAACTGTCAGAATTTAGTTGTCCCTGTGCAGTGACATGTAGACAATCATTCCTGAGCCCTAAATCAAAGAAACAAACAAACAAAGGAAGCCCAAAAAGACCAAAATTCTGCAGATCTTAAATGGCACAATCTCACAAAAAGGAAAACAAACTCTCATTCGGATATAAAAAAGGTCTAAACGAGATGCACAATAACAAAAACCTGAACTGCTTTTCCTCAGTGTGGTCACGGGGAGCTGGTGTTTATCTCCAGCAGTCATCAGGTGAGGGGTGGGGGACACCCTGGACGGGTCATCAAACAAGAGTAATCAGAGAAAACCCACTCATGCATGAGGAGGACATGCAAACCCGCGACTTCTCGCTGCAAGGCATGACCAACAGCGCCACCATTCAGCAAAACAAAAAATTCTCTGAAACAAAATAAAATGGAAACAAATCAAGTACAAATAACAACAAGTGACAAAATTACCTGCAAAGCATCATAAAAAAGGCTTAGATAAAGATAATCTCTAAGCTAACAGATGCAAAAACACAAATCTGAGCAAATACCTGCACAGCGGCCCCATAGGAGCTGGGAAATGCCTAGACAGATGTGTAAAACAAAAACTAAGACATGCAAAACATCCACAAAACAACCATAAAGTGTAGATCTCTTCCTCATAGGAGGCTCTTATAACCCTGCAATAACCTGTTAGTGCATGAGGATATGACAAGTTTTACTCATCCTGGAGCATTTGTCTGAAGTTTTAATTCAGAGACATAAATAGAAACTTCATGGAGACATCTGAATAAAACCTGCTGTTAATTCTTCAAATAGCAAGAAAACAAACAGAAGTTCATGTGAGAAACATGCAGATGTGGATCTTTTGGTGTCTGGATGAGTTCATATTTTCTTGCGTTTGACGTTCAGATAAAACAGGAGAGGACTGCTCTCTGTAAAATACTCTAAAATGAAATGAACACACACAATCATTAGTTATAGGCAACGAGCCACAATTCTATTAAGCTACATTAGTGGATAGTAAACCTCTCCCCTTCCACACAGACACACAGAAAGCTTTAAGTGCCCCCCCTTTTATAGTGAAGGACCATGTTTGTGGAAAGGCCACTTTAAGGGCACTAACTGAAATGTTTAACGTTCACTGGTGAATTTATTGAGGTCAGCAGAAGGCTACGTTTAGAAACGCAGAAGACGGGGGCCATGTTTGGATTGATTTTCATGAATGATTTTCCGCTGTGAGCAAAGGAGAAACAAAAGACAATCGCGGCACATCAAATCAGGCCACAAAAGAAATAAGCCAAGGCGGGGATAAAAAATGAAGGCCAAGGCCAGAGCGATGTCACCGAGCATTACTCTAATAAATATTACTAAGTGTCTCAGAAATGCAAAGACCAACAGAATGTTGGATTCTGCTGGGTAAGTTGGGCTGATCAAAGCCTTTCCTCCTGAAGGGGGTGAAATGATCGCATTATTTATTGGTATTGTTCTGTTTGGGATGTGCTAAATTCACTTTTAAAGGTCAACTTTACTCATATTTTTAATACATTTGCAGTGGTCTCTAGTAGGAATGAATGACTTGTTAGCCGTTCTGGGAGGAAAAAGCTCTGGTGCGCCTGTTTGAGGATGGAGAAGTCAGCTGGAGGAGAAATGGCTTCAGATGACAGGATTTGGAGTCTTATTTCCTGACATTCGGACATCTCGCTTCTGATTGGCTAACAGCAATGTGACTTTACCACTGATTCATTTGCTTTGGAATGTTGATATTTTATCTCCACAAATAACACAAGCCTGGAGGAGTTCTGCCATGTTGTGAAGTTGCTAATGCTAACGTTAGCTTCTACTAGCCGAGACGTTCTCTGCTGTTTCCTGGACGCTAAACCAACAACAGCCTTCCCCGTTGTAAGTCAAGATGGGTGAGTCCATGATTGTTAAGTGACAGTGTGATGTAGATCTGTGAGGATTTTCAAATCCTAGCGTTTCACCGTCTATTTTCTATCAGAAGCTAATGCAGGAGATAGGTGTAGGAGACTATTTTCATGTTCAGCCTGTGTGAAAAACTCAGTGACTGATCATAATCAGAAATAATAATTAAAAAATGTAATTTTCATTTCAGTGAAGTTGACCTTTAAAGGTAGATTTTAGCGTATTTATCCCAGCAAATTTTATTTACAAAAAAGAAAATAAATTGTCAAATTCTAAATCTTACAGATCTATTTGCTAACAGATGAAAGCCTAACATAAAGATGTGACTATGACAGTTGTTTGAAGCAAAGAAACTCAGTTGTGAAGTGATAATTCCTGATTTGAAAATGTGCTCTGTGTGTGTGTGTGTGTGTGTGTGTGTGTGTGTGTGTGTGTGTGTGTGTGTGTGTGTGTGTGTGTGTGTGTGTGTGTGTGTGTGTGTGTGTTCTGTGTGCTGGAAGAGCTCTTCCCCTTTGTGAAATGAATTAGGAGGACATGAAAACCGAGCGGACCTTCTGCGATACATTATGTATGAGGACCTTGAAGGCTCCTGCTGAATTCTGTTCAGGTGGCGTCAGAAGGAGCAGCCAAGTGGAAATGCTGGTCGGTCACTTACAACACACTATCTTTGGTAATCTTAGGACTGGTTGAAATATGCAACACAGCCTAGATTTTACTGGAGCAATGTGGGTTTTGCATGCTGTTTATGATCACATTCACCAATATTTTCTTAGTAAAGTAAAATCCAAATTAATAATGGATCCTTGTCAAATTATTTATAAAACAGATATTATCAGATAAATATACCTGGTCCCTTGGTTGGAATTTTAAAGCCAATTTTTATTTAGCATTTTATCTAATGAGCTTTAGATGTGAGGGAATTCTTGTTAGTTCAATCTATAATTTATTAAAGGGGACATATTATGCAAAACTTGCTTTTTCAATACTTTTCTGTTGCCATGTGATTCTCTACTGCCTATACAAATACTCCAAAAATGAAACCCATCCATCCGATTGCTGGATGTGTTCGGTTTTAGGAATTATGTGCATAAAATAAACCGTTCAAAAAATTTCCTGTTTGTGACATCACAAACGGGGAAAGTAGACCAGCCAAACGAGCCACCGCCATCTTTGTTGTTCACTCAGTCGCAGTAACATCCCACCCACCAAAGTGAGTTTCACCATCTATTTTCTCTCAAAAGCTAATGCAGGAGACTATTTTCATGTTCAGCCTGCATGGAAAACTCACAGTGACGATTATAATCAGAAACAATCATTAAAAAATGTTTTTTCAGTGAACCACACCTTTAAAAGCAACTTAAACAAGCTACAACATTACGAAACTCATACAAGTTTGCAACACGTTAAATTTTCTGTTACAGTTGCTTTATTTGATCGGATGCTGCACAAAGTGGATGTTTGCTGCTACCTCTGATGGGAGAGGGATAGAAAATTAATCAGCATGCAAGTGGAAGCAGATGACAACTTTTACAAATCAACACGCAAGCAAGAAATTGACAGTGTGTGTTTGGTAGCAGACAGAGAGACGGTGTTGTTTCTGAGAGTAAAACCAGAAGAGGACTGAGCAGTTAGAAACAATAACAACAATGAGCCGATGACAGTCAGGGAGGAGTCAGACCTGCAGACATTCTGTGATTTAAAGTCTCTCTCTCTCTCTCTCTCTCTCTCTCTCTCTCTCTCTCTCTCTCTCTCTCTCTCTCTCTCTCTCTCTCTCTCTCTCTCTCTCTCTCTCTCTCTTTCTTTCCTGCGCTGCTATAATTTTCCCAGGCGGAATGATGGATGAGGTGGTGTCAGCCCATGTTCATTATAATGCACACCATCTATTCTTCTCAGCCACACTCTCTGCGCTCCAGGAAATGCCAGAGTGGCGTTGGACCCACGAAAAGAAGGCGAGACTCCCATATGATTTCAGGGAGAGAATTTGCTGCTAGGTGTGTGTTAAGTCAGCGCACGGTGATCCATCAATCACTAATGAAGACACTGAGGCTGCAGCTGGAGAGAAAGACTTTCTGCTCTTAGTGTGAACACCATTTGATGCCAGTCGTCCCTTTGCAATATGCTCATCTTGAATTAATAATGATGAGAACTTATTAGCCTCTGCTGCCTGTATGCAACAACATAGCTATGCTTGTCACCATGAAGAACAACAGTTTTAAATAACAGAAGGCAAATTTTCCCAGTAAAAATAAAAAAACACATCTTAATTAGCAAAGAGATATGATTTGTCTATAATTAAGCAAAAAACTCCAAATGAAATATGATAAAAACACAACTAAGTTCTATAATTATTGTTCAAACCTGCTATTTATCCATGAATCAGACAATAAACAGGATTTAAAACACTAAAACTGTGAAATGTCATTCCATTTCTTTAATACTCTTTGTGTTTTTAATAATAAATGATTCACAGAAAAGCTGAGACTGAGAAATGTGCATCAATATATTTATCAATACACCCTGAGTGTGTTTGGGAGCTGAGGAGAGGATCATTTCAGGCACATATGAACACATTATTTTATCATTGATGCTCCAATTGTTGTGTCTTCTGTCTCATTTCTGCTGTGTCTGGTGTGTGTGTGTGTGTGTGTGTGTGTGTGTGTGTGTCACACTCGCTTCTTATCAAAACTCATTTCCAAAACAGAATCTTGTAAAAACATTTTTCAGCACATTCTCTCTATCGTGTAAATGACAGATTTCTATGTTCATGCTCCTCGTTTTCATAATAAAGTAGAAATAATATGAGATGGCATTCTGCAAGTGTTAATTGATAATGCATGAGTCTTCGACGTCGACGCAAGGCTAGATTAGAGAACGTCAAATTGTCTAACACACATCAGTGCCTCGCCACTCCAAACCGAACGCGTCTAAACAAATAATCAGAACACAAACGCTATCTTTAATCAGACCAGTAATGCATCTTTTCTCCTCACACGGATCAAGTCAGCGGGGGTCTGATGAGGGGGAAACACGTAGCACATTGAAATAGATTTATTCAAACTGATAGCATCTCATCCCATCAGCTGCACACCAAGTGTGTCGAACTGTGTACATGTCTCTTCAAAGCTTCTGAGGATGTATCGAACAAAGGGAGACAAAAGTGTCCAAATGAGATCTGGATCATTCCTGGAGCAAAGGGATCAATAACCGCCAGACTAAGCCCTCGCTCAGCCATCTGATTCATATCGTTCGCTCCACCCTTCTCACCCCACCCTCTTGCAGAAATAACAGGAGTCTCTGACTCTACTTTTACTAAACAGATGTAACCCAGTTTTCTTAAATGTGTAAAATCGTTCCACGATAAGGCTGGAATGTCCTATAAAACACAGACAAAGCCCATGTATTCTGAACTTGTTCACTATTTTGTATTAAATATAAAACTGCTGCATTAAGAGACTGATAAATGATCCAATATGTCAGTCTGATAACACCTACTGTGGACCATAATGGGGTTCTAATTATGGGGTAATTGCAGCAGTCTGAAGTCTTTCAATTACAACTTGGATGAACTCTGAAGAGAAAAAAACTTGGTTCTGAACCATTAATTGATGCTATATTGCCAGAAATGTTCCATTATTTCTCCTTTATGAAGTCTTTAAAGGAGATTTATTGTCACTTTATAAAAAAGTGATAATATTTCTATGGTTGATACAAAACATGTTTATGAAGTTCTTTGCACTAAATCCCTCTCACATGAAGAGGTTTCAGCTGTTTTATTCTTGGCATTTTCAGTTCCTTCCAGAATGAGCTGTTTCAGGGCTCTGTCACTTTAATAAAACAAGCTGTTGCTGGCCGCGCCCACCCCTCCCCACTCAGGCTGCTATAAGCTGAGAAGCTCACATATTTGAGAGAGCTTTTAGTTAAAGGCGTAGTTTACTCATTCGATCAATACATAAATCAATTACAGTGGTCTCTAGTAGGATTAAATGCCTTGTAAGTCATTCTAGGGGGGGAAAAATATACCGGTGCACCATTTCTCGAACCTAAAAGTTGCCCACATCACAGCTGAGCTTCAGACGGGAGGTTTTGGAGTCTTATTTCCTGATATTTGGACATCTCGCCCCGGATTGGAAAACAGCAACGCGACTCTACCGCTGACTTGCAACGTGGTTGTTTTATCTCCACAAATAACACAAGCCTGGAGGAGTTCTGCTGTGTGGTAGTGTTGCTAATGCTAGCTTAAACTAGCCAAGACATCCTCTGCAGATTACCAGACGTTAAAACAACAACAGCCTTCCCCATCGTAAGTCAAGATCGGTGAGTCCATTAATGCTAGTTCACAGTCAGTGCAGTTACATGTGCAGTATCAACATCTAAGTTGATCCAGGTCGATCTTATGATAATAAGCTGGGAGTCTTTATCCTTGTTTACATGCGCATTAGAAAACCGACCTCTCAAATGAAGTTCGTTCCAGTCCGGTACAGTAGGTGGCGACATGCCCCCTTTCATGTCGGGCGTTTTTCCAGTTAGCTTGTAGCAACACAAATAGTAAACAAATGCTGGCGGGAGTGAAGCAGAGGGAATTAAAACAACAACGCAACAGCACAGATTATTTGGTACGTACTGCACTGTTTGATGGTGTTACGCATGTTACTTTGTTGCGATGATAGTAACAGAAGACCGCTTCCACGGTCTTGTCACTTCCGGAATGCGAACGTTTCATCGGTTCAATTCGGCTAACCCGTTTACATACAGAATGAATTCAGACAACTAACGCATTATCTGGGTGCTGCAGCCCATTTAGAAGCAGTTCACCTTCAGCCAGACTAACGCGTTTATATGCATTTTAAAAAAAACGACGTGAGACGACGGTTTTCTGATGTGCATGTAAACACGCTGAGTGTGACGTAGATATGTCAGGATTTTCAAATCCTAGAGTTTCATCGTCTATTTTCTATCAGAAGCTAATGCAGGAGATAGGTGTAGGAGACTATTTTCATGTTCAAACCCTACAATCAGAAAAACATTACAAAAAAGTTTTTTCAGTCAAACACACCTTTAAATATGCAGTAAGTAATCACCTTTTGAATTTTACCGGATTCCTGGAGATTTTTTAAAGACCTCACACTCGGTGTGTCATGACTCACCCCGACTTTGGCAACCACAGGTGTAAAATCAACTAATTAAACATTAAGTGTTAGAATGTAAAAACCTTTGGATTTAGAAGCACAGTAGAAGATCTCTGGAAAGCTGACTGAAATTCCTGAACAACTCTGAGATCAAAATCCAAGATGGCAGCCAGATACATGATGAGTGTTGGTAACCACATTAGTGTATGTACGAATTTTATGAAATAACATTCAATTATTTACACATACCTACTTCTTTAATGAAAAATGTTGCTATGCAATCCAACTGGTTGTTGACTTGCAGCTGTAGATGTTCGACGTGATGTTGTCACCAGATCTGAGTTCTGAGAAAACAGCTCTAATGCTACATAAAGTTAGAAACTTCTGAACAATATTAAACAAAACAGCTTTCTCACTGTGTGTGACCCAGATGAGTCTCCTTTGACTGAGTGCAGGTAAGTAGGTTGGACTTACTAGTTATAAAAAGCTGTGCCATGCTGTGAAGGCACCAGTGGCTGACATATCTTGGTGGGTTAAAGCTACATCAGAGCTGATTTTGCTTAGAGCAATTTAATTGTACCCTATGCACTTCCTTTGTGAAATAACAGCTGGAACCTTGTTTTGTTTATTGCTTGCATTTGTCACACTTTAATGATGTAGAAGTCATATAAAATGTAACATGATCACTCTGAATAAGATGTTGTGCATCCATTGTTATTTGTGTAACTTTTAAGCATGAAACTATGGCAGAAAACGTCAAAATATTGGCCATGAAAATTGGCGTGAAAAAGCAGCAACAGACATCGGCCATTAGCTGACCATGACCTCTACATATCAGGGAGGAGTTAGACCTGCAGACACTCTGTGATTTAAAGTCTCTCTCTCTCTCTCTCTCTCTCTCTCTCTCTCTCTCTCTCTCTCTCTCTCTCTCTCTCTCTCTCTCTCTCTCTCTCTCTCTCTCTCTCTCTCCCCTGAACTGCTCTGGAGTGGTTCTCTTCTCATCTGTCTGAGCGTTCCTTCTCTGTGGCCATCTCCAAGTTTTGATCCTCCTCCACCTCCCTCACCCATGGTGTCCCACAAGGTTCTGTGCTGGGGCCTCTACTGTTCCTCCTTTATCTGCTCCTTCTCCATCACATCCCAAGTTATTTTAAAGTAATCTCCTACCATTTTTATGCAGATGACATCCAACTGTACATCTCCTTTAAGCTCCATGAGATGTCTACGCGGCAGCTGTTGCACACCTGCTTAGACTCTGTTAAAACCTGGATGGCTGGGAACTTTCTACAGCTGAATGATGACAAGACTGAGATCCTCATCTGTGCCCCAGACAAACTGGTTCCCAAAGTCAGAGACTCTCTTGGTCAGCTTGCTTCTCACACCAAACCCTGTCAGGAATCTTGGTGTGACCTTCGACCCAGCTCTCATCCTGGATTCTCATGTCAGTTCTCTTGTTCGCTCTTCCTTCTTCCATCTCAGGAACATTGCTAAGCTGAATCCCATTCTGTTCCTGAACTTGAGATTGTAATCATCTCCTCTCGCTTGGACTACTGCAACCCGCTTTTCACTTGTCTGAGAAAAACCTCCCTGAACCGTTTACAGGTGGTTCAGAATGCCTGTGCTCGGTATCTGACCAAATCGTCAAAGCACATCCACATCACCCTGCTTCTCTTCCAGCTTCACTGGCTGAGAGTTCATTTCAAGATCCTGGTTCTGGTTTTTAGGGCCTTACATGGACAAGCACCATCATATGTTAGTGATCTTCTCAGTCCCTACAACCCCAGACTCTGGAACTCTCTCCCCCTGAGCCTGAGATCAGTGGACTCAGTGGTCTCCTTTAAAAAGCAGCTAAAATCTCACCTGGTCAGACTGGCTTTTGTGTGACCCCCTGTTCATCCTCTTCTTCTTCACTAGCTTCTTTTCATGCTGCTGTTTCTGTCAATTTTGTCTTTTTCAGAGCCCCGTGATTACATTTTTCTGTTTCATTTTTTTCTTCACATTTTTTATGTATTTTTTTCCTTTCACCCCATTTTTTATTATGATATTGCTTTATCATTTTTCATTTTTTATCTTTAATTTTGTTCTTGTGAAGTGCCCTGTGATTTTTATCTTGAGAGGCACTATATAAGATGGTTTCTTCTTCTTCTTCTTCTTCTTCTTCTTCTTCTGCTTCACAAATTAAACTACTCCGTCGACATGGGGTGAGATTCCACCTATATGCTGACGACTGTCAGTTATATCTCCCTATCCGTCGAGGGGCTAGTGGATTCATTTCTCCTCTTCTGGATTGTTTAAATTATGTCACGTCCTGGATGGCGTCCAACTTCCTGCATCTGAACAGTGATAAGACTGAGGTAATAGTACTCAGTCCAGGTACGCTAGTGGGTGCAGCCTCTACTGTGGACCTTGGCCCTTTGGCACAGTATGAGAGAAATATTGTTACCAATCTTGGTGTAAAAATTGATTCCAGTTTTTTTAATTTGAGACTCCTAGCTAAGATCAAGCCCCTGCTGTCCAGGGAGCATTTACAGTCTGTTATTCATGCCTTTGTCCTGTCCAGACTCAACTACTGCAATGCACTGTATGCCGGTCTGAGTCAGGGTGCGATTGCTCGCCTACAGCTGGTCCAAAACTCAGCTGCTAGGTTTTTGACAGGAACAAGACGCCATGACCATATTACACCGGTCTTGGCGAAACTACACTGGCTTCCCATGCAGTACAGAGCAAAGTTTAAAGTGCTGATTCTTGCTTTTAGGGCTCTTCACGGTACTGCTCCTGCCTATTTATCAGCATTACTACATAGGCATGTCCCCACCCGCTCTCTACGCTCTGTTGACCAGGAATTATTGGTGGTCCCTCGTTCCAGGTGCAAATCAAGGGGAGATTGTGCGTTTGCGGTCCTTGCACCATCCTTATGGAATGGTCTACCTCTGACTGTTAGGCTGGCGCCTTCCCTTCAGATTTTTAAGTCCCGTCTGAAGGCCCATTATTATGTCCAGGCATTTTCTCCATTGGGGTCTTGATTTTATTGTTGTTGGTTTTATTCTATCTGTTTTTATGCTGTTTTTATTATGTTTTTACTATGTTTTTATTTTATTTTCATTTTTATTTTATTGTGTCTTTTAATGCAATAGCTTTTTAGTGTGGTGTCCAGCACCTTGGGCTTCTCCTAACGGTTGTGGAAGGTGCTCTATAAATTAATAAATGAATGAATGAATAAACATTCCAATTGAACCTACCTATCAGCACAATGAGTTCAGTTCAATATGCTAAATAGTTAAAATTGTCCTATGTAAGGAAACCCAGCATCGAGTCACTCACTTGTTGTGTCAGTGACTTTACAGCAATCTCCATAATAAGCAAGCATGTAGCGGCGGTGGAGAGGAAAACTCTCCTTTAACAGGAAGAAACCTCTAATTGAACCTGGCTCAGTATGAGCAGCCATCCGCTGCAACTCATTGGGGTATTGAGAAGACAGAGCAGATACACACGCGCACAATGTGATAATGCGGTATGTGGCTCGAGAGCTATCTGATGGTAACTAGCTTCCATGCTCGAGTCAGCACAAACACTAAATTCTACAGTTTCTTTTATTTACAGAAAACTCACAGAAGCCGTGCGAAGACAGATTCTCATGTGAAGTAACAGTATAGATTGTTTTCATACATGAAAAAGAATAATGGAAGGTCTACACCGCGACATCAGGAGTCAATCAGCTTGTAGCAACAGCACACATGCTTCTTCACAGGCTAACAAGTCATAGAAAAGGAAAGGGTGCCCCCTAGTGGTGTTACATAAAATGAACCCAGCACTTCAGTGACTGTTCCACAACAAACACACACACACACACACGCACGCACGCACGCAAGCACGCACACACGCATACACACACAAAATATACCAAATAGTGTTTCTATGGCTGCATACATTTCAATTCCTTAGTAGAGATTCTATTTCTTAATAAAATAAACGTTATTGTCTTTATCTGAATGAATCTGTAA
The DNA here is from genome assembly GCA_006937985.1 of Aphyosemion australe. NCBI lineage: Eukaryota > Metazoa > Chordata > Actinopteri > Cyprinodontiformes > Nothobranchiidae > Aphyosemion > Aphyosemion australe. The sequence goes on along the minus strand of SSNS01000069.1, from coordinate 394,989 downwards.
TTAATTCAACAGCTGAACTAGCAGTAGTACTTTCTATAGGTGTTCAAATACTCAGGTGGTCAAATATGCAGCAGTGCAATACAAATAAATTCTTTAAAAATCATAGGGGGGGGGGGGGGGCACGCAAAAATTGGTATTGGTTAAAGTCTGCATATGGAACACAAACACCAAAGCGACATCTAGTGTGTGGAGGTTGTAGTTGCAACAATAGAACAAGGCTTCCAGCCGTCGGGATGCCAGGTTTGCTGCCAATACGTGTCGAGACCAGCCAGCACCGTGTCCAGTGACGACCTAAACTCCCTCTGGTTTTAGATCTTTTATGGTCGCTCCTCTTCTGAGAAGGATAACGACATCTTCTGGGCTCAGAAGCAGCTGCTTGACTTGCAGAGTCCGCCATTTTCCACAGTGCCAGCCTCGCTGTGACGAGCGGACTGTTTACTGTATTTGGAAACCCGCAATGGTGCCCTCTAGTGGCTGGTAGATGTAAACATAAACCCAGCCTGTCAAAATAAATCTTTTATTATTTTTTAATTAAAATATAGCGTTTAACGAAAATACTGTACCTTCATTCTGCACACCTCTAAACACCTCGTAGAGATATTCTTTTTAAATATAGCTTTTTATTTCCATATTCAACCTTTAGTATTGGTATCAGAAATGAAAAGTTATGCTATATTGGTGTATGAGTAAAAACTCAATATCGAACATCCCTAATTATAAGATACTGCCAAATTGTTGCAACAAAGAAATAATTTGCTAAACTTAAATTTCCTTTTTAATTGTCAATGGATGAAACAGATAAAGCTGATGCAGAATATAATTAAAAATTAAAATACATAACAAATAAAGAAAAAAATCAAATAGAATTTCTGTTTAAGGTCCTGAACTTAAACTTCATATTTTAATACATTCTTTTTAATTTCTGTGCTTTTATTTTAGTGTTTTAAGTTTTCTTGCAGAATAACCTACATAGACTCTCTTATGAAACCCAGAATGAGCTCAGTAAGTCAGGCTGACCTCTATTGTCACACCCTCTGTTTGTGAGAACAGTTACATTATGTAACCAGTGCATCAGAGTGACACCATGTTGTGATAGAAAAAAAAACAATATTTTAAAAAATAACATTCCCACAAACACATTTAGGAAGTTGGGGACAGCGTCTCCATCGTGTCCAGCCTCACACCAGAAGCATACTGTAATCCCACACTTTGGTCATGTGAGAACAAACTTGGCCAAACAGAAAGGCGAGTCTGTGGAGCGCTTCCGACCGCCATTACATTACAATGCGTGGTGGGCTGGACGATCGTGCGCAAAAAGGGAAAAAAAGGAGGCTTCGCGTAAAACGCACACACACATTCACACAGAGGGTGGCACGTCCAGGCTGCGCGCACGCCCATCTAGCCGTGTAATAACGCGCTCTTGTCTGACAGATAAACAATGAGGAAGGAGTCGCTGCGGTTGAGGAAATCATGCACATGTTGGAGGATTTAAACCAACAACCAGCAGACCGATTCTCGAGAGGCAGGAGGACGCGATCTACCCGAAGCCGTCTGCAGAATGCAACGTTCTCCTTGTGTCGGGATCGGCGCCAGACGAGGACGGCCACTTCGGCTTGAAGGGGGAGAGAAAAACAACAGAAAACCTGTCTGATATTTTCTCTGCAACGCTGAGGCTTTTGTGGCCGCGAGAGAGGAGGTTTCGTAATGATCTAAAGCTGAAAGGAAGGAAGGATTTTTTCAAACCTCCATCTACAGCCGCCTGGTTTGTCGTTTTCCTGCTTGGTGGAGTGTTAGACTTTTTTTCTTCTCGCCTTTGACTCATGATTCGGGGTTATTTATTGCTGGAAACCCGCTCGAGTTTCTTTTTTTTGTCCACGGAGGGGAGCAGCGTGAGGAAGGAGGAGGAGGAGGAAGGGGGGAAGGTTGTGTTGTTTCTTTTTTAGCGGATCGTCTGCGGCGCGTTTGATTCAGGAGCAACAGAGGGATTAAATATTCCTGCTCGCATGCAGCAGCGCCTGTTTGTGTGAGCCAGACTGGCTTACATTGTGAGAGAGGAGCGGTTGTGGCAAGAAAGGCGGCTATAAATAGCGCGTGCGATTCTCGAAAACTATCACAAATGGTGCATCAGCTTTGTGGAGCACACGGAATCACGTTTCCTGCGTGAAATAACGACCATTTCCAACTTTGACGCTCATTTCACCCCCGGTGTTTTTTTTGGAGGATTTGTGGATTTTTGTCTTTTGGATTATTTTTAAACTGATCACCTTCCTGCGTGTGTGTTTACGCGTGTGTTTGTGTGTGTGTGTGTGTGTGTGTGTGGATTGAAATGGATACTGTTCTGTTGATCAGATTTGGAATGACCTGGATTGGAACAATGTTGTGATCCCCTCTCATCACACTCGGATTTATCAACATTTATTTATTTTATATATTTTTTTTAAAAATCGGATTTAATGGATGCATCGTTGTGCGCTTCTCTCTGAATACGCCCATTCCCGAGTCTTTATCCTGAAGCCTGACTCTTAAGGGAACCCATTTGTCACCCCTGCTCGGTGTTAGATACCGATGTAGGATTTCGACATGCCCTGCGCTGGCGACCCCAAAGGCGGACGATTATGACTGCAACGGCGAATTGGGTGGCTAACGGGGCAAGCCTTGAGGACTGCCACTCCAACATCTTCTCTCTGGTACGGTATGAATAAATCATGCTCAGCAGCTATAGACAAGTCATAAGACCCATGGGAGGCACGCTTAAATGTGTGTCTGCTGTACAAAGGTGAACCAATCGCTGATGTTGTTATTAGGCAATTATTAACACAGGTTAGTGGTCTGGGAGAGCCAAAAACAGCCACATTATTACCACTAAACCTGCTAATAACTGCAATGGCTGTGCATCTTTTCCCAGTTGTTTTAATCTTGCAGATATTTGCAGCCACAAGTAAATAAATATCTATGCATTCATGAAATAGGATAACAATCAATGCCTCATTTTGCCACTTCAAAAAAACAAAACAAAGATTTTCATCAACAAGACACATGATAGAAGCAGCACTTTCACATAATCTGAGAAAAAAAACATGTTTTTCACACTACATGCGGTGTCATTTTTGCACAACTCATCGCTTTTGAGGTTGAAGGAGGCAGAGCAGTGTGTTTTCACAGTTTTCATCCTGCAATCAGCGAGTTAACTGTCTTACCACAACAGGCAGCCAAGTGGAAAGGCATGCACTGAGCTCAGGCGAGCAGGGCTGCTGAGAACCACAACAACATAGGGGTCCTGAGGGCTTTTCAGGTGATCCTGCAGGCTGTGGACCATGTTACGCCAATCGCTGCCACAAGTTGTGGCACAAAGGCTTGAGAATGTCTGTTTTGAGGAGTACTGAAAAAAGCTCCTTTAAATGTTGAATTCTTGTCTCCAAGGTGAACGAGCATGAAGAAATAGATCTTGTGTGGTTTCCTGTGCGCTGACACATGCTCTCCCGGTGTCAAACATCTTAAATTTTCTCAGCTTGACAACAACAGAAAACAGTGATTGTGTCTCTGTCACCGTCTCATCTGAGGGCTATTCCCTCGTGGAAAAAAGCTTTCATTCACTCACCGAGGCTTTATTGGCCCTCATGAACATCCCTTTCAAACTGAGGGTGAAAGAGACCATCCATCAGCCGGCTTGTTGAGAATATTTATGACTGGCAAGTGCTTCGGCGGTTACTAACTGGCAGGGTTCCTACAGGGAAGTCCAAAGCAGCTACGACACACACACACACACACACACACACACACGCACACACACACACACACACACTAACATGCTAATTTAAAATGCATTTGGATGTAGACAGAGGCTTGGGTTCAAAGGTTAAAGAGGATTTTCTGTTAAAAAGTGAGTTTGTTTAAAGCAGCAGCATCAAAACCAGCTGACATCTGAGTTTTAAAACTACTATTATGACATTTTTTCATCTCAATCCTGTTTCTATGCGAAAAATCAGCTTGAACTTCTCCTTACTAATAATAAAACAGCACAGAGCACATGGCTAATTAGCATCATTACTATTCTAAAGTGGTTTGATATGGTCTAGCTCTTAATTCCTCTTTTCACTAGAAGAAAACTGGAAGATAATTGCATTTGCAACAAAACTGTTTCCCTCGTGAGATCGTGGAGGCTTGTTAGAGGCATTGCAATCTTTATATTTTCATCATTAAGACAGTTTTTTAAATTAAAAACAATAAACGCTGTCAGTTTTGACGTTTTTTTTTGGGTTAGTAATTAAAAAAAGCTGCAGAATTGAAACGTTTTGGGGAATAATAAACCATTAGAGTTGATGGGGAGTCTTTTTCTTCAGTTTCAGCTTCAGAAATGATCAGAAGACGGGCTCCATGGTGGGAAGCTTCCTAACCTTCTCCTGTGGGTCAGAAAGGTTGTGTTGTTAGAGATAAAGGTCTTGAGGCTAACTGTTGAGCGCTCTGCTCTGACAGCCTGTTAAACAGCATTCCAGCATGCACGAACCATGTTCCTCCCTCATTTACTGGCTGTTATTGCAACCCACAACAGTAAAAAACACAAACAAAAACAGCTTATTAGAAAGCATAAGTGCCCATACTGTGGGACTTTAAAGGGGCACAGCAGATTACCATCAAGCGCTCTGCGTGGCCGGCGTCAGATACTGGGGATGGCTGCAATCACACAACCCACAAAACAACTGTCTCTTGTGCTGGTGACCAACCATCTGTGACAGAAAGCAAACTAGACCCTTGTAAGTGGAGGGGGGGCAAAAAAAGAGCAGAGCTGGCACGATGGAGGAGTGGGGAAAGGGTGCAGAATGAGAGGAGAAACAGAGTGAGGCTTTTCAGCGAGAGGCAGAGGGCTGAAGGACTGCAGCAGAATCTGTTTTCATTTTAGGAAAGTATTATGACTGATGTACATTTCCTGACTGCAAGCCTCAGCCTATTTGAGAGAGAAACCGAGAGTGAAAGAGTGAGCCAGAGCACGGAGGAGGAGGGGAGGGGGAATTAAAGAGGGAGAGCGTAATGAGAGAGGGGCAGGGAAAACAGACATCTTTCTGTGGACTGCGTAGGTTCCTTTAACAGTGACTCCCTGCCTGATTATGAAAGGCAAGGAGGAGACAGTTAAAGGCCTCTCAACACAGGAAGCCTCTGTGAGTGTGTGTGTGTTTATACTGAGCACACTGTAAACCACGCAGACTCAGGAGACAAACTTCAAACACCGACCACATTGTACACACACACACATTCACAAACACAAGTAGCTACGCTAAGAGAGGAAAATACCCCGATGCCCACACAAACACATGAATCAGAAATGCAACACATACTGTATTTTTGCACCCGCACTTTTTAAGCCGTGAGCGCATCCTGACTCACGGCGGTGCAGGTCGGTGCAAAATAACGCAGAGACCTTAATTATGGGACTCCTCGCGTCCTCTAGACTGAGGTGTAACTCTCAGTGCGTTTACATGCACATCAGAAAACCGAACTTTTGCCCTAAAAAGACTAACATCGGTTTTTTTAAATGCATGTAAACGCGTTAGTCTGGCTGAAAGTGAACTTCTTCTAGTCGGGCTGAAGCACCCAGATAATGCGGTAGTTATCTGACTTCCTTCTGCATGTAAACGGGTCAGCCGAGCTGAACCGAGTAGACGCTCGCGTTCCGGAAGTGACGCGACCAGAGTAGCGCTCGTCTGATAACATCACCGCCACAACGTACCACGCGTAACAACATCTAACAGCGCAGTACGTACCAATAAGCTGTGCTGCAGCGTTGTTGTTGTCCATTCTTTCATCCGCGGTGTATTTCCTGTTTCAATTCCGTCTCATTTACTCCCGCCAGCGTTGGTTTACAAGTTGTGTTGCTACAAGCTAACCGGAACAATGCCCGACATGAAAGGGCGCACGTCGCCCCCTACTGTACCGGAGTGGAACGAACTTCATTTGCGAGGTCGGTTTTCTAAAGCGCATGTAAACGAGGATAAAGACTCGCAGCTTATTATCATAAGTTCGACCAGGATCGACTTAGATGTTGATACTGCCCATGTAAACGCACTGACTGGTAATTAAGTGTCCTCAAGTAGAGCTCTAACGTGATCAACTAAGAGGCGCTCATTAGTCGGAAACCGCATCTCGACAGACAAGAGAGCACGCTCGTAGAACGATGACGCTATGCTTTCTGGTGAGGAAATAAAGTGCTCAAAGATGAGGCCGGGCGGAGATAGCGGCGGCGCGGTGATTTATGGCAGGTGAGTGGCCACGGCTTGTAGGAAGAAGCAGGTAATCAGGAGTGGTGCCTTTTTAATACATCCTGTTTGCATTTCCTTGTTATTAATGGTAGCAGAGAGTGCAAGGATGCTTAGAGATGAGAAAGAGGCAGCGGTCGGACACGGCGTTTGCTGAGCCAATGAATCATTTGGAGTTAATGCAGACCTGGGAAACATTAGGAACCTTGTTATGTTTGTGCTGATGCAATATTGAAGAGTTGAAACTTACTGCAAAGCTATTTTTTACACTTTACGCTGGGAAATGTGTTTAGGCTTGCAAAGTCCTGTTTTACTTAAGAATAAACGAGCCTCAAATTGAGTTGTGGAACTGTACATTTTATTAAATTAGCCTCTAGCTCCAATAATAAATCAGCTGTAAGCAAATATTGGAAGTTGCATGTTTATATTAGAGAATTGTTATTTATGCTCATCCTAATAGGCAACTAGATATTGCACAAAAAGACAAAGTATGCACAATGATTATTATGACTACAGTTTAAACTGAGATTCTTAGCATTAAGGGAAGTAGGATTTTTCACACAATTTGTTTATACTATGTGTTTTAGATAAATGCGTTTTTTGCAGTTATCATCAAAGGAATAATTTGATTCTGTTTTTGTTTGCTAGCTTTAAAGAAACATGATTATTGTTTATTCTGCTATAAAGCTTTTAACGTGAAGTTCAATCAACTTTATTTATAAAGCACATTCAAAATAACCGACATTGACCAAAGTGCTGTTCAATGAAATTATAGTCATGACAAAATTAAAAAAACAATACATAGATATATAAATTAATAGCAATGAAAATTAACCAAAGGAAACTAAAATTGGTAAAATTTCAAACACCTTATTAAAAAAAAAATATGTATATATCTATATGTTTCTTTGGCTGTGCTTTAAAAACATCTGCAGGTGTAGTATGCTAAAACAAGACTCCTAATGTGGAATTAGAAGCACCCCCTAGTGGCTGGTTCCAGTATACATGTTAAGCCCCGCCCCTTAATAGAAGTGAAGGGGTCATTTCTTTCAGAAAATAAATTAAAGAAATCCAAAATATTGAACAATTTTTTCCAAAGGCTAACTCTTGTTGATTCAAGTCTTATTTATTTAGTTGTTAGCAAACTATTTTATCTAGGGGATGTTCGGCTTTTTACCGATATACAGATATAGTCTAATTTCTGATACAATTATAAACAGATGCTAATATATGTGGGGCCCCCATTCTGATAAAAATAAAGAAAACTAAATAATTTTTGGTAACTAACCTCACATATCTCATGCATATTTAAACTTTAAACACTATCTGGGCAAAGTATGACAACTACTTCAATTTAAGTTAGGCGATCAAAAAAGTGCCGTGTTAATTTTACCTCCAGCAGCAGCTGAATCACATTCTTCCTGAGAAAATCCTGACAAACTCCCACTGCACAGGGAAAATTTCTACTTCTTCACAAGTTGTGCCAAACAAACAAAAATATCTCAAAAACGCTACCTCGGATCTGTCATATCCTTACATTTTATGTGAGAGGAGAAGTAGCTGAAAAGTTTTATGTATTATATGTGCACGGTATGTAAACACGGTGTCATTGAAAGGTGTAAAACCGATAATTACACATATTACATTTTAATGTCAATATCAGCTGATAATAATGGAAGGCAGATAAAATCAGACATCCCTTTAATCCAAAGCTACCTATATTTGGGGATACAGCAATGTGCTTAATTAACCAAAAGTGCATGTTTTGGACCTGTGGGGGGGAAACCCACACACAAATGGAGAGAACATGCAATCTGTTTGCAGAAAGGCCACAGCCATGATTTGAATCTGCTCGCTTCCTGCTGTTAGACAACAGTGTTACCAACTGTGCCGCCATGCATCTGTTGTTGAAAAGTTATTTTTATTCTTCTTAAATAACCTTATTTGATATAAAAAAACCACCATGATTGTGTGTGATGATGGCGTAGGAAGGACATTCAGCTCCTCACACTCTGGTTCTAAAACCTCAACATGGCTGTGCCCATAAACAGGGATAATTAGGCTTCGCTTTTCAACAAGAGAAGAAATCTGAGATGCTTTGTCTGTTTTTATTATGTTGATAATTTGGACTCACTTGCCTTTCAAGTGGCCACGTGAGGAACTGCAGCTGGTGAAACCCACATGTTGTCTTTCATTTTGTAGGACAGCAGTAGCTCAGAAGGTAGAGCGGGTTGTCCAGTAATCGAAAGGTTGCAGGTGTCCTTGGGCAAGACACTTAATCCACCTGGCCTGCTGGTGCCAGTGTATGGCAAGCCTTGCCTCTGTCAGTGCACCCCAGGACAGCTGTGGCTACAATGTAGCTCATCATCACTTTATACGTATATATTTTGTCAAGCTAGTATGACGGGTCCTGCATTTCTTCATGTATTACAGCTAAAATGTATTTTATAGCAAAACTAAGTAATTTTCCCTGCATCTCACTCCTACTGGTTGGAAACAAAATTACATCTGTCGTAAACAACCCTGCCGCAGCCTGCCATAGCTAGCGCTAACAATGAGCTAACGCTAACAAGAGAAACTGATACTAAAACAAGCCACAAATTAAAATGATCCACACTGTTGGACAAAAAATATTATTACTTACAAGTCCAGTAGCAACAAAGCCAGGTCACCATCAGTCCGCGATTTTGTAGCCTCCTTTAACTCGCTCAAATTAGTGCAAGCCGCGCCGATGTTCACTCTGGTTTTAGCTTTTTGCTTCGCCTCCAAAGACATTACTCTTTTACTTCCAGATTTTGCCATGAAGCCAACCAAAAAAAAAGCAAAAATATTCTCCTTCTTCCTTTTGTGTTTGTTATTGATGGTCGGCCAACTGAAATAGCTAACTGCTAGCAGAGTAAACAGCTAACAGCTGTAAAGCAGGTAGAGAGCTCCACCTAGTGAACCTAGCGTGGTTTCTGGTCAGCAGAGGGCTACAGAGGGCTTTCAAATGTTGGTAAAGGTTCTACCTCAAGAATCACTGAAACCACTTTGAAAGCAATACGTTTGTGTAGATGTCCAGGGCATGGTAATGTTGAAGGTTTAGTAGGAATTCTATGTGGAACACACTTTGAAAGCAATAGCTTAAAGTGTTAAACATTCTTTAGTGTTGCTTTGACTTCTGTTTAGCACCGTCACAGTTGCCAGGTCCCTACACTGAGGTAGAGGTGGGATAAATGTGAAGTCTAGACCGTCCAAATTCACAGCCGCTCACTTTCTGTAAGTGGTTGAGGAAGGACCTGACCTACGTGGACCGGGTAGGAGGAACACTACCCCTGAATTTAAAGTTGAAGTCCCATTAAGGCTGGTTTATACTCGGTCCGTCTGCGTGAAACGGACGCACGCACCGCCATTTTGCGTCGGCGCAAGGGCTCTCCGACTGGCTCGCGGAGGGTGACGGAGACATGCCCCAAATTTTAAACATCCGTCGAAAGTGACGGAGACCGCAAGCTTGTGATTGGTCAGGACGACGCGTCCTGTAACGTCGTCACCAGCACCGCCGTTGCTCCGTTAATAAGTAAAAAAAAAATTTTGCGGCAGACCCAAAATAGATTGAAGAACGCATCGTGGAAAAGTTCGAAAATATGAACGTTTATTCACCCGTGACTGAAGGAGCACAAAATACGGAGCAAACGTGGATGGAAACGACGGGAAACGTGGGTTTAGAGGTGGCGACTGGATGAAGAGGTGGAGGAGAATGAAGGACAAATTAGTCCGTGTTAAAAAGTCTCTGAAATACATTAAAACAATGTAAACACATGAGTAAATACACTATCGTGAACCGGATACATGAGTGTCATGGTGGCAGGAAATCACAGAATAGCGCTACGCCCTCTGTTGTCCTGGTGGGGAATTGCTTTGCAACACTCCGCTGCCTGAACACAAGTTCGAATGTGAAAACCTTTTAGACGCTCCGTGTGCGTCTCTCTGTTGCGGAGCTCACAGAGAGTATAAACCAGCTTTTAGCCGTCGCCAGAAACGGCCACACTCGGGAACTATTTGGTGGTTTAACCCCCCAATCGAACCCCTTAATGCTGAGTGTCAAGTGGGGAGGCACTGGGTCCTATTTTCAAAGTCTTTGGTTTGAATTGACCGTGGATTTGAAACCAAGATCTCCCAGACTCAGTACTCATACCACTCAGCCACTGAGCTGGACACAGCCTTTGATTTTGTCATGCTTGCAGTATTAGAAAAATGTCCTTTAAAATGTGCTTATAAATGAAAAAAATAACTGCAATGCTGATCTTGTATTTAAAAGTTAAAACATTGATACTGACATTGGCAATGGCATCACACCTTTTACTAAAAATGGGCTGCATCTCACCTTGACGTGCCGCTGAAAAAACAAGACAATCCATATTACACAATGTATGACCCTCTTACATATTTTTATGTTTCTGTAATTTATAGGTCATGAAATAGGGCGTAAAATCGCTTAAACCAAATATAGTCCATATTATGTCCTTATATGTGTAAGGTCAGTGCAGTAGCAAAATACATGCTCAGTAGCAGGGAAGAAAAAATAATTTAAATGTCATGACAGTTTTTGCTGTGCAATGCAAAATAAACACTCGTCTTCTAATGAATCTACAAGAATAATCTGTCTGATGAAACTATTTTCTTGGATCAAAGTGTTATTAATACTATTTACATATGAGGAAAGAGGAAAAAACATGGCATAAAAGGAAATATGGTTGAAAAAAGAACTCCTTGTTCAAGAGCGGGTCGTCAGTTTGTTCATCTAATATGATGTCGGGAGAACCTCCCGTGAGATCGTTCTCATTTATTTTATACATGCGCTCAGGGTTTAGGCCACCAGAGACCGAGAGGCAGCTCTTTTGTCCTACAGCAAGAGAAATGGAGGAGGTGGACTCTCCTTTTTACAAATACCTGAACAAGCGCTCCTTTAGAACGGGTGCATCTTTTTTAACCCTTTCCTTTTTGTACAGAGGGGCTCCATTTAGACAAAAAAATTGCACCCACAAAAATTGTTTTTGGTAATTTTTGCATTTTGCTATTTTTTTCTCCAGCGCCATTAGACGTAGTATTCAGTGTCAGCTGCTGGTGCTTGACAGTTTTTAGCTTTTAGCTGTGTTTAAGCAGCGGTGGTGTACGTTACGGGTGACATTGAGACTGTGGCGGCATCAAGGAGAAAAACAGAGCTTGCTTCCAAGGCAGCATCATCTCTGTCTTCAGCTGCATGCCCTACAGAGTATCTCCATCTGGTCGATTCTCACTAAACAGCCTCCCCTCCAACCCCACCGCCCTCCACATCCAACCTGTGCTCTTGGCTTTGCTCTCTCTCAGCTCAGACAGCTAGTGTTGGCTTCACCTTGAGTGTATGTGATGCACCTCCCACTAATCTGTCCATCTCGCTGCTGTGGGAGCTTGTCATCACAATAGGAGAACATCCCATCAATATAAAAAACGTGCATCTAAGAAACATGCATGCATGCACGCATGCACTCACCCACGCACACACACACAGTCTGCTAGAGTGAGTCAGCTTCATAGGAACGGGGTGGAGTACATTCAGGAAACAGGAAGATCGGGATCTTCTCACTTCTGTTTTTGCAACACATCTCTTTTCTAGTAAATTCTCTGGAGCGTAGTCATGAATCTTATCTGAGCAGTGAGCTTGTCAAGAGTCCCTGCCACAGAGGTGAAGAACAGTTCAAAGATGGAGGGGGTGGGGGATGGGTTGGGGAGGTGAGAGGGAAGCACCGCTGGTCCCGGAGCTGGAAATGGGACAGGATGGGCTGGAGTATTTTGGAGCATGGTGGCTTGAGCGTGAAATATGTAAGCCCTGCAGCGCCAGCTGTGTTCTATTCTTAGTGCCTGCTGGTGTTGTAGTATGTGTGCAGGGCGACAGAAGGCTGTGTGGGAACGGAGGACTGGCAGGAATGGGCGGCACCGGTGCCATCTAATGCCTGTGATCACTGGAAAGTTAGCTGGCATGAAGAGTAACTGCATTATTGATATGTTGATGCTTCTTTGTGATGCTGAAATATCACTAACTTATGTTCCAGAAACCCCTTAGACTTCCTCAAAAGGGCTGCGATTTAGTTAATTTTATAAACATTAAAGGTGTCCTACAAATTAAGGCCTCATGTACCTTGTTGTTAAATATAAGCAGCTTAGGGTGTCTAATAGCATAACAAAAAGTCTGTGCCGTCTCCGACCTGCTTTCCTATGAAAACTATTAATTTAGTAATGGCAACGGAGAAATGGTGCCTACTCAGAAAAGCTGGTTTAACCTTAGACACACACCTTTAAATTTGCGTGTCCCAACCCACTTCAAGTCGGCAACATATAAACGTTGGTTGCGGGAATGTTCATCCCTGAAACAATGCTAGCCTGAGCTACTGCTAACGTCCATATTTGGCATGCATTTGTTTTTTTGCATTGTTTTAGCAAAATGTCTCATGAACCACTGGACAGCTTTTAATGAAACTCTCTGAAAGTAATCACTAGATCTTTTTTTTTTTTTTTTTACAACTGATTAGCCGTCGTAACCAACCACTAGAGCCAATTGGCCCTAGAAAACATCAATGGCTGTAACTCCGCCAATTTTACAGATGTTGAGCTAAATTTCCAGGTGTGAGTAGCTGAGAGTCATTCACAACACAAACTCCAGGCACTGCAAACTGCAGGACATCTTTGCTGATAACTTTGGCGTTAACTCTTTGTTGTCTTAGCTGTTGTCTGACCCTGATTTTTAGTCAAAATACTTGTAAACCTTTGCGAAAATTTTAATTAAATATTCACAAATTCTTCACTGGCTGAAGATCTACAACTGAATAACTTTTAGGGTCAACCCAGTTCAAGATGGCCACCAGCCAATAGAATTCAGCCAGTTTGATGAATACTGAGGCAAACTTTAATGTGATAGTAGCTGAGAGTCATTCACAACACAGACTGGGAAACAGTTCATGCAAAATCTTGCAATAATATACATAGTGTAATTTTCAAAATTTGACCAAAATTACTTTAACTTAATGATTTCTTGACCTAAAAGGGTGAAGAAGTAAATGATGTGCAAGGATTAACAGCTCTTGTAATATTTATACATACCGTATTAATTTTACCGCAAAAATGTGTATTTCTTAATTAAATCCTATTTTTTTTGTCTAAATTACAGTCAAAATGTGCTTATCTCTACTTATTTCCTGAAAACACCTTTGAATGTGTGCGTTTTTATTACTTGAGGGAATCAGTTTTGCTACTTTCCATCCCTTTTGTCTCTTGTTATTTTGCCTTCACTCTAATTTTCACTGCAGATTAAAACCACTTTAGGCATCTGTTGCCTTTGGACTGGGCCCAGTATCGTGCCATATGTGTAGTTAAACTCCAGAAACATCCAACTTGTGGAGCCGGGGCTTTCGTGGTGTTCCATCATACAGGAGCAACTCTGAATTTTATCACGGGGAGATTTGTTTCCACTCTCCTCTCCTGACTGCAGGCGTATTGACAAAGAGACTTTTTTTTCTCATTGGGAGATATTGCCCTGCTTGTAACTGGGCAAATATTTTCTCCAAAGCCAGACAGCTTTGCCAATACCCTGGTTGGCTGGGATTCAACAGCAGTTAGAGCCCTCTTAGGTTAAAGGGTGTCAGTGCTACAAAACAAGAGTGGGTAGAGAAAACAATAATGTCTGCTGCGCTGTTGCAAATTCTAATTATCGTGTGTTGATCTACCATTGAGAGAATATCTGCGACCAACAGGATGGCTACTTGATGAGAACAAACACATTATGCACAGACTGTTGATTCACAATCGTTTGTGGTGCATTGATTCTCCCCGCTCTGCCAAACGGCGCTTTCTCCCCTTCATGAATTAGACAGATGCTCATGATTTTTCAGACGCTAATGAAAATTTGTACAGCTCAATTTCAGTCCTGGCTTGCTCCATGGAATAAATGGACGCTGCAGTCCAATGGTGAGGCACAAAGGTTTTGATAGAGCCTTCATCGGATGTGACTGACTGAACTTAGAGTGGCAGGGTGAACAGTGGAGCAAAGAGATGAAGAGATCCACTAACTGGCTGACTGACTTCTTTTTAGTGAACAAACAACAGACGTGAGACCGCAGTTGAGCAGGTTGCGAGTTTAAACCTGTTCAGGAACGACCAGTGGAAGAGTTCCTTTAGAAAAAACGGTAACACTTTACAATAAGGGTTCCTTTATTAACGCTACTTAGTGCATTATTAAGCATTAATAAACAAAGGATCCCTTTATTAATGTTCCCAATATTGTTAACTATTAAGTGTCCTTAAAGGGATATTCCACCCAAAATTTTAATTTCGTCTGTTGACATATTTTCCACAGTTAGATAAGTGGGAAAAAGCATTTTGTAACCAGCGCAGTAATTCTCCTGATCTGGCAGCAGTTCGTCTGCTTTAGTTTAGCTTTAGCTTAGCATAAACAATGGAAGTGAATGGCAGGTACTAGCATGCAAGTACCTGCCATTCAAATGGCTGGTGGGTGGGGTGGGGGGTCTGCTTAATAATGCCTAATAATCACCTAATATTAACATTAATATTAATAATAGTTTATTACGGCTTAATAATGCACTAAGTAACGTTAATAAAGGGACCCTTATGGTAAAGTGTTACAGAAAAAACTTAGTATGCTTGAAGTTAATTTTATCAAGTACTGTATAGCAAGTATACCATGGACCATGTACTAGAAAGTATAACATTTTAATACTTCATAATATATTGGAACATTTTTAAGTTTACTGGATCGAGATAAACTAGGTATTGTTACTTTGTGGCAGAAAGAACTGAAAATATACCAAAAAACAATCTTTAAGTACTCAGAAGCAGGCATATTGATCAGAAACTATTGAATGCAATGAATTATTGAAGGTAGATAATGGAACGTAGGTAGTGAGTTTTAGTGATTTTTGCAGTTCATTCCAGTCATTGGGAGCAGCAAACTGGAATGAGGAGCGGCCAAAGGAGGTGCGAGCTTTGGGAATAACCATAGAGATTAGGTTACTGGAACGTAAAATGCGCTGGTTGTTGGAAGTGATGAGTAATGAGCGAAGATATGACGGTGTTCTACCGATGACTGTTTTGTATATAAATTGATACCAATGTAACAACCTGCGGGAATGGAGTATAGTATTCAATAGTATTCAAGTGTAAGTGTTAATCTTAGTATTAGGGGTAGACCGATATATCGGTCTACCCCTAATACTAAGAGTAGTAGTAGTAAAGCCGATTTAAAGTCAGGCACATCTCCCGGCAGCCTGGTGCTGTTACAGAATTAGTTTAATTGTATTTTTACATTCATTAAAACATCTGCATATTAAATACTCTAAATTAACTTTATTTAGGTGTCTGATTTTAACAGTGAACAGTGCACAAAGTTAAGATTTAACAGTTATTTCAATTCTGAGTTCAAAAACTGACCGATCCAATATCTGTGTCATTCTGGAAGCATCATTGGAAAGTAAAGGAAGCGTAAAAACCGTGAATTTTAACAAGTCTTTTATCTAGAAAAAATGAAAATACAAAAAAATAAACATCGCCTAACAAAATAGAAACTCCCCTTTTCTTGGTTTCAACAAAAACCACAGTAAACACGGTCAAAAACTATGTGGCTCCATGCTTCCATCATCCTTCTAGAATCTTCTAGTTTCAACAAAAAACAGCGTCTTAACAGGAAATGATACTTTCAAAATAAAAGCCTGTACTTCAAAATAATAGTAACTTAAACTGATATTAACCTTACTTACCAAGAATGCTACAGTTCACATATAAAACAAATTCTCACAAAAATATAACTTAAACTATTCTTATTGATGGCTTTAACAGTGACATTTTAGCATGAAAATAAGGTGGAAAACGTCTGGATATCGGCCATGAAAATCGGCCCATAGAAATTGGCAGTACATATCAGCCATTGGCTGACCATGTCTCCTGCATAATGGCATCGGTATCATAAATAAATATTGGTCGACCTCTACTTAGTATTAATGTAATCAGTCATAGACTTGTCTTTATACTTTTTTATATAATCCAAGTACACGTCACTAGACTATTCTTAAGTATATAAAATGTAGTATATAAAAAGAATACCTCCACTTTAGTATAAAATAAGTACACTAACTTGAATAAAGTACTTTTTGCTAAGGGTTGGCGTAGTTCCGTCTGAGACCCTCTACACATGTAGTCCCACAAAATGAGGATATTTTCCTACGGTGGCCTGTGATCCACATGAACGTGAAGATATACGCAGTCAAAAATGATTCTTTCAAAAACTCCATCCAAGTTGGAGATTTGCGAGAGTCTCCATTGTTAACATTTGCATGTGGACGTAAATAACCGTGGTTTTAGGTTTCAAAACCTCGCTGCCCGTGACAAAAATGCTCTGACATCACGTGTGACCTGTGTTTACACTCGCTTGTTTTTACAAGCTCAGTTACTGCTCTATGTAGAAGACCACAGGTAAAGTACACCATTAAGGACGGTTACTGCCCACCACCTAGTTTTTCCACATCCTAGGAAAGTTTTTTGGCAAAGATTTGGGAAACTACTGCCGCCTGCAGGCTTGGGGTGCCTATAAGTGTGCTTCACAATGCTCCGGATGTTTGAGCTGAAAACGAGGTGGTGTGGACCCAAGTTTTTTCTCCTAGGTCGGCTGAGGAGGAGTTTTAGAAAAACCCGACTGTGTGTTTATGGCCTAAGTCCTGCACACATCCTCGCTCATTCACACAACTTATTAGTTTTTTTCCCTTTTTAATATTTACTGTATCCGGTATTAAAGGAAGGAAAACTAAATAATGACTTCTGCTGGGTGTTTTTTTTACCGACTTGAAATAACATCCCTGCAGATGAAAATCAATGCAGGAAATTACAAACCGAATGAAATATTTTTCAGACTCCATTTGCTCCATTTCGTGAACAATCAGAGTACTTGTGGCCGTTTCAGACGCTCCCATGCAGTGCTAAGTGTCACAATTACTGGACTGAATACGTTTAAATACAAGTTAAATAGTTCCCTTACTGCGTTAATTCTGCCGCATAAAGAGATATTCATCAGAGCTGGTGAATTCCAGCTGCAAGGTGACAAATTAACCCAGGGAGTCGTGATTTTTACAGCCCTGTATGAAAACAGAGACCTGTGTTTAATGTTATATTTCTACTGTAACCCTGGAGATGGAAATCTCTAAACTTGACTACCTTACTGACTTCCTACAGATGTTGTATGTTGCCTAGCAACTGTTTTTACTTCTCCGTGTGTCTTCTGTTTTTCTTGAGTGTTTCTCAGTGGTTTTTCTTTCTTTCTTTGTATTTTTTTTTTGCTAAATTCTCCCCCTTTTGCGTCCCCGCAGCTATAAAATCACACCCCGGAGACCCGTGAAACAGAAGTGGGTTTATTTATTTTCATGTGAATAATGGAGACGAAGCAGGACCACCGCTTCAGCCGGTGTGAAAGCAACCCCTTCGCCGCTGATATGTGTTGCTGGATTTGCCAAGTGGCTGGGGATCTTGTCTTTCAGATGTGGCAGCACGCTGTCTCCCGCTGGCGCCCCACACCCCACCCCTTCCTACCTCTTTGCTTCCCTTTGTGTCAGGTGAAAAGTCGCGGCTTGGTGGAGGCTTTCTGCGACGTGATTGGCAGCTCTATCCGTCACTCAGCCCCTGGGACTCTTACCGCTCTAATTAGGTCGCTTGGCTCGCTCACCTCCCAGGGCTGGATGCTGCAGCAGAACACAGATCAAATGACAATCCCTTGTTTTGTGGGGACTTTTAAAGGTGGTGGCAGGAGAAAGGCATCTGTTTGGTGTCTGCAGCCCCCGGAAGCTGCACATGTTCGCTGCTTTTTGTGTCACTTGCACCGCCTCACAAGCACGTTAAAGTGCATTGCTCTTCATTTGTGTTGCAGAATGTCAGAGGGGAGTACATGACTCCTCGTGGGTTAATTTGATTTCAGCGGGTTAATTGATGAAGGGGGAGAGTTGATGCCTGCTCTTACTTCTGCTGCTGGTTCTAATTGGGGACTTCTTAGTGTTAGTAGCACAATCTTTGCTCATATTTGTTCTCAACTCTGTTTTTTATTATAAATCTTGGTGTGTGTGTGTGTGTGTGTGTGTGTGCGTGTGTGTGTGAGGCACCATGGTTACTCTGGGAACAGAGGGCGTGCAAAAACAATCACACAGTAACTGCTACTAAATCTGTCTGCAGTACAACCCGACAAAAAGAAGCTTTACGAAATAGTGAAAATACGATTTTATGCATTGAATTTTTATTTTAAAGTCCTGAATTTCAATCTGACTTCCAGTAAATAAAAATAAAAATCTCCCTTTGTTTCACAGAGATGGAGAAAAATAAACAGCCGTACTTTCATATGAAAATGAACCGTGTTAAGCTGTTCGAGTGCTTTATTGTGAACCGTCGCCGATGTAGGGAGAGTAAACAGTCGAGCTCATATAAGAGAGCTAAAATTACAAGTAGGCGGCTTTACTTCTAGCAGCATTGGAATCAGGAACAAGCAGAAATCAATCCACACAGACTGATTATGGGGAAAATATTCTAAGATCATTTTGAAAAACGAGTTCCTGAAATAACGGTGAGTCTTTGATGGAATTAATTGATAAAACATTCCCCCACATGGAGATAGATGGGGGTTTTGCCCTTAATTCAACACACAAACACACACACACACAATCACACACACACACACACACACACACACACACACACACACACACACACACACACACATACAAGCTTATCTAAGGACTCACGGGCATGGCCTGCGATCTGAACAGACTCCCAGATATTGGCAGCCTCTCAAGTGTCTAAACTGATTTGACGTGGATGAGAAAGGGATGCCATTGTGACGGAGTAAGTGTTTTGCATGTGCCAGAGTAGGTAAAACTGCCGATACAAGCTGTCTCTCAATAGCCTTAAGTGCATTCTTTGTCAGACTGCAAGGCTCTTATGTTGTTGTGGGGATCCTGAAGAAGTGGCACGTCCCTTAGACATTTCTCTTGTCCATTCGCTTTCCTGCGATACGTTTTTAACCGCACATCCACTTAGATGTAAGCTCCGACAACCACATCAGCTGCATTAGTGGGATTTGAAAAGCTCATGCAGGCTAGATTTCTTATTTTTTTAGCTTAAAGGCTACATATTTATTTATATTGACAGCCATGGGAGGCACAGTGACTCTGCGATTAGCATCAACGCCTCACAGCAAGAAAGCTTTTTTTGTCAAATATTGGCTGCATGGAGTTTGCAAAACATAATATAATTCCTTAAAAAGTGGTTCAGTGATTTTTTGGTAGAAACTTTACCAACTTCACATGGGACAGCACTTAACAGTTTTGTGGAGCGGGTAGGTGCCCTAGGGGGCGCTCTTTACCTGCTTAATTGCTGTTAGCCATTTTCTGTGTCGGTAGCTAATATAAAAACTAGCTGTTAGCTTTTTCAGTTCGCCGACCGTCAATAAAAAACACAAGAAGAAGAAAAAAATAAGTTTGCTTTTTGTTGGCATCATGGTGGAGCCTGGAAATAAAAGTCAGAAAATAATGTCTTTGGAGGTGAAGCAAAGAGCTAAAACCAAAGTGGACATTGGCACAGCCTACACTCATTTGAGGAAGCTGAATGAGGTTATGAAATCACGGGCTGATGGTGACCTGACTTTGTTGCTACTGGACTTGGTCATTCCGGGGTAGATGATTAGGAGTTGAGCTGTAGCGTGTATTAGGACCCAGACCCAGATCGAGCGTTGGGGAAACTTGAACACGCAATTTAATATAGGAGTGCCTGCACGGAACCGCGTAGGCGCCCCAGAGAAGAAAAGATGACTTACTAGTGTGGAGGTGGCCAAGGTCGTCGGCTGGAATGGTCAGAGCTCATGGCATAGATTGATGAATCGATGACTGAGTAAAACCGGATGTGCCGGACTTCCGCATATAGGCTATTGGTGATGCTGTGGCTGGCGGACGTCTGGTGGTGGGAATGCTGGGAGATGAAGTCCATGTGGTAGAGTTGGTGTTGGACGGGCGTCTGGAGGCACGAGACGTGACAACTTATAAATAATAATACTTATGTCCAACAGTGTGGATCTCTTTAATTCGTGACTTATTTAATAAGACTTGGCTCATGTTAGTGTTGTTAGCGCTAGCTACAGTGGTCGGCAGCAGGGTTGTTTACGACAATTATAAATTCACTTTCAACCAGTAGGACGGAGAAGCTGGAAACTGTTTAGTGTTACTTTAAAGTGACAATATGTAGTTTTTGCCATTAATCTCTGGAAATATCTATCGAAATGTTGTTGAAGATGAATAAAATGATGTCCAGTCGTCGAAAAATATTGGCGGCTAAATAACATATAACCATAAAAATCGGGTCTAAAATACATAGGGCACGGGTCTAAGTCTCTGGGGGACGCCATATTAGACGCCATGTTTCCTTCTACGTGAGCTGGCTCGGGGTCCTGCGCCTGCTGATGACATCACACTAGCTAACTGGCTGGACGTACGACTTACGGAAGTTACGTTACCACGTTCAAAAACATTTAGGCAGTAAGAAACATGAATTTAATAACAAAACTGCTAAACTCTTTCCAAAACCTATGTGAAAGAACAGAATTGGAAAAGAAAGGCAATACAGTATATTTTGACTGAGTGGTATTGCCGTAGTTTGACGTCATCGGCAGAAAACTAGCATCAGCATTGCATTCTCTTGATGGAATTAACTGAAGGACTATTAAAGTCTGAGGAGTCACGCCGAGGTTGCATGCTTTCTGCTACACAGGTAACAACATTTATCACAATGTTTTTTAGCGACAATCACGGTGATATGGTGTAAAACTACCCTGAACTGTATGTACTGCTGCCCCCTATCGCCAGGAAACTACACACTGTCTCTTTAAATACCAATAAAGCCTTCCTAATATTTACACTGTAGTATACAGTTTTACTGTCTTCCCGGAAAGGCTTGTCTCATTACTGCGTGTAAATTAGGGCTTTTAAAGTGTTTTCTAATATATTTTTAACCATTTTTCTTTAGATGAAAGCTGCAACAGAGTAGTATTATGTTGTCGAGGCTCAACTTTGACCCAAATGTGATGAAACAGGAACAGAAAAATAGATGCCGGATTCTATTAACAGCCGTTTGAAGTGAGAGTGAAATCATTCAGAGGAGCAAAAAGTGTTTCATTCAAGTCACACCAGTTTCTGAGAGGAAAGCATAAGTCAAGCAAAAATATTTTCTGTCTGCAAAAGCATTCCTGAAAGGTGTTTCTCAAGTGTTGTTGTGTTTTTTCTCTCCCCCTTTCAGCTGTGCTGTGTGAGTAATGGAAGGCTGCCCCTTCATTTTAAAGCTTCTGGGCTTTAAACAAAGTGCAGTGTTTACTCTATGCATCTTGCAGGCTTTTAGAGCTGCAGAATGACAAACATTTTCAATTACAAATGTGATCCTCTTCTCTGTTTAAGCCGTATGTTTTAGGCTCAGTGTGTGTGCTGTTTAGCAACACATGCCGGAGATTAAAGTGGTGACGTCCATATTTCTTTTAGATTACAAGCTTGTTTCTCGTGTACGCAGGTTGAACCCCGTCCGGGACTGGACTTTTGTTTCAGCTTTTATGATAACAAGTCAAGCCTAGAATAAGATTTATGAAGTGCAACACCCTGTTTGTTGATGCAAATATATTCAGGGAGACATACTTTATGGTTAGCTGGGTTTTTTCTCTGTTTATATGTCAAAAAGACAAAAAGAGAGTGAGAAAAAAAAGAGAGCATTGGATCCTCCACGGTGTATTCAATAGGCATCTGTGTCGGCGAGAGGGTGCAGAGAGATGAGAGGAAGAGTGAAGACGAGGAAGATAATGGAGGTGAGGGTAAGGTCAAAGCTTCAGTCCGTCGCGGCAATTGAAGGAAAAGCTCTTGTTTTTGGTTCTGCACTCAATCAGAGTCTGAACCAGCCAACCTACGGAACAAAGTGCTCGGAGGAGTTCAGGTTTTATTGACAGTGAAACAAAATCCACCATTTTTTTTCCTTGACATCTTTTTTTTTCCTTTTTACCCCTGTGGTTGTGTTTTAAAGAGGCAGAGAAGAAGAAGCTTTGATTTGCTTCTTCCTTCACTCACCAAAGCACGGGAAAGGAAACGAGCAGCTTTGGATACGCGTTCGCTCTGATCTGGAGGAATCTGCAACTCAATCCGACACATATCGCTTCAGCCGCAACCCAAAAAAAAGAATCCTGTCAGGTTCATTTTTTAACAGATTTTTACCAGTAAAACTGGGGTTTTGATCTTTTGTGATTTTGCCTCATTTGCCACCTAAAGCTAGCCGCTAGAACTCACGTGAGGAAACTGAGAAGCCTTGTGAATTCGTGGGCTCCGGTGGCCTAGTGGTAGAGTGTCCGCCCCGGTAATGGGAGATCAGGGTTCGATTCCCGGTCGGGTCATACCAAAGACTTTGAAAAAATGGGACCCAATGCCTCCTCGCTTGACACTCAGCACTAAGCGGTTGGATTGGGGGGTTAAACCACCAAATAGTGCCTGAGCGCAGCCACAGCTGCAGCTCGCCGCTCCCCACCACGCGGATGGGTCAAATGCGGAGATGTAATTTCACCATTGTGTGATGAATACTTGGTACTTTAACTTTATTTCTGATTATAATCTGAGTTTTTCATGCAGGTTGAACATGAAAATAGTCTTCTAACTATGTCCTGCATTATCTTATGATAGAAAATAGACGGTGAAACTCTAGGATTAGAAAAGCCTGACAGATCTATGTCACACTGTCACTTAACATTCATGGACTCACCCATCTTGACTCGCGACGGAGAAGGTTGTTGGTTTAGCGTCTAGGAAACAGCAGCGAACGTCATGGCTAGTAGAAGCTAACCGTTAGCATTAGCATCTCCCCCACACAGCAGAACTCCTTCAGGCTTGTGTTATTTGTGAAGATAAAACAAAAACGTTGCAGAGCAAACAGAGTCAGTGGTAGAGTCGTGTTGCTGTTAGCCAATCAGAGGAGAGATGTCCAAATATCAGGAAATAAGACTCCAAAACCTGCTGTCTGAAGCTACTTTCTCCTCCCACTGACTTGTACTTCCTGATTCAAGCGCATCTGGACTTTTTTCCCCCCACCGAGTACGACTTACAAGGCATTCATTCCTACTAGAGACCACTGCAAATGTATTGATTAAACAAGGAAATTTGGAATCATTAAGTCTGATTCCAAGATTAAAACCTGCAGTTTAATAACTAAATTAGACATTTTCATGTTTATAATATAATAGCTCTGTTTTTTTCTTTTTCAGTAAACTCAATCAGTTTAATTCACATTGTTGACAGGTTATGTTTAATGTGTTGCAAGTGATAACACACTCGTAATAGAGCACTGGTACTAATAACTTCAGAGCTCTGAAATAATGATACACTGGCATTCATGTCTGCACTAAAACACACACACACACACGCACAAAATAATGCAGATGTGTGTGAAAATCCCAAGTTGAAGCATCTGAAATGCTCTCAGACAGACAGGTCTTAGCTGTCTGCTCTGACACTTAGCCGGACATCAGCTGGGAAACATGTCTGCCTCCTGATGCATGTCACCGTCGTTGAGCTCTTCTGGTCTGCACATCATCACAGCTGCTCTGCACCATGTGGGCGTGCATCAGTGTCTGTGTGCAGGCATGTGTTGGGATCTTGTTTCTGCAGCTCTGTCCCCCCCCCCACCTTTTCTTGCAACTGTTCCGCAGCTAATCCTTTACAGTAGTGGAGCGGGGTGTTGGGATGGCGCTTTTCCACATGGCCGATAAGTAAACAGCACCTGCGTTCGCACAGGTTGAACTGATTTAACCAGAAAATGTAAATTATCATATAAACTGTATCACTTTAAAACAGATTTTTGCACTAGGACAAATTTAACACACACGCACGCACGCACACACACTCCTAAAAACAGTGCAGAATAATGCATGAGGCTGGTTTCACATTCATGTGGTGAAAAGGGAATGTTTCTCAGTGATCATAAAACATGCATGTGTTACGACAAATGTATTTTAAGATGTTGTAGGCTAGTGTTGTGTCTAAATGTTAAACACCATTAATTCAAGTACGTTTGTTTGTTCAGAAATTCCTTTAATAATTGACAATAGCTGAATTTTATCAGAAAATAATCACAGTTGATTATTTTTCGGTCCCAAATAAGCGTCTGGTATTCGATGACTTGACATCAGAGCTTTCTTTTGTCCTTTTCAACACGACTGGTGAGCTCTCGGTTTGAGAACGTCCCCCGATGTTGTTCCTCTCCTCGTTTTTTGTATTCCTCCTCGTATTCAGCAGCAGCGGACAGCTGTGCCAAACACTGGAGGAACTTTTGACATTGACTAAGAGTGACAAGGCAGTGCAAGCAGATGTCTTTCTCTTTGCTTTAGGACAAACAGCATCCTTGACCTTGTCATGGCTAATTTTAGGGCTTGGCTTATCATAGCGCCAACGTTTGTATCTTTCATTACAAACGCTGTCATTACGGGAGGGACATGTTTGTAATTATGGGTGCGTTCTGCAGTCGGGATGCCGGTGGTTGTCGTGCGCTCACGCTGGTTCGTTCATTTTAAAGATGCTGATTAGAACGTTTTGCTGCAAACAGATTGCCAAATGGAGTTATGCATGTTTTATTTTACGAATACATAAAAAAATCACAATGGCATATGTGAAAACAAATAAGAGTCCGTTACTTCACCAGCTTTAACACACCCCAGGCTCTTTTTCCTTCTTCCTACCTGTCCCCGCGCTAAAACGGGTCAGTATTAGTTGTTGTCACATGGCTCGGTGCCAAGGCCGGTGTGCCAAACATGGACCGCACAGCTGGATGAACACAGGAGAGAAAAGGGAGAACAGTGAAGCACACTGAGAGTCCCTCCCCTACCTCACCTCTGCATGCCAAACCTCTTTCCTGTTCCACAACGCTTTTGTGAACGCAGCTCATTCATGCACAAATGCAAACACAACAACACAAACAAACATGACGGAGTTTCCAAAGCACACAGGAGCACCAGAGGGTCACTGATAGTTTTATGGTCTCTTTGTTCACTTTTTAAAATCAGAGCAGAACACCTGTTTTCTCTCATCGGTAAAAAAAAAAAAAAAAAAAAAAGAAATTAAAATTGGGCAAAAACAAACCCAACAAAAACTTAATCGAAATATTTTTTTTATTGAGAATAAATTCATTTTTAAACCTTTTTTTTTTGCTCTTCTTTTCCGGAGACCATCCCTTTAGTTTTGCTGTCACTCTGCAGCAGCTTTCATTTGCACACGCTTCATTTATAAAAATCCGTGTTGCAACAACATCCCTTCACATATCAGGCAACTATCTTCTGATGCGTTAGCTAAATTAAGGTCTCATCTTTGGTTTTATTAATAAATGTTTGCTGACATTTAACACTATCGGTTTTCTTTTCCGCATCTAAAAAGAAAAACGATCAAGCTAATTAGCCTCGAGTCAATTTCAGTCGGTTGGTTGTTTGGTCTGTAAAATGCCACAAATGGAGAGAAATGACCTTCAGTGTTTTATTTAACTAAGGATGATGTCTTGTTTTGTCTGCTCAGCAGCACAGAGAGGCAAATTCTCCACCTTTGGTTTCACTAAACTCAAAAACGTTTTTTCTCTGCTGGATGATTGCATGTACAATTTGATGTAAATGTGAGTTAAAAAATTACCCTTACAATTAATTTAAAATCAGTAATTTACCTAATTCTCATTCATAAGCTGTTTTGGTAACATTTTACAATAAGGGTCCCTTTATTATCGTTACTTTGTGCATTATTAAGTGTTAATAAACTATTAAATAAAGTATTAACAACTGCTTAATATTAATGTTAAGTAATGCATTACTAAGCAGACACCCCCCTGGTCCTTTGTCTTAACCTTAAGGACACTTAATAGTTAACGATATTACAAATGTTATTAAAGGATCATTTGTTTATTAATGCTTAATAATGTACTAAGTAACGTTAATAAAGGGACCCTTATTTTAAAGTGCTACCAATGTTGGCTTTCTAAATATAATCCTTGCATTTTGGCCATTTTGTCCTGTTGCTAGGACAGCCAAATTAAAAAAAAAGAATAAAACCTTAGGCCCAACCTCCTCTAAAAGTATCCATTTTTAACTTCTGCACCACAGATTTGCTAAAAAGAGAGTGTACCAGCTGTGTGACAGAGCTCAGCGCTAACCCGATGTCAAGTCTTCAAGTGCTTAAAGATGTTGATTCGAACCATCAAATGCTATTATGCGCCCTTTCTGTGAGTCCACATATCTGGAGATTTTCCTGAACGACTTGAGGAACTGGGAATATTTAAACATCGTAATCCTGCCCTTCAGCTAACGTACACAAACTGAGTGTGGAATCTGCCAGAAAATGTATCTCCAAGTGACAGCATCTGGCTGTCACTTGGCTACTTATTGCACATTTGTGGTGTTGCCTGTATCTACATATGCTCTTGACAACAGCACACTAATAAAGCCTCCTTTCCAGGCATCTGTCAGATACACACTGAAGCTGCGATTTTCTTCTTTTCTTTCTGTTTTTTTTGAAAGGACATTCCATTGTTTGTGGTGTGCGTTTGTGAGAACAATAGATATGGAACTGCTGTTGGGATGTTTGTTCTTTAAGATTTGGATAAATAACACGATTCCTTTGTTGTAGCATGAATAATTAAAGGTGTGGTTCACTGCAAAAACTATTTTTAATGTTTTCTCTGATTATAATCGGTCAATGTGAGTTTTCCATGCAGGCTGAACATGAAAATAGTGTCCTACACCTATCTCCTGCATTAGCTTCTGATAGAAAATAGACGGTGAAACTCTGGGATTTGAAAAGCCTGACAGATCTACATCACACTGTTACTTAACATTCATGAACTCACCCATCTTGACTCGCGACGGGGAAGGCTGTTGTTGGTTTAGCTTCCAGGAAACAAAAGAGAATGTCTCGGCTAGTAGAAGCTAACCATTAGCATTAGCATCTCCAACACACAGAAAAAACTCCTCCAGGCTTGTTTTGTCTGTGAAAATAAAACATCAACATTGCAAGTCAGCAGTAGAGTCATGTTGCTGTTAACCAATCCAAGGTGAGATGTCCAAATGTCAGGAAATAAGACTCCAAATCATGCCGTGCTGTGCCACTCTCTGCAGCAGAAGACTTGTCTGTGCTGATCCAAGCGTTTCTGGGCTGTTTTTGCCCTGAGTACGGCTTGCAAGGCATTCCTTCCTACCAGAGACCACTGCAAATGTTTTGATTAAACGAGTGAACCACACCATGAAGGAATAAATCAATTAAAAGAAAACAAAAACAATCATTTAAGAAAAACAATTGTGAAATTTGGACGTGTATTTGGGAGAAGGATGGTTACATTTTCCCAGCAGTTACCACCACTAGCAGTGAATTTTCTCAGAAGATAGCATTAATAAAATCTAACAGATAACAGTTAATTTCAAGTGTACAAAGATGCTTGTTTCACGCTGACATGCCCCAGAATTTATCATCTCTTTTCAAGGAGCACACTGCAATTATTTCTTATGCACGCTCTTGTCTGCAACCCCTGCTGGTATCTCTTGTTGAAATGCCTTGTTAGCAAGATCTTTTTTTTTATTTTCCAATAAACACACATTTCCATCGATTATCAGTTTAATAAATCCTCCTTCCTTCCTTGGATCTCTGATGTGTTTTCAGTAAGGTTGACTTCTGTGCAAAAATAAATAAATAAAAGGTTTAGAGAGAGCTCAGTCAGCTGTTTCTGCATGGAAACACCTCTGCCTCTGGGATGGTTTCAACACACAAACAGATGTTAAACAGTGCCAGGAATGCTAGCGGAGAAAATTTATACTGTGCAATTAAAACATAGAAAAGCAGTGATTGCAATTGATTTCCAGAAGGTACAAAGAAAACCCAAATTTCTGAAACAAACTGCAACATTCCAGGAACATTTGTCAATTGTAAATTCCTTTGCTGTGGAAAAATCAAAGCATTTTAACAAACTCCATAATGTTTACAAGGATTAGCTTTTAACCTAAAGCAAGACGCCTGTAAGACAGTGTGAGCTAACTCTGCTCCCCAAGCTGACTTGGGGCTTTTATTGTTCATTACAGACAGCACACACACACACACACACACACACGCTCAAACACATGCCACAATCGCTCCGAACAAGCAATACACTTGTAATAACAAAACCCAACCAGAACGAATCTTAAGGCTGTTGAATGACTAAATGTTTGCTGCTGCATTGCTTTAATCGCTGTTTTCGTTTATTTCCAGGCGGAGTTGATGGGCATTAAATGGCGTTGCTACAGCTTTCGCGGCAGCGGAGAATACGGCCCTGTGATCTCAGCTCCGGCTCAGGACGACCCGGTCCTGCGCAGCTTCATGCGCTGTGTGCACGCCAACCTGCTGTGCGTATGGCGACGCAAAATCAAGCCTGATGCCAAGGAGCTGTGGATCTTCTGGTGGGGCGAAGAGCCCAACCTCTCTGATGTCATCCATCATGAGCTGGAAGGTGAGAAAGGGATAACGGAGATGAAGGATGAGGCCTGCTTCTCCGCTCTATCCATCTCAATTATTTTTTCTTCATCCTGCTGGTTTTTACCTTAGCTTGCATTGTGCTCAGTTTAAATTCGAGGTTGCACGTCTTGTGGTTTTTAGAGGATTTGGTGAAAATCAGGACTAAGAACCAGTCGGTGCGTGTTATGGTGTGGTGTGCATTAACAGCACTTTGTGTCAAAGGAATTTAAAGGAACATTACAAAAACAAGTGGAATTCTGTGGAACAAGTAATGTCTCACAGGATTGACAAGCTAAAGGCTAGGCAAAACTAGGCAGATTGCTGCTAAAGTTGAAAACCTTTGGAGATTGAAATAATGGCGGCTGGCTGGACAATAGGGCTGGACGATATGGCCTAAAATCTACATCACGGTATATTGAGGCGTTCACCTCGATAACGATAAATGGATGATAACTACATGTATGCACAAAAACAAAAGTTGTCCACTAGGTGGGGCTGTCATGTGTATTATTTTGAGTCACGTTGTCATGTGACTCGAGGTGGTAAAGCTTCTTAAAGGGACATGTCGCCAACCCACACACATCTTTTTATTTTTTTATTATTGAATTTATTGACATGGAAAAAACGATATCGGTTAGAGTCAGAAATTTCGATAACGATAAATTTTCGATTTATCGTCCAGCCCTAATGTACAATGTGATGGGAAGGAAGGGAAGTTTAAATTTTGACAATAGGAGACAGAATGTTTGCCCTGAAAATTAAATTACTTTGTATTTTTTTTGGAGTGACCCTATGTTAGCAAGCTATGCTCAAAATTATTGTACCAGAACAAAAACTCAATTAACAAAATTCATACATTTAGTTTCAAATATATTAATTCTTCAATTTTAAAGCAGTGGTTCCCAAGCTTTTCATTTCTGACCCAAGAAATTGTTGTTACTTGTGACCCCAATTATCACTTACTGATGCATAGATATCACTAGCAAGCCAATTAAACAAGACTAGAATAAAAACAAACAGCTTTACTTTACTAATTTAATATTTTTATATAGCCGTAGTTTGATCATTTACAACATTTATGTCAAAATGTGCTCTTAATCGTTTTTATATCTTTAATAGCCACTGCTTGAAAAGACTGTTGGGATCTGTAATTGCTGCTGTTCCTAAAACATAATAGAATTTTATACAGATGCAATTCATGACACCAAATATTATATATATATGTTTTCTTATTACATGATTATTCCAACAGAAATATTATTATATTCCTGCAGGATGTGCTATGGCTTGTTGTTGCTAGCAGTGTGTAGTAGGGCTGGACAACAATTCAATAATGATATATATCGATCGATATATCGATATATATATCGAACAATGTGTGGTGCAATAGTAAAAAAGTGGATCAATAAAAATTTCAATAAAAAGTTTTCTTTCTTTTTCCATTAAAACCTATCAGGTAGCTTCATACCCTCCCCTCTCAAACCTAAACAGACCAAAATGTTACTTAAACAAGATGTTGCAGCAAGGAGAGGTGGAGGAAAATGTCCCAAAAAAAAAAGGTTACAGTAGTTTCATTTTTACAAATCTGACAAAAAACAAACAGTGGTTTGCAAAATTTGCAGAGAATCGATAAAAACCAAGTCTGGTATCAAAACCAACTTGTTTTATCATAACGGAATGACATAAAATTGCCAGGGTTGCACTTAAAATCTATTTTCTAAATTTTTTATATAGTTTTCAATAATTAATGATATCGATCAATATGATTATTTTTAATCAATAAGCTTTTTTTCTATATCGTCCAGCCCTAGTGTGTATAACTATCTGATACAAAATGTGTAAAAACAATGTGTAAAACAATGTTTACTTGAACCGTAATGAAAGTTTAGAAAAGTGAGTTTGCTGCTCAAACTAGCTGTTAGCACATCAATCTGCTCAACACTAATCTCCATTTCCAAACTCCAAGATCTACCTTCAGTAGATAAGATGTTATTGTTTCAAGACATTTGCACAAAATCCTACATTGAAAGATGTAATTTGTGGCTTTAAGGTGCTGTACTGTGGGATGTAGATGAGCTCGAGGCAAACACACAGCTACATATCGAGTCAATATGCAGGTCATTCCATCTGCTTCACATTTGAGACATTAATCTATTTTCTGCGGAGCGGTCCTGTTTCCGAGCCCTAGCACAAATATGAAGCGTGTTTGGTTTGCCTCCTATTTTTTAATGCTGCTTCAGGAGTATCTCTGCGATAAAGCAAAGAGCAATCGTGTAGATTTTCCTCGCTAGTATTTACCGAACGTGTGAATGCGTGTGTGTTAGTGAAAATTACACTGAGATATCTCACTTTGGGGAGTGCTACTGTCAGCATTATTGTCCCTATTTATAGAGACATTTGCATTATCTCTCTGCGCACGTGTGTGGTTGTCCAACGTATCGACTAAGCCTCAGGAAGACAGAGAAAGGAGGAAACAGGAGAGGGATTTTAATGGGCTTGGTTTTGCTGAACAACAGCCGGGAGGGGGGAAAAAAAAGCAGGTATATTGGTTTGAGAGGTTGAAGCAGTGGAGAGAATTTCACTCTTCAGTTACCTAATAAACTGACTTGATGTGAAAAGGCCTCTCAGGTGCTGCAGTAAGTATGTGCCAAATGTTCTTACTGCTGCAGGGAGAGCCCTTTCCTCTGTACAAACATGTAGCACAAGGCTATATTTGCATCAGACTCTACTTAATTACATCATCCGGCTCTAATACGATACGGCCTCTCTCTGAATAATGCATTTTGCTGTACTTATTGATTTGGAAAGATCTACACAGGCTAATAATGATCACTGAGTCAGTGTGGTGAGAGTAGTGGCAGCAATTTGATTTTCAGAGCAAAAACTTCATTACCTGAAGCCATAAAACGAGAAATTCTTAGCATTACCTCACCGGTGTACACGCCGCTAATGGCTCCCTAAAACATTGATTATGGTTCTCTTTGAGTAGCACGCCGAGGTCCAATAAACTTGACAATAACCTGGACTATTCAATTACATTTTATAGCTATTGATTTGTAACCATTGCAGTTGTGTCAGTATTTTAACAAGTCTTTGTGTATTTATTCATGCAGACGATGAAGATGTAATCACTAAAATAATGTTTACTGAACACTTGTCTCCGTATTTCAGATTTGTGCATTTTCAAAACAAATAAATCTCCTATGCTAATCTGTCTCTTAGCGTCCTGATGTGACCAAATTATTTCTTTAACTGTCTAACTACCGAAAATATTTTTTATTTGCTAAGATGTAAAGTCAGGAAAAGGAACTTTATATGATGTCTTGTTTTAAATAAGTTTCAGGTCCTTTGCCTTAATAATCAATCTTCATATCAGTATTTGTTTACTTGAGGACAGATCTAGTGGTGTGATAGTTGGAAAACCTGTCTGGCCATAAATTAGTAACAGTTAGTAATTATACTGTAGTAAGTTAACGCCTAAAAGGAATGAGACAACGAAGACGTTTTTCACAAACCTCGCTTAAGGAGAAAAATACTTAAATAGACTAGACTAACTTGTTTTACAAGCTTAGAACTTTAGAATTAATGCACATTCTGCTGGTGTTTGCTGCCAAAAGCATGCAGCAGGTCAAATTAGTTAAGTAATTTCAAAAGGGGGTTCTAATTGTTGCTTTTTGGCAGGGTGTGAGGTTCTCATGATCCTTAAATTAGCAAATGACAAAAGCCAACTTAAAAAGTAAAGTCCAAAGGCACACACGTGAAACTTGGGGTTTCCTAATCAAACCAAAACTGGCTAACTACACTCCTTATTAACTGAGTCAGAGATGAATATGTCTTCTTCAATTTTAGCAACAAGAAAAAGCTGCAACCTTAAAGCTGTTATAGCAAATTTGGAAAGGAAATTAGTTTAAAACATTTTTCATGCCTCTTAACAATGTTCTAACATAGTAAAGCTATAAATATTTTGTGGAGATAAAAAAAAATGGTTCTCTTGCATTTGTCTAAAAACCTCTGCCAATAAGACGGCTTGTAGTGATGTGCGAGTCATGAACGAATCGTTCAATACTCGAGAATCACTTTACTGACTCACGAATCACGAGTCACAATCCCAACTGACTCATTTACTGACTCGTCCCTGTTACTGTTAGCAAACTAATTTCATTAGTAGAAATTCAAATATATCTAGCTTATCATTAAAATTGTGGAAAAAAATAACAGCCAGTTTCTTAATAAAAGCATTTTCTTACCTGCTCTGGCCTGGAAGCTCATTAGTTCCCAGTAGCATCGCTCTGCTAACAGCACGTTCGAATCACTCACCCCCTCCCTTCCTGAAAGCTAGCTTAAAATGTCCGGTGCTAAATCGTAGCATGAACGAATCATTCAGTTCCTCCGTAGCGGGCCTCACTCAGAGTCACTCACCCCCTCCCTCGCGGGTTTCAGCTCAAACGAGTCACTCATTGGAGTGGAGGCTCGCAGTACCGCTACTGGCTCAGCTCATGAGTCATGACTCACGCTGCCCAACCGGGTTTCAGCTCATAGGAGTCCCCCAGTGGAAGCTCGTGTAATTACATACGAATCACTAACCCCTATCCTTGCTCAGTTCATGAGTCATGACTCACGTAGCTCGCGGTAGGGTCACTCACAACTACTCCCAACCGAGTTTCAGCTCGTATGAGTCCCCCAGTGGAAGCTTGTGTAATTACATACGAATCACTAACCCCTAACCCAGCTCAGCTCGTGAGTCATGACTCACGCTGCTCGCGGTACGGATCCCTCACTACTCCCACCCCTATCCTTGCTCAGCTCATGAGTCATGACTCACGCAGCTCGCGGTATGGATCACTCACTACTTCCACCCGGGTTTCAGCTCATAGGAGTCCCCCAGTGGAAGCTCGCGGGACTACAAGCTCACTCACCTCTCCCTCCTGGCTGTCAGCTGCAGAAACTCAGGCTGTTACAGGGGAAGAGTCGCTCCTTCACCTGAGCTGAACTTTGATAGTGTGACTGACGCCATATTCAGTCTACACCTTTTTATTTTTGCAAATATAATAAGCAGAAAAAATATAATATTTCAGTTCCACCACTATTTTAAAAAATGAATTTCAGTGTATAAAATGGATAGTTTTTTTCAATCACTCATCTTAGCAGTAGGATTTACATAGAAAGAAGAGCAAATTAAGTTTGAGTGAAAATGTAGATTTTATTTTTGCACTCTGGGCAACTGACTCAGTGACTCAAATGACTCGAAAACCCGATTCATTTTGGTGAGTGACTCATTCAAACTCGATTCAGTAAAAAGAATCGAGTTTACCATCACTAACGGCTTGGACCGAAAGCAACTATTGGACCATCCGGTTGTTGGTCTCGCTGAACTGCCGCACTTCCGTGGGTCCACTATTCATAACGCACTCACGTATTTATCAACAGAACACCACTGGTGTGAGAGGTTCTCCACTCAATAACATCAGAGAAGGAGAAACAACCGGTTGCTACCACTTCAACTTTAGGACACACTACCAGAGTCCCAAAAAGAAATACACCATTTGAAGTCACGGACAACAAAAGACGGACGGACGTAGAAAACGGTGACTGGTGTTTAGTTCTCTCTCGTTTCCTCTGGCAATGCGGGTTTTCCGGTTCCGGTGGACGTGGCCACGGAATGATTCCCGATGGGAGGAATAAGAGTTTCGTGACCGTGTTAGCTTGTTCTGTAGATTTGCTATTGCAGCTTTAAGTTTGAGCATTTCCAGTGAGAGTGTCTAAGGCCCGGTTCACACGGCAGAATTTTTAAATAGTCGGACGATTTTCAAAGCATGAGAGACCACACAGGGTGATAAAAAAAATCATGGATATACTAGTTTGGTCCTACAGTGTGTGGTGTGCGGCAACTCGGTAAATACTACACACAAATTATTTTCACTCATGGACATTCCCTGGTCAGATGGGAAATCTCACGAGATAAAACGTGATGTCGAAGTAAGCAAACATGGTTGAGGAGGAGCATGTCAATCAATCAATCAATCAAAATTTTATTTATAAAGCGCCTTCCACTCCCATCATGGGAGGCCAAGGCGCTGAAGAA
Source organism: Aphyosemion australe (assembly GCA_006937985.1). NCBI lineage: Eukaryota > Metazoa > Chordata > Actinopteri > Cyprinodontiformes > Nothobranchiidae > Aphyosemion > Aphyosemion australe. The sequence goes on along the minus strand of SSNS01000069.1, from coordinate 360,082 downwards.
CAACATAAAAACATGATAAAAAATTAAAACAGTAAACGACAGTATAAAAGTATAAAAATGCATAATACATGCATATACATAATGCATAAAACACATAAAAACAAGCAGCCTTCAAGCAAGGTCTGGAAACGCTAGATGATAAAAATGTGTCTTCAGTCGACTCTTAAAAACCTGCAGGGATGTAGATAGTCTAACTGACGGTGGTATCTGATTCCAGAGGGATGGCGCTAGAACAGAGAAAGCCCGATCACCACGAGTCCGACACCTAGTGCGGGGGACCACAAGCAGGCACTGATCAGAGCAGCGCAGAGAGTGTGTTGGCACATGTCTCTTCAGGAGTGCCGACAAATAAGAAGGGAGATCTCCCTGAAAGAAGCGGAAAACAAACACTAAGAGTTTAAAACGTGCCCGATAAAAGACCGGAAGCCAGTGAAGGGAGGCCAGAACTGGACTGATGTGGTCCCATTTCCTGGCCCCCGTCAGAAACCTGGCGGCGCTGTTCTGTACAATCTGGAGCCGACGAAGCGATGACTGACTGAGCCCAGCATAAAGGGAGTTGCAATAGTCCAGCCTAGAGGTTACAAAAGCATGGAGTACCTGCTCCAGGTGGACTCTCGACAGCATAGGTTTAATTTTAAAAAGGCGTCGCAGATTAAAAAAACATGATCAAATCACAGAGTTGATGTAAGCGTCAAACTTAAGGCCAGCATCAATTCTCACGCGCTTCTGTCAACTCACGTTCTTATTGACTACACATCACATTCAACTGGCAGCACATTCGTTTGTTCCCGGAAATCAGACTCAATTCAACGTGTTTGAAACCCGCTTTTACGATCGGGGTGGTTCTGACGTGCTTCCGAGCTGACCAGAGCGGTTGTAACACACTACAAATGGTAGGGTTATCTGGTTATTTTTAGAGTCGTTACGACAATCATTGGCAAAAGATTGTTGGAAGGGGCGGGCCTTGTCAAAAATCCACAAAATTATCCTGCCGTGTGAACCGGCTTTAAGCTAGCAGTTCATGTACAGCACGGCAGGATTTGTCAGCTGGTTGTTTTACTATTAAATAAAAAGTCACATTATTTTCCAACATGAACTGTAAACAGTGTCCTACGGACTATGTGTAACAGAAAATTTATCAGCTCCACGAAAACAATTTTCTCTCTTAGGTTAAGAAAATAAAACAAAAACAACAACATTTATAAAGAAATGCTTGCTTCAGCTTCTTTTTACTTGTGTGATGCAAAACAGAATAATAACATATCCTAATTTAAAAATGATAAATAAAAAATAAATAAAAAACACACATGCCAAACTACTCAGCTATTAGTGCCTTAGTGTGAAATATCAGGGAGAACATAAAAAAGGCTAGCCTAGAAATCTAGACAGACAGTAGCAGAAGCAAATTGATTTTGTTCTGCATGTCGGTCTAACCCTAACCCACGCTCCATAGGAGCCTCAGCAGGTCTACCACTGGCCTGAGCAGTATTGTGTTAAGCCAATCACAGCGCTCTATCAGTTTGGTGGGTGGGATGATGCGATGGATGAAAAACTAAAATGGCGTCAGCTCGTTTGAAACGGCTTTGGCATCAACTTTGGACTATTTAGACTTGGGCTCTTCTTTGAGTCAAGAGCAGATAGAGGTACTTAAGTCCTTTATTTAGAAAAAGGATGTATATGCATCTTCTTTGACAGAGTATGGTGGACAGCCCCGTTGACTGACATCCGTAGCGGTGAGTACGTCATGTTGTTCGTTGTCCTATAGCATGTGGGGACAGTTTGAAATACAACCGTAGATTCCTCCCCCACGAATGACATCTGTCTATGGGTCGTGGCCAGACTTTATATTCACATACACGATGGCTTGCCAAGCTATAAAAAGGCGTAAATATAAAAAAAATGTCCTGCCATAAAAATGTTCAAACTGCTCATTATTTGACATAACAGCTTGCCATTCATGCCTCTCTCATCGCTGCTGCTGCGGCTCATCACGAAACTTTTTCGCTTGGCTGATTAGAAATAACTGTTATTTTCAAACTGCTGTTTGAGCTTTCAATTTGGTATTTATTTACTTCTTTTGTGTAGAGGCTGTAAAAATGCTATAAAAATGGGATGGGAACATTTTCATCGCATACTAGAAAGTACCGGAGACAAATATCTGTACCGACCTGTTACGAATACCCGTGTACGTGTTTGTATGTGTACTTTATTCTGATTTGTGTGCCAGCTGAAATGAGGTAATTCTGCGTATGAATTAGAACAATAATATCAGTCATAAGAAACCCTCAAAAGCCATTATCAAGCTTTACACTCTAATTTCTCTTTAACTTACTAAATTGTGTTTATTTAATTATGATTAAAGAATTGCAAATGTGTCAAACAACCTTTGAAAGTAAAACACATTATTTTAATTAGGAAATATCAGTCCAACATTAATTATTCTGAGCAAATTCAAGTTAGCTACTTTCAGTCAGCAACATTTATTTTGATTTCGTCTAAATGCATTGATATTTTGTCAAAGTTTCTTTTATTAAGATGTTAAACATCTAAATAATGTTTCCTAAAAAATCAAGTCTTGCAAACAGAAAACTGAATATGTCGCAGAACTTCTCCTATACATTCATTTTTCTACAAAATTATCTCATACATGTGAGTAAATTGAGATTTTCACCTGTGGTGAGCATAAATTAGCGAATGGGAGCTCTTGAGGAAGATTAAATGATAACAGATGCTTGCTAATAAACACTCAAAGACACACCGCATTCAGTAATGACTCTAAGACTAGTTTTTCTTTTTGTAAAATCTCACAGGTTTTTCTTTATACCTCCCATTAAGCTCTGAAAATAGCACTCGGGGTGTGAAAAGGCTTTAGTAATAGTTAATTAAAATGAAACTGGATTTTGTCCAAATTAGAGCCAGTTGTAACATGGGGTATATTAGTGCTTTAACAAAGCTTAAAAGGCTATACACACCTGAATATGTGTTCGCTGTGAGAATGTTTGATGTTCTCTCTCCTCTGTCTCTGTCACGACTTTTTCTTTTTTCTTTGCTCTCGCGTGCGATCATTTGTTCTTCGTATGATTGTGTCATCTTTTCGTTGGCGTTTCTCACTGTCCTTGTTGCTGTTTGTGGGTGACCTGACCTGCTTTAAACAAATCATTTTCTACAGCTGTAGGAACTACAGGCTGCAAGCAAACATGCAGTAACTCTTGTAAATGTGTCCCTTGTTGCTGCAAGTTTTATTTGCGTAAATTATTCCAGCATGAGCTGATGTGATATATATGTGAGTAAATTGTGTGAGAATATATATAACCCTAATATATATATATGCGATAAAAAATGTATCTAATTAAATAGAGTATTTGTAATTACTTAATCTTGATTAATCGCATTTTAATCGTTCAAGACAATTTGCGATCAAGCAATTTTTTTTTATCAATAATTAAGTCAGTGAGGCCCAGATGACATACCCACACTTTAATGAGTATATTTCTGTAACCATAAGGTCTATTTGATTACTTTGTTCTCATTATAAAGGTAACCATTGTGGGATTTGTTGGGATGTGTAAATATTAGTATATGTGTTATTGATGAAGTGTAAATGGACATGGAACATTGTAAATGTGTACAGTGAACTGAACACTAGGTGGCAGCAGAGCACTGCTAATATCTATAGAGGTGTAGTGTAGAGTTCAGGGGAAGTTATGCTGGGAGTTACAAGATGAATGCTGTGTGTATGCTTGTCCCTCCTGCTGTAAATAATTCACGTCATGATTAATTTAATCGTAGTTTTAGTTGTGTTTGAAGCATGTAAAAGAGGATTATATGGTCTTATAGCCCAGGCTCTGCAGTGTTGTTAGAGATGGAGCTTGATGACATTTATTTATATATAGGGCACGAATTGTGATGCTAAACATTTCCGGCCCCCAATTGGGGGAGCTCGGGCTCAAACGGGTACATTTTGACGTGTTAAATTAATTCTAAATTACAAAATTTTATATATATATATATATGGAGAGAGAGAGAGTAATTTAGTAATTTTAAATAATCATTTTGTTGCATATTGGTTTTTGTAAAACGCTACATTATTTGCTTCAGGTTCATGCAGACCAAAGGGTTTCTCATACAAAGAAACCAGTTGTTACAAATTAATGACTGCTGTTGCTAATAGATGTCTGATCCTTAAAACAAATTGTGTGTGTTAATTTCTGCAGCCTTCCATTCAGAAACAACCCACTGATTTATGCAGATTTGATAGAACGGCAACAGCTGTTGCTGTGTGAATAATTAGCAGTTTTTTTCATGTTTTGAGTCATAAACGAAAATTAAAGCGGTGTGGATGTCAATGTGAGGAACTCAAAACTGTTGTCTGCCTGTGAATTCTTTTAGAAGACATGTTTGCCTTGAATGCAGCTCCATGTGCTTTTAAATGCAAAGTAAAGTTAATTGTTTAATCATACAAAAATTATATTTAATTATAGTTACTTGCATTATGTTTAACCTATTAGAAGCTTTTAAAACATGCAAATGTTGTGACCGCTGAAGTTGGAATGCTCCACCTACATTCAGAGCCTGGTTTGTAGCTGGTGGAGTTTGTTCCAGCTTTACAAAGAAAGTGAAGAAAACCAATGAATGAAAAGAAAATTTGAGAGAACACATTTTGAGTTTTCATAAAACTCGAGACATCTGAACCTTCAACATTAACACAATTACAGAATACAGTTGTCCTAAATGTCATTTTTCAGAACTAATATTCAAATTTAAGCTCAAGAAAATGCACATTATTTTAGTACCATACTGTGTATGTTTGTTATAAAGGTGAAAATGACCAAAGTCTCTGGTATCAGTGTCCATTAATTAGTCAGTCTGATGATTTTATAATAATAATAATAATAAAAAAATACATCTATTTACGTGGGTTTTATTAATCAGCTATGGGATGAATAACATCAGTTTAGAGAAATGGAGACTAGTTCTGCCTGGATTGACAAGCTAACGACAGGGCAAAAATGAATTACTGCCATCTTAAATCTGCTGTGATTTAAAAAAAATATGTGGTAGTTTGTTCCAATTCTATTTCATCAACCTTTTCATTTTCCTCAGCATGACTTGAATTTTCTGGCAGAAATATTATGAAATTCAGCTGCAAATAACTTAAAAATATCACATGAACAAACTTTTCATGTGATATTTATGATGGCGTAAAGTTGGGCTGTGTAATATTATCACTGGATCTGGTGAAAATGATGTCAGTTACAATAAATCTACATAAACATCATCATCTAAACCAAGTGTGGGTCACAAAGGGTCAGTATTGCTGCCCTAGTAGTCCTTTGTGACACTGATAATAAATTTGCAATATATTGTGCAGCTTATGTGCAAATTTATAAAATAGCCTTTGCATGAACCGCCATGACATTTTTGAGAATGGATTTCTTTAAGAGACAGCAGTAATCCACTTTTGTCTTGGCCCCGCTCAGCCTAGCCATTAGCGTGTCAGTTTGAGCGATCTGCTGCAGAAATCCAGTCATCCAGCTGATATCTGCTCCACCTTGACCACTGTTGGTCACTGCTACAACCTCGCCATAAAGGCTTCTGCTCGGTCTGCCGTCGCCGCTTGATGTGACAGATCAAATTTGAGAGAATGCATGTCTTTGAACGTCTAATTACTGAAGCTGATGTAAGTGGCTAATCAAAGAGATCAAATGAGCTGATTAAATCTGCAAACTGTTGAATCCGATTGTTTTAAAGTGGTTTTATCTGAAGTAGCTTGAGTCCGAGCCAACGGTGTGTGCAGCCGTGACCCAGCTTTAACTTTTATCTCCTCTGTTGTCACCGCAGAACTCTCCGATGACAAACCCTAAAGCTCGGCTCACACTGGGCCGCTTTTTCTTGAAATCAGATGGGCTGTAATGTATGCAGCGTATTAAAATGCAGTGTGGGCTGAGTACAGTTTGCGAAGAAACAGGATTAATGTGTTGAATGAGCTGAGTCATCAGCGTGTTGCCAGCACAGCCGGAGAGAAAGTGACATATTTTGGACGCGGAGTCATAAATATAAAAGCACACGCGCAGAGACACACAGCAGGCTGTTGTGGACACACATGCATGTTCAACCATAGACAATACGATGACAAAAAACTCACAGTCTGGACCTTGTTATTATCTCCCAAAGGCATCGACTATTAGATTTGCATACACAGTACACAGGCTGCCTAGTGCCGTGTCATCGTGACATCAAAACACACACTTCTTCTTTCATGTTGTAGAACTGGGTTATGATGGAATACCTCAGCAGCAGGAAGCACACATATTGATACATTTAAAATGATCGTAGTTGTATACGAGTGATGTATTGCACCTGTATTAAATCAAAAAGATAACATCACTGATACGTTTCTTGTTCAAGTGAATTAAAAGCTGGTAATAATAGTAGAGCCTTGTTTCTGAGTATCTCCTGAAAACACAAGAACTTGATGGAAACCATCAGCTGTGACAGAAAGCCAGACAGATCGTTGGCATTGAAGCACCTAAATGGAATGCAGCCACCCTTAATGTGATTACTGACACCTGTATTTTTCCTTCGCCTGACATGTCAACGCAGCTACGGCGAGAAACCATGAGTCAAAATGATTCATCAAAAGAGTTAAACACGAGGTTGGGCTGGGCGATTGTGCATGAACCTGTAAAAAGCTGCTATAAACAGCAAAATCAAAGGCTTTCTAAACTTAAAGACAAACGGCTAAAAGAAAATGCGTCTGAGTCGCGTCCGGCGTAAACAAGGATTTAGTCACAGCTGGCTGCATTCGGCGGCCACATCACACCGACCAAAAACATGCTCGGCAAGACTAAATAATAACCCAGTCAGCCTTTGGAGATGTCATTTTTTTGCTTTTGAAACTAAATTATGAGACACAGGCAAAGACAGATGTGCCACGGCTAAAAATCATTTTCCTCTAGAATGAGACATTTTTTACTACTAGATTCTCACAAAGCCTGAAATGAGGAGTGTGTTTGGTAACTTTCTAGAAAATAATAGAAAGCAACAAAAACACCAAAAGTGGAATGAGTAATCAGTTTATAGATTTTTTTTTACTTGGGATTTTTTCAGTCTTTTATTAGAAATTTTGTAATTACCTCATAGTGAAACCTAGAATAGAGGATGTTAACGCTTCTGCATTTCTACATCTGCATGTCTGTTTAAGAAACAACCAGGATTCCATTCATTACTGTGTGGGGATCAAAGTGATCAGCAACAGATGTGGAAAAGTCCCCTTTCACTTTTATTTCCTCTAACAAATCTGCCCCAAATACATTGAAACTAGGTATAATGTTCAAGTCTGAGGGAGCTTAATGTTTGTGTGTGTGCGTGTGTGTGTGTGTGCGTGTGTGTGTGCGTGCGCGTGTGTGTGTGTGTGAGTGTGTGTGCGTGTGTGTGTGTTCTTGTACTTGCTACATACTGAGGACCATCAGAAGTTTTTAACCAACAGAGTGAGGACATTTTTCAAAGTGAGGACATTATTGTGGTCCTCACTTTTTTTAAATGCTTACCAGTTGGGTTTAGAGGTATGGTGTGAATGAAGAGTTGAGGTTAGGGTTAGGAATACAGCAGCATTGGTTATGATTAGGGCATGGGTTAGGCATAATACAGTCACAAAAACGAATGCAAGTCAATGGATGGTCCTCACTATGATTGAAAGACAGATGTGTGTGTGTGTGTGTGTGTGTCAGAATAAAAAATAACTTAACTAGCATCCCGGTAAAGAAACTACAAGCTTCACATCAAGAATACGTGTGGAAATGGAGTGCTTGCTCTGTAACCGATGACCCAGAGTTCAGCTGTGTCAAATTAAAATTAGTTATGAATTTAATGAAATTAGAAGTTTATTATTTGCAGGGTTGGTGAAAGATGTCATTGACAAGTGCAGCAGGTTTTCAGACTGATACAGCGTCTTTAGGGATGAGCTAATAAAACAGCAGGACAGAAAAAAGGTCACAGACCAAAGTTAAAAATGTTGAGTTTAGGTTATGTTAGTGATTTGCTGAAGTCTTTGTTTAACATCAGGCATTTACTTTATAATGGCAAGTATACAAATTTTCAAAAACAGTTTTTTGATAAAGAGCCAAGTTGTATTTGATCTAGTTAACAACAACCTCGACCTTTAGAAGAGGCTCTGCTGTGAATTTAATCTGTTTTTATTTGTGGATAAATAAGACCTTGTGCAGCATTTTTCAGAATTTTCTATTATTAATTAAAATGTATTAAAATATTTTAAAAATGTTGCTACAGCAATATTGTCTAAGTTTTAATTTCCGATCATTTTCAATAATGATATAAACCAATACCAATACATGCCCCCCCATGCAAATTAAGATAAACTAAATCCTTTTAGGTAACTATCACATATCTCCTATCATGCACAGGTCAGATCTGACCGCCAGCAGCAGGCAAGGAGGGTGAAGTGTCTTGCCCAAAGACAATGACTGTGACAGACTGAGTGGGGTGCAAACCAGCAACCCTCCGGTTATAATGTGTGCATGGTATGTAAAAGTTGTGTCACTGAAAGGTTAAAAACGTTAAAGGTTAAATATGGATCATTTCAAATAATAACTTTCAATTTTCCTAGTAATAGTCAGTAGGAATGTCTTTATTTTGCAATCAGCTGTTGGAGTTCCACAGGGCTCAATACACAACCAACTTTTGTTTTTGATTTAAACAAATTGATTGGCTTGTAAACTGTAGGCAAACCAGAAGCATGCTGGATCTAAACAGATTTTAAATTAAATTAAATTAGATCTTATTTACTTTGAATTAATAAAATCACAGGTAGACAGAAAACAACCCTAGAAAATTTAGATTTGTGATCCTTCTTTTCAGTGGCCAAGAAAGACAGGATCTGGATGAAAGACTCTTTACAGAACTATTTTTTAAATACTGTGATGTTATTACTAACACCTGTTACAGAAATCTAGAGACAAAAACACCCTCAAAATGAATTCTCACTTTGCAAATGCAATCAGTCCTGAGTCAGCAAACATTTTTTGGTTGAGTGTAGCCATAGAGGTGGTCTTTGGCTGATTCTCCATGTTGCATAAAGTCTATCTGTATGTTCCATCCTTTGACAGCTGCTTATGTGACACATGAAATCTGGTACAGGTTAGTCTCTGCTGCGTTCATGTCTATGAGACATCGCAGCAATGAGCTCAAACCTGCCACGTTTTCCAAAATCTGACTCCTTCTACCACTGCATGCTGCTAACCTCCTCCCATCCATCAGCTGGCAGTGAGAGCTGTCATTTTGTCCTTAAATTTGTGGCTAGACAGACTGACTTTTGAAACAAAACTCAAGCTTTCGGGTCGTGACACAGCCACCTTCCTCTCTGTTCGGGTACAAATGTCTAATTATTTATCCCGTTCCCTACAGTGGCCTTGCAGCCTCCTTTCTTTCCTGTGGTGCAATGACTTTCCATCCTAAGGATGAGTCATACCTCTCCCCAACACAACCTAAAAACTTACAGATCTCACAGAATAGTCTTTTGTTATTAAACATCATCATCATTTATCCAGCATTCATTATCAAAACATGACTTTAAGATAAAAAAAAAGAGTTTTCTCTATTATACTCTGTCAGTTTTTCTGTTTCTCGTTCAGAAAGATCAAACCGGGGCTCCTATTTAATTTGCAGATGTTCTTTCTTATAAATAAAGCCTCATTAATGAGTGGAACATGTGCTGTGCAGCCACTGCAGCTCTCAACAGTTCATGATTAATGAATCTGAAATGATCCTGCTCTCACAAAGAAATCTGTAAAATCATCAGCTCAGTCCTTAAAATGGATTTTCTGTTTGTTTTCTAAGCCTGCAAAATCATTCGTTTAACAGTGGCAGAAGAATACTAATAATAGGATTAAGAATGTGGGTGTGACGTTATCTACTTAGGAGATTCTATCATAGAAAACTAAGAGCTAATGACTTTGATAACACTGCAGGTGGTGCTCCTGTGTGGCACCAGAACAGCATGTGGTCAAGGTGAACGCAGGAGCACAAGGAGGAGTTAGAAGGCCGTTTATTAAACCTTGGAGAGCAGGTGCTTTTGGGGTTTATCTCTGCTGTCTGATCAGAATAATTTCATCTGCAGTGTTTATAATGTGTATTCAGATCAGATCCGTCTTGCGTCTGCCTCATTAGAGCTCTGTTCCATATGCCTTTATTTATTAGAATGAGCAACACCGTAGTAAAGTGGAGAGGAATGAAAAACAGCTTTAAAAAACCCAGAATCTCCTTTGACAGGTTGCTCCAGAGATGATTGACCTAAATACGCCATTTCCAGGAAATTTTATGCAATCTTCAGACTATATTAAAGACTGCAAACCTAATAAAAAAGATAAAAGGCAGTTTGAAAATAATTTTACACTAAATATTGAATGTAGGGAATTATACTTGCAAATCTGAACAGCTATAAATCTCTTTTTTGGCACATTACCAAAGAAAGTTGACCAGAATATTGCTGTAACTTTCTGCCTTACTGCTAATATTCAGTAACTACATGTCTGCAGATTGTAGGTTATTTTTATTGGCATAAATAAAGATGGCCAGCATGTTTCAGACAACCTGTTGGGCAAAAGGGAAGCCAAACATTATTCTGTTTACATTTTTGGAGTGTATGCACTTGATTATGGTGTTTTTTAAGCATCAAATAAGAAATTACAACTAATGAAAAGGAGTCAAAACGTGGAAAAATTGTGAAAAAATGTTCCAGTGGTTTACATGGAAGAGGCAGGATTTAAATTTTATACTGCAGCCAGCCATTATTGAGGCGCTCCCTGTAGTTTCAGCCTCATAAGCCGTGTTTTTACTACAGGAGTTCTGGGTAATTTCTGGGAGGGGTGAAGGTGACAAGGAAATTATGCTAGCTCAAAATAGGACCTTTTAGGACTTTGCTAAGATGTCGTGACTGCTTTGGCAGTGAGTGACGTCATTAATCAGCACCAAAAGGCGTCCACAGACAATAATAACATTAAAAAAAATTTATTCTGTCAAAGTACCCCTTTATTTGTTCAATTCAGGAGACGGGGAGAGCGGCTGTGTGATATAAAAAGCAGTGTTCAGTGAGCAGCAGAAATGCCATTTTTTACAACGCTTTGTTGCCCAAATTATGGCGTTGTTGGGGGGGATTTCTGCTGCATTTTTTAGTTTTCGGTTTTTCGAAACTATGATTTTAAAGCAGCATCAAAACTGATTTTATTTCTTTTCCTACCATTTTGCTTCACCAGCAACTCTTTCAGTTTTACAAATGACAGTTGTTTGGCTATGTTTTCCGATTTCATTTCCCGCTTAGTTACAACCAATCAGCATGAGTCAAACAAGTCCCGCCCAACAACTCTACCGAGCCATTCATGAGTAAATACCCCAAGGCAAGTGCTCGGTTAGTCCCTGAAATGGGTCGGAATGTGGTCCTTCCAAGCCAGTCCGGTGAAATAGAGACACTCGCTTGTCGTGAAGGTCGGGTAAAATGACCTGGAGGTTTTGATAGTGAAAACAGGCCTATAATGTTCCTGTGTTTTATTGTTATTTTTGTTATTTTTTTATTATTATTATTGATCACTGTAGTTAAAGATTAATCACAAATGGCCTAAACATTTTAAATAAAGCTGTTGTCTATTTCTAAAGTTTTATCAACATTTTGAAGACCTTAAAAGCCCTTTTCCCCCAGATAATCAATGACTTTATTCTTCTGCTAGTATTAATGTCTATAAGTGTTTGACTGTTTTTTATTGACCCAAAATAACCCAAAAAGCCACATGAATTTGCCACGGGCTGACCTGATTTCTTAAAATCGACATCGGCCATTGCAAACTTATTTGACCTCTATGCTCTGGTATTATCAGCACAAGGCTCGTCTTATGCAACAAGTACTTATGACCATAAGTTTTATTAATAATCAGAACAACAAAATAAAATAAAACCCATGAAGAAGCAAATATAGGGAGCTTTTGAGAGTCTGTGTGTTTTCTGTGTGTTGGAGCTACAGATGGGTGCCGTGCCCTTCAGAAACTGAGATGCTGGCCATATCTTATGGAGCTGGAGGGGTTGTATGGTGTCTATGTTCACACCATGGCAGGTTGTGTGAGTGGCTCAAGTGTGACTGTTATCATTCCTTTAGTGTGTTGGTAATTGGCCAAGCGAGTGTTTGTGCGTGCATGCGTGTGTGTGTGTGTGGGCTGGCAGAGGTCGTAAGGTAATTGTCCCGTGAAAAAACGGTTGCCAAATGTATGTGTGTGTGTAGCGGAGCGCGGGGGGGAGGACTAACCTCTGCCTCCATCTGTCCATGTCTGGCTGTGAACTCATAATCTGGCCTGTGGAGACAACCCCTCTTCACCAGCAGCCACCTGCTTCAGAAATACAGGTTAGACTGAGGTTATTACTGTTATGGATCTGCTGGCCAGAAAGCTCCGTTATTAAAGTGCCGCGCGTGATTTTCCTGTTTATTTTGCAGCTCTGCCTGCCTGACTCTTTGGGATTTGCATTTTTACACATAGATAACGCTCGTCGTTTTAATGGAGGCACCTTTTGATGTTTGCAGAAGCAGAATGAGTTTGTGACACGAGGAATGTCGAAACTAAGAGGTTGCTGCACCTGCACCAGATTGTGCTTGAGTTGTTCTAATTATTCACAGCTGATTTGATGTACTTGTTAAAAAGAGATCTGACAGCTAGAGGCTTTGCATCAGTCTAAACATTTGGGATTTTTATAATTCCGTGTTACAAAGAGAAGGCAGCTAATTTGAGTCTAAACAGGTGAGTTATTTTATTTAAAGGCAGTTGCATCGTCTAATTATGGTTTTAATCACAACCTTGCAATAGATTCAAAAGCATAAAGAAGGATGTTAGGTAAACGAATAAAGCAACCTTGGAAAACCATTGAAGCAATATGACTTGTTTTTAAAATGAATGAATGAATGAATAGAAATTATTAACCTCACATTGGAGAAATTCACACGTTAAGGCAGCACATACACAAAGAGAATAAGAATATAATGCAGGTAAAAACACGCAGACAGTACACTGCAAAATATCCAAATATTTGTGCTGAGCTGAGTCCCACGAAAAAATTCAAGTCTAGCTGAAAAACAAAAATTTCAATGAATTTTTTTTTAGCATTTTGCAGGAGATGCGGTTGTGTGGTTTTACGTCTATTCTAAGACCCATGGCTCATTATGCCACAACTTTTGGAGATGAGTTGGAGACAAAATAAATGCATGAAAAGATCCAAAATTTTCAGTTGGAATCCCACTGAATTGGTGCTTATGACACCTTTGCATATGCCAACTTAGAATACATTTCAGCATTTGTATAACATTTGTGCAAATGTCGTGCAAATTTACTCACAGTTTTGGAATGGAATATTCAGTCTGACTCAAGTGAAATGGGTTTAAGATGAGTTCAGGATGTCTGCTGCAGTCCCGCATACATTTTTCAAATATGAAAAATTCCAGTGACGCACTAGCAAGGCCCTGCAACTCATGCAAGGAAATTGCAAACCATTTTGAGTAGGGATGCTCAATATTGGCTTTTTTACCGATATCCAATAATCCGATAATCCAATACACCGATATTGTCTGATTCTTAATTTCTGATACCGATACCGATATATGCTGTGTCCTCCTCTCATGAAAAATGAAAAACTAAAACATTTTAGTTTACTAACATCCTATACCTCCTATCATGCTTACATTTTAAACATTTTCTGTGCAAAAATGGCAACTACTTAAATTTAAGTAATAGGAAAAGTGTCAAATTAGTTTGTCTCCAACAGCAGCTGAATCTTATTCTCACTAAGCGTGACACTAAGGGCCGTGATATACTTGCTGTTTGGCGACACATACGCGTGTTTAAAATGGCTGCCACGCGTAGCTTGCGTTGATTTGAAGCGTTGTGTGCATCCCCGAAATTAACGCGACACGACGCGCCCAAATGCTGTAATATATGAGCGACCATTCGGTGGAGTTGATAAAACAAGCGAGACACACTCACCATGGTGACTCCGTCTCTGGTTTAGAGGTCCTTCACACCATCTGCGATACCGCTGCTGTCTTTTTTTCTGCCATAATCTCAAAATTAACCAGTTACTGATTTCTTTTATTGACGCCATGTTTGTTTTGGTTGCCCCGGCTCTCTATCCGCTCTGAGTACTCTCGTTTGCCCCCTAGTGGAACACTCCAGTACTACATGAAGCGCAGCTCTGTTTAGCAGCAAGTATATGAACAAAGACGCAGCCTGCACCAACGCGAGGTTAAACAGCAAGTATATCACGGCCCTAAGATGTGCGTATTAGTTAGTAATGTATTTTTATTATTCTGTATATTGCAGCTATGGTGACAAAACATTTATAAAGATATTCAGATAAGAAATGCAAGCCTTGGATGAAGATTCTTGTTTTTATTTTCGGTCATTTGTCACTACACAGGGCAAATTTCTACTTCACAAGTTGTGCCAAATAAACTAAAATATCTCAAAAACTTTACCTCAGATCTGTCATATTTTTCCTTTTTGAGAGAGAGGACAAGTAGCTGAAGAGTTTGATGTATAACATGTGTACGATATGTAAAAGTTGGGTCATGAAAAGGTGTCCTAGAATGCAATTAACAATCTAGAACAGAGCTTTGAGCCTCCAAAAAGCATAAGAAATTTTTTTTTGGCTTTCTTCTGTCCCAGGAGACCTGATACAGGCCATTCTAAACCCCCTTACTCAGGCCTTCAGTGAAATGAGCTGTTTGCCCCTCCCACTCGGCCAGGACATGCTGATTGGTTGGTTTCCCCAGAAGGCCTCAGACACATGCAGGTTTGAGGAGGCGTGGCACCCCCTTATGACGTGTTAAGGAAGACTTTCTCAGAACAGGAGGTTTTCTCTCGCCTTTTTTAACTTTCTAATTTACATAAAAAGTAGGTCACACACGGCTTTGACTTTTTGGCATGCTACTGTTGACCACCCAAGCTGTCTTATTCAACAACAACAAGGAAAATGTTGGTTTACATTCTAGGTCCCCTTTAAAAGCCTATATTCGCTGATATTAATGGGAGACCGATAATATCGGACATCCCTAATTTTGAGGCATTTTGGAAACTCTTTTGAGAAATTTAGTTCAGAATTTGTCCCAGCCCGGTCTGATAATGGCTTTATCAGCAACAGCATATCAACTATTTCCCCAAAATGTTATTTCCTTTGTTTATTTGTGCAGAATTTCCCATTAGAGTTGTGCTTTAGGAGAAAAAGAAAAGTTTCTGTCTTTATTCTAACCTACTAAGTATTACTGAGTATTGAACAAACTCTGATCCACCTAATGCCTGTGGAACATCCTGAGCTGCATTGCCAGTCTTCTACTTGAATCAGTGACGGATTAAGTGTTTGGCTGAAGTGCATCTCAGCATCAGTTATGAAGTGACTGGCGTCCACTTCACCTCCTTGATTATCGCTGCCTGGATTCAAACCGGTGATCCCAAAGTGCTGGCTCTTCATCTTTTAGAGTGAGCTGGAACCAGATGATCATTTAATGACGGCGGCTCAGATGTGAATACACTGTGTGCTAATTCTCAGCTCCGTGTTACTACGAAACACTTTAAGATCTGGCAGCTTTAATATTCGCTTTCACTCCTCACCCATCTCTCCCTCCGCGTATTGTTTTT
This sequence comes from Aphyosemion australe, assembly GCA_006937985.1. Lineage (NCBI taxonomy): Eukaryota > Metazoa > Chordata > Actinopteri > Cyprinodontiformes > Nothobranchiidae > Aphyosemion > Aphyosemion australe. The sequence goes on along the minus strand of SSNS01000069.1, from coordinate 344,402 downwards.
TTTTTTTCTTATTTCGTTTCTGCTGACCTCATAGAAAAAAAAACAACATTTCCCCACAGAAAGAAAAAATTACAAAATAAGGAGTTGTTACGTTTGATGCTACAAGAACATTTCTCCCACAGTGATCCCTGCATGCACAGCAAAATATATATAAATCACGTGCTGATTCAATGAGCTACCCGTCCTCCGAGGATGCTCTTTTAAAGGTGAAGCAAACAGAGTCAAGACCATCTTTGACCTGATTTCTCTCTGAGTGTGTTTTTGTAAGGAAGTCTTTTCGGTATTGACTTGTAAGAAAATGCTAAAAAAGGACCAGAGTGAACGATTAACTAGACGTAATAAAGGCAGGTCAGTTAACGGGGCCATATTATGACTTTTTTGACTAATTTAAAGCCAACTCTTTCCAAAATTCAAAGGAAACAAGAATAAAATGTCACTGAAGGTGCAGACGTTAAGACATTAACTGTTATTGCAGCTCCATCATTCTTTAAAGGTGACATATTACGACTTTTTTCTTAAGTTATAATAGTTCTATGGTCGATACAAATCATGTTCATGAAGTTCTTTACACTAAATCCCTCTCACATAAAGCCAGTTTTATTCTTGACAGTTTCAGTACCTTCAAGAATGAGCCGTTTCAGGGCTCTGTCACTTTAAGAAAACAAGCTGGAGCTGGCCACGCCCACTCCTCCCCCTTTGCTGCTATAAGCTGAGAAGCTCCGATATCCAGGAGGAGCTCAGATTAGAGGCGCTGCCCCACCAGCAGCATTTCTCTCTTGCACATGAGAGGTGGTTCTATTCCACTTTCCCCATTTGTGACATCACAGATGGGGACCTTTTTAAACGACTTGTTTTAGGCACACGTTGGATAGATAGAAAACAGATGGATGCTTTTTTTCCACATTTGTAGTGTTTATAGGCAGTACAAACCCACATGTCAATACAACAGGATGAAAAAGGTGAGTTTTGCATAATATGGCCCCTTTAAAACAAACAGCAAGTGAATCGTTGAGAGTTATTTCATCAGAAGCGCCACATTTACAACTAAGATAATTAACAAATAGAAATGCAGGTAGTCATTGCTTTTTTTTTTTGTGTGCAAATTTAAAGATCCAAAGAGGTTCGAATGAAGGCAACTGGACTTCTTTTGTTTCTTGTTACTTAACGAGCTGAAACTGCCTATGAATACCCCTCCTCCTTACCTCCTGAGGAGTCGTTGATGTCATTAGGCCCTATTGTGTTAGAATGGTTGTTTTGAGTAGATGCAGGAGGGTGTGACCTGGACTGAAACGGTTTATAAGCTTGACCCTCCCATATTCCAGTCAGAATTGACAAAGCTCCTCAGATGAGAAGTGAAACATCTTCAAGAAACCAAAGAAGTCCAGTTGCCTTCATTTGAACCCCTTTGGATTACCATGACCTGGATGAATGAGAACCTTCACCAGCATAAAAGATACATTTTAATTGATCATATTAACGAGATGCTAAAAGATAAAATGTTATTGAAATATCCTTTTTTTCTGTGTCAACAGCTTGTTGTACTTGCCATTCATTCCTTCCTCTCCCTCCCCCCTTTGTCCTGCTCCTCCTCCTCCTCCTCTCCTGCTTTGTTGTGCCTTAGTTTTCCTCTCCTCCCTTGTTTTTTTTGGGGTTGCTCTCTGTGATGTCAGGGTGGTGAACGTCTGCGAGCACGCTCAGTTCCTTGGCAAATAAAAGGTGTGGGTGTACGCTTGCCAATCAGGGCCTACTCTTTCTCTTTATTCCTTCAGGGTTTGTATTAGGAAAAAAAAGCTCTCAGATGCAAAACTCAAACAGAGAGAATGAATAATTAGCCTCCCAAATTTTTTTTTCCTCTTGAATTGGGAAGTAGGTCGCCGGCTGACACATGTCTCATAAGGGAATAAGTTTGTTGAAAGAGGGGGACGTATGGAGGTTATAAGAGCCCCCTGAAGGAATGCTGCCTATAACCTTGTGAGAGGGACTTAAAGAGACTGAAAAGCAGAGAGAAGACTCATGCATTTGACTTCTTTTTACCCTGTCTGGCTTAAACTGTTGAAAAAATGAGTCACATGTGGAAAGCAGCAATTTGATAGAAAAAAAAAATCACGAACAAGAAAAAGGAGGGGGTAGGAGGAAGAAGGAGAGTATGTGTGTGAGTTGGATGGGAATTCTTGCTTCAGAAAAGAAGAAAAGAGGTGGTTTGTTTTGAGGAAGGAGCAGAACATCTGTGATTTCTGAGCACTAGATATAGAGCAGCGTCCTGCACACATTTCCTTTTATGGTTTCTTATTTGCCGTGTCGCCAGCAGAATCAGCATACGCAGATTTAGAGAAAATTGGTCATTTCACACCTCCTGTTCACATCTCTCTCATCTCAAATGTGGGCTAAAGGATCAGTCTGTTCAAGATGCACACATTTACTGTGCAGAGACAAAAAAAAAGCTTTTGTGTGGTGAGAAACTTTATCCACATATATTTTCTTGATGAAAAAAAAGAGGCAGAAAGATGAAAGAAGGGAAAAAGTGCTGGGAAACGAGGAGTGTGGAAAAAATGTCCTCAGTCATGTTTACTTGTCTGTGAATTTGTGGCTAAGGATGAAGGATCTCTGATTTCCCTCCTCTTCTTCTCCTCTTCTCCCCTTGTGGGCTGTCGGGGCGTGGCCCGTGACCTCCTGAACCTGAGCTGCATATGTCTGACATGAATATGTGTGTGTGTGTGTGTGTGTGTGTGCACGAGTGTGTGAGAAAGAAAGAAGGATGCAACGGTAGGGGCGAAGTTTCCCAGCTGCACAGAGAAGGGGGGTGGGGGTGGGAGCGGCGCTGCTTTTCCCTTCACGAGATTTGAGTTTTGAAAAGCCACAAACTGAGAGAATGAAAGCTTTGTGTGTGTGTGTGTGTGTGTGTGTGTGTGAGAGAGAGAGAGAGAGAGAGAGAGAGAGAGAGAGGAAAAGAGGGAGAGAAAAGAGACAAACAAAAGCAAAGAGTGTCTAAATAAAGTGGAGCAAGGGGAAGGAAGATAGGTCAGATATGAATGAGTGAGTAAAAAGGAATCTGTGTAAATGTTGAAGCCATAAAAAAGTGAAGCGTTGGTGAGGGGCGGGGCTTAGTATTAGACGAGGGGGGAGGGAAGAAAGGGGAAACGAGCTGGACTTTTCTGTTTCCTCTAAAGAAGATTAACACTTTAGCGCTCGCTGGTTTTCATCATTAGTGTCAAACTTTTGTCTACATCTTGGATGCAAAGGTTTCATATCTTTATGAAACAATACAAAAAAGCACCACTATAGCTATAGGGAGGTGGACCACATGTGTGCTGTAATGAAACATTTGCATTATATGATAGAATAAAAATAATAACACCAATAACCCTTCATTCTGCTAATGGGCTCTATTCACGCTCCAACTTCCGTATTCCACATAAGACCGCACTCCTATGTCTGGCTGTCATAGTCGTCAGTGAAGCTGTGACATGGCTGAGAGTTTGGAGTTCACCCGGTGCTTCCTGGAGGTTAGTTGCTTATGGCTTTTTGGTCGGACGTGTTATTGGTAGAGGTTTTTTTTAAAAATTCGAGAGAACCACTTTATGCTTTTTTTTCATCTAAACAAAGAGAAAATTTGCCTTACATCATTGATTGTAACTTTTGGTAACTCCAGTAAGCACCGGGTGAACTCCAAACTCTCAGCCATGTCACAGCTTCGCCGATGGCTATGACAACCGGAAATAGGAGTGCGGTCTTATGTGGAATGCGGAAGTTGGAGCGTGCATAGAGCCCATTAGCGTGTTTGCTTGTTAATATCCATACACATTACCACAGTGGTTTACTAAAGTAACACTATAAAGTTTCCTGCGCCTCCGTCCTACTGGTTGAAAGTGGAATTACAGCGCTAACAGCGAGCTAACACTAACATGATCCAACTAATACTAAAATAAATCACAAAGTAAAATCATCCACACTGTTGGACAACAAATATTATTACTTACCAGCCCAGTAGCATCAATGCCAGGTTCCCTCAAACTAGTGTAGGCTGAGCCGATGTTCACTCCGGTTTTAGCTCTTTGCTTCACCTCCAAAGACATTACTCGCTTACTTTTACTTCCAGGCTCTGCCATGATGCCAACAGAAAAAGCAAACTTCTTTTACCTATTCTTATACTTTTTATTGATGATCGGCAAACTGAAAATGCTAACCGCAAGCAAAACAGCTACAGGACACCTACCCGCTCCACAAAACTATCTAGTGAGGTTTTTGGTCAGCAGAGGGCTGCAGAGTGGTGTCAATTATGAAACAGTTCAAGTTTCTAACTCAACAATCACTGAGATCAATATTAAAGTTTTAGCTTAAAGTTTAAAAAAAATCTGTTGTTACTTTAAATTTTTGTCTATGGAGGCTGCCATTTCTGCTTCTAAACATTTTTGGTTTGTTTCATGAGTTGTTTCTTTAAAAGCTATATTTAAATATTTTTTAGAAAAATAAGAAAATTTCTATTTTGACGGGCATGACACTGGGTTTATGTTTACATCTACCAGCCACTAGAGGGCACCGTTGCGGTAAAAAGTCCGCTCGGCAAGGCGAGGCTGGGACTGTGTAAAATGGCGGCCTTGACAAGTCAAACAGCTGATTCTGAGCCCAGAAGATGTTCTAACGGTAAACACTGTTGTAATGTAGTAGAAATTAGTCCTTACCTTGTACGATTCGTCACTGGACATGGTGCTGGCTGCTGGTCACTTCACGTATCAGCAGTGAACCAACACCCTCTTTAAACCTGTCATCTGATATATTTGGTTTTATTGCACAGCTGAGATGAAAATTTTAATCAAAATCAAAACAAACAAAAATCCTATTCCTAACTCAACAAACTGGCACCAGACCAACCTCATATGTTAATAATATTGTAAAAGACAGTAATGTATTTTTTTCATCTATTTTTTTTAGATTTAACAAAGGTTGTGTGCTTTTATCAGCCTTTAAAATGCTGATTTGGAGGAACAATGAACAGATTGTGGCACAAGAGAAGCTCGGCTTCACCTTTGACCATATGTATGCAAGATTAATGCTCGAGATAGGCATATAGATGGTGGGCAGATGTTAATGCTGCCTGGAGCTGACAGTTTGACACCCACAGTACACTTCTGTTTCACTCTTCCACTCTATTATTTATCCCACCATCTTTCCCACAATAACCAGCTCGGTATAAAAACTTAAAAGCATCTGAAAGTAGTCTGTATCTGACAGGTTCAAGGCAGAAAATGTAAAACTGGGTGAGTATTTATGTTAGTTTGTTTGCTATAAAAAGCGTTTTCATGTTGTCAGTGTTGAGGAATTTGAATTGTAAATGATAAGCAGATCGGAAAGGCCTTTGATGGTCTATTTTGACTGAGAATGTCACACAGAAAAAGATCACAAACAACATCATACTTACAGCTAAACATCAAGACACTGGTTTATATGAATGATAAATAGCGAAAGCTCCCGACTATATCCTTTTCTAATCTGACTTTAAGATTAGATTTATTTTGCTGAAGGATGAAAGAATTATGCGGCGCAGACTGAAGCCAAATTGGTTTGACAGCAGAAATAACTGAAGAATTAAGCCGCGTGTGGTTATATTTTCAAATGAATGACTGAAGACTAAATCGAGTGAAGGCTGCTCTTCTCTATTTCCACTCTTGTTTTTAAAGATGAGCCAGCTTTCTTTGATAATCTGCAGTTTGTGAGACTGCTCAGCCCGCATCCAGTCACTGCAACGGCCAAATTGATTTTTTCCCTTGGCGTATTTTTTATTTATTTTAAATCATGAGCGTAGAAATGCTGATTTTGTTGCAGAAACCAGACAATCGATGTTTTCCAAAACAGGCCCCTGCTCTCCTACGGGGACTGCAGCTATTTGTTAAAACAACTAGGAAACACGAGAACATCCAGTAGATTACCTTGGAATGAGTTTAGGTAAACTCCATTTAAAGTTGTTAGAGAATAATTAAGCAAATTACCCCCAAAAAAGGAAAAAAGAAAAATCAAAGCAGTTTTAAATTTCATAATCATCTGGCATTTTATAATTATTTTAGAGTATGTTTGGAAAGCCTTTTTATGGGATAATTTAATGAGACTGGAGCTGCATCAACCAGCTGCTGCTTCTGGTTCAAAAACGGACAAAATTGAGTCCAGATTTAATTTGTCCGACGTTCCTGTTAGCGTGGATTGATGGTTGTCATTTGAACATTTGTGTTCCATCAGCATCTTTGATACGAGATATTAAAATCTGTAAAATGGATTCAGACAGTGATGGTGGAGAGCAGATATATTAGTCTAATATTAACGCTCCTATTGTTATTAATAACTGATTCATCTATACGATTCATTTTCCTAAAATACTTTTTACTATTTTATTAAACCAGACTTTTAGTATAATGCAAAGTAAACAAAGACTGGTTTATTATAATGTAAAATATAAGAATAAAGTACCAACTCCTGCATGATGAAAGCAGATCAAATGGGGCCGTATCATTCATGTACTTGAAAATAAAAAAGTCTGAAAATTCTACATGTATGTTTAATAAGTTCATGTGTTCTGATCTCACGTTAGACAAAAAAATAACCAGGAAAATAATAGTAAAAAAATGTCTGTTTTTATCTTTGTTTAAATATGAGATTCAAAGGTTATTCAATAATACATTAATATTACATCTTAAAATATGAAAATCTGCACAATAATGATTCATTTCATTGCCCAGAACCCATTTTGTACATTTATTTCATAAAATAAGAATAAATGTAGTATTTTGAATCTTTTAAGTGTTTCTGTATTATATTTCTTGTTTGCCGTACAGCCTTTAGCTCTTTATTCTTTTTTTTACTCTCCTTTGCTTCCTGTTGTTGTCCGCACTCTTTTGCTTTGCTTGCTGCTGTGACATTACAATTTCCCCACTGATGGACAATAAAGGGATTTCCTATTCTATTCTATTCTGTTCTATTCTATTATGTCATAATCTATTCTGTTCTATTCTATTCTGTCATATTCTATTCTATTATGTCATATTCTATTCTATTCTATTCTATTATGTCATATTATATTCTATTCTATTATGTCATATTCTATTCTGTTCTATTCTGTTATGTCATATTCTATTCTATTATGTCATATTCTATTCTGTTCTATTCTATTCTATTATGTTATATTCTATTCTGTTATGTCATATTCTATTCTGTTCTATTCTATTCTGTCATATTCTGTTCTATTCTATTCTATTATGTCATATTCTATTCTGTTCTTTTCTATTCTATTATGTCATATTCTCTTCTGTTCTATTCTATTCTATTATGTCATATTCTCTTCTGTTCTATTCTATTCTAATGTGTCATATTCTATTCTGTTCTATTCTATTATGTCATATTCTCTTCTGTTCTATTCTATTCTGTTCTATTCTATTATGTCATATTCTCTTCTGTTCTATTCTATTCTGTTCTATTCTATTATGTCATATTCTATTCTATTCTATTCTATTATGTCATATTCTCTTCTATTCTATTCTGTTCTATTCTATTATGTCATATTCTATTCTGTTCTATTCTATTATGTCATATTCTGTTCTATTCTATTCTATTCTATTATGTCATATTCTATTCTGTTCTATTCTATTATGTCATATTCTCTTCTGTTCTATTCTATTCTGTTCTATTCTATTATGTCATATTCTATTCTGTTCTATTCTATTATGTCATATTCTGTTCTATTCTATTCTATTCTATTATGTCATATTCTATTCTGTTCTATTCTATTATGTCATATTCTCTTCTGTTCTATTCTATTCTGTTCTATTCTATTATGTCATATTCTATTCTGTTCTATTCTATTATGTCATATTCTGTTCTATTCTATTCTATTCTATTATGTCATATTCTATTCTGTTCTATTCTATTATGTCATATTCTCTTCTGTTCTATTCTATTCTGTTCTATTCTATTATGTCATATTCTATTCTGTTCTATTCTATTATGTCATATTCTGTTCTATTCTATTCTATTCTATTATGTCATATTCTATTCTGTTCTATTCTATTATGTCATATTCTCTTCTGTTCTATTCTATTCTGTTCTATTCTATTATGTCATATTCTATTCTGTTCTATTCTATTATGTCATATTCTGTTCTATTCTATTCTATTCTATTATGTCATATTCTATTCTGTTCTATTCTATTATGTCATATTCTATTCTGTTCTATTCTATTCTATTATGTCATATTCTATTCTATTATGTCATATTCTATTCTGTTCTATTCTATTATGTCATATTCTGTTCTATTCTTTTATGTCATATTCTATTCTGTTCTATTCTTTTATGTCATATTCTATTCTGTTCTATTCTATTATGTCATATTCTCTTCTGTTCTATTCTATTCTATTATGTCATATTCTCTTCTATTCTATTCTGTTCTATTCTATTCTATTATGTCATATTCTATTCTGTTCTATTTGGAAATGGCATCAAAAATGACTTAACTGTGTTCCTGCTGCATGTCAGAAATCTTGGCTTAATTGGTGCGCTCAGTTTCCATGGTGACCATAAGGCTTTGCTAATTGCTGTAGTATTAGCATAATGATATATGTCTCTGAATTCTCTGCATTCAAACAACTTAGCAACATGCTCACTAACTGAGCTACAAACTGGCAGAAGTGAAAATAAATGTTTATTATTGCAGCTGTTTTAAAATGGACTTTAGGGTCTGACTTTCTCAGTTGGAATTTAGAATTTTAGGAACATTCCAGTTTATTATTTAATGTTTTTATTCTGATTGAGAAGTGTTTTAACTCCTGAGCACAAATAAATCCCATTTGGTTCTTCATACCTGGCTTGTTTTGGGTTTATTTACATGGATGATTTTAAAACTGCAGCTCTGATGGACCTGACTAATGACTGGAGTTGATCGACTGTCATAGACCAGTGGTGTGGAGGCAAACACTTGTTATTTTAGTTAAACCATTTAAGACATTAAAAGAAATAATCAGTTATTAATATAAATACATGGTCGTAATCAACTGCAATGAGTGTTTGGCAGCTCAGTATGTGATAACTGGTGAATTATGGAAGAATTTAAGGACAAACGTCACCTTTATGTGCTTTAAGGTCAGCAAACATGGCCGCCTGAGGCTCCGCTGTTGATGAAACGCATGATGGGTCTGCCTGTTTGTTATCCTTCTGGGAGATTTTGGCCGTCAGCTTCTCTGTTCCTCTAGTGGCGGTAAGGGAGCCCTGTGGAGTCCTGCTAAGCCTCTCAATAGCTGCCCTGCCTCCCACCTCGAGGCTCATTCACTTCTAATGAGGTGCTCGAGTGTCTTTGGCTTAACGGAGGGTCAGCATACAGGAACGGTCTCTTTAACGCTGCTAGCTCTGCTGCTGTGGGGAACAACTTAAGTGATTAATGATAAAAACACGCTCTTATGTGATTTCTTTTTAATATCCATCACTTACATCGCTCAGAAACGTTTCCTCTATCTTGTTTTACATGATCCTGAGCACGTGTTTCATCACCGAAACAACAAAAGCTAACTGTTTCTCTTTAGTTTGCATGTTCCTGCGATGCTGTTTTGACATTTGCAGGTTCTGAGCAAACAGGCATTAAATTAGGCTTCTCTTGACTGAAACTGAGCAACACTTGAAATATCAGGTCGCTGAGCAGAACTTGTGCACTTGAGATACTTACAACAAACAAAAGCCACTTAAGCTGCAGTCACTTTCCCACTTCAGACACACTCGTTGTCGTTTTTGGTTGTTAATATCTCTCCCTGGTGTGGTGTGAAGCGAGTGCAGATTGTGTGGCTCCACAGCCAGCAGAAATGTGAGCTGTGAGAGAGTCCACTTTCCTCTAATTGCAGGGATTAAGCAAGTATGAACAGGTAAAGGCAGGGCTCTGAGTTATCCTCATGTCTAATGTTATTAAGGTAAAAGAAGCTCAACAGCAGGAAGACTCATGGAAATCCAGATTTATAATGATTATTAGGACAATGTCTCTATTTCATATTTTATGTGTTGAGATTGTTTGTTGTATTTTTTATGTTTTTGTTGAAGTTGGAGTATGTAGTGTAAAAAAAAAAATCAAAAGTAACTTCAAAAATGCTTAAATTTGACTACTTAACCCTGTTCTATGATATAAGTAAGTACGCTTTCAGAATTTATATTTGCCCTATGACCCTCCCCCGGCCTCTACAGCAAAACAAATCATTTACATGAGCCATGAGCCTGTTAAAACCATACTATGCAACTTTTTCAGATTTTTAAATAATTTTCTTGAGCCAGTATGTGCTAAAATGACCCTTTACAGGGTTAATAAAATGTCACTCAGACCCCCACCGCCCTCTGTGGTTAGAATACCGCACTTGCAACTTCAGAGTGCCAGTCCGGTCTCTGTTGGAAGCTTACATATCTGGTGCTGCAGTCTGCTTCCAGCATGTTTCCTGCATGTTTTAGATCATGAACACAGCTGATTTGTTTGATTTAGTGATGAACCGCCCCTGTAGACACTAATGAAGGCTGAGGAGACATTTCAGCAGTTAGGTTAAAGGTTGAGTATGGAACACGGACACTGTAACAACATCAAAGCACAAATCGGGAGGTTTTTTACTCCTATGGCACCACCTAGAGGCTGAAAAATGTAATGCACCTTAAGCCACTCTCCTCACTTCTGTGTTTATGGCTGGAGGCAACGCCTCTGGTTCATGCCCACCTATGGCCGGACAACAGAGCTAAAACACATTGTTTTACAATTATTATTCTCACAATGTGCTCTCTCTCTCTCTCTCTCTCTCTCTCTCTCTCTCTCTCTCTCTCTCTCTCTTTCTCTCTCTCTCTCTCTCTCTCTCTCTCTCTCTCTCACTTTACAATAGTGTTTCGAAAATCGGCTTACCTACTGAGTAACTAATGATGAACGAATGAGGATCTAATGATTACATAATGATTACCTAAGCTTCACATCCACTCCATAGTGGATTTATTAGCTAATGATTCCTTAATGCTTACTTAATGGTTGGTAATTCATAAAATGAATATATACCTAATCAGCCACTAATGATTCAATAATAATTATCAAAGCTTTACACCCAGCCCCAAATTTATTAGCTGATGATTCCTGAATAATTACTTAATGTTTATCAGTCATTAATACAGAATCAGGAATTAATGACTCATCAATAAATGACAATTGGTATTTAACCACACTTACTGGTAAAAACACCCACCAGTCTTATTCAGGGACTAATGGGTAGTTATCTAAAGAAAAGGGGAACGAATCATTACCTACTCAGTACTTAAGCATTACTTACTATTTTGTGGCCCCTATAGTAAAGTGAAGCCTCCTCCCTAGTACCTAATGAGGAACGAATCATTACTTAACCGTTACCTACTACTTTTGTGGCCCCTATAGTAAAGTGAAGCCTTCGAAACATTATTGTAAAGTGTTACCATATATATATATATATATATATATATATATATATATATATATATATATATATATATATATATATATATATATATATATATATTTTTTTTTTTTATTAATTCATTTTATATACTTGTCCATGAGGAATGTCCATGCACACATCTTTACGTAAGCAGATGTCTAATGCTATTGGCTAATGCTGAGCGGTGCTCAATTTAAATTGCATAGGGCTCTACAGTATGGCGGATGGGCTTAGCAAAAATAAAAAATAAAAAAATGTTGCCTACATTATATGTACAGTATCACGCACCATGCAGGGTAAGACTATAACTTCTACTAGTACTTACTGTCTTAAAAAAATCATACATAATTCCTGAACTCTGGATTGCAGCTTTAAGAGAGTTAACATATTTTTACTAAAAATCATCTTTACCCTAATATTGTTCACACCCAATTATGACACCACTGGAATTATGCTACCATAAAACACAAACTTTAGTTCTCCTCCGTTTGTTCAGCCACGTTAGATGAAATATTACTTCCTGTGTGCTAAATGAACTCTGAGGGGAGACATCAGACATGCACCACTGACGCAAACTCTGGGTGAGGTGATATTTGATGCATTATTTATGCAGCTGTTTACAAACCTGAAAATGCAACAGCGATTTAGTGTGATGATAATTAATTTATAATTTCAGTATTGTGCTTGAAGCTTTAAAACATGCTTTATTTACTTGTACTTTGCATCCTAAAGGCCAGTTTTTTGTCATCATTTAATCTTTTTCTGAAGTGATATGATGCATCTTTGGCTGCTTTTCTGCTCATTTCCTGATAAATATGATTCATTTTAAAGCCATTTATCTTTGACTTCTGAATTCTTCAGGTGCAACAAGATTACAGGAAATTCAGACATCTTGGAAGTAAAATGTATTTTTTTAAAAAAGGGAGCCATGACTTGAGACTGCTTTATTTTGAGGATTAAGTTATCTAACAAATGCGTCTCGCACTGCGATACACATTTCTCAACAAGTCAGAGCGTGTTGCTCTTTATAGAGAGGATATCTAAAGGAATGCAAAGAACAATCTAAAAATCCTCTCGAGCGTTCTGATCCGATCAGCGGATCACAGATGGAAGATTAGTTTCAAAGCAACACAAAGAAATAATCCAGCATTTTGGGAGGGATTTTCTCTCCAGTGAGATTTGGCATAAAAACTAGTTTATTTAACACGATTTAATGTTGTTTTATTCTCCTTTTTGCTTTTAATTCTGCGCAGGAATCTAATTGTGTTTGGGAGCATCCGCAGAGACGGATGTGTTTTTGTGACATTGTGTGCAAAACAGTTCAGACACCATGTTCCATTCATTTATTTACTTCCCAGTGACCACTGGGGAAACGCTTAGCACTCAGCATCCATCTATTCGCAGCGTCGTAAACATCTAAAAAATGTGCGTGTGTGTGTGCGCGACTGTCTGCTGGGCTGAATAAACTGAGTGACTGTCAAATTATGTAAGGATGTGAGATATTTCTGCTGGCTTCTCTGCACAGTTGGCTCTTTTTCTTTCATTCTTTTTGATTGGCAGGGTTGGCGAGAGGCCAACGCACAACGCCACAGCCACACACACTAACACACTCCTGTTTTCAGTATCATAGAGCTCCCCCCCGATTTTCCAGCTAAGCTATTTTCTTCCCTGTGTGTTTTTTGTCTTTCATTCTTAATGTTGCCTCAGATACATTAAAACGCACGCTTCCAAACTCCCCGTCACATAAATTTTTATGGCAGGTTTCATGAGAGTCCAGAGTAATCTCCATAATCTTTGCTTTTGATTCTGACATAACACCCCTAGCTAGATCCTCGTCAGTAACTCAGATTACACTACAGACTAATTAATCCAGTAAATATCCTGTAAATTATTAATTACTCTGTCAACATGCTTTTCCCGATGACAAAGTCTGGAATCGTTCTCAGCATCAGTCCACATTAGTGCTGGGCTTACTGGCGTGATGATAAATAAATGAAGGAGTCATTTATGATCTGAAACAAATGTGAAAATGCTATATGAGAAATTTAAGCTAGTATGAAATCTGCTGCCTCGTTTTGAGTAAGAAATGTGAAAAACACATAATTTTCTGATTTTGTCTTTCTTCTATCTTGAGCCAAATACATGAAAAAGACAGACTCATCAGGGATTTGCAGTGTTTTTTAAAATCTCATGTTTACCAAATTACTGTATTTGGTAAAAAGCAGAAAAAGTAACAATATGCTACACGATTCTACTTTTTGCCCCGATTTTTCTGTTTCTGACGCGATTTTGTAAAGTAGTCTAATAGCTCATCAAGCAGGGGTGAGTGATTGCATCAACCAAAAAATGAACTGGTGATCAGAATCAGCATCTGTGAATTCACCATGACCATGCAACAAAAAAAAAGAAATCTGAGCACTAATTCACTGTAGCAATAACAGATTTTCCATGTGTTTTTTTTTTTACTCCCGAATTATGATTTTCAGTTCATTCAGACATAATAAAATGAAAATTTCTATTAAGAAATCCACGATATGGGTTTTTCTATTGCTGATACCGATGCTGATATGTAGAGGTCATATTAGCCGATGGCCGATTTTTGGGCCAGTTTTCATGGCCGATATCTATATGTTTTCCATCTTTTTTACATGCTAAAATGTCACTAATAACAACAGTGGAGTCTCAACATTTAGGAACCGGAATCAGTTTTCCACAATGAATTCAACCAACTCTTGAATTTTAATTATGCTCAGTGTTAAAATCAGACATTTAAGCAAAGTTAATCAAACAACTCAATAAACTGACCAAGTATTAAATATAAACCTGGCAAATAAAAAAAAATTATTGACAATAATGTTTTAAAGCATTTATTAAGCAGATGTTTTTCAGGTTCTTAAATATACATTTAAATAAGCGGGCTGCCTGCAGATGTGCCTGACTTTAAATCAGCTCTACTAAAGAGGTATTACGGCTGACCACTATATCGGTCTATCCCAAGTTCTATTGACCTTTCGCCGAGCCCCGCCCCCCTTAGTTACTGTTGCCAACTCCGACAATAAGTGGATCAAATACTGCAGCTCCGCAGATTTCCGCGATGGAAAGAAGTCAACAGATGCGTGTCAGCGGCATTTTTTGGAGCAATTTATCCCCAATATCATCCAGATCGAGGCAAAAGGGTTACAGTATGCAGTGGAGGGATATATTAGTGTCGGCTCTGCTGAGCGAAGCGTAGCAGGGAACAAGGAGTTGGGAGTTTGGGAGAAGGTCCGGCGTCCGGGGACGCGTGTATCCGAGGAGCGGTGGCGGCGATGCGGTGTCCCTGTGAGCTGTCAAATGTCTGTCAGATGTCAGCTGTCAGATGATCTGAGCTGCAGGCAGCTCTAAAAGCTCCCGGCGCTCTTCATCGCTATCATCTCAGCTGAGTCTGTTTATAAAATGTAACTTTTTATGCCCGTGTTTACTTTCATTTTTAGTTCCCGGCCAGAGCTCGGCATTAATTCATCACGTGATCATGACACCACCCGCTGTTGCGCCAAGGCTTAATGTGCGTTTATAAGACACACGGTTGATGTAATATTACGCTCATTTGCCGGCACGGTGTGTCTTATCTAAAAGGGTCTTGGATAGTCTGGGAGGCGGACCTCCGCTCAGCCGCGGGCGGGGGGAGCACTCATGCTTGGCTGTTGCTGGTTGAGCTCGATGAGGAGGTTCTGAAGGGGAACGAAGGAGACACGACTACTATCGAGGCTAATGCTTAGTAGTAAATTAGGCTTAGCTTCACCATTTTGTTTGGAGTTGTCGGATAGTAACGGTTGCTATGATGTGTGATTGGACAATAGCCGTTCTGGGGGCGGGGCCGGCGAAAGGCTAATTGCAAAAACAGGTAACTCAGTTTTTATATATTTTTAAAAAATGCATTTTTTTAATAGTCACCCCAGATGATATCAGTCAAAATAAAGTTTGGTGATTTTTTTAAAATAACAATGGCTGTATTTGTTCTTGCAGATAAAACTCATCAAATGTATTTTATTAATTACTTTTCATAATAAACTAAATCAGATTTGTCCAGAATTCGAACCATCAGATCAGATCTGTACTAGAATCAGTAATCAGTATCGATCCTCAAAACCCAAATAAGTGCATCACTAAGTATTAGAGATCATAGAATACATACATGCGTAGGACACGTTCAGCAACGACTGAGAACAGAGCGTAGTCATGGACTGTTTCTGTCAGGACCGGTTTAGATGTGACACATTTGAAGCCTTATCATTGTAGTATGGGCTTGTAAAAGAAAGTAAATGATGCTAAAATTTGCTTGATCTCTAACTTTGCTCTGTTATAACTTTACTGTAAGTTGGAGATTTACATCAGATTCATGTTAACTGTCAGTAGTGGCAACACGTTAGCACATTAGCATTACTAGCGTTTGACTGCTAACGCTCCTGTTTGCCGTTTCCTTGTGTTACTATCAACAACACTGTGTAATGTGCTATTGCTATAAATAACACTGTACTGTTTACACATCATGTTGCTGTTAATGATTAAATGTGAACAATTCTGATGCAGTTAAGCATTTATGTTGAGTGAATGCTTTCAATGCATCAGTTAATCACACACAATTGTGCTCCTAGCCACTTAAACTACAGATATGGTGTTCATGTTGGAAGGATTTGCTACACTCTCTATTGCAAAATTGCACAAACCTGCTGAGGAATATTATTTTAATTTAAACGTTTTGTTGAATTTCATTTTAGACACATTTTTACAGTTGAAAACAGCATATTTGCATTTTTCAGCAACTTGCAAAATAGCTAATTGTGAAAAAGATGAATGTAAATCGTGATAAAGTTGTGATATGATATGTGTGACATGTTGCAACAGCATGCAGAACTTCTTAAATTATTTTTTGCATGAATTTTCCTGTAAAAGCAGAATGTCCTTCTGCTCCTCAGGTTTATCCTAATTCTATTTATCTGTCATGATTTCAAAAATATTTGAAGAATGTTCCACAAAACATAAAAATGTCTTAAATGTCCTGATATGTGTGAACATCGCCATACCAGAGTAGTTTACTTCACTAGTATCATTTTGATGATCAACTTCATCATTTCCATCTTAGCTAAAATGACATTATTATAGCATCTAATAGTCTGTTTCTGCAGTGCTTTGAAACAAACCTGCAGGTTTGGGAACATTGTCATCAACAATAAGTCATTCACTTCAGTTTCTCCGCTATCAGGCTCACATAAAGAATTCTTTGTTTGCACTTTTCAGGCAGAACTTTTGATAAGTTCTGCTTGTTGGTGGGACATTTTAGCAAAAGCTGCTCTGGAGCAGAAATAGTGTCAGACTGTGAGGCGACTGCTCGCTCGCTCTGTCTCGTTTGGTTTAAAGTTGTGTGCCATGGAATACATTTGTTAAGTGGTGACACACGAGAAGGACTTGGACTCTAAATGTCCAGTTGGTGTAGAATTTGCTGACTTTTTAATGCATGAAATCTATTACTCACTGCAGAAAAGGGCAAAACACACAAAAACACAATATGTTCACTTTGTCGCTGTGAGTTGGTATATTCTGTGCATTTGCTTGCAAATTCAAATTTGCTCAGCATGCCAAAGCTCCACTCACAGCGAGATACGAGCCAGATTTCTACAGTATGTGCTTTCTTCTCTTTTTTTTTCTTCCCAAGTCAAATTCCCCCATTGACAGAGCCAGTGATACAAAACAAAGTGCTGTGGATTTAGTGCGAAGAAGTAACGAGGGGAAGTTGTGTAAGAAACAGGGAGAGCTGCTGTGTTGACATAGCCTGGATGGGTGCCAGCCATTCGTTCTTACCCTCTGGTTTGACCTCAGCTGAGGGGAGGCGGAGCTTTTCTCTGCCTGGAAACCTCGCTCAGTTGTTGTTCAAAATCACAAAGTAGATTACCCCAAATTCAGACGGATGAAACGATTCGCACAGACGCTTGGAGCAAAATTAAGAATATTTTTGTGAGCTTGTTTTCCTATGAACACACACTCTCACACATACATAGTGATGGCACCACCCTCACAACCCGGTCCCTTACTTTGCCTCCCTGCCTGACTCACCCCCACAACTATGTGAGCAACTCCAGCTCAGTCACCTAATTGATTCCAGATTTCCCCCTCATCCCTTCACTTTTTCTAAGCCTCCTCCTCCTCCTCACTGCTGTCACCACCACTCTTCGCTCGCTCCATCTTTCTGGGTCTTCTGGGTCTCACTGCCTACCGTACTCACGGCATGGTGGAGCAGTTGCCTCGCAGCAAGAAAGTTGCACGTTTGAATCCTGGTTGCACCCTTTCTGCCAGGATTTTGCCCACGCATGTGCAGGTTTTCTCCGGGTAGTCCAGTTTCCTCCCACAGGCCAAAAATATCCCAACATATTTGCTTTGGATAAATTGCTAATCGAATAAACATAAACAAGTGGCTAACCATAGCAGCTGCTTTATTATTTAGGAATATTTCATGTTTTTGCATTTTGAAATTCTTAGAAAAAAGAAAAAGTCACAAATGCAGGATCACTTCATTTTTACCCGGAATTGGCACATTGTCACCACCTAGTGGTCATATTGGTAGTGCTCGCCAGGTGCCCCAAAAACCAAAAGCAACTTCTTATCCATGATTAATTTGCATTAAATATTTCTATTTGGTTCTTTGAAAATTGCGAATATAAGTACCCATTTCTTTATATATTACTATTATAACTGATAAGAATACATTTTCACCCCGCTAACTGAACACGATAAAGAAAATAAAAATGAAAGGTTGGTTCAAGTGCATGAAAAAAATCCACCTGCTAATGTTTGTGAGACTGAAGACAGTCATTTCCAACTGGTGGCTCCTGGGCCAAATCCAGTCCATAATATCCTCCCATCTGGCTCTTTAGATATTAAATCATTATTATTATTCATAATCTGAGAGCGGAAATAACTCTGGCCCTGGAATCTGGAATCGATAATTTAAGATGGCGACTGCACGTTTCTTGTTTATGAATGTGCTTCTGTAGCGACAAACAGAACTAAAACACGTTGTTTTACAATTATTATTCTCATGTCATGTTGTGTTTTCATATATTTATATTTTAAAGACTTACTTGTTCGTGAAAAGTTCAGTTGAGGTGCTTCCTTAAATTTGAAGCACGTAAGCGGTAGTCTAACGCTATTGGTTAGTTCTGATCGCCGCTCAGTTTCCTATTGCATGGATTTTACGGGGCAGGGGGCGGGCTTAGCAAAAAAAAAAAAAAAGACGTATCGCTTACATTATATCACACTACATGATAAGACAATCACTTTTACGGATTTCTGAAAAATCATACATAATTCCTGAAGGGAGAAAACGGATTGCTGCTTTAAGGTGTTAAAAAGATAAACGCACAGCGAGGAGATAAATTTCATTTTCGCTTTCACCAACAAACACTAGGGGGTGCTAAAAACAAGCCAAAACTGACTAGTGCTCTAGCCACTCAGAACACAAACCTCAAAGCTTATAAACCTTGAGTAGATTTTTGTTCTTCAAGTTGAATCAAATGCTTAAGAAAATGTAATAAACTACTTGATAAATTTAAATGTTATAATCAAAAGGATCGACTCTGACCTCTGAGCTGGATAGTCAGGGAGGACATTTGAACCGGGGAACTTTTTCTAAATTTTGCAAAGAATAAAAATCAGTCTCATGCTTTAAATATTCTGTGCACAAATGCTTCGGTTCACTGGTGACACAAGAGGGGTCAAGGTCTCCAGTCTGTGTGTGGAATTTTTAACATTAACGTTTTTTTCTTCCACTGACTTCAATAATAGAGACAATGTGCAGAAATGTGCCTAGAATGATCTCCTGCTTAAAATATTTATATGTTTAAATCTGCTGGGTTCCTTATATAGGAAACTTTTTTACTGATTGGCTTAATGAACTGAACTGTATTGGAATGTTTACTTTGTGAAGTGCCTTGAGACGACTCTTGTCGTGATTTGGCGCTATATAAATAAACTGAATTGAATTGAATTGAAAGAAAATGTTCAATTTAAGGCATTTAGATGACTCAGCATTTATTCCTCAAGAATCACTTCTGGACCTTTTATTGATTCATACATTTATTTCATGTTTTTTATTCATTTTACCACCAGAACGATGTTTTTTTTCTTGCTGCAGATGTAAATAAACGTCTACGAGTCATCCATCGCTCGATTAAAGGTTCAGTCTGACGTCTTTTGTTTAAATCGACTCTCTGATGTGTGACTTGCTTGTGCGTTTGAAGCTTTATTCCATGTTCTACATCATTTAACTGTAACCTGCACAAAAATCTCTCAGAGAAATGATTGAGACACCGCGCACAGGTTTTTCTTTCTTTTTAATTTTCACAGGTTTCCACAGCTGAAGCCAGAAAGAGTGGGCTCAGTCAAAGGAACAGCTACTGAAATAGCTGACCACGAATCTCACTTCAGTTATGTAACAGCTCCTTAGTGTCAGATTGATCCTGAAGAGAAATATTGTGCAAATGGGATAATCCCCAACACAAGCAAGGCTAACAAGCAAATGGGAAAAAAACATTCTTGTTTTTTCTCCAGCCTTTATATTTAGCTCTGGTGCTAACGGGTCAATATGAGGCTTCACATGATCATTTGAGCCGCAGCACTTTAAATGTAACCAGTAACAGATCTTTATAAAAGATTCAGAAGGGGGAAAAGTGCTTGTAGCTGTTAGGCTGAGTCTACCTGATTTCTTCTCTCAAACGTGGGCTGAATAAATTTGCACCAGCAGGGATTCTTAAAAGAATGAAGAGAATATTTTATTGTCTGAAGGAGCGATGGAGCTGAATGTCTGCAGCTTCAGTGACATTTTTATTCTAATTTAATTTGAGTGTTGGAAGGAAAGTTGGCTTTTAATTTGTTTTGAGGGATGATAAAAATATAAAGTAATATTTAAATCGCCAAAACATTTTTTAAAAGCAGGTAGATCAGATGGGGTGACTTAAAAATAAGAAGCAGTGGAATATCAGAGATATTTCAATGTTTCCAAATTTGTCACTTACAGTATGGCAAAAAAGTATTTGGCGGCCACCGATTGTGTAAGTCGTCCCAATTAAAAAGATGAGAGAGGTCTGTAATTTTCATAGGTACACGTAAACTGAGAGACAGAATGTAAAACAAATCCAGGAAATCACACTGATTCATTTATATAATGGTGCAGAAAATAAGTTTTTAGTAAATACAAACAAGTAAGAATTCTGGCCCTCACAGACCTGTTACTTCTTCTTTAAAGTAACACAGAGGAGTTTCCTGCTCCTCCGCCCTACAGGTTGAAAGTGGAATTACAACGTCGTAACAACCCTGCTGTCACCTAGCTAGCGCTAACAATGAGCTAACACTAATGTGAGCCAACTAATCCTAAAATAAATCATGAAGTAAAAAGATCCACACTGTTGGAAAAAAAATATTATTACTTACCAGTCCAGTAGCAACAAAGCCAGGTCACCATCAGTCCGAGATTTTATAGCCTCCTTTAGCTTCCTCAAACTAGCGTAGGCCGTGTCGACGTTCACTCTGGCTTTAGCTCTTTGCTTCACCTCCAAAGACATTACTCTGTTACTTTTACTACCTCCGCCATGATGCCAACAGAAAAAGCAACTTTCTTCATTTTCTTCTCGGCGAACTGAAAATGCTAACCACTAGCATTACAGTTAACAACCGTAATGCAGGTATAAGAGCTCCCCCTAGAGCACCTACCCACTCCAAAAAACTATCTAGTGCAGTTTTTGGTCAGCAGAGGGCTGCAGAGTGGTGTCAAATATGGAACTGGTCATGTTTCTAACTCAACAATCAGCCTCCACCACGGCTAAGACCAGAGAGCTGTCTAATCCCGCATTCATGCTGAATACGGAATGAATGCGGTCCGGTTTCTGTACGGCTTCCGCAAAGACAAAAAAAAAAATCATTAAGTCCAATCAGAGCATTCACACTGGCTATGGTGTGGTGCAGATCAATGCGTGGAACACTGGAACGTTTCTGCTCCCTGCAGAATGTAACGAAGTTAAAGAAATTACCAGACAGGAAATGAGATGTTTTTCAGCGAGGTGCATCTGGTATATTTCAAAATAAAACCCATGTTGCATTATTTTTCTAGCTTTTTTTATTATTATTATTATTATTATTATTATTAATGAGACCGGTATCAGTTGACAATGTATGATGGTACACATTATTTTTACAGGTATACCTTTAGATGTAATATTTCAAGTTTCTGTCAGAGTGTGGCTTTTGTTTACCAGCCCCTCTCTGTTTACGCAGTTGTTATCAGGTGAAACCCTGAGATTTGGTGCTCTCAGGAGCACATTTCTGGAGATATTCTGCACACGATCTGCAGTCGGTGTACATAGCAGTCTGTCCAGAAGCCGTACAGATTCCTAACTGCATCCATTCTGTACTCGATGTAAATGAGGAGTGAGAACACCAAGAACAAGATTGTGCACTTGCAAAAGACTGGGATGAGCATGTTTGCCCTAAAGAAGATGAGGGTTTAAGAAGTTAGTGTTCTGTAGAAATTGTGAACAATTACTTTATTTGGGGGAAAAAAAACCTTCCACTTATTGTAATTTGTGCATATTTGTAAATTAACTCTGGAAGTTTATTTAGCTGCATAAATCTGTGTCAAATATAGGAATACATGTCATAATTTATCAATCAACACACACACACACACACACACACACACACACACACACACACACACACACACACACACACACACACACACACACACACACACACACACACACACACACACGAGTGCAGCACTCTTTGTTCTGTTCTGTTTTTCTGACCTTACTGTGCAACCTCAAGATCCACATCAATGTCACATTAGCAGCCGGCACAAAGACAACACACCACCATGAGAATGTGACTATAGTTAGAATCTCCCCTCTGGTGCTTCCTGTGTCTGTTTTTAACGTGATGATGCCCATCAGAGTCTGTGAATCCAGCCTGTTTGAGATCTGATGCTTAAAACCTTAAACGCAACACGAGAAAAATCCTTTTGAATTTAACAATTAAATAGTGAAAAAAAAACCCAGGATGCTTATAAATGATAACAAAGTGTTTAACAGCGTTTTTTTGATGACGTGACTGGATGTTTACTTTTGTTTGTGCTGATCCAAAAAGCTCACTGCAGACGTGTTTTCTGGATTTATACCAGTCAGCTTTTACAGCCTTTTCAGTTTTCCTGGGCGGCGTCTTAAGACCTGATCCAGCACCCGAGGGTGTTCACAAACCACCTAAACTCATCAGTTTGACTCTAATAAATGTGGCGTGAGCTACACAGGTGTGCGTCTGTGTCGACGTCGCTCAGTATTTACCCAGTTTATACGATAGTGAGACACGATTTCTAAAATGAATTGATAAAAATGTAAACGTTTCTAAGATTTTACATCCGAGGCAAAAACTGCAATATTTAGAATAAAGTCAGCATGATTTAAAAAAAAAGGATTTAAAAGAAAGGAATAAGTTGCATTTTTTATATTAGATATTGTAAAAATTGAGTTTCAAAAGCTTCCAGTTTCAAATGTGAACAAACCTATTCGTGGATTTGATCTCTTTAATCTATAAAAAGCTTGTTGAGCCATGTATGAACACTTCCACATAGGAAACATATAATTACCATCTCTATCCTTGCTTTTCTGTGTCAATCTTCACTCTATTTCTCTCTCTGCTCATCGCTGCAGCCTCTTTTAAACGCTCTTCCTCTTTTTCTGATGAAAGCCGTGGTTCCAGGAGCAATCGCTGCACACTCATTCACAGGAAAGATAAGCACACGCTTAAAAGCGAACAGCAAAAAGACACCAGCCTCTGCTCAGACGTGCAGCAAGGCAGCTAATTGCAAAAGCGCTACTATGACTTTGTGTGAAATCACGTATTATACATATGCAAACACTTGGCATTTTGAGCTCTTTGCATGCATCCTGCAAAGACACAACATAACATCACAACTGCTGGTGTTATCGATCCCACACAAATGAACAAATGAGAAAAAAGAGGGGGAGGAGGGAAGGAAGCGTGTGGCGCGGGGGTCATCACGTATGAGATGGAGTGTTGTCACAGCTCAGCTCCTGCCTTCTTTTCGTCTCAGATCAATACCATCTTTGTATTTGTTTCCAGTGTTGAGGCAGTAAGTGGCCAGTCCCTCTAGTGGCGTCCGAGCCGGGAGGAAAAAAATAAGGACAGAAGGACAAGCGTTGGAGAGGTGGAAGGCTGAGGGATGGAAAAGAGAGGAGGGAGAGGTGGAAATAAAGAAAGAGTGGAAGTGGCGACCCAGTTCCATCACTGCTTGTTTGTGTTTTTGGCGGCGCGGCGGTGAAGAAGCATTGTGGCGTGGGGGTGGGGGGGTCATGCATTTGTGAGAACATGACCTCACTTTGCACACATCATGCAAAGTCAGACCCAAGATTTTCCTGTGAGGATGCAGTTTATGGATGAGTACTTACTGCACAAGCATACAGAGTGATTTTTTAGATTTATAATTAATTTATAAATCAGTAAGATCAACACAAACATCAACTAATAGCCTTAAATTGATACTTTTGCCATTTTAAAGTGTGTTTCTAAAAAATGAACATCTTACATATAGATGGCTTCCTGAATGGCCTCTGTTAAGAGAAACTGCTTTTACTATCTTGAGCTAATCGCTAACCTCAGTGTAAAGCTGTTGTCTCAAAACAGCCACAATCTCAAAAACCTCCAATCTCCAGATCATGCTTTAAAGTTCGGGTCCAGAGTATGATGTCATCAAGGAGAGGAGGAGGAGGTTTTGAAATTTTAACAGCTATAGCTCTTGCCACTGCTCCTCCTCACCTTCTGGAAGGAGCTGAAAGCCATGCATCATAACATACACGTGCACACAAATAGCCTCGTAGTGCTAACGGACAACTAATGTTTTCGATAAGTTCCTGCTCAGACACCCCTGATTCTAACTGCCGAATTATCTCATCAGCCTACGTCGAGCTGCTGATCACTCATTTTTAATTAAAACTGCAGTGGTCAAGCAGAAACATCTAAAAACTGCACTCACTATGTTAGCATACCCCTGCTAATGCTACATCAGGCTAACACAATAATCCGATGTAGCGTAAGATTAAATGCTAATCACTTAGCTCCAAAACACAAAAAATAAATCCCTTTTCATTCCCCTCCCTCCTCTTCCACAGTTAGCTAAAATTTACAGACTGACATTAATTCAGTGCAGGTCGAGTTAGCATTCAAGCTAGGTTAGTATGCTAAGCTAACTGAGGTGTTAGCATCACCCTGCAGTGCATGCTGGGAACTGGGGTGCATTCTTGTTGATTGACAGCTCCCTCTTTATTACTTTATTAGTCAACGCTCTATGTTCGCATAAATGATTCGTGTTGCTGTAGAGGCTGGGGGAGGGGCTTAGTGGAAATATAAATTACAAAAAATTACTTACTTTATGTCCTAGAGCAGCGTCAGTAGATTTAAGCATTTTAAGTTACTTTACATTTTTTAAACTACATACCCCAGCTTTAAGAAGCTTGACAAATAAGGTGCTAATTATTAACACAAAAGCATGCTTTAAAATAATTAAAAAATGCCTTTAATGTATAGAACTTTTAGCCAAGGTTTTAGATTTTCATATGTAACAATTTTCTTGGGGTGCTTTTTATTTTTGTTACGATGGGTCAACCAAATAAAACATTCAGTCAGATTGTAAACCAGCTCTCTAAAGCTTTCGTTCTTGTGGTTTAAAGCAAACAGAACAGGAACTTGAAAGCTTGAGTATAAAATGTTATTATCTCACCCAGAATCATAAAGTGTTAAAATCAATAACCAGTCTATGATCTTATGCTCTCAGATTATAAAATATCTGTTTTGCATTCAGCAAGTCTGTGGTAAAGAGAGTCTCCTCCCCTCTCCGCACATCCTGATCTCATCCCAACATGTTTTTTGCTTTTAGCACAACAGAAGTTTGGCATTTAGGCAAAAGCCAAAAAAAAAGGTTTCCAACTTTCAGTCCACCCACCAATGAGTGATGGCGCTGTGTCTGTGTTCGCCTCTTTTCCCACAATTTATTGTTTTCTCATCATCTTTTTTTCAATTTCTTCCTAATGAAACAACTTTTTGCATCTGTGACTATAAAAAACTACAAAATATAATATTATACAAAAACAGGTACGCCTGCTTCCTTAAAGTAATAATTTAATTCAATTGATAAAAGAGAAATAAAGTGTGTTTTCACTTTAATACAATGAAACCCAGTGCAACATGCATGGTTCCATGTAATGGCATAAGACGAGGCTGCATGCAGCAGCTTTACAATGTTTCAGACACGATGCTCTTCCTTGTAATTCAGTTTGTGATGAATGATGGATTATGATGCTGTAAAGCCCTGCTGCACTTAGCAGAGCATTTAGTGTTTACAGCAAGAGCCAACTGTTTTCTTTCTCTGATTAACTAGCAACAAAAAAATCCACAATGTGGCAGCTGATGGTTGGTGAAATGTCAGTTTTTACACTCATTTGGGGACACTACTCTATTAAAGCCTTTTTGTGTGCGTGTGTGTGACACTCACTGCAGTGATCTGTCATGATCAGTGCACCGAGCTGCCTCGCTGCCTCTAAAAACATGAATTCACGTAGATTGCATGCATTTATAGATTGCACGCATGACGCATTTACGCTGCCATAAAGATGTCGCTGATATTTGGATTGGTGACACACGTGGCGTTGTGCAGGAATTACAGGTGCAAACGTAGGTTTGTTTGAGTCTTTAAGGTTAAGTTTGGGTGGAAGTGCTGAAGTGATGGAGGGGCAAAGACCCAGTCACATAGATTTAGAGTAATGGGGGGGTCAGGAGCATGCCGTGAAGCCCTGCCACGAGGAGAGCCAATGAAGATGGCTTCTAGAGAGTTGGTAATGAAGAAAAAAAAAGTTAGGTGTTTTTTTTTTTTTTGTTAGAGCAGGTGGAAGAAGGATATGTAGAGACAGGGAGAGCTAATGAGTTGGATTTTCTGGAGACTTGGCATTCTGCTCATGGTGCTTCGCTGTATCTCTCCTCGGTGGAGGAGCTGGCTGGAGCGAGTTTCCTGTCTGAGCCCTGAAGCAGGAGTAAATGAGGGGTGGGGAGGAGGGGGTGGTGGGGGGAGTGAAGAGAGGGGGAGGCGGCGAAGGGGGGGGGGTGTTGGAAGCAACAGAACAGAGGGAAGGAGGAGAAGGAGGAGGGTGAGGGGTGGGAGGGACCAGTGTTGAAATTGAATGCCAGGGCGCCATGTTCTCACCGCCAGCGTTTCCATGGTTACAGGGTGATTCTGGCGAGTAAGGAAATTTCATTCACTTTGGTATGAAGAGAGAAAAAAAAAACCAGGAGGGAAATATTAACAAAGCAGCAGAGGAGAAGAAAGGAAAACATGGAAGATGAAAAAGATGAGAAACAAAGAGGAAGAAAGAGGAAACCTCTACAGAGGTTTAAGCCACCCATCCCCCAGGCGGACTGCCTCGATGTCTCTCATTCCTTCTGTTTTTTTTGTTTTGTTTTGTGTGTGTGTGTGTGTGTGTGTGTGTGTGTGTGTGTGATGCTCCGTTTGTTTGTCGCCACCCTATAAGCAAACAAAACACCCACCCACAATCTTCACCCAGTTCTTCCTGCAGCCCTGCAGGTACATGGCAAAGAACAAAGAGAGACACTGCTAACTGGCTGCGTGTGTGCATGTGTGTGTGTTTGTGCGTGCGTGTGTGTGTGTGTGTATGTGTGTGTGTTTCAGAGTCTCCTTTTTAGGGAGGAAGGCAATGGGGGTTGGTGTTAGGGTAGTTTTAGGGAGGGGTTTAAAAAAATCAAGAGCCAGTGCAATTGTTCACAACATGTTTGACACGTTTACGAGGCGGCTGCTGGCATCTCAGAGCCCAAGTTCATCTCAAAGCATTTGTCTCCAGACACTTTAATTTAACACAAAAACAGCTACAATAAAATCAGCGCGTGCAGGTAAAAACTTGAGCACGCAGGCATGTGTGTCAACACGTATAAATACAGGCAAACGCTCAGCCGCTGCCTAACCAAGGCTGACAACTGCACGGGGGGTTTGACTGGGATGTCGCTGCAGCCGATGTGACAGCTGGACAGCCAGCCAGGCGGCCTCTGCACACAAATACACACGTAAACAAGTGTGGGCATCATCCTGATTTCTGATATGAAGTGTAAATATTCTCATCAGCATGTGATCCATAAACACAGGTAGTTACCGCTGAGCTGAGGTGATGTGTGCAGATGTTGAACCATCACAGAGAATATCAGGATGAGATAGTGTTAACGTTTTTTTTTTATTGTTTGTCTTTCAGTGGCTGAGGAGGGGCTTTGGGAGTGCGGACTGTCCTATGAGTGCAGGACCCTCCTGTTCAAGGCCATACACAACCTGCTGGAAAGGTAAAAGTTATAGTTGGAGCTGCAAAAAAAGATGCAAAAATCCAACCTAAGTGTTATTATTACAAATTTTTCTTTACTTTTATCTGGTTTTGCAAGTTTCTGCAAAATTACAAACCCCAAATTTAAAATCTAAATCAGCACATCACATAGAGGAAATTACTTTTCGTATCCCGGTTTGTAGTTTTGCAGCTTTTGAGTAATTAATAACTTACCTATTTTGTTGCACATTCAACAGCCTCCATTTGGAGAAACAGAGACTAATTCTGTCTGGCTAATCGCGAGTCTAACTACATTTTATTTTATAGTTCTCATAGCATTCCATGAATGTTTGCAAATGCAGTCATCTCCTTCAGTGCAGAATGGGGCACTTCCTGTGCTAATATCACGATATTTCAGATGGAAAAACGGTGTATTGGGAAAATTAAGTTTTTTTTTTTAATAAAACTATTAAATTGTTGTAAAATCACAGCGATACTCTCTTATCATAGTGGACTATAGTTATCTTTACTGGAGGGGTTACAGCCACTAGCAAATAACAACTAATAAGCAAACTAGTGTATAAAATGAAAATTATGTTGATGTAAAAGGCTTAAAATGATTGTGTGCATAAACCTCTACAAAGACTAAAACTGGTTTAACGCTTTAGCTTTCACACAAAGAACAAAGCATAGAAATGTTTTCCTTTTTATATTTTCTATTTATTTTGGGTAATTAGAGCTAACATTTAATGTAAGATAATGATATAAAATAGTAATCATGTAATTTATGACCCGTTAAAAGGAACTCCCTGAAATACTTCTTTTTAAATTATTTTTTACAAGTTGTTTTCTATTTATTTTTTTGCTTTCTAAGTTTTTATGTTTTTAGGACAAATTAAAATTTTGAAGCTTTTTTTTACTTGTTATTGTTTTTGCTATTTTTTATTTTCTCACTTTTAAAGAAGTTTGTTGCAAATCAAGAGTTGAAGTGTGCTCAAATGGTCAAATATGACCACTTGTCCTATTAAGGTTAAGATAATAACCTAATATTAAGATATTGATAAACTTTTATTCAAACACCTCCATGTTTTGTAGATTTTTTTTGTTCAGTATTTTTTTTTCAGTTGATGCTTCAATAAGATACAAGGACTTTGATCTGTAAATTAAAGGGTTAATTTAGCACTTTGGTTTGTGTTTGGGTCAATAAAATGAAGTTGTTCAAAGAGCTATCTATAGCAGATCAAATATACTTTTTTCATGGATTTTCTACTGAAATCCATTTCAAAATACCTGAAATATAATTTAAATGAGAAATCAAACATAAAAGGTGTCCAGTTCTGGTAAAATGTGCAATTTGAATATTACCCCACATTTATTCTGGTTGATACCTAAATTATAATAACAAGACTACAACTTTTTACCACATTTACTTTTAACACAAAAACAAATAAAAATGTATATTACTCTTTACATTTAAGCAACTAGTGAAACCAGTTGATTTAACCTTTGTTAAAGGTGCACTATGTAAGAGTAAAGTAAGATTTCTACAGCGAAATAATCCCAAAACAATCTAATGTCTCAATCATGTTGGAAGGAATGTTGTACGGAAACGTATTTCATCCTCAGCCGACTGCGGTGGTTGTCAATTTTTCTCCTTTCAAAATAAAGGAAGGAGGGACGTAGCTACTGTTTACCATCAGTGAGCGTGAGGTTGCTGTGTCTCCTGCAAGCTAACGCTGCAGCGCTGGCATTTGTAATTTGACTACAGCCAGCATAAAGCTTCAGAGTTGTTTAAAGAACCGAAGCCAGTAAACAGGAGCGACCCAGTAGTTATTTCTTGTACCCCTAAGAAGCCACGGCATCTTTTTGTTTTACTCTAAAATAGGGTGAAGCAAGCTAAAAGCTAACGTTGAGCTAACTACGCTAACAGTAAATTAGAAGCTAATAGTTGGCTATAAAATTATCTCAAGCTACTTTTTCAATTACCAACAACTCAAAATTACAGTTAAATGCATGTGTGAAGTGAATAATAAGTCAGTCGTGGCGTTTAGCTTCCTGTAATGAGTCGTTCAGAGCTATAACAGCAAGCTAACAGCAAGACGGCAAACAACCACACTTCCTTTAATGCCGGAGGCAGATTACCGTAACAAGTGTAGTAAGTGCTCCCTACCATAAAACACCCAAGAGTGCTAACACCAGGTATGACAATGTATTTATCTACTTATCAACTTACTGTGTATGACTCGTCTTTGCTTGTCATCTAGAATCTTCTGGTGCTGATCTGTAAATGGCAACAGCCGTAAAACTCACGAAACGGGAGTGAGAGTGATTGTAGTAACCAAATTTGACCACAGGAGGTCATCTTACTTTATTCTTACACACTGTACCTTTAAGTGAACTCAACATTCCATTTCTCAGAGTGCACTTGTGCTCAAATCTACTTTAAGTTTCAGAAAGGAATCCCCAGACAAAGCAACAAACAATTTACCAGATAAACCACCATGGGTTTCTGTCATAAATTTAATCTTAATGAAATTATAATCTGAGCGCTGAATCACTTGCCCAAGCACCCAAAGCTCTCCTTTCTGTGTCGATGCCATCTGTTAAATGAAGCAGCACATATTTGCTCTCTATTAAGTTAAGCCTCAGTGATCATTGTAAGGGGGGAAAGCTGAATTAACCTTCCTATTACCTTGGAGCTGACTCTGTTTATAGCTCACTGTTTCAACACTAGAGGGATCACTTTCACTTCCTCTTTGGGCAGCGTCGCTACAGCACAGCACACAGAAAACTGACCCAAATCTCTGTCCTGTATACCCAGATAAATGATTTATTAACGCTTCGATTCCTCTGTGATATTTTAGTAAAAAGTTCTGCAACTAACTTAAACTTTAAGGTGAGATATTAAATTCTCTTTCACTTTTTATTCTGTTTTTATAACTCAGTGAAGCCTGTTACGACCAGGAGGGTTGAGATTTTGAATCCATCAATGAGTTTCAAAAGAAAAAGGTGCTCAGAGTCGGAAAAAAAATCTGAAAATCTGACAGTAATGCTTTGGTGAATCAGTGAAACATCTTCCAGCGGCTTTATAGAGAAGGATTTACAGCCCGCTGCAGCAGGCTTTTGAGTTTACGATCATTTATTGGTGGACTATAAAGTTTTTTATAAACTTAATCAAATCACGTCAGCACTGGGAAAGTCTTCTATTGTGGGTTTCAAATAGCAAATAAAATACAACAATGCATTATTTATTCATTTCTGTTATTTGTGTGTTAAATAGTCAGAAAATGACGAATTATGAATATACAGAGCAACACTATTAGTTCAATAAGAATGACGAGTTGTTGCAAAATGTGATCTGAGCTCAGAATAAAACACAAAGCCTCGTGTTAAGGATCGCTTGAAGCGAGTAACGTTCAAGCACAGATGCTTTGTTCTAATTAATTAATCTGACTTTATTTGTTTTGAAATATTCTGCACAAAAACACAATGATCCCCCTCGGTGGAGTGTTGTACGTTAGGTTTTCCTCCATCTATCAACGTCACTTCCAGATGGATGCTGCTGTTTTCGTAATGAATAACATCAGATGAGAGGGGAGAGTTTTCATTTACAAGTAAAAACTATTAGAAAACACTCAGCGTGGCGTTTTCTCACTCATTTAACTCAGTCACTGTGAAAACCATGTCAGGGGGTTGCAACCGCTCGTGGCAGGAGAACCACACAATGAGAACGTTTAAGCAGTGCTGCTGCATATTTATATGGTGGTGAAATCTACTTTAAAACATCTTTCTTCAAAATAAGACCTATTACTTTACTGCATGTTTCTCTGTTAATACATTATCTGAGTCCTGTTTCTGATGGTTTATTATTATTATTATTATTATTATTATTATTATTATTAATAATAATAATAATAATAATATATTATTATTATTATTATTATTATTATTATTATTATTAATAATAATAATAATAATATATTATTATTATTATTATTATTATTATTATAATAATAATAATAATAATAATAATAATAATAATAATAATGACAACAAAAACAATGTGTCCCTCCATAAGTACACATTTTGCTTAAAGGTACAATATGTAAGAACTTTACAGCAAAATAATCACAAAACAAAGGAAGGTTACACTGAAACAGATTTCCTTCTCAGCCAGCTGGGGGGTTGTCAGTTTTTCTCCTTGTGGCTAAACAACTCACAGCTGCTCTTAATGAACATAACATCTATGATAATTTCCAGTCAGGTTTTTGTAGAGCTCATTCTACTGTAACAGCTCTACTCAGGGTCTCTAATGACCTTCTGACACACAGGGGACTGTTCTGTTCTGGTTCTGCTGGACCTGACTGCAGCCTTTGACACTGTTGACTGCTCTGGATTGGTTCTCCATTAATCTGCCAAAGCGTTCCTTCTCTGTGGCCAACTCCAAGTTTCGGTCCTCCACCACCTCCCTCACCCATGGTGTCCCACAAGGTTCTGTGCTGGGCCCTGTACTTTTCCTCCTTTTTATGCTTCCTCTTCAGCACATCCTGAGCTCATTTAAAGGAATCTCCTACCATCTTTATGCAGATAACATCCAACTGTACATCTCCTTTAAGCCCCATGACCTGCAGTGGTTGCACAGCTGCTTAGACTCTAGTAAAGCCTGGATGGCTGGGAACTTTCTACAGCTGGCCAGCTTCCTTTTAATACCAAACCCTCTGTCAGGAATCTTGGTGTGACCTTTGACCCAGCTCTCACCCTGGATTCTCATGTCAGTTCTCTTGTTCGCTCTTCCTTCTTTCACCTCAGGAACATTGTCTTCATCTCCTCACGCTTAGACCACTGCAACTTGCTTTTCACTTGTCTGAGCAAAACCTCCCAGAACCGTTTACAGGTGGTTCAAAAATTAAAATGAAATATTAATATAATTATACTGTACAGAAAAAAATAGTTATGCTAATATAGATAGTTTTCACAAATCAAAACTTTATCAATAATAACGAATGAACAGTACAGGAAAACAAAACATCATATCACCCTGATTGTTTCATACATGATTCGTTTCATAACTTACATAAATTTTTATTAGGCTGAAACCTGAAACATTTAATGCAGATACTCAGACAAAAATGTACCGATGGAGATGAAATGCTCAGCTAAGCTTGCCTTTAAAATCATTTTATAATTTCCTGACCCAGGTCATGGGATTTATAAAGAGAATTTACCGACACCTGCACACAGAGACGAATCAAACTTGGGAGTGAAATGTCTCTAATGGTTGGCAGGGCCGTACGGTGAGCTCGATGACTGAAGGGAACTTTATGTGCTCACATTTGGATCTGATAACAATAGTTTTAAAAAATGATCTGGGAAAATGTGAAAGCGCAAGTGGTTTTCAAAAAAAGCAGATTCTGTACAAGAAAGTGTATGTCAGACTGTGAACCTTTAATGCTGCAATTTAGCTGTAAAAGTTGGATTCAGTTCAGACAGACTAACAGGAAAAGTTGATTGATTTGAGTCTTTCCTTGAATTTTCAATAGTTTGAAGACCCACTCCAATAAAAACAGTTTTTTCTGTTTTTAACTTGTTCTTGAAGCATTTTTCTTATGCTACAGGACATATCTAAAGAAATTTAAGTTCAAACTTGCATTTCTGAGTGTTTCTGCATTCAAATCGCTGTGCATCAGTAGCAGACGATAAAATGCAGTCTAAAACTGACTAGGTTTGTGATGTCACAAACCCACTGGGTGGAGCACAAACTCCTAATTCAACCATCGGCCTGTATTTATGGAGCCAGTGCTGCATGCTAGCACAGAGAGCTAGCATAAACAGAAAGCTCTCAACAGCCGGGAAAAGAGGGGCAGGGGGGACTCCACGCCAACGGCTCTGCCCACAACCCAGAGGCGAATTTTTATTGAGCTACTGCCACTATGTAGAAACTAAGTACTAGAAAACGGCACAGGTTTTGTGATTTTGGCTAAAAACGGCATAATCATAGTTTAAAGACCACTGAGAACTATTTAAAACAGCTAAAAAGATGATCGGAGTGGGACTTTAAAGACAAAGACTCTACTTGAGTTTTAGACCAAGGTCATGTAAGCATGTAGCCGGGTTTTTATAAAATCAAATATCCTACCCCGCCCATCTAGGAAATAAACTTGGCTCCACACCACTTTGTTTTCAGCAAAAACTTTAAGTGCACTGTGAAGCGTATTCATAAGCATGCCAAGCCTGTAGGTGGCAGTAGTTCCCCAAATCATTCATATCTTTTCGAAAAACATTCTTTGGACATGGAATAACTAGATGGTGGTCAATTACTGTCCTCAATGTCGCCCTTTACCACTCCCAATACTTGCACTTCCACCCTTGTGCCCCTCAATTGCGCGCATGTCCAGTGTTGCGAGTGCGTAGAGTGTCCCGATTCTCAAGTGTGGACCATGGCTCCGCCCCTTTTGCACCTTTGACCCGCACTTCATCAAAGCCTGCATCAGTGTGGACTTTGGTGAATGTTATTACTCACAATCCACTGCTGGGTGGGAATTTTGAGAAGGTGGAGAAATGGCTCAAGTGCCTTTTCTGAAAATGTTTATCAAATTATTGAATAGTTTATTATTGTGTACAGTTATGATTATAGTCAAACGCTTCTCTGTTGAATAGATGCGTTACATGTCTGTTGAAAAATATTGTTAACTGAAATTGGGGCTGGTGTGTATTTTTGGACACAACATGCCACTAATTTAATCACTTGTTTTATTATCATTTCAAGCAGAAGATTAGCACAAACATCAATCTGCATCTCCATTTAGGAAGTCACGGTCAACGACACAATGCTCCTTGTCCCAATTCTGCTATTATTTGTAAACATTTTTACTACACACTCGAAGCCGTACGTGCACTTCCATCAAGTCCACTTCGCAGATGACGTTAGGCTGCAGTGTAGGTATTGGGACTGGGCCATAGGGCAGTTATTGAGTGTAAACACACGTTGCACATGGAGCGTTTCTGTTGCCGGCAGCGATGCTGCAAAACCTAAAACTGCCGTTATTTACGTGCACAAGGAAACACTGAAAACAGAGAATTCGCTAATCTCCACTTTGTTAGTCGAAGGTTTTTGAAAGAATAATTTTTGGTGGCGTACATCTTCACTTTCATGTAGATGACGGGCCAAACCATAGAAAATACCTTAAAGGGATACTATGCAGTTTTGGTTTGCTTTTAGCACCCCCTAGTGTTTGTTAGTGAAAGCAAAAGGGAAACTTATCTCCTCGCTGTGCGTTCGTCTTTTTAACACCTTAATCTAACAGCTGAAATGTCTCCTCAGCCTTCATTAGTGTCTACAGGAGCGGTTCATCACTAAATCAAACAAATCAGCTGTGTTCATGATCTAAAACATGCAGGAAACATGCTGGAAGCAGACTGCAGCACCAGGCATGTCAGCTCCACTTTAATAAGTCCAACAGGGATCAGACCGCCACTCTGGAGTTGCAAGTGTGGTATTCTGGCCATAGAGGGCCAGTGACATTTTATTAACCCTCTAAAGGATCATTTTAGTACATACTGGTGCAAGAAAAGTATTTAAAAATATGAAAAAGTTGCATAGTTTGCCTTTAATTTTCTGGGCTACGTGTGTACATGGTCTAAAGTTCATGACTTTTTTCTATCATAATGTAATTCCAAGCAATCTTTTCTCATCTTCTGAATGCCACAGATGCTTGATGGACAAAGGATTCGTGAGAATCGGAAAATGGTTCTTCAAGCCACACGAGCTGGAAGGCAAGTCTCTGGGCAGCAGGTAAGATCACACACATTTTAATTATCCTATAGTGGGAAGTTTTGTGTCTCATCACTAATGTGATGGTGTGAGAAAAGTGTGACTCAGCGTGACAGGATTTCATGTGATCCAGAGTTTATGATATTCTGGCAGCTGGCCAGTGGTGTGAGTCTGGTGTCCAGAGGTGAAGTGAGCTGATAAAACTCTGTGTGTGAGTGAAAGGAAGTCTCTGTGTGTGTGTTGGTGTGTGTGCATGTCAGGCTGTGTAACAGTGTTGTCAGTGTGTTAGACAGACATAGAGCCTGAGTAAAAAGAGGAGTGGGTGTGATGACAGTTCAACTTGTTGCTCCAGGCTTTATAGATCCCTTTAACAGCTCAGCTCTGCCCACTTTTCAGGGTGATGAGGATGTTCAGAGGCAGAGCATTTAGATAAGTGACTCCTAGGAAGCGGTTTTTCTACGGCTTAGTGGCTGCAAACGTAGAATTAAAATAAAACCCTCCATTTAGTTTAAAAGACATTGTTTTAAAAACGATCACTGCACCTCTGTTATCCAAAAGGGTGCAAATGAAGTGATGCAGAAGGAACTCTCACTCTGTAAAGTTGCTGACGCGAGTGCAGCGTGCCGTGACGTGCTGAGTCGAACCTGAGTTCAGCTGTTGAGAGCAGCTGGAAGACCCTCGTTTAGGCTCACGTTGAGGGATTGTGTTTGTCACTTGTTCTGCTTATATCCGGGGGATTACTGTGAGGCTGTGACATCTTCATGTGTGAAAGTATCCTTATGGGAAATGGAGGAATGAAGGGGAAAACCTGAATAAAGTAACTAAATAATAACGTCTGATGCTTTGATCGGCGCTAACGGGGGCTGTAAAAATGCTAACCAAGAGTAGTCCGGTGTTTGTGGGGGAGCTTCTGCAGCGATGCGGTTGCTATAACAAACCTGAGTGCTGAAGAGAGAGCCCCGGGGCTGACGCAGCTCTTGCTGGAGAGATTATATCTCTCAGTTGGCTCAGAGCAGCTGGAGATCCCCCCCGAAGCAGCTGTAGGAGGCTGCTGGAGACAGAACGCTGTTTCTATCATAACCCGAAAAACGGACCGAGCTATGAGTGAAAGTTACCAGATCATCATTCCAGTGTTTTATTTTTTATTCTTCATTTTTATTTGAGGTTTGAACAAAATTCCTCCACA
Organism: Aphyosemion australe; assembly: GCA_006937985.1. Classification (NCBI taxonomy): domain Eukaryota; kingdom Metazoa; phylum Chordata; class Actinopteri; order Cyprinodontiformes; family Nothobranchiidae; genus Aphyosemion; species Aphyosemion australe. The sequence continues at coordinate 307,583 of SSNS01000069.1, read as the reverse complement.
GTGATGAGATTCATTACCAGTTAACTCAAATGCTTCAATTCAAGGGTCATTAAACTTATGGGTCAGCTACTTTTTCACATAGGTCCAGGGTGGCTTAGATCACTTTTTCCTCTTATATGAAATCATTATTTGAAAACTGCATTTTTGCATTTACTCTTTGTTTTTGTCTTATTTAAAAATGTATTTGCTGAAATGAAGCATTAAATGTTGCAGAAAAGCAACAGGAATCTGGTCAGAGACACACACACTTCTTCATAACTCTGTGTGTGTGTGTGTGTGTGTGTGTGTGTGTGTGTGTGTGTGTGTGTGTGTGTGTGTGTGTGTGTGTGTGTGTGTGTGTGTGTGTGTGTGTGTGTGTGTGTGTGGGGGGGGGGGTGGGGGTGGGGGGTCAAAAAGCAGGTTAGCTGAGTTTCTCTTTTCAACATAATTTGGAACTTTCATCCAAATATGAAATTTCCCCTAGATGTGCTGATTTAATTCCTTTCACACTTTTATTCTCCAAGTTTTCCCCCAAACCCAATAAATATGATTCATATTTGGATCCATCATTTCACACTCAAGTAGATTTACACACAGACAAGTTCCAGCTTGCAGCTTAAAACCATGAAAACAAATCAGTAAACTGCTAAAAAACCACCTAAAATAATGTATTAATATTTAGATTATTATATGATTTAGATCTAAAGGTTATTACTTAATAATTAGATTTCACACTGTAAATAGATTAGCAACAAAAGCAGAATGTTTGGTTGAGTCTGCAGCTTCTTTTGCATTTAAAACATTTTAACATAAAAGAGCACTGACAGATTTATGGAAGCTTAAACTTCCTAGAGAGGAATCTGGGAACGATGCGCCACATGTCTTGGTCTCCTGGAGCTGCAGATACAAACTTCATGGAGCACTGTGCAGCCATGTGCTCTAACATTATTCTGCAGGACTTAAAAACAACATTTATCAATAGGGAGTCGACCTTGTTTCATTTGTTTTAGACAGTTTCTGCTTTTCTCCACAAATGTTCAAGAATTAAATCATAAAAGAAATGATTAGTCTTAAGCAGTTTACATTTATGCAATTAAAGTACACTCACTGGACTAAATGTGTTCTATAATTTGTAAATACATAATTAAAATGGCTAAGATTTGTGTATTTATTTAATGTGTTTTTTTATATTTAACAATTAAAATGCTATTAATTGACTTTAATGTTAATTAGGAGTGGTACACGACTTTAAAAGCACATAGGATCAAACACAGCCAATTAGCAGATGAGAGAAAAGCAAACAGGTAATTAAAACCAAAAGGAAAATAAATGCAAAGTAAAAAAAGAAACAAGGTGTTATAATTTAGATACAGCAACTAGATGAGCAGTGTGAAGGTGTGAACGCACCCCCACGAGTGTAAACATTCAGCTTTATTTTTTAAAGTATCACCCACAGTTCCAGTGTGTGTGCGTGCATGTGTGCGTGCGTGTGTGTGTGTGTGTGTGTGTGTGTGTGTGTGTGTGTGTGTGTGTGTGAGCCAGTGAGAGTTCTGCACATCATGTTAATTCCTCTTCATTTCGAAAGCTCTGTTGGAATATGTTCTACGCCCCCTGCTGAGCCGTCCCAGACTTGTTCTTTCTGTGAATTATTGAACAACCTGAAGGCGAAGATTGAGAAAGATGTGGAGAGAGGGATAGACACTCTTTAACACACACACACACACGCGCGCGCACACACACACACACACACACACACACACACACACACACACACACACACACACACACACACACAAATAGAAATCTGCAGATGTCCTTATACTGTTTTTGCATATTATATAAGTGTGGAATAACATTTTTTTTATGACAGCTAATTTCCTGCACAGATTCACCTGCTATCCACACACACACTCACATGCACACACACACACACTCACACACACACACACACACACCATTGCTTGTGCTGCTCCGGAGAACTCCCGGTGATCCGTGCTTTCATGCTCTAAGGGAGCATCGCTCAGTTAGACACACAATGACCTCCAATCTCAACACCTCCTTTGTCTCTTCTTCACTTCCAAACTGCGCCTTTCCTCCCCAGCAGGGGGCGTCCTGGTGCCAGCTCTGGCGCCTTGGCACCGCTGCCTTTGTCAGGCTTATCTGGTGTTTATCTTGTTTGTGTCCATGGGGCACAGCGGGTTGTGGTAGATCCAGGAGATGATTCCCTCCTCCCCGCCACAACCCCCACCCCCCCAAACCAACACTGCTGCTCTCTTTGTGTCTGAATGGGAGGGAAGCACTTGCGGTTGGTAACGCATTGCATCAGACGCTGAAGGGGAGAGCGCGAGGATCCAGCACAGGAGGCGAGGCATCACAGGGAGGAAGAGGAGGGAGGAGGCTCAGTGTGTGTGTTCGTGTGTGTGTGTGTGTGTGTGTGTGTGTGTGTGTGTGTGTGTGTGTGTGTGTGTGGAGGAGATGGTGGGGATCAGAGAAGGTGGGGGGTCGTAAATTAATCATCACTATAGACGCCTGAATGGATGTATTAGAGTCTGTCTCTCTCATTAGTCCAGTCAATTCTTTGCATGGTAAACAGCGCGCTGTGGTTTTTTTTATATAGCTGCTTTCATTTCACTAATGGCCATAAACTCATGCATAAATAATTTTCATAGTTTAGTGTAACAGACCTGTCCTCTGGTATGAAACACAAGCCAGCTGCCTTTCCTGATTGAACCATTTCTGCTTTTTAATTGCAGAAATCCTCACCTGATTCAAAAACAGCTTCTTTTTTTTAAATCCTATTTTCTCCGTATTCAGAGACATGTGACACCAAGACATTAGCCGTCGCCTAGGCAACAGCAGTTTGGTGTTAGGCCACATTACAAGGTCACAAGATCACAGAAGAAAGTACAGATGGTTTTGTGTATTTAATATATTTTTATTCAGAAATCTCACTTTATTTAAGTATTTTACCACATTGTGAAGAATCTCATTTTAGAGATTTTACCTTTAAACTGAACTATTTTTTTTGGTCAGAAATTCATATTTTCTTATGCAAAATGTTTTATTTAAGTAAAAACTGAAGAAAAACTTTTCTTGGAGAGAAAATTGCAAAAACTAATAAATCAAATGTTTGATTTTGTAACTTTACTGGTTACTTTAATTATATATTTGCACAAAATAAACACCTGGATGGATTTATATGCACAGGAAAAAGGAAGTGAAACTGCAGGACTTAAACTCTCTAAAAAAAGTCAAACTTAGTCATATGCAAAAGGCAAAAATATTCAATTTGACCTAATCTTCCTATTTTTTGCTTCCTGATACACTCAAAAACTTTGAAAAGTCCTATTTTCAATATTTCTCAGTTACATAATTTAGCTGCACAACCTTTACAGCTTGCATAAACACTGACTTGATGGATGTCATTTTGAGTGAGACTTTTTATGAGAAAAAAAGCAAGAGAAAATTTGTCAATGAGTTGAAAGGTGTACTATTTAGAATATGATATAATTAGAGACCAGGAGATTTTTTTTGACAGGTTATAAATGTGACTGACGAGAAAAATGTGCCCTTGAGTTGCAGATTGTTCGATGCGCGGCGAGTCGGAGGGAGACGGATAAGTAGCTGGTGGGTGAATGAATCGTGGCGACTGGCAGAAAGTAATGAGAATTTGTGAGAATAAAAATAAAAACCATAACATCACCGTAGCAGTCATGGATGAAGTTGGTGATTATTCTATTTGTGCTGAAAGTTGCTCGATATGGAGAATATGTGTAATTAACTCATTAAATTTGATGTAATTTAATTATTATTAAAAATGAGCTGACTGATGAAAGTTCAAGACTGATGCTCAGTAATCACTTCCTCCGTTTAATAGAAAGTCTTTTAAAATGATTGTATTTTTTTACTTTTTTTCTTCTTTTGGCCCTAAACTATGTAAACGATGGTAATGCATCACAGCAGAAACCTCCTTCCAGATGCATTTCCTGTTTATTTAAGTGACAATGTGTAGTTTTTACCATTAATCTCTGAAAATATGCATTGAAATGTTGTTGAAAATGAATTAAATGATGCCCAGTTGTTGAAAAATATTGGCGGCTTCATAACATATAACCATAAAAATCGGGTATAAAAAACATCGGCGTGGGTCTAAGTCTCTGGGCAACGCCATATTGGATGCTATGTTTCCTTCTACGGGAGCCCATGAGGACAAAACGCATTTACAGATTTGTAACAAGCGGTTACAAAACTTTCACCATTCATAAACGTTGTTGTTTTAAACATTTACCTCTTCGCTCCTTACCAGTGATGAAATGTGCGTGTCACTTTGAACGATCTGATGAAGTACACGTTCTAAAATTGTGCTCTCAGGGATTTTTGACCTTAATGGCCATCGGTTGCTAAGGTCTCACTCAAACACAAAAATACCACTTGCAATGATTTAGGTATGTACTGCCCCCTATCGCCAGGGAAAATACCCACCGTCACTTTAAAGACCAAGTTCACTGAGATACCGTTTTTTACTTGTTCTTTTTGAATTATGATCGATTATTATTCAAATGGAGGCTGAACATTAGAATAATCTTCTACACCTATTTCCTGCATTAGCCATCAATAAAAAAATGGACGGGGAAACGCTCGGATTTGAAAGGCCTGTTAGATATACGTCCCACTGTAAATCAGCCTTCATAGACTCACCCATCTTGTCTCGCGACAGGGAAGGTTGTTGTTGGTTTAGCGTCCAAGAAACAGCAGAGAATGTCTCGATTAGTAGAAGCTAATCGTTAGCATTAGCAACTCCACCATGCAGCAGAACTCCTTCAGGCTTGTGTTATTTGTGGAGATAAAATATCAACGTTGCAGAGCAAACAGAGTCAGTGGTAGAGTTGCTGTTAACCAATCAGAGGCGAGATGTACAAATATCATAAATATTAATGAGTAAGACTCCAAATCCTGCCGTCTTCTGCTCCCCTCTCCTCTGGCTAACTTCTACCTCCTGAAACAGGAGCGCCAGAGCTTTTTTTTTCCCACAGAGATCGACTGACAAGGCATTCATTCATACTAGAGACCACTGCAGGTTTATTCAAATAACAAGTGAATGAGAGCTTTAAATTATGAAAAAAGATGCAAAGTAGAAGCCTTTAGCAGCTCGCTTTGATGTTCGGGCGTCCTGACTCGGCAGCGTTAGTGTGAGAAAAACCCTGTAAAACATCCCCTCGGTTCCCCCTCTGCTGTAGAGCTATTTTCAGTTTCAGTCTGGTAATTTATATTTATATATCTAAAAGAGCCTGATTGTGCTGCTCGTGTACTTGAACTAGGCACCTTATCATTGCATTTCCATATAAATGCTGTTCGAGCATAAACATTGTGATAGCAGCAGTGGGTAAAGGCACGCACAGGGGGCCGCTGAATAATACATCAAACTTAGTGCATCCACCTTATGTTACTTTTAATAGTGTGCTGCAGTACAAGTGCATGCAGCATCATTTACACACACACATCCCTGCATTAAGTATTCTCATGCATGTTTGGTGGAATTTGTTAGTTTCAGTCCACAGGAAGCAGTTGAGGTGGATGTGTATACATGCTGCTCACAAGAGCTTACAAGAGTGTAAACATCCCCTACACTGGTCCACGTGCATCAGAGGAGTGTGTGAGAACGCTAGCAGGAAGAGGATGACTCAGAATTCTGCTACTCCCGTGGCAGATGAAACATTCAAGGTGCAGATTAAGAAGATTAATCTCCCAGATTTGAGAGAGAATGTTATCATACCTGCTGACAGTCTGAGCACAGTTATCAACCGTTGGATTAACTTCCCTCTTAATAGCGAAGATCCTTGATTTGAATCTTTTTATTTTTTTAATCATGATTATAATTTTTCTCCACGGAGCTATTTTCCGTGCAAATGTGTAAAGTCTGTGATGCGCGTCAGACATTAATCAGCTCTCTGTCTGGCTGTCTGGCTCACTATTAGAGTTGTGGAGGGGTGAAAGGACTCATGTTACAACACGATCCCAACACGGACCCACTTTCTCCCCTCACTGTCAGTAACATCCATGCATCGGAGTCTTCCTGGCTAACCGAGGTGCACCAGACTCTAAATTCAAGCCGCATTTAGTCACACGGTGCTCGTCTTAAAGCACATGAAAGGGAGACGTTCACACAGGCAGCATGTGATGTACATTAGCTGATTGATTTCACCATAAAATCATACTCAGTATCCAGCCATTAAAGCTCTGATCTCATCGATATGTGTGCAGCACTTGCAGGGTGCAGCACTGAATTATTCACCGCTTCTTCTGTCTCACTGCTTTTGCTCGCACTCCTTTTTTCTTCTACCTTTCCTTATCTTCCTAATTTCCTCTCACTCCCCTAACTTTACCATTTTGTCTACTCATGCATGTCGTTAATTCCCCATGTCTCCATCTTCCTCTCTTTCCTTTCTTCCTCTTCACAGTCTGTTCAGCTTTTTTTCCTCCTTCTGTACTGTCAGCCCTTAGGCATGTCTCAGCCATCTCTCCTCTTCATTTATTAATACCTGTACTCATACAGCCGTAGTCACACACACACGCGCGCACACACACATTTCTGGCCGACGTTCTCACACTCGTCTGCTTTTGCCTGCCGACTGCACTAAAGTCCCAGAGGATGTGAGGAGCCCAGAGTGTCCACACACTCACACCCGCTTACGGTGCAGGAAAATGCCCTTTGTGAAAGGACAGGGAGCATCAATCTCCCAGCTGGGTCAGCTTGCAGTTTGATGCTTTTTTTTGTGTGGCTCTGCTCGTCCCAGACTTGCATGTGGGTGCACTTTATTCTAGTTACAATAGATCTTGTGTTACAGTTGTCACGTTGTAACTGGGCTGCTTGCAGCTTATGCACACTATCAGGTTGATTTGATGCATTGATTATCAGCTGCATTTAATACAAAAACAGTTTATGTGCAACCTCTCCTAAACATATAAACAGGATCATTAACATGGGGGATAATAACTGTTCATGCATGCATGCAGCATTAATCTGTCTGTTATTCAACCCATCAGTCCGTGTCTGTCAGACAAAAATCAGTGAGTTTAGATCACATTTTCTACTCAGTTGCAGCCGCAATTAAATCCCGACAACAAAGATGATGAACATCCCTGACTGTTAATGTTGCCCGTACGAGCACAGCAGACTGTTACCCTTGACTTGCAGCTGTTTCCCTGAGCCTCCACCTATATTTAGCTCTTCGTGTGAGTGGAACGATGCGCTGATGACGAGGTTGGAGGGCAGTGACATTGAAAGCATTTTGACTCATGTGTTGTAGAGAGCTGCAGAGATGATGGACTAAGGCCGTGTTTGTGTGTGAGTGTGTGTCTTAGGGTCTCTGCCTGAGTGTCGGTTTATTGCAGGCATGCATATGCATGCACTTTTAGATTGTGCAGAACAGTGTTCAAACCACCTGCTGTCATTATCTTTTTTTCTCTCTGGGAGCATGAGGAATGTTTATGAGGCAGAAAACTTGGCCTCCTCTCACCTTGGGGCACATCAGCGCCATCTGGAGGCTGTCATGGTCAGAACGGAGAAACCCGGCTTAAAGAGCTGGTGTTTAGTTCTGGCCACGTGTGTGGAACTGACCATTTTATTGAATTTGATGATCCATTACAGCTCAAATGGAGGTCCAACTCCCTCAGGGCAAAGGGGATATTGCATAGGCAGCAGGGTAATCACAAGACAATTACAGTACCTTCTGACTTTATTGTTATACTGATATATAAACCAAGGTATTAGGGAGGTTTATAGATTAAAAATATACATCAGTGAAGTGGTTTTCTTGGTTAACGACGTCCAGCCCACCCACTGCTCCATAGATTGCAATAAAGATCCGCCGATTATTCCTCCTTGATTAAAAAAGCACAGCAACGCATGATGAACTGCGTGCAGCCTGTGTGTAATAAAGAGAGAGTGTTGCATATGTAAACATGTAGCTACCGCGATCCGTCATGAGGAAATGAGGATTTATACCTGCAATAAGAATCATATGTTGGAAATGATGCAGAAGATCAATGATGTTTAGTGAGTCTGAGCAGAGAAAAGAACTCATCAGCTGACAGCTTCCAACCTGAAAAGATGACATGTTTTACATTTCCAATACGTCTGATACCTAATCTCAAAATGCACTTGATTAAAAAGTAATTTAATTTTATTTTAATCTAAAATGAATTAATTAGTGGAGGTAATTTCACGTTTAATCAAAATGAGCAAAGAGTTTTTAAAGGTTGTGTTTCTGTGATCATTTCTGTCTACTTTCCTATTTCTGTGCTTTTTACTGTGATTTCTCCTTTTCTGAATCTTGCTTGTCTTTTGTCCACAGCGAGCGCCTATCATGTTCTTTCTCCTTCTTCCTCCACGGGGAGAGCAATGTGTGCACAAGCGTTGAGATCGCCCAGCACCAGCCTGCATACCACATCACAGAGCACCACATCCGACTCGCACAGACCTCCACCACGCCGGTGCAGGGTGAGACCACAAATCAATGAACTTTTCACTTTCTGTGTGTACACACTAAAGGCTGTTCCCAGTGTGCATCTGACAGTCACAGTTATGTGCCATTGAAAGACCAAAAAGTATCTGTAGTGTTATATTCAGACTTGTGTTTAACTTTTGCGTTACACCAGTGATGGTATATGCTAAAAATATATTTAATTAGTGTCATAATGTTGAGAAACTTAAAGGGATAATATGCAGTTTTGTCTTGCTTTTAGCACCCCCTAGTGTCCGTTTAGTAGAACCAAAAGTGAAACTTCTCTCCTCGCTGTGCGTTCGTCTTTTTAACACCTTAATCTAACAGCTGAAATGTCTCCTCAGCCTTCATTAGTGTCTACAGGAGCGGTTCATCACTAAATCAGACAAATCAGCTGTGTTCATGATCTAAAACATGCAGGAAACATGCTGGAAGCAGACTGCAGCACCAGGCATGTCAGCTCCATGTTACTAGAGCTCTTTTTATAAGACACACCATGCCGGCAAATCAGCGTGATATTACCACAACGTGGGTCTTATGAATGCGCCATAGCGGCACCACGTTGTGGGAATTTGGCAGCATTCGTGCCGCCACGCTTGATAGTAATATTGCAGTAATATTGCGGTAATATTGCCTTCAGCGGTCTTATAAACGCACATTAAACGTTGGCAGAACAGAGGGAGGTGTCATGACCACGTGATGAATTAATTCCGAGCTCCGGCTGGGAACTATATTGAAAATTGAAGTAAACACGGGCTTAAGTTTAACTAGCTGAGATGATTAACTGGACCGATGCGGTGCTCCGGGAGCTTCTCTCCGTTAGATCTGCAGCTCAGGTCGTCTAACAGCTCACAGGGATGGTGGAGGACACACACCTGTAGCTGCTTGGGAAAAAAAAATTTAAGGAGCGCAGCTTCGATCGCAATAAAAAGCAAGTTATGTCCAAAATAAACGGAAGTCTGCGACAGTGCAGAGACCGCCCCCATACCCCCTTTATGCCGCCATCGTGTAATCTTTTATAAAACGGACGTGATTGCGCAACATTACCGCCACGGTCTGAGGTCTTATAAACGACCTTAGGCTCCCAGATGCCGCATCGGCGTTGCGGCAAATTGGCGGCATTGTTTTGTAAAAAGAGCTTAAGTCCAACAGAGACCGGACCTGCACTCTGAAGTTGCAAGTGCGGTATTCTGGCCAAAGAGGGCGATGGGGGTCTGGGTGACATTTCATTAACCCTGTAAAGGGTCGTTTTAGCACATACTGGCTCAAGAAAATGATTTGCAAATATGAAAACGTTGAATAGTATGGCTTCAATATAATAACATTTAAAACCGTAATCCCTTTTGCTTTCTCCACCATTATTACAAGATAAAAAATCTCCTGTTCGGCCCGCAATGAATCCTGGGATGGATTGTCTATGAGGATACACCAGATTCATCCTCGAAATTCGGGGAAAGTGAGGATGCATTTTGAGTATCCTTTGAATTTGGACAGACTTGTCTCTTCGCTGTGACGTAATCGGCCTTAAATCGGAAGGATGCAGCCCCTGGATTTGGACACAGTCGTAGTCTCTTAAAGCTATGAAATTTTCCAGTCAGCTGTGTTGGCAAATGGCTAATCCCTTGAGGCTCTATCCCCCCTGCTAAGTCTCATGACCAGACAATGTTTAAATCTTTTCTTGTGTGGCTTTCTGTATACTTGGAACACATTTAAACAAGCAAAATTGCACAAAAGTTGTAATATTCTGTATAAAAAGCAAAATAATTTGCTTTCTGTTAAAATAGCCATGAAATTGACTATTGCATCAAAACATGAAGTACTCCAAAGAATAATTAAGTAAATAACTTATTTTCTAGTCTTAAGTCGTCTTCCCTCTCTTCAGACTGATTACTTGTCTTTGTCTGTGCAGTGGTTCTGAGTCCATACGGTCTGAGCGGTACCCTAACGGGTCAGACCTACAAGATGAGTGACCCGGCAGCACGAAAGCTGATGGAGGAGTGGAGCTACTTCTATCCCATGGTGCTTCAGCAGAAGGAGGGCGGTGGTGAGAAAGAGCAGAAGGAAGCATGCCAGGCCTATGATCGCAGCTCTCATGTGGCAGTGGACGTCATCGTAGGTAAGGTTAAAGACAATTATGCTTAATTTGGGGGAAACAAGAAAAATGGTGGGCAAAAAGCTTTTCGAGGTGAGTTAGTCTGCAATTAAATCAATGTTCTGCATATAATCTCTAAGCAGCAAGTACCTGCAAATCCTTCAGCAGTGAATAATCTCATTAGGCCACCGTGTTGCTGCTTTACTAAAGCAAACAGTGAGGCACTAACATCTCATTGATTACCTTCATTTTTCTTTGTAGATCATCAGGCGGTTTGAGCTCAGATACCAGAGAATTTGGTGCTTTAAGTGTAACAATCAGCAAAAAGGTGAAAATTAAGTGACATGAAGGGAGAAGGGTAGGAGTAAGACCAAAATGAACGGTGGGGAAGCTGAGGCGTAAACTCCAGGGAGTTTCTCTAACAGGCTAATCAGTCTGATCCCACAGCGCAGACTTGACCTGATTACAATTAAAACTCCTTTGGATACCGATGACTTTTACAGCTAAAGAAAAAACCCTGAAACGATACAGAGAAAACGAGCATAGCTGGATGTTTATGTGTTATTCTGAAAGAGAGAGTGTTTTCTCAGATTTCACTTAAAGCAACACTAAGTTTCCACGCTTCTCCCTCCTACTGGATGAAAACAGAATTACAACTATCATAAACATCCCTGGCACACCCTGCTGTAGCTAGCGCTGACAGCGAGCTAACGCTAACACGAACCGACTGATACCTAATAAGCCACGATGTAAAAAGATCCACACTGTTGGACAAAAAGTATTATTACTTACAAGTCCAGTAGCAACAAAGCCAGGTCACCATCAGTCCTTGATTTTGTAGCCTCCTTCAGCTTCCTCTAACTAATGTAGGCCACGCCGATGTTCACTCTGGTTTTAGCTCTTTGCTTCACCTCCAAAGACATTACTATCTTACCTTTACATCCAGGCTCCGCCATGATGCCAACAAAAAAACTAAATTCTTCCTTTTCTTCTTCTTGTGCTTTTTATTGACGGTCGGCGAACTGAAAAACCCTAACTGCTAGCCTTTATATCAGCTAACAAGAGTAAACAGCTAACAGCCGCAAAGCAGGTAGAGCGCTCCACCCAGTGAGCCTGCTGTCCAATGTGAAGTTGGTAAAGTTTCTACCTCAAGAACCACTGAAACCACTTTGAAAGCAATAGCTTAAACTGTTAAAAACTCTTTAGTGTTGCTTTAAAGCAGATATCTGGAGTTTGTTTTTCAGAGGGCACCATCTAGAGGTGGAAAAATGTATCACACCACAAGCATGTCTCCCTACTTCCGTGATTACGGCTGAAAGCAACGTCTCTTGTTCGTGAACGCACACCCTTTAGCCAGAGAACAGAGCTGAAACAAGTTGTTTAACAATTATTACTCTCACTTTATGTTGTTTATTCACATATATATGAGAAATGTGGCCAACTCTGCATCAGTCTAGGTACGTCCGCAAACCCACGCTCACGCTCTGTGATTGACATCTATACATATGGATGTCTAATGCTTTTGGCTAATGCTGAGTGGTGCTCAATTCAAACTGCATGGGGCTTTACGGGACGGGTTTAGCAGAAATAAAAGGATTTATTGCCTATATTACATCACACTTCAGCATAAGACTATCCTTTTACAGATTTCTAAAAAGTCACACATAATTCTTGAAACGGGGGAAACTCCAGATTGCTGCTTTACCCATATTGTGAAATGCTTTTATCAGCTACCCCCTTTTTTGCTTCTACACAGTAAATTCTTCTTTTTTCTGTGTTATAGGTGGAGTGAGGATGACCTACCCAGCTGCTTTTGTGCTGATTGCTCAGGGGGACTTACCAGTGGAACAGCCTCCACCTGTTCCTACAGCTCCGGGCCTCAACAAGGAGCTGAACAACTGCAGCGTGCCGCTGACTCCGCCAACATCACCAGAACAGACCTGCTCTGGTAACTGATACGCACACAGGAACATTCCTGCAGAACATTAGAGAAAAACAGGGAAACGTATCAGGAGGTTGTTGTTTACAGAAAATTGAATTCAACTACAGAAACGGATCTAAAATGTCTAAGTTTACATAAAAGGATTGAAATCCACCATATCAGTTGTTGAATATATTAGTGATTATTCCAAAGTTGTTGAATCTAAACGAACACAAATCAATTATTAAGATTTAGCTGGCAAATGAACACATATAATTTCATTGTATGAGAAATGATGAAAGTGAGAGCTTATTATTCTATCTAAAACGTTGTTTTGAGAAAAATAAATTGAAAGTTATAAGTGCAATAACCATCAAAGGTCTTGTTCCAACATTTCAGGATACATTTATTAGAGTCTGGAATCCCCAGAAGATTGAAAAATGCACTTTTCAAATGTTGATTTCACTTATTAAAGCTGCAATGGTAAATCTGCAAAACAAGCTAGCTTTCAAACACAGTCACAGAGCTCTCACCCCTCCCGTCAGCTATCATCCCTACTAGACCACGTCTACCTGATGTGTGAACGCGCATTGCCACAGTTAGACACCAGTTGGCGTTTTCTAGCTCCAAATGTCTTTTGTTGTGTTCTGTTGCAAAATGCGTGATTGGGTAATGAGTGGAGGGCCCAGGTAAATGTGGAAGTGCGGTGGTCCGATGAGACAGACAACCGGATGGTCCAATCGTTGGTTTTGGACCGAGCCGTGTTATTACCTGAGCCTTTTAGACAAACGTGAGAAAACCAGTTCTTTTTTTTTTATCTCCACAATAGCTATACTATGTTAGAACATTGATAAGAGGCATGAAAATATGTTTTAAGCTAGCTTGTTTTGCAGATTTGCGACTGTAGCATTAACGGACCAAATCTAGCCAAACCAACGTGTCTCTATAGTAAAAACATCTTGATGATCCATAAAGCTTGGGAAATTATTAATTTTGGAAGCTTTTCATTCATTTTGATACAACTCAGGTGTAAATGTGGTTTAAAACTAACTGCATTACAAAACAGAGCAAAACAGTCAAACATGGTAGTGGCAGTGTGAAGGTATGGGGCCTCTTTGCTGCTTCACGCCCTGCACAGCGGTCTGTAATTGATGGAACCATTAATTTTAGTCTTCAACAGAAATGTCTGACCTTTGACCCTAAAGAGGCTGTTTACAATTGTTTTCTCCCAAACATCACCTGAAAATGTCATTAAGTGTAAAAGGACAAATATTTCAGAATATAAATGTACGTTTTCTGGCTGACTGTGCGTGAGTAACAAGTGTTTGGTGTGCACCGTGGCTCTTTTTGTCACTCTATCATGCTTGTATGTATGAAGCATGAGGAAGCGAGGTATGTGTGAATGACCGAATGCCGTGTCTTTGACAGACCGAGTCAGCCGTTAACGTTACGTTAGAATTCAGTCAGAACGTGTTACTAAGAAGCACCAGTGGGTAATTCACACATGACACTGACTCGTTCAAATGCTGTCAGATTAACGGAAAGGAAGTGTGAAAACAGACATGTTTCACTGCCGATTGAAATCACAGCAACACTTGTGAGTGTGTGATCCCCCCCCACCATCCCCACCATCCATCCCAGTTCACATACATACACATCTACTGTTTTGTTTAAAGTATTTTGACATGTCTTCCGTCCTTCACCTTTTCAGCGGACAGCGGCTTTGTGACCTCCACCTCTAATGTCCCTACGCCAGACAGCAGCATGGGGATCACAAGCATCAGCCCAAAGCATTCTGGGAAGAAACTGACCCACCAGGTGGTCCATCAGGCCTGGAAGGAGTGCTATCTCAACCATTCTCAGCTCACGTATGTTATTATTTATAAGTGATCTGTGCTTGAACAGGTGCAAACATTAGTCGGGCACATGGCGCATTCTTCACTCACAATCTCAGCTCGTGCCTTCTAGCGGAAGGTAAACAGCCTCCAAATGCTGACTGAATCGTTTTAAAATGTTTTGTTCGCACTTGAATCGAAATTTTAAATGAAGTCTTCAAAGGCTGAGTGTGAAGTCTCTTTGTACCGTTGTAAGTGTTGTGCAACATTTGCATCTTATTGTATCTGTAGTCATGGTTCATTTGTGAAGACATCCATGAGGATGACACAGAGTCCTAAAGAAACTTTCTAAAGGAATAATGAAGGACTGCATTTTTATTTAGTTTTAGTCTTTTGACTAAAATTCTTTTTTTTTTTTTTTTTTTAATTTTTGCCTTATTTGAGTCAACTAAAATATATGGATTTTTCTTCTGATGCAATAATTTTTAACGTCTGTAAAGGAAATGTTAACTACACCTAAAACTAAAACTCTATATTTATAATTGTTTTAATAACAATTGAAAAATAACAAAATACACACTGACAGTTTGAAATTTTGCCTCTCAGTATTAATAAAGTAAACAAATCAGTATAATGTGCAGTAATATTTGTAAGCATGACAGGAAATGACATCATACCATCAAAACATTAAAAGGTGTTACTCTAATAATGCGAGGAGGTAACCTATGAATCGTATTCCATGTAGTATCAGTACGACTCATTTCCTGGGTTTTTTGCTCCATGCAGACCAAATCAGACAACTGATGGGACGCAGAAAAAGGAAGTGCCAAACGGCGTTACCACGTGGAACTTTAACAATCTGGGAGATCGCGCACCCTGCAGCTGCCCCAGGTATCACACACCCTGCAGCTAAGCTGCTGAGGGAACACATCACCCCTAGGCATGCAGCCGTTACACAGATATAGCGTTATTTCATGTACTTTTATATGATTCGACACAGTTTACAGATTTCTAACCATTGTTGTGAAGATGAGAACCCAAATACATGACTCTCTTCAGAGGCGAGTTTATTACAAACTCAAAACTAAAGCCACTGATGTGCAGGAATTTCAGAAACAAGGTAAAACAGACAGACGTCCACAACAAGGAAGCTCTGCAGAAAAGTACTGAGGAGTAAATGACTCAACGAGAAACAGGGGAGTGGTAACTGGTGACTAAATCCAGGGTGGAAACACTGACAGGAAAGAAAATGAAATGCTAACAAGACTGTTATAAGAAAAAAGAAGAAATGAACTCAAAGTAAATACTTTGTTATGATTTGTGAATTCCTACAGATGTTTGCTCCAAAATACATTTAATGAAATCATTTCTGATTCTAATCTTCTTATTTCCAGAGATATCATATCAGGGAGGAGGTTTTTATTTCTATTTTGTTGTGTTACAGGTTAAAGCAGCAGAAGCCCAACATGTCTACCACATCCACTGCCAACCCTCAGACTTGTGCCAGCTCTGTGCTGTCTTCTGGCCCCTCATTATACCCCACCTCCTCCCTGCCCAAACATAAGACAAGTGACAAGACAGAAAAGGCTGACAAACAGTCCAAGAGGCCGGCTGTGATTCCCTTCCACCACCGCCTACCGGTCATGCCAGAGGCCCCCTTGGAACAGGACCCTCCCGGTGGGCCTCAGCTCAGCAGTCTTGTTGCACTCGAGTCACCGGTGGAGCCGTTGGCTTCTCTGCCAAGCTGCAAGTACTCTAAGCCCCTCTCCAATGGCAGAAAACCTCCCGAGTCTCTTCTTCATTCACCCATGTCTCCTCTTCCACCCACACTCAGCCCACATCCTCGGATACAGGACCCGGAGGTTCTAGATGGCCCTGTGGACATGCCCATGTGTCCAGATGGGGCTTTGGGGTTGGGGGTGATTACCAGTGAGACTGCTGTGTATACTACAATGCTGAGGCAGAGGGAGAATGGGGTTGGCTGGTGGAAAGGCTTCAGGACTCCCAGGACAACCAAGGTTGACTTCAGACCTCCTGAACTCCCTACAGACAAACTAGAGGAAATGAGGACAGAGACGAACGCTGAGGGAGCTTCCTTCAAGAGGTAGGATGATGGTGGCTCAGGGGTTAGGAGTTCCCCTTGTAACCTTAGGGTTGCCAGTTTGAACCCAGTATGTGTCCATACCAGTTATTTAGTCCTTGGGCAAGGCTCTTCACCCTGCTTGCCTGCTGCTGCTAGTCAGAGGGACTGGTGCACCTGTGTTGGGCAGCCCCGGGGCAGCTGTGGGTACAAAGTAGCTCCTAACCACAAGTGTGTGAATGTGTGTGTAAATGAATAGCTGTAGTGTAAAGCACTTTGGAGTCCTCTGACCCAGAAAGGCACCATTTATCATTTATAATTTGGTGCTTTTGGTTAGAGAATGGTCATTGTGGACAATGCAGTCAGGACCCTGACCCTAAAACATGAACAACAAATAACCAGATTTTACAGTCAAGGAGGATAGATGCAGGAAGAAAATGAAAACCCTTCCGTTCTGCTTCATTTGTGTCTCTGTCTCCTCCAGACTGTACACTCAAACTCACAAGAGGTTTAAAATCTCCGAAGAGAGGGTGAAGGAACACGTCCACACGCTAGGATTGTTCGAGCAGCCGGTTGTAGAGGCGCTACGAGAAAGCGGCGAGGATCCTTACGACTTCAAGGAGGGAGACATCGAGTACCCTTTTCCATCTTCCAAGAGAGGAAAGGGTTCAGGCAGAGAACCCAGTAAGAAGGCCAAGGTAGGACAACAAACCTTACAGGAGCACACTAATCAGTAACGACTGAAGCTCCAAGACAAACGTAAAGCTACGTCTGTGAGACAATCCAGTTGCAAGTAATGCTTTGTGTTAAGGTGCATGACTTCTTAAATTTCAGCTTAAAACACATTCATGTTAACGCTTTATCTCTGCTGCCCCTTTGTGGCCTGTTTGATACTGCATCTTTAGAAATGACTTTTTCTGCACATCAGGACTAAAACACAGGAAATCTGCATAAATGGAGATTTTAGAGTTTTTCAATATTGTTTTTGACAGAATTTTATGTGCACAAGCGATGCATTTTCCAATTTTTCTGGTATTTTTGTGT
The DNA here is from genome assembly GCA_006937985.1 of Aphyosemion australe. Lineage (NCBI taxonomy): Eukaryota > Metazoa > Chordata > Actinopteri > Cyprinodontiformes > Nothobranchiidae > Aphyosemion > Aphyosemion australe. Next base: position 290,128 of record SSNS01000069.1, on the reverse strand, counting down.
CACACTGATGCTGCACTTTGTGGGTCATGATATTAACTACGCAGCAAATTTAAAAGTGTTAATTTTGGGGTGTTGGTCCAATTTAACACTAAGAATAGTTAATTTAACACTAAAAGAGTTATATAGTTGATATGTAACACTGACATGAGAGTTAAACCCGCGTGTTAAAAAGGAGTGTTTCCTAATCAACTCTGTAGGTGTCATTTTGGACAAAATAACTCCTGAAAAGCTAACTCTGAACTCCCACAGTGGCTATAACACCTGCAGAGACTCCTCCCCTTTATTCTAAAAGTTGGACTGGTAGCGACCAATTGGCTGCAGAGAGCTGCAGGAGCTGCAGTGGGCGAGGTGCATTGTGGGTATTCATATTTTTAGTTGGTTTGTTCTTTTTTGGGGTCTTCTGGAGTTGACAATTTAACACTAGTGTTAAGAGTTACTATATTAACTCCAACACTAGTGTTAAATTGTCAACTCCACAAGAGTTGTTTTTTTGACACTAAATCAGAGTAAAGTACCAACTCTCCAGAAAGAGTTGAATGAATTCTTACTGGTGTGGACCCATGTAGACACTTTAAAAGTGTTGAAATGAACTCTGACAGTGGTTATTTGAGCATGCTGAATTTGCTGTGTAGGAGGGGTTCTTATACGTTTTGTTTAGTTGGAAAACCGATTGAATTTTGATTGAAAAAGTTCATATTTTCTTCTAATTCACCCTCCAGGGAGAAGAAATCACCAGCAACGGTTCTGTGCCTGACGGAAAAGATGCTATGTCCATTTTTAACTCGGCTCCAAAATCAGGTCAGGACCTAATCCCCACATCCTACAGGAGGTCAGAGGTCCAGCAGCTTTTGAGTGTGTTTAACTTTGTGTCTGATCTTCTTTTTGTGTTTTAGATGATTTGTGTCAGGACGATGCCGCTGCTAAAACCAATCCTTCTCTGACCAGAGAGGAAGATCTGGTGGTCAACATCTCTGATCTAGACAACATGTTGGATGTAGATGAAGAGTTGGGGGTAAACATCACTGTTTATGTCTTATATTCTTGTGTTTTTTGTTTTGTTTTGCTACTGCTGATGTTAATTAGCCAAACGTCTTTATTATAGTACAAAATGTTGAAATGTATAAAGAAAAATGGATCTTTTGTCAAACATTTGAAGACTGTTTATCCTGACCAGCAGCCCACAAAGCTACTAGTATCAACGGAGGATCGTCTTCTTGGGAAAGATGCGAGAGCTAGTGTACCTTATCCATCAAGTGAGTCTGTTATTTTTACTCCTTAAAGCCAAGTTCACTGAGAAACCGTTTTTAGTTTACTTTTGAAATGTGATCGGTCACTCTGAGTTTAACATGCAGGCTTAACGTGAAAATAGTCTTCTCTCCGTTTCCTGCATTAGCCTCCGACAGAAAATAGTTCTGGAAAAGCTCGGGTGAGAAAAGCCAATAGCCCGTCACTTTGGAAAATTAGCATTCATCCATCTTGACTCGTGACGGGGGAGGCTGTTGTTGGTTTAGCGTTTCCAGGAGAGAGCAGAGCATGTCTTGACTAGTTAAAGCTACATGTTAGCATTAGCAACTCAACAACACAGCAAAACTCCTCCAGGCTTGTGTTATTTGGAGTCAGTGGTAGTGTCGTGTTGCTGTTAGCCAATCAGAGACGAGATGTCTGAATATCAGGAAATAAGACTCCAAATCCCGTCTGCTACTCACCTTTCATCTGGCTCACTTCTACTTCCTGAATCAGGAGCGCCAGTGCTTGTGAACTTGGTCTTTAGCTTCTATTAACATGACAAGATAAATACTATACTTTTTGAAGTTGTTTTTAGATCAAATTTCAATCCTTTCTTTGCGTTTGGCTCCTTTTAGCAGTAGCAGATCTCCAGCGGATGTTCCCCACGCCTCCTTCTCTAGAGCAGCACCCAGCTTTCTCCCCCATCACTCCATATCGTGACACCCCAAGTCAAGAGCCCCCTCCACCCAGCATGGTGGCTGACCACCTACCCTCTCTGGCCTCTGCTCATCTCGCTGACAACAGCATGGAGACGGAGGAGGGTGCAGCTAGTCCCAGACAGGATGACATCAAGGTAGCTGATTTCTTGTTGACCTTAGACAACCATGAGAGAAAAAACAAACTAACAAACATGCATCTTCCTGTCTGTCCAGCCACAGATAGGCTCCTCCATGTTTGCTCCACTGTCGTGTCTTCCCAGCCAGAATCTACCGCCACTCAAATTTCCAGATCAGTGTTTCTATCGTCCATCTTGGGCCCTCCTGCCCAAAATGGAGCATTTCACCACCATAATGCATCCACAGAATAATGTTTTCAGCAAGGATGGATACACGTAAGAGCATTTTTTTAGTTAATACAAAACATCAATAGAGGGAGTTGACGGTTAGTATTCTGATCAGTCAAATTTTTCTTGTTTCCTTCTAACATGTTGTCCAGGAACGTTCCCAGTGTCAACGCCCTCACAGACCAGGACTATGGTCAGATGAGTGCCACCACCGCTTCTGTGAGCACCACTACGGGCATCCTACCATCTCCCGCCACGCCGCGTTTCTCTGTGCCCACCCCGCGGACTCCACGTACGCCCAGAGGGATCAATACTGCAAGTTCAGGACAGGGTTCAGTGAAGCAGGACGGTACTGAGCTCAGCTCGCCGGTCTCCACCCCCTCCACCAGCATGCCTCTGAGCTCTGTGGACCCCCTGACTCGGCCAGGGCCGTCTCTGCCTGAGGCCCACAGCCTGTACGTTATCCTCCTGCTCTCAGACTCCGTCCTTAGCGTCTTTAAGGATCGCAACTTTGACAGCTGCTGCATCTGTGCGTGCAACCTGAATGTCAAAGGAGCTGATGTAGGGGTGTACATCCCAGATTCCACTTGTGAAGACCAGTACCGCTGTATGTGTGGCTTCAGCGCCATTGTGAACAGGCGGCTGGCGCAAGGCACAGGTCTCTTCCTGGAGGATGAGCTGGATATATTTGGTCGAACTTCTGAAGTAGGTCGAGCGGCTGAGCGAAGACTTGCTCTGTGTCACCGGGACCCAACCATGGGGGCGTCCAGGACCAAGCAGCCGCAGGATGCAGGCCCCGCCTCCCCGTCGGTCATGATTGTTTTGCAGGAACAATGCTCTCAGCCTATCTCCTCTCTAGCGTCCCTCCATCTTCCCCTAAATTCTTCTTGTAATGGCCGCAAGGGGGCACTCCTTCAAAGCTGGATGTCTGAAAAGCAGTGGGCAGACGGGAGCGATGCCTGCGTGGACTGTTACAATGCTTTGGATCAGGGATTGCAGTATGTGGACAACCCCACAGGAGGGAAGGTTGATCTAGCTGTTGTCAGAAGTAGTGCTCTCCATTCCTGGCCTCACACTAATGGTAAGGAGTGGAATCCTGCTGCTTGGGATGAAATTTGCTACATCATCGTATACATTGATAGTTTTCTTGGTTCACAGAACTTTTCTAACTTTTTTTTCTCTCCTTGTGTGTGTCTGTGTGTGTGTGTGCCTCTGGCCATTTCAAAAGTGGTGGACATGAGCAGGTTGTCGTCCCAGGATATGGTTCGTATGCTGCTGTCTTTGCAGCCTTTCCTGCAGGATGCCATCCAGAAAAAGAGGACAGGACGAACCTGGGACAACATCCAGCACGTTCAGGGTCCACTCACTTGGCAGCAGTTTCACAAGATGGCTGGGAGAGGCTCCTACGGTGAGCACACATACACCTTTCTGCACAAAATGTGGTAGAAAGCATTCGTAATACTGTAGGTGACTAATAACAACTACCTGATTGTGTCAAAAGGTTCTGAGGAGTCACCAGAACCCCTGCCCATTCCGACAGTATTACTTGGCTATGACCGAGAGCGGGACTTCTTGGCATTGTCCCCACTGGCGTTGCCTTTCTGGGAGAAATTGCTGCTGGAACCTTATGGAGGCCAGCGAGATGCAGCCTATTTAGTGGTGTGTCCCAATAGCACCTCCCTACTCTCTGCAGCTCGGTCCTTCTTCCTGGAGCTCAGTACTGTTTATGAGGTTAGATCAGAAACATCTTAAACTTTGGACACATTTTGGAAAACTGCTGTCTTTCTAACGAGGGAACGATTCCATCTCCAGACATGTCGCCTCGGAAAGCACCGCCCGCTGTCCAAGGTGTCCAGAGATGGATTAGTGCGTGTTGGGGAGGACGTAGAGCCAGAGAAGCTGGAGGAGCTGAATGTGGATCAGTGGATGAGTGGACCGTGGGCTGGACAGCAGCACACCGACAACCTCGGCAAACTTAAACTCTATGCTTATGCCTTTAAGCAGCAGCTAGGTGAGAAGGAGCCTGCAGGCATTGAAATCTCATTCTGATTTGATCTAATTCGTGTTTAAACGTAAATTATTTGTTCTTTCAGGTCCTCAGCTGTCAACCCTGACTCTGGACGGCAGTCTTTTGTTGCCTCCTAAAGCCCAGCCTCCGTTAAACACGCCCTCATCGGGGCAAGCCCCAGCTGTGGATGCAGAACAAACATCTGGAGCGGCAAATGCAGGAAATGATTCAACCCCGGGTGGAGCCGCCCCAGGCCAGGCTGGGGAGACAGCCCAAGGGGGGTCCAGCGATTCAAAAGCTCCTCCTAGTTCCACACCACCACCCAGTGCACCAGCAGAAAACACTGACGTGTAAGAACATATACACCAGTCAGCGCCACTCTTTCACTGTTGTTTTGACGACCGCAAACAAACGTTCTTTCTGTTTTGCTTCACTTCAGCTCCTCTGAGCAGTCTAGAATTGGCATTCCTACCTTGGCCGACTCGGCGGACGGACTTGCGAACCCACCAGCAATTGTAATTTACATCATAGATGCTTTCATCACCCCGTCTAAACTGAGAAGTGACGGAGGAGAGGAGGAGGAGGGAGAAGAGGTTGAGTCAGGCAGCATTTGGCTTCTTGGGCTTCTTCGCTGCTACACTGAGATGCTGCAACGTTTGCCGGAGAAAGTGAGGCCTGCACTGGTGCTACAGGTAGGATGATGCTTCGGTTTACATTCCACCAAGCAGAATTAAACCGGCTGCTGTCATCGTTTCGGTTTATTCTCTGTGTTCTAGGTGGTACCGTGCCAGTATCTCCTCCAGCCAGCCAGTGGAGAAAACCATTTGTATCTGCAGCATCTGCGCTCCTTGGCTTTCTCTTGTTATTCCCAGTGCAGACGGCTGCTGCCCCAGCAAACACATATCAAATCCCTCACCGGGTTTGGTCCAGTATCTACTGTCAGTTCTGCACTTAAGAGTCCAGAGGTAAGCACGGAAAAGTCCAGGGAATTGGAAACATCTTATTAAATTCTCACAGTTCTTTATTGTCCTGTTCCTCGCTCAGTACCCCAGCCCGCTGCAGCTGTACTCTCCGCCATTTATCCTCGGCCCGACGCATTCCAAGCAGCCGGAGCCAGGGGAGATTTGGGCTGAACTCCCACCCAAATACAACGTGCTCTTTGTGGGATACTGCCTGTCACATGACCAGCGCTGGATCCTGGTGTCTTGCACTGACCAGCAGGGGGAGCTCCTGGAAACCTGCATTATCAACATTGATGTACCCAACAGGTCAGCGATGCTTGTTTAAGGGCTTTTAAAGTCAGACTCGGAGAAACTTGGAAAACTCAAACGAGCACAGATCCTGTCTGGCTTTGACACTCGTCATGTTATGGGCTATTTTCATTTCAGAGCAAGGCGCCCTAAAGTATCCGCTAGGAAAATGGGACTACAGAAATTGTGGGAGTGGTGTATTGGTATCATTCAGATGACATCACTGCCGTGGAGGATTGTCATTGGTCGATTAGGCAGACTGGGCCACGGGGAGCTAAAAGGTGAGTAACTTTTAAAACAGCGTCAACACTGCTTATTTTCTTTTCCTTCCATAACTCTTCGGATTTTACAAATGCTGGTTGTTTTGGCGACATCTGCTGATATCATTTCCTACTGAGTTACAACCAATCAGCATGAGTCCCACTCAGTGACTCTACCAGGCCATTCCGAGTACCTACCCCAGTTCAGGTACTCGGTTAATCCTGGAAATTGGTCTTTTCGGGTCGGCCTGGTGAAATGGAGACACTCACATTCCACAAAGGTCCAGTAAAATTACCCAGAAGTTCCAATAGTGGAAACGGGCCTACTGTCAGATGAAACCATGCCTTGTGTTATTCTGTAGACTGATGATAGGTTGAGCTTTGAAGAACTAATATGCTCATTAGCAGTAAGAATTACATGTTTTCTATTTTGTAATGAAGGCAAAAAGGACTTTTCCAAGTGCATTTACTCTAGAAATGTGTATTTAGTGCCTAAGACTTGGTGAATCTCATATATTCTTAAAAGTATCAAGTCAAAAGACCCAGAAGGAAGTCAGTAGATGTTACCTCTCATATTCACACTATGGTTTAAAGGAAAGACAGATGTGTATTTTAAGTTATTAGTCAGGTTTTGCATGAAATAATTATTAAATGTGAAAAAACTGGACATGTTTCATAAATGAATGTGATCATCCAGAACAAACATGATGCACAACCCTTATAGAACAAATGTTTTTAGATTTCATTTGTTTTCAGTGACAACCTGCTCATTAGGCTCATTTTATCCATCTTTTAAATTCTTCCGTCTGCATCGCTCTGTACTCACCCACACACACCTCTTGTCATCTTTTAAAACTAGACTGGAGCTCTCTCCTCGGGGAGCACTCCCTCCATTCAATCGGACGCCAGCTGAGGGAGGCTTGTCGTATGTGTGGGATCTCAGCTGCTGACTCTCCCTCCATCCTCAGTGCCTGCCTCGTAGCCATGGAGCCACAAGGCTCCTTAGTGGTCATGCCAGGTGAGTCACAAGTTTACTAACGATTATGACCAAAATGCAAACCCCGTGCATGCTCAATGAGATGCATAACACACAAAATAAAAAAACACAATAGAATTTTATAAATGCTATATAAATGTGCAACACACTCAATAAATAACCTTTTGTGTGCTCCTGCTTCCAGACGCGGTAACCATGGGCTCTGTGTTTGGACGCAGCACTGCTCTGAACCTGCAGACGTCGCAGCTCAACACGCCTCAGGATGCTTCTTGTACACACATCCTGGTCTTTCCGACGTCTGCCACGACCCAGTTGGCACCCAGCTCCTACCCCACAGAGGACACCAACGGTAAAACCTTACAAGAGTATTTAACTTGACTTTGGACAAACTCAATTCTTGTGCAAATGCAAAGAAAGGTCATTGAGAAACCATTTTATACTTGTTATTTTTGAAATATCATGCAGGCTGAACGTGAAAATGATCTTCTACCCTATTTCCTTTTTTTATTTTTTCTTACATTTGTTTTTAAAATTTTTACCTGTGATATCATTTTTATCTGTTGTTTGATTTTAAATTTGTGCTACGTAATTCTTTTAATTTGCCTTTGGTTTTAATACTTTACAAGGCTCTGTTGGCTTTTAAATTTCATTTTTATTACTATTATTGTTGTGCAGCACTTTGGGGCAACGATGTTGCCATTTAAATGTGCTATAGAAATAAAGTTTGACTTGACTTGACTATTTCCTGCATTAGACGCCGATAGAAAATAGACAAGAAAACGCTCAAATTAGAATAGCCAGACAATTGCACGTCACATTGTAAACTTAGCATTCATGAACCCGCCCATCTTGGCTCGCATCGGGGAAGGCTGTTGTTGGTTTAGTGTCCAGGAAACAGCAGAGAACATCTCAGTTAGTAGAAGCTAACCGTTAGCATTAGCAACTCCACCACACAGCAGAACTCCTTCAGACTTGTGTTATTTGTGGAGATAAAACATCAACGTTGCAGAACAAATGGAGTAAGTGGTAGAGTTTCATTGCTGTTAACCAATCAGAGGCGAGATGTCTGCAAATACAGAAGACTCCAGATCCTGCTGTCTGCTGCTCCCCTTTCCTCCACCTAAATTCGACTTCCTGAAACAGAAGCTCCAGAGCTTTTTTCACACAAAGATTGACTCACAAGGCATTCATTTATAGTAGAGACCACTGCAGATGTATTGAAAAAAACAAGTGAACTTGGTCTTTAAAAAAATCTTCCTGCAAATTTTTACTTTTCTCTAAAGACGTGACGTTTTGTTAAAGGTTGAACATACATGTTGGTTATCAATAACTCATATAAATACTTATATACCACATTGCTGACTCTGTGAACAATTTCTTTCCCCAGATGACATGTTTGATCTTCCGTTTCCTGATGAACTGGAGAATGACATCGGCCATGACATGATGTTGATCACAGGAAACCTTCACCCCTCCCCCAACACTTCTCCCGTGCCCTCACCCGGGTCCCCGTCTGGAATGGGAATAGGGTCACATTTCCATCACACCAGGGTGAGTCAGAATTTAAAAAGAAATCATTCAAAGTGAACGGAAAAGAGAACCAATGACTTTTGCACGCTAATTTTGAATAAACGCAGTATATCTGAAGTGATCTCATCAAGACCCTTTACTAACAACACTCAGCCTTACCTTTCTCTCTCTGGACTCTTCTGGTAAAATCTGTGGTGAGAGACTTTAACGCTACAGCTACAAAGTTTAAATTGTTGCACCCATCATTCATTTACCGGCACAATATATCCAAAATGAATGATTCAAGAATTAATGTAATAAAGTTACATATTTTAACAGCCATCCAGCAACTTGATAAAATGCGAAGCGCTTCAAACTATAGAGCAGTGCAAAACCTTCGAAATCATTTGAAAATAATCTATTTCTCCTCAAAATCTGAAAAAAGATTAAACAATTTAGGATTTGTTTGTGTAAAAGAAAAAAGTTTGTGATCTTTAGTTTTTGGAATGATTTTCCACTCTTCAGGCTTGATGCGGCAGAGCGAGAACCAGAGTTTTACTTTTGCCAAGTGTAATAAAAGCTGAGCGATTTGTCTCAGAGGCAGAAGAGAGAAGAAGAGAGGCGTCGACAGCTTTTGGTGCACAACATTCAGGGCTGCTCTGGGAACCTGCTGCAACTTGTAAATCATTAACCTGCAGGGACAAAATGCACAGAAAAGTGTTGTTCCTTTGCATCAGATAAATAATTAAATCAAATGAACCCATAAAACAGGATGAAATGTGCTGGTTAGTGCCTCAGCGGTAAAGCTGTGTCTATTAAACTACCGTTAGTAGGTGTATTAGAGTAATGGAAGGCCAGTTTGGTCTTTTATTTCTCCTCAGTTTAAATGTTCTTCTGAGAATCCTGCAAAACAAAATCAGTTGAAATTATGAATAGTGCTGAACCATTCTAGGAAAAGATTGAATTAAGAATTTTCTGGCAAAATTGCAATTTCAATTAAATTGTTTAAAATCAAATTTTCAATCAGAAAGCGATCGATGATTCAGCCCTAATTAGGAATCTCTGATACCATCAGCCGAGCATTATTATTGGCCGATATTACCATTTAAAGGTAATAATGGAAATTATCTTTGTGGGTTTTTACTCTTTTAATGACGACTTTTACACACCGTACACATATTATACATCACAGCTAATTCTCCTCCCACTCAAAACCTCAGATCAGCGGTTTAGTTTTTGAGTTATTTCTGTTTGTTTGGCACAGTTAGCCTATCTTCATATGCAGTAGTTGTCATTTTTTGCACAGATAACATAAAAAAGCCGGTATCGAACATCCCCATTTGAAATAAGCTACACACGTCGATTTGAGACCTTTCAGACTGAAATCTGACAAAAAAAAAAAAACAAACACATTAAACTGTTCTTTTTTACTAAACTAACCCTAAACAATAAGTGGATCTGCTGCTGTTATTAAACTAAGACACCTCAGAGTAATATGTGACTTAAAGCATCTTATGGCACTTCCCTATAAATATAAACTTTATGCACATTTTGCAGTTATCAGTGTAAAAGCATGGAACCATGAGCTGTAGACTGGTGAATAAGTAGTGGAGGCCATAAGAACGAGATTAATAACATTTTGATGACCTTGTTTGCCGTGTAGAGTCAGGGAGAGCGCCTGCTGTCCAGGGACAACCCCCCTGAGGAGCTGAAACAGCAGCCGCTGGCTCTGGGCTACTACGTCTCCACCGCACAAGCCAACAGACTCCCTCACTGGTTCTGGGCCTCCTGCCCACAAGCTGAGAACCAGTGCCCACTCTTCCTCAAGGTACTGTGGAGCAAGTGTGATTGAAGACAGAAACATAAAGCTTCAGGATTTAACCCCCATGTTTCTTCTCCTCAGGCGTCTCTCCACCACCACATCTCCATCACACAGTCGGATGAGATCACATCCGACAAGGCTAAAAGGACCCCTCACCCCTTAGACTCTAAAACCACCTCTGATGTGTTACGGTGAGCACCGACACCTTTAACAACGTCAGGATTTGGTCCAGGCTGTAGATAAAACTACGTATTTTTTTCCACACACAGGTTTGTACTGGAGCAGTATAACGCCCTCTCCTGGCTGACGTGTACACCTGCCACACAAGATCGCCAGTCCTGCCTGCCCGTTCACCTGGCGGTTCTGATCCAGATGTACAATGCCATCCTGAACACGCTTTAGCTCCACGGACCGGTTGCAACATACATTTGCTGTTGTTCCTCTTTTTCACCACCAGAGAGCACCAGAGGGCTTCTGATGAACTTCATGGCCAAGAACTGGGCAAGTCAAACTCATAAAGGATCAAAACAGTGGCGTTGGACCGCTGTTGCTCTGTGACGACCCAGTTTGGTATAAAACTGCCTTTCATTGTGCATGTGGCAAGAAATCAGAAGGATTCCACTACGGCTGAACCTCTTAGTGGAAGAATCTGAGGATGACACAGAACAGAGACGTTTTATTGGATTCTTTTGCTGCAAGGAGAGACATCTAACCAGCAAATCAGCATGACAACACAAACCCACAGCTTTACTACATCAAAGACGTTTCTACAGTTTTGTATAGAACTGCACTGGCGAGTTCTCGGAACTTGCAGCTGGATGATGAACCTGTTTTTTTGTGGGAGCATTTGGTTTTGGCACTTGTCTCCTCACCTTCCAAAGTGTTCTACATATAAACACAATGGAGAATATTTGACCAGGAAAGATGTGTTATTTATAATGTAAGGCATACATTCACAAAGAATTGAGACTTATTTTTAATATTTAAAATCATTAAAAAAGAAAAAAAAAAGACAGAAAAAAAAGCCTTTTTCCCCAGCTGCCTGTTAATCGTTCTGGGATCTAAAATAAAATTTGTCAATTTAATGCAATTGTAAAAATGCCATATTTATACAGATTATATCATGTCTTAGAATTTGATATATATATATGAATATAAATATATATAGATATATATAAATGTATATACATAAATATGTATTACCTCTTCCAAACAGGCACTTATCGATAGGGGGGCGGGCACAGCCGACTCGCAGTAGGATGCTTTTTTTTTTTCTATCCATGCAGAAATTTTTACTTTTTTATTTAAGAGTTTAATTTAAAGTCTTGATGCAGGAGATGTGGTAGACTGTACATTTATGAAGTATTCTGCCCAAATGAACAAGAATAAAACAAAAAAACATGGCATTTCAAAGTTTAAACATGATGCTTTATTTTATTGGATTTCCTAAATGATGTCATCGAAAAAAGCCTGTTTGTTTTTCTACAGCCTCCTGAAGTCGGCTCTTTGTTAGCATGTTTGTATATACACTTTGGAGGTGTATTTCATTATTATTTTGATTATTTTGGGGTATTTTTCAGAGCTGTACATTTCATGCTGATTGGTTTATTTTAAGACATTTTTTTTTTATTATTGTTGATTATTTCTTATTATATTAATACCCAGTATACGATCCAACACTCATTTCATTACAGCCAAGAAGTTCAATTGCCAAGTACGTGTACAGAAATGTACAGACAAGAGCAAAAATTTGTTAAGTCTGTTATCACTTTGAATATAAAGCAGGTCACTTTTGCTGAGAGTGATCTGTTACTTTTACACTCTTTTTTTTAGTAAATTATTAAAACTCTTGAGAATGAAGCTGTGGTCGGTTTTTGATTTTAGTGCAGAAGATTGTTTTATCTTCGGGATTTCCTTCTTCGGGATCGTGGAGGAACGCCTGGATGTCGACCCAGGAATACCTCGGGGGGGGTCGGCTAAAATAATTAAAACCAGACGATGCATCTTAAAATACTTCTGTTGTTCTAAAGTGAAGCCATAATATCTCATTTACAGACGCTTTGACCCAATCCCAATAGTCACACTGCGCCCTACGGTGTTCTGTGAAGTACATTTGAAGGAAGTGCGCAGTAAGGCTTCAGGTGTGTAGTACACAAGTGTGTTGAATCGGGACAGGGAGCATTGCCTCATCAATTGCGATGCATGCCGAGATGCCGGTCGCTGTTTGTGCTACTTTTAAAAAAATCTTTATTAAAGAAGCATTCCGCAACTTTGCAGTTATATGGTCAAAATTCCCACACAGCAATGGCTTGTGGGTAATACCTTCGCATGAAGTCTGCATCGCTGCGGACTTGGGTGAAGTGTGGGTGCAAAAGGGGCGTGGGCACCTTCCTCACTTGAGAATTGGGACACCCTACGCACTCGCAGCCCTGGCCGGGAACGCGCAATTGAAGGGTGAAAGGGTATTGGGATTGTGCCTGTGGAGCCTGAGTCTGTGCACTCAGGATGTGTGTCTGAAAGCCCCGCCCACTCACCTGCACACGGTCGTTGGGATTAGCTTAAAATAACTCATTAAAGCTAACAGTATTAGGAAATGATTATTTCAATATTAATCAATGGATTCAACGCCAAGAAGAGATTATTTTAATATTTTAGTCGGGAAAATGTCCCATTCATTTAGATGGAAGAGGCAGGACTTAAAGGGAGACATATTATGCAAAACTTGCCTTTTGCATCTTTCTTGCTGCCATGTGGATCTCTACTGCCTCTATAAACGCTCCAAACATGAATAAAATCCATCCATTAGTTTTCTGTCGGTGTTTGTTTTTAGGAATTGTGTGTTGAAAAATGAGCCGTTTCAAAAATTCCCAGTTTTTGATGTCACAAACGGGGAAAATAGAAAGAACCTTGTCTCACCTCTCCAGGCTGGTTGAGCAGCAGCTCTGCTCTGAATCCCTCCCAGATATCGGAGCTTCTCAGCTTATAGCAGCCTGAGCGGAGTGAGCGTGGCCAGCTCCAGCTTGTTTTCTTAAAGTGACAGAGCCCTGAAACAGCTCATTCTGGAAGGTACTGAAACTGTCAAGAATAAAACTGCTGAAATCGCTTCATGTGAGAGGGATTTAGTGCAAAGAACTTCATGAACATGTCTTGTATTGACCATAGAAATTTTATAAAGTCATAAAAAAGTTGCCCTTTAAAACTACTGCAGCCAGCCACTGGGGGCGCAACAATTCTTCATAACTCATTATTTGTGCTTTACTTAATTATCATTATAGTTATTTCAAAATTTGAAAGCTCTTATCTGTGACTAAAAAACCTGTTACCACCAGCGTCAGTACTCTCAATGAGATCTAAATGAGTAAATAGAAAGGCGTGGATGGTAAAAAAAACGATGTTGCTCCTCTGGTTAGATCAAAACCTCACCGAGCTTAAGCCATAATTAATGCTGGTTCAAAAGGTGTCAATCATAGTGGTAACAAACAATAAACGCCTCCTGGTGAATGAAAGGAATTTAAAACTAACAGCCTTTGGGGAAGACTGGTATTTACCGACATTCACTGGAGCAAATAAAAGTAAACGAATGCTACCTCTGAGCGACTTTCCTTCCTCCTGTTCTACAGGACAGTCTAGTTTCACCTCGTAAGAACTATAAGAATACATATGCAATGTTCAAAAGAACCATGGAATAAAGGAAACGATATATCAAATCTGTCACTCTGTAAACGGGATTCTTACCTGCATCGGCTCGTATGAGTCACGCGTGGAAAATACCGAGTGATTAAAGCAGCGGGGTGTAAAATAAGGTGTTAATCTTCTAGACGGTTGTCACTACAAGTAACAGAGGCTCGTTTGATGTTTGAAGTGTTGTCTCTAAACAACATATTTTAGTATTCCTGCATGTGTGTGTGTGTGTGTGTGTGGGGTTGTGAGTCCACAGTATAAAAATAATAAATGCATTTGTCTGATGAACGTTCAGGATGTTTCAATTGGCTCATTGTGCGTATGTAATGACTGAAGGGACGTAAGAGCTCTGCTCCTTTTGTTGTGGTGCAGCAGGAGAAAACGTTTGAGAACAACAACACAGGAGAAAGAAACCTTGTGAAAGTGGTTTTATTTGACCATCAGGGTCACGCTGAGTCACTGAGTGGAAAACTGCATTTCCAAAGCCGAGTGGACAACAAAAAGAGACAAAACGTACTTCTCGGGAGGACTGGGCAGCTCGAGGACACTACCAATGAAAAGGAATGGGTAGCTGGAGAGTAAAAGCCACTGAAGAGTCACTTGTTGTGGTAGGACTGTCTAATGGCCGTCACAACTGGAGGAAGTGGACTCTTAATTGACTGCAGTGTGTTTTCCACAGATAACCTATTAGACCGCGGCCGTTCACCGCCAAGAGCCTTTTTTGCTGCCAAATGGTCCACAGACTGGACAATTTAGGCCAGGGGCTGCCTTGACATAACATTAGTGCAAACACAATTAGAAGTCAATTATATTTTACAAGTATGTTACTTTGCTGCCAACAGCGCTCTACATTAGATGTCAGGGTTCTTCAAAAAAAAAAAAAAAAGCTCAGATCAATATATTCTATGTCCATGATGTCAAGAGCAAAACCCAAACCTGTGGTCTGAATAATTAGCAAGGAGTTTATGATATTATAATTTGTGCTAATTGATGTTCTTTGACCTATGATGGCTGGTGGAGCTGTGCTAGGATAGCTGCACAGGAAGATAAGAGATTATTTGGACTATTTTTTTAACAGGGCAGAAAGGAAGGACTAAATAAGCTTCTACTTCAAGCCACTTCCTTTTTCAAACACTTTATTTGATATGGATATGCATACTTGTGATTATTTTCTTATTTTTGACTGCATGTGTTTGAAAAATAAAAAAAACAGAATGAAAATTGTCACTTTTAAAAAATAAATACCATGATCAGAGTAGGTAAGACAAAGATAACCGAATTTTGATTGAATTTTCTTTATTATTCAAATCAAGATCTCAGGAGCAGGAGTCTTCTACACCTATCTCCTGCATTTGCTTCTGAGACGGTGAAACGCTCGGTTCAGAAAGCCTGACAGATATATGTCATAATGTCACTTAAAGAGCGAGTAACACCTAAATCAACTTTTTTTTCCTAATAACCTTTATAGATGAGTGTCTAATAGTGCTGTAGACCTGTGTAGTCATTATTTCTGGCATTTTAGTGCAACTTATTTAAAATTAAAAAATTCAGCCCAAAACCATAATTATATCTCCATCTTCAGGTTAAAACTCTGCTCTACATTGATTTAGAATCATCCATGATGGCTGTAGAGCTGCAGGGTGACGTTGTCTGTCCCTGCACTGGACTCCAGCTGGCTCGGCCACTCACCTGCCGATGTGAAACGTTACGGCTCAGAGCCACTTGTCTCCTTAAAAAAACGCCCTCCCTTTCTTCTCGTGATCAAGAAACCCTCCTGCCTGCTGCAGTTTCTCTGCTTGTTCTCTTGAGCTGTGAGTCTGCTGTGTGTGTGTGTGTGTGTGTGTGTGTGTGTGTGTGTGTGTGTGTGTGTGTGTGTGTGTGTGTGTGTGTGTGTGTGTGTGTGTGTGTGTGTGTGTGTGTGTGTGTGTGCGTGCTCGTGTGCGCGCACTTATTAACGACTAATTTTTCCAACTGAGAAACTCCGAGAGCGCACGCAGGGGATTGAGAGGGGTGCTGTCAATCACTGGCTCAGTGCTGCTCTCTCAGTCCGCCAGGCGACGCCTCCTTTAGGCGCATTTTTCTAACAGGAAGTGTGTGTGAAGTAGGACTCCGCCCAGGGTGTGACTTACACTTTAACGTTCATGGACTCACCCATCTTGACTCGCAGTGGAAAAGGCTGTTGATTTAGCATCCAGGATAGGGCAGAGAATGTTTCAGCTATTAAGCTAACCATTAGCATTAGCAACTCCACCAAACAGCATAACTCATTCAGGCTTGTGGTATTTGTGGAGATAAAACATCAACGTTGCAGAGAAATCTGAGTCAGTGGCAAGATGTCCAAATATCAGGAAATAAGACTCTAAATTCTGCCGTCTGAAGCTACTTTCACCTCCAGCTGAATTCTGGTTTCTCAAACAGGTGCACTGGAGCTTTTGTTCCCCAGAGAATGACTTCATTCCCACTAGAGACCACTGCAAATTTTTCAAAAATATGAGTAAAGTTGACCTTTAAACAGAAAACAAAACAGGTGTGTTAAAAGCATTTACGTCATAGTTGTTAATGTTAGTTTTCCTGTACGTACAATCCAGTGTTGAAACTAATCCAGTTTCACATTGATTCTTACTTTGATTAAAATGTCTCTCATGCAGGTGGTAGCAAAGTGAAACGACTTCAAAAATCTAGACGGTTAAGCGGCTGTTGACTGAAACAAGTAGGTGTAACATTTTCCATCACTGAAGGATTTTAAGAGAATTAAAACAGAGAAAGACTAGAACAGGGCTCTGCAACCTGCAGCTCTAGGGCCACAAGTGCCCCTTTGGACGTTCCACAACGACTCTTAATGAAAAAGGAAACTAACTCGTAATAAAAATGCAGGTTTAA
Organism: Aphyosemion australe; assembly: GCA_006937985.1. Classification (NCBI taxonomy): domain Eukaryota; kingdom Metazoa; phylum Chordata; class Actinopteri; order Cyprinodontiformes; family Nothobranchiidae; genus Aphyosemion; species Aphyosemion australe. The sequence continues at coordinate 273,431 of SSNS01000069.1, read as the reverse complement.
ACAGCTTTTCTGTTTTTCATGGAATAATTGCTTTGAATTTCAACAACAGAATAACACTAAAAGTACCAGTAAAACTTCTAGAGCTATGTGTTTCTCTTACAACATTTTCCTCAAATATCAACATATATGGGGAAAAAATCTATACCTCTTATACAAAAGTTTTATTTTAAGTTTTATTAATGACAAAAGCTCTTTTGTACATAAAGAAAGTGTTTTTCTGACTCGTAAAAATCATTATTTTATTCCCGTATGTCTTCTCTACTAATCCAGACTTTAGACTCTTAAGTCCAAAATGCAGGAATATGATTTATTATCTATCATATTTTCTTGAATTTGTTGTCATTTACAGTTTTTTGTAGAACTTTAGGAAAGGAAAACATCAAACATGTTTTTAAACTTGAACAGGACAAAGAACTGGGGTCAACCACCACACATGAAGTCGTGACTCACAATGATGGTTTGTTTATAATGATGGCAAATTAAAATCTAGAATTAAACCAAATATGTCTGAAGACGTCTCAAAAACACGATGACATGTGGACAAGAAAAGAGTCTGAAAACGGACCTTCAGCATTGTTCAGTAATAGCAGCTGGACCATTATCTTAATAGTGGATCTACTAAGCAGCAGATAAACAACCAACAAGTATTCAAACCGACATAATGGAGGATTTTAAAGCGAAGGCTCAAAGATGTCGTCTTGGTCTGAGTCATAGGTTGATTGTTTACAATCGTTACCAAAAAGGATGTCAAAAGGGCCAATCTGGGCAGGTAAACTTTACCACAATGGCTGAGCGAGTAATTTTATGTAATCATGCTTATCATAATTCAAGTGTTCACGTAAATGCATATCTGAAAGCCTTAACCAGTTTGTTTGTCAGGATTCATGAAGCAGCCTGAACAGATGCCGGCGCGGCGGCGTTGACTGAGTCCAGATGACCCCCGAGGCTGCTTGGGTTTGAAGGCTTTGCAGGTTTAAGCCCTGATGTCTGACATGTTGTCTTCTCCTCAAACACGGCAGCTGGAGGTTGTAGCTTCTCACAGATGTGTAGATAGAGGGTGCTTCGAGTGTTAAAGCGAGAGGCACAAAACCTCGTTGGGTTGTCGTGGCTGTCTGTCAGAGAGGCCTTTAGCCAGCGGTCATGAGGGGCTGGGTCCTCAGTGAGAGCGACCTTTTGTGTGTCGCCCAGGTCAGGGAGGGTTCATGGCTAGGCTGGAGGTGTGTGTGTGTATGTGTGTGTGTGTGTGTGTGTGTGTGTGTGTGTGTGTGTGTGTGTGTGGGTGGGTGAGTGTGGAGGTAAAGTCAGGGTCTTCAGACAACGTTCAGGAGCATCTAAAGAGTTTGTTAACTGGAAATAAGGATTTAAATGAAGGTAATGAAAATAATCTCAATATTTGAGAAAAATCTATTTGAAACATTTTTTAAATAAAAATTAATCATCCATCCATCCATCCATCCATGTATTCATTCATTCATCCATCCATCCATCCATCCATCCTTGTATTCATTCATTCATCCATCCATCCATCCATCCATCCATCCATCCATCCATCCATCCATCCATCCATGTATTCATTCATTCATCCATCCATCCATCCATCCATCCATCCATCCATCCATCCATCCATCCATCCATCCATCCATCCATCCATCCATCCATGTATTCATTCATTCATCCATCCATCCGTCCATCCATCCATGTATTCATTCATTCATCCATCCATCCGTCCATCCATCCATGTATTTATTCATGCATCCATCCATCCATGTGGAGAACATGTGCACAGGTGTGCTTTGTTGGGGACCTGTTAGGATCATCAGCACCAACGGAACAAGCAAGAGGCTGAATAGTGGGAGGAGCCAAGGACTCTTGACCTTGATGGCCTCATTAGTAATAACAATGGTCTCAGCAGTGACTCCTATCAGCCTCTAACCCTCACCCTATTGCTAACTCATGTTTCAGAACTGAAGAAGCTTCTTGGATGAGAGGTGAAAGTTCTTCAATGAAAATAAGAAAACTCCAGTTGTTTTTAACTAAACCTTCAAGATCAGCGTGGATGAGTGAGAATCGACACACACCACAAGGAGAGCATGCAAACTCAACACAAAGATGCCTGGTTTGAACCTAGAGCTGACGACCATCATACTGGACTATGAAAACGCTGATGTCTTATTGCTCATTTCAGCTCATTTCTCCGACATCCACCCACAAACTCTTCTCTCCTCCAAAGAAACAAGTTAGAAATTCACCTAATAACCAAAGCAAGGCTCTCCTGCATGGAGTAATCTTCAGAAATCCTTATAAGATTTTCAAAAAAGTTTGTGTTTAAATCAAAAATTGATTAAGATGAGGTGGTAAAACTATTGGGGTGTAATAGGAAAAAAGCTCTTTGATCCCTTCAGGAATGAATCAACTTTAATTAAAGATTCACACAGAGAGAAAATAAAAAACTGTTTTATGTGCATTTTGTTTATTTGTAAACCTTTGCCATTGAATGTGTGTTAGTGTGCAACCCAAAACTTAATTATATTCATTTTATTTAATAATTAGTTTCTGGTTCAGAGATTTAAAAAAAATGATTACCAGATTTTTGTCAACAGGCCTTCCTAAATACTTCACCTTTGGTTCTCTTCTCTGGCAGAAAGTAAGTAGCTCAGCAGTTACTTTCAGGCCATCAGAGTATTTAATTCTTTGTTTTTAATTAGCGTCCTCCGTTTCCTGTGCTCCTGGTGGACCAGTTCCATCTGAGCACATCCTCAGCCATCTTGCAGATGGCTCCAAGAAAAATGGAGCTCTTAGAGCAGCTTACACTCAAGGCAGAGAGCCATCGACAGCTTTTGTTTAAAGGGTTCCCGTTGAAGTGACAGAACATCTGCCAACTCAGCACGGCTGCCTGTTTGAAAACATCTGATTTTGTCCGGGAGTGCTTTCCATCCGCAGCCAGTTCCATTTGCATAAATAGTTTTTGTTAGAAGGAGGCAATGAAAGGAGCTTGCAGAAATTGCAATTTGCCTTCCTGTAAATCTCCCATTGCAGGGCATTACATCCTTCAAGCCAAAACGAGAAGTCCACTTAACACTTTAGCTAATGTAAGTAGAGGAAGATAAAAGCTCTGCGGACTTCAAAGCACTCCCTGTGCGCTCCTTCTCCTGCAAAACATCAAAACAAAGAGGAGAAAGCAATCTGTCATTCAGATTGGATATAAAACTATGAAGGACGTTAATCGTCCTGATGACTGTGTGCCACAAGCAATCCAGGATGGCTGAGTGGGAATTTCAAGAAACTCAGAGATAATGAATGAAATTTTCATAAATTATGTAAAAAACTGAAATTGTTGTTTGTTGGAAAGGTCAACACACTGCAGTCATGTAATCACACACACACACACATATACACACACACACACACACATGCACGCACTCACACACACGCATGCACTCACACACACATGCACGCACGCACACACACGCATGCACTAACACACACACACACACACACACACACACACACACACACACACACACACTCACACACACACACGCTTCATGTGATGAATGGTGGGTTCTGGTACTGAAGTAATCGTTTACTCGCTTCAGACATGAAAAAAGTTGCAGTACACTTAGTCAAAATGAAGAAGAGTCTGTTCCATGTTTTAAACTTTATCAGTGCATCATGTCTGTTCTACAAAATTCAGAATATAAAATAATTAATCACCACAAACTGTTTGAATTCACGTGAACAAATATCTCTGATCTGTTTCACCTTCATCAGGTGATTAAAAACAACAAACCTCAAAGCAGGAAACGGTGATGACATGAGAGCAAAGAGTTTTCCAGAAGTCAACAGGAACAGTGGCAGTCACAGGGAAAACCTTTTGGACGGAACTGAATGTGGGATCGTTTGTAGTGCAAATGAAAACCTGTTTGACAGCTAAAGGGATTTTGTGCGATTCAGCGGAAGAGTAAATGGAGCGCTGGGTATACCGTGCAATGGAAGAATGGAACCAATTAAATCCTGGACAGTTTTAAAAGTCAACATCATGTAAAAAAAGAGCTGTGGATCAAAACTGGACGGGTTTTTACAAAAGAATAAAACTCCTCACAAAGTGTTTAATCCGTACGGATCAGGAGCTGAAGGATTCACTTTGACCTTTACACACCCTCAACCTGAACGCCAGTACAGAGCTGGTAGTTAGTAGCCTGGCAAGCCATCCTATATATGTGTATATATAGTCTGGCCACGAACCATTGACGGCTCTCAGTCGTGAGGCGGGATCTACGGTTGTCTTTCAAAATGTCAGCACGCAATTGGATAGCGCTAGGACCAATCAGAGTGACGAACAACATGACGTAATCACAGCGACGGAAAAGCGGGAGGCTTTAATGGCGTCTAGCTTCAATGATTTCTGTCGTTTTTGTATGAAAAACACGCGAATATCAGGTGTGCTGGGACATTGCACTACTTTGTTTGATAAAAATAAGAAGCCGCTAAGTATATCAGACAGACTTACGCACGTTGGAGTCTAAATAATCCAATGTTGATGACAAAGCCGTTTCAAACGAACGTGTTTTCCGAGTTGCCGCCATGTTGCTTGGGTTCGTGGCGTTCGCGGCCGCAGCGCTGACGTCATCGGCTACTCCCGCTCTGTGATTGGCCCATGATATAGAGCGCTGTGATTGGCCCAACCAAAACTATAGCGAGTTGTGATTGGATAGACACAGCAGTGGTTTGGGCTGCGAGGGTTCCAATGAAGCGTGCCTAGACCAAACTCTGCAAAGCAAGAATTGGTCTAGTTCACTAGGCTAGGTAGTTAGGGCTCCTGTAGAACATTTAAAACTTAACAAGACCTGAAAACAGTTCAATAAAATGTTTCCAAGCTCAAATTCTTTCTTATCAACACAAGTTGTTGTGGCCAAATATTTGCTTTCCGTAGACTATCAAAGATGAAAATGACAAAAGCAAGTTTCCTTCAATTATGACAACATTGGATCTGAATCTTTTTAGAATATAACCTATTTTAGTCATGTGGTTGCTGGTATTAACATTTACTGCAGATTTACAAAAACAAATGTAATCCCTTACGTTTTAACTTTTTGTGATACAAAAACTTTTGTACTCATTAGTTGTTTTTAACAGATGAAATAGTGAAGGAAACAGAGGCCAGGTTGTTGTTTTTATAACATTCAGTAAGAAAACTGTGGAAAAGTTAGTTTTTCTTAGAAATGAGACGTTAAAACTTTTTATGTAAATTAGAAAGTTGAAAAAGGAGAGAGAAAACCTCCTGTTCTGAGAAAGCCTTCCTTAACACGTCATAAGGGGGAGCCACGCCTCCTCAAACCTGCATGTGTCTGAGGCCTTCTGGGGAAACCAACCAATCAGCATGTCCTGGCCAAGTGGGAGGGGTCAACAGCTCATTTCACTGAAGGCCTGAGTAAGGGGGTTTAGAATGGCCTGTATCAGGGCTCCTGGGACAGATGAAAGCCAAAACAAATGTTCTTATGCTTTTTGGAGGCTCAAAGCTCTGTTTTAGATTGTTGATTAATTGCATTCTAGGACACCTTTAAAATGATGCAAAAAAAAAAGAACAATTAAAAATAGGTAGAAAATACCACATCTGTTCCTAATTAATAGCCAGTACTGTACTGTTTTATAATATATTGATTCAGTGGAGTCTAAAAAAATCTGCAACAGTTTTCTTTGCAACAATACAATTTACAGCGATGTATCAGGTCATGGGGAAGAAGGAAGACATGAAAAGGGTGATGAGACTGATGTTGAAGTGTTGAAAAAAAAACAGATTAAAGAAACAATTCAATAACAGCCTAAGCAAGTGAACCCCATCGTGCTGCCAAACCTGACTGTAATTGCTCAGATTTTATTGTTCATTTTTTATTATATTTTACTTTTTTTTAAGCTTCAGATGTTTTGAAGTAGGTGTGTATTTGAGACTCTTATTGTGAAAAACTAAAGGAAGTTCATTAAGTTTAAGTCACCTGTAGAAGCTGCTGCAAAAGCAGCCAAAAAACCTCATCTTATTATAGAAAATGTCTCATTTTTTAAAGATTTTACACAGCAGGGGCGTTACTAGTACTGGTGGACAAGGGGGCTTAGCCCTCAGGGTTGTAGGGAGGAATGACACACACCGAAGGCTGAAAGGTTTCACCAAAACTAAACAGCCAGAACTTAATTTTATATAAATAATAATTATAAATACACTATTTTTAATCTTAATTCATAGTCTTGCTTCTAGTTTTAAAGCCATACTATGCAAATTTTTCACATTTTTAAATCATTTTCTTGAGCCAGTATGTGCTAAAATGACCCTTTACAGGGTTGATGAAATGTCACTCAGACCCCCACCACCCTCTGTGGTCAGAATACCACATTTGCAACTTCAGAGTGGCGGTCCGCTCCCTGTTGGACTTAGTAAAGTGGAGTTGACATGCCTGGCGCTGCAGTCTGCTTCCAGCACGTTTCCTGCATGTTTTAGATTGTGAACACAGCTGATTTGTTTGATTTAGTGATGAACCGCTCCTGTAGACACTAATGAAGGCTGAGGAGACATTTCAGCTGTTAGATTATGGTGTTAAAAAGATGAACGCACAGCGTAGAGATAAGTTTCACTTTTGCTTTCACTAACGAACACTAGGGGGTGCTAAAAGCATTTTATCCCTTTAAGTGCTTACCTAGGCTCAGTGTACAAGCGCTATAGTATGAAATGTATGGAAATATCATTTTAAACTATATGATCCAAATATATATATTGGGTGACTGAAGCCCACCCAACAAAGATCTAATGTCCATGTTACACAGTAAAATAGTAATAATAGTAATGATAATAAAAGCTGAACAAATGACGACTTTTAACTTTTTTTTTATTTTTGTCTCGACATTCTAAAAATTATATTTTGACTTTCGTCTGGAAATATCACTTCACCACTTTTTGGCATATCCTCTGTTTTTTCTTCTTCTCTCTGTTCCTAAAACATCGTCACAGAAACTCAGGTAGAAAATAATCTTAGCTGAAAACAGTTAGAAACAATGCAAACATATTACCGTTTATTACATATGTGTTAAAGTAATGAAACTCCCCAGCAGTCAAAGGAAAAGGGTTCTGATGATCTGTGGTAGCGTGAGCTGATTTTGGCCACAAACTGTTGTTATCCCGTTTTCCACATGTTTGTGAGAGGAACTGTACGCTTGTAACAGCTGTTTGTCGTTCATCATTACATCACTGACACATAAATCCTAATCCTGTTGCTTATGATGAAACTATTTCAGAACAAAGTGAACACATTTAATGTACACAAAAACACACATGAAAGTGTTTCGCTGATTCTTAAAACCAATAAGCCATCCGACACTTCAGCCCCCCACTTGGCATCCTGATGAGGCCTATCAACGCCTCTGAGATGTAAAACACGGACTCTTCAGGCTCATTGTTTCCTTATTTCATTATATATTTGACCTGATTACCAGGAGGAGGTTCTGCTCGGGGGATCCGATTGGCCGAGGCGTGTTTGAAGCCGCTGTGAAAAAAACAGAAACACAAGCAACAACAGCACACCTGTGACTGAATGACTGTGAATTTTAATGATACATGGATGGAAAACTGCCACTAACACTGGTAATTACACACTCCTGCTCACGTTGCCTAGTAACTACAGTGTTTTTGTAGCAACATCCCTATTTGTAACCATACTGTGGTTGGATCATAATTTAATATCTAATGAAAATTTGATCAATTACAACAGTAGGGAAGTCACGTCAGTGCACGCTTCAGTTTAACACGAGGTGTTTTTTATTTAAATAAATGAAAAATGTTATCGTGACACTTCAAAACCGTTATTACCCATCCAAAATCACAAACTATGAAACAAATCCTCATTTTTCTGTAAAAGGCAGGATTTAATGATAATAAACGATGTTGGAGATGATGTTCAGGCCTTTTCCTTCCTCGTGCAATGTCCTCCACGCCCACAAGGGAGAGATGTAAGTCAACAGATGAACCGTGTGTTCAGTGGGCTGCAGGTTCAGCATGTAACACCCTGGAAGAACTCCTGACCAAATGATGAATTACTTAATTCTGAACTTATTTTCATGAGGTCCCATTTATTTATTTATTTATTATTTACTTTTTTTCGGAGGATGAAAAAACACTTGAGATGAATCGTCTCGTTTTCAGTGGGTCCTACTTAGATATCAAAGATGACACAAACAACCGTTGCTATGCTAAACATCCAAATCATGGTGAGATGTAACAAAATAAGAAAAAAGAAAACAATGAAAAACAGGGAAAGTGTATATAAAAAAAACTAAAACTGTACCTTTAATGTAAAAAAAATATACTTTTATTTGCTCAAAAACCTGTCTTTATGGCAAACAACAACAGATTTAGTATTAGAGACTGCAGGTGGTGGTTGGAGGAGCCGGTAGTGCTGATTGTGAGGCAGCCTCGCTTCTGTCAGTGTTCCTCAGGGCAGCTGCGGCTACGTTGTAGCTCATCATCATCAGTGTGTGAATGATTGTACTTTGGAGTTCCCTGACTTGTAAAGTGCTATAAAAATGTGCAATATTCATTTAAACAATTAATTATCAGCAATGAAGCAACATTCTTGGCAAAACAATATTAAACCTAAATAAAGGAAATCATATTTTATTCCATAAGTGGTCAGCATATCGTAAATAGACCAGACTCCACCATCTCTTTGCATCATTTTGTTTTTGTTTTTATCTTTGACCAGCTGTTTCTAACTTCCTGTAGCTGATCTGAGCTGCAGGCCTGGCACTAGTGCATGGAGAACCGAAAATGCAAAACATAAGTAAGACAAACTCATTTGAAAAGACACATTCTGGTAAAAAAAACTTCAAATGCATGCATGGTAATTACTTTACAAAGCTAGCTAGCTTTGCTAGCCCTTGCATGATCACTCATTGTAGTGAGTAGCAGAAGAGGGGAGATGCTGCAGTGCAACAGCTCAAAGTGTCTCTGTTAGCATCCCCACCCCCAATAGGGACTAACACACACAACGTTATTAAAATCATTATCCGCCAATGCAGAAATGTTTGAAATGATTGACTAGCATATATCGTTAATACAATTTAACATCCTTATGCACAAAACGGGTCAATCTCATTTCACACATATGATCATCTGCATTAAGAGCTGCAGAATTCAACTTAAATCGACCCTTCAGCTCGAGCCCTGAATGCTTTAGTCCACTAATCTTTATTGTGACAACCCATCTGAGAGAAAACATTTGTTTTTACCTTTTAAAAACAAACGGGAAGACACCAATAAAAGCCCTCTCCTTTTCTAGCTTTCTGTTTCCCAAACAGGACGCAGGAATAAAGTCAAGTGCCACATAAATAAGAAAAGGTCTTGCCAAAGGCACTTACTGTGCAATCTTCTGGAGATCACATCTTAGTTCAGCTAGTCCACTCAAGTCACGTTGGAGAAATGGCCCCGAATCAAAGGCGGAACTGCAGAGCCCTGCGGTCATTAAAAGGATAGATAGTGAGGAATGCATAATAATGATCCATCAGCGTCCTCTTGTTGCGTATTGCCATGATCGGCCTCTTTTGGACGGATGAATATGCTCACTATGACTAAAACATAAGGCTGCTTTCCTTTTGTTGTGCAGGAACCAACGATTGCATGTAAATTAAAACCATTATGGTGGAGAAATGTTACAAAGCAAGGCTATACTCGGTGTTTGTCTTCATGATCATAACAGCTGACGTGCTAGGAGCGAACGGCGGGCCTGCTGCATGGGCTCTGAATGCAGCCATTGTCATTACAACAACAATGACAACATGCACCTTTATTTTAAACAAAAGCCTTTATTTGCTGAACGTTTCGGAGCTGGAATCACGAGCAGGTGATGCTTTCCTGACTGCGTTTTCCAACTCTGCTTCGCCATTTTCTCTTCTTTTTTTTTCTAATTTAGTCGTCCTAATCATAAAAGCATCGGCGAGCTGCTGTTGCAGAGCAAACCAAGAGGTGAAACCACGTGCCCCCCTAAAAACTCCATTTTCACTCAAGTGGACGAGCACAACAAGGAAGACGCAGCAAATGCAGGCGGAGTTCTCAGCTGCTGGATCAAATGGCAGAGAGGTTCATTACTGGAGACAGACAACAAACAGCTCTGCTGATATGAGTTTTGTTGTGGTCGTCCTGGTGAGCAGGCAGGGCCAGCTACGCTTTGACATAATGTGGATCCACTTTGGGTCAACACATACCAGCTTACCCTTTGAAGTTGCATCCTCTCTCTCTCTCTCTCTCTCTCTCTCTCTCTCTCCCTCCACACACACACACCTAGATGTGTTACAAAAAACAGTTTACAGTCTCTGATCGAAGGGAGGCTCTGAGCTCCGTACCTTCAGGGTCACGGGGTCAAACGGCTGCCGTCTATTCATACTCTGCACCATTTCACTCTCCATCTACAGTGAGCTGCCAGCCCCTCTGACGACAAATAATTTGAGTCATCAGTCTCTATTTCTACGCAGCAGATGTTTCCCCATGTCAGCAGCCCCCCCTACCCCCGAGAAAGCAAGATGGAGAACCCTGCTCTCCTAAAGTGTTGCACACCCCTGCTCTGTTTCCACGGCCCACGCCGCTCTCCAAGCTCCCCCTGAGACTCTGGGACACGTCAAAGCCTGATGGGAGAACACATCCTAATCGATGCTGGTGTGTGTGCTCTGCACCCTAATGAAAAAGCCCGTCGGAGTGACGTGCACGCCGGAACAATGGCCAGTTGCTTATTGTATTTTTTGCAGCTGCAAGGCTTGATGACTAATTTATCCTGAAGCATAAACAGGGATCATGGAATCCCTCTGAAAGCTTGATAAAAGACACTAATGGAAGGTGATTAATAGGCAATGGGGTAAATGACTGCTGTGATACTGGCTTCGTCTCTGATGCAGTGTGACTGAAAAGGCCACGACTCACAACCACGCTCTGTCTCGTTAAATCACTTAAGAAAAACCACAATTTCATCCCTTTAATGGTTTTAAACAGATATACTGGTGCAAAACGATCAAAGCGGTCTGGAAAAAATGGTAAAAATGATTTTTAAAGTAAAGATTAACATCGAAAATTTGACAATAAATAAATTTAGACAAGAAAGAAAGATAGAAAAAATGTTTTGTTTATTTTAGTTTATTTCATTTGCATGTTACATGAGAAAAGATCATTTCTGAAATGACAAATTTTTAACATTATTAAACTGTGTGTGTGTGTGTGTGTGTGTGTGTGTGTGTGTGTGTGTGTGTGTGTTTGTGTGTGTAAAAGTTAACAAATAATTAATGTACACACACATGTTTAAGTTTTTACATATATACACATATATATATTTATATTTGTATATATATGTGTATATATATATATACATGTATATACATACATATATGTAAATACATATATATGTGTATATATAAATATATATATATATAACATCTAAAACATCTTAACGCAAGTGCTGTGTACATTAATAATTTAATAAGCTCACACACACACACACACACACACACACACACACACACACGCACACACACACACACACACACACACACACACACACACACACACACACACACACACACACACACACACACACACACACATAAAGATATAAAGTTTTTAGATGTTAGGTCTAATAAAAAACGAATTCTGAAGAAAAAACAACAAACCATCTTTTCTCCACCTTCAAAAAGGTTAAAACAGGCCCAAACTCCCAAAATACTTTGATAATAAAAACAAAAGTCAAAATTTTCCTATGAAACAAATAAAAAAGTTGAATTTTAATTTTTAGAGCAGCTCCTGACGTCACCGGCCGGGTTCTCTCTGTGTGATGTCTGAAGCGCTAATTGGAGTCGACATGTTTTCAAACTCCCCTCAGGAGCGAACTGAAAGTGTTTCAAAGAAAAACCTCCTCTCCTCTAATGGATCCATGTAATATTTCCTCCTCTTGCGCCGCAAATGACTCCGGCGGGTGGAGGAAAATTGCAAAGGGGTTATTACTCTGAAAAAAATGTTTGAGAAGCCAAATAAGAGGAGCAAAAGAAAGAAAGAAAGGCAAAAGTGTCAGAGTTTTCTTTGGGAGTTCTTTGAACGCAACGAGAGGATGTTATTGTATCAATTTGACTTGATAGAGCCAATTAGGCTATTAGAGGGTCTTCCTCCTGGAGCGGCTTCAGCGCAAACGCTTTTGATTCCTGACATCAAAGTTGGGTCAAACTCAAGTTTGAGATAAATTCATTTTGACTCTTAAAACCAGAGGAGAAACGGTTTTATTTTAGACACCATTTTCCCTAAAAAGAAGAAGAAAACCTACAATAATATTAAAAAATAAAACACACCCAGCATTTTTATAAGGTGGATACATTTCAAATCAATTCATTTTTCTTTTTAGATTTGTTAGTTGGCTTTAATTGCGTGTGAATTATATTTTTAAAGGAGACTTTAAGCAAATAAAAATCTTAGAATGCGCTGAAAATATTGTTCTGCCACAGTATGGCGCTAATAAACTGCGGGACCGCAACGCGCTTTCATTCAGCTGAACAAATGTCCCCTAAAAAAACTCAAATTTATTATTATTAATAATAATAATAATAATAATTGTATTTGTTTATTTGTTTATGAGCAATTATTTTTTTTGCTAGCTTTAATTTATCTTAACTTAGAATTATTATCTAGTATTATTTTATTTTTTGTCATTTTTTTGATGGTAAAATAAATTTAAAGGATGACGTCGGGCGCACTTTGCGTCAGCACGCAACGCATTCTGGATCATTTCATTAAACCACGAGAATAAAAAATTTAAACAAAATAAAAAAATACTTCATAACACTCTGCTCTAGGTTTAAATAAACCTACACGATCAAAATGCATCTACCCGTATTAACGAGCGCGTTAGTGAGGAGGGCCTGTTTCCGGTCACACGCAGGAGTTTATTATGGGTTAGGGTTTAGGTCAGCCGTCTGATGTGTAAAAAAAAAACGAAAAGAGGAGCAGAAGAAGGAAACAAATACGTGCCTGTTGCCTTGTTGCGTCTCGGGTCAAAAGAGCGGACTGAGCCGGACTCGGGCCTGCTGCCTCTGTCTGCGCTCCACGGAGAACACGCTGCACTCTGCGTGATCTCTACCTGCTCACACACACACACACACACACACACACACACACACACACACACACACACACACACACACACACACACACACACACACACACACACACACACACACACACACACACACACACACACACACACACACACACACACACTGAGCTTTGCAACTCCAATCAGCTGCAAAGTAAAAGTGCTGCTGCGCCCTGACGCATGAGGTCGGGTCTGATTGCTGCAGCCGTTCCGGTGCGTTCACGTTCCAGCGGGCAGCTGATATCCTCCACCCCGAGTTCCTGCTGCAGCTCTCAGATGGTGATCAGTGGGAGTCAAACAGGCTCCATGACTGTGTCATGTACAAATACCAATAAATACCAGCAGACTACAGAGAAAAAAAAAGCTGTAAGTTAACTTTACAAAAAGGGAAAAACCTCCTGGAACGTTTTTAAATAAGCAACAAATTAGGTAGATAGCCTATAATTTGCATAAACATGGTTTAGTTAAAACCAAACAAAACTCCTTATATATATATATATATATATATATATATATATATATATATATATATATATATATATATATATATATATATATATATATATACATATACATATATATATCAATTGATAATCCATCTCCATATTTTCATGGAGCCTTTAAGTCCAAACAAAAATAACACTAATAAATGGATCAAAGGTTTTAGGGTGAGCTTGATGTTTAGCTAAATCGTCTTGCATGAGAGTAATATAATTGGTGTAGCAAACTCTCCTGTCTAAACATGCTCTGCCTTTGATGGATGAATCATACCCTCAACTGTTTCATGGCCCGTTCATGAGGGATCTCACGTTTCATTAGGCCCTTTACAGATAAATATACGTCACGGCCAAACAGTCGGTGGCGCGCCAAGTGACGGCTGATAAGAAGAGCCCGGCTTTGTGCAGTTGGGGTGTTTTTCCTCACAGACGAGAGTGTCAGTTTGCCCACAGTTCGGTTTAGGGTTTAGTTTTTTGTTTTATTGGTTTTCTTGCCTCCAGGGATGAAATACCTGCTCTGGATGAGCAACGGGTGTCCCCCCCAAATGGAGAAATGTGCAGCACGTGTTGGCAAGCTCAGGCTCAAAGATGTGAGAAACACCCTATAAAAAGCATGTGAAATCTTGTGCAAACATAGGGACACTCAACAATGTGAAAATAATAAAAAGCGTACTATCAGAGCCATGAATCAGGCATCCTCATTTTCCTTCTTGTCTTTTTTTTTCATTCTGCTCTTGAGGGGGAGCCACGATTGGGGATGAGACCCTAACCTTCCACTCTCCCCCCCTCAAAGAGCAGCCTTGTTTGAAACTGTCAGTCAGTGCAGGAAAAAAGTGCTCCTTGTTCAGTCTGTTCAGCTCATGTCATCACCAGGCGCGCCCTCCCTTCCTTTTCTTGCACAGATTGCACGGCCCCTCCACCCCTAAAAAAAAGCATCTTCAAATCTGATTACTCTTATGTTTCACCGGGTTGAGAGATCTGGCCGATGGCGTTTTGGAATTTGAATTCTGTTTCATTTTCTCATGACTCTCAGGGCTGCAGCTGGCTCCTGTTGCAGGAAGTGTTTCATTCACTGCTTTTGTGCGTTTCTGTTCTTTCATTTTAAACTTTAAAAGTCAGGAAAAACCTTTTTCTCTCAAACATCTTTTTTTCTGGTTTAATGGAGAAAAATGGCTGTTTTCTGTGATCTAATTGAGGAAAAGCTGCACCAGTGAACGTGCCACGCCCCCACACCTCTACTTTTTCTGCCAGGAAGAGTAAACGAGTTCACGGCACATCTACGGCGACAGCCAAACAGAAAACTGGGAACACACTTCAAAAGATGAACCACAGCAAAGAAAAGGATGAAAAAACAGGAATAAGAATTCATTCCAGCAACAAAAGGTTTGAGCGAGTGTAGAAAAACAACATCTCTCTCACTTGACAGCAGAGCAGATGATGTTAGACAAGTCAATTAGACTATTTTAACTCTGACTCTGTCATTCTACAAACAGTAAACTCAGGTTTTAGCTCATTACTGTAACCACGGTGACAAACCTCTGCCATCCCAGCCCAGACCACACTTTTATCTCCCGTATTTGTCCAATTTACTTTAAAAACATACATGAAGTTTGATTTTAGTTCTCAGATTCTTACCATACATTTAACAGCTGATTGTAAGGATGAAACCACTTCATGTGGCCGTGACAAACTAGGATGTTGTGCCCTGAGGGGTTTTAGATCACAGAGGAAAACACCCTGGCATAAACCAACTGCCAATTTAAAGGTAATAGCATCCTGTGGAAGACAAATGCTGGATTTCTTAGTAAAAAAAAAAAAAGGGTGATGTTCTGGAAAGTATTTGGGATGAATTAGAGACAATTTTGAGACCTGCAAGCTTTAAATGAGGCATTAAAATGGTTTAACCCTCCTTGTGCTTTCAATGTGGTTATTACTCAAAAATTGACATCATATTTCAGAGTCTTGGACAGACTGTTTTCTTGTTTATTGTCCAATAACAAGCTTGGTTCCATCATTCAGGAGTAGTAGTTGTAACTGTAACATGGTAGAGTAAATGGTAAATAATGGTTGGGCTTTCTGATTAAGTCTTCACTCTCAAAAAATGTGGCTGAGCACCAAATGGCTCAAAGAGGGTCTAACACATTATAATATATAGACTAAAGTGGGTGGTGTGGTCTCTACTTTTAAAGGGATATTAGGAAGTTTTGGCTTTTAGCACCCCCTAGTGTTCTGTTAGTGAAACCAAAAGTGAAACTTATCTCCTCACTCTGCGTTCGTCTTTTTAACACCTTCATCTATCTGCTGAAATGTCTCCTCAGCCTTCATTAGTGTCTACAGGAGCGGTTCATCACTAAATCAAACAAATCAGCTCCACTTTACTAAGTCCAACAGAGACCAGACCACCACTCTGAAGCTGCAAGTGCGGCATTCTGGCCACAGAGGGCGGTGGGGGTCTGAGTGACATTTCATTAACCTTGTTGAGGGTCATTTTAGCACAAACTGGCTCAAGTACATGATTTAAAAGTATGAAAAAGTTGCATAGCATGGCTTTAATGAATGTCTTGTAAGCCATTTTCAGTGGGGAAAAAAAGCTCTGGTGCTTTGGTGTCAGGAAGTAGAAGTTAGACCAGGGAGATGCAGCAGCAGGATTTGGAGTTTAACTCATTAATATGAATGAAATTCAAACATCTCACCTCTGATTGGCTAACAGCAACGCAACTCTTCCGCTGCCTCCGTTCATTCTGCAAGGCTGTTTTATCTCCACAAATAACACAAGCCTGAACGTGTTCCGCCATGTTGTGGAGTTGCTAATGCTAACGGTTAGCTTCTACCAGCTGAGACGCACTCTGCTCTCTGCTAAATCAGCACAGCCGTTCATGGTCGCGAACCAAGATGGGAGAGTGCATGAATGCTAATTTACCATGTGACGTCGAAGGTAAAGGTCTTCCCGTTTACTTCCTCTCTGCAGCTAAAGCAAGTTATAGGGGTGGAAGCATACTGGTCCAGCTTCCCATCACCAGCATCTCATACTGGACTTGCATTTAATGCTAGACCAGCATACCAGCACCAAAACACAGCATATGCTGGTAACCAGCTATGCTGGTCTATGCAGGTGTTTTCAGCAGGGCTCTCAGCGTACCTGGACTTGTTCTAGCGTACGATGCATACCGGTAGGTTCTTTGCCATCCCATCTGCTTAACGAAGGTCAGAGGGGTTCTTCCTCCACTTCTAAGGGGAGTACTGGCGCTGATTCTTTTCCTCTACAAGCACTGTGCGACTCAGTGCAACCAATTGTATTACAAAAAGAACAAGCATTGCACGTTTATCAGTGAACCTGACCCTCTAACTTAAAAGTTTAATTTAAGCACAACTGCAAAATTTGATTCAAAATTTAATTTTCATGACATGAATTTTAACTATCTTCAGTTACATGATGAACGCTTCAGTTCAGTGCTTGAAGTAGAAACAAATAAGTGGCTGTTGGTTACCTGAAGACAGACTTTTTCCTGTAATTTCAGAGATTTTGACTGATTATTGGCCAGAAAAAGAACTGCTACACACCGTATGTAACAAAAACGTCCCAGTACGCCGAGAGGTAAAATATAAACGCGCCAGTACGGCGTACAGGTGCATATACCGACCCACTTAAAGCTCTGCTCCATTCTAAGACATAAATCCAGTTTATCGGACAAAGACCCAACACTCTGCTGGTGTGCCGTCTCTACTTCAGGAAGCCGGTCTCTGTTTCATATAGAATCATTGCTCTCACATTGTATGTCTGTAACTTTGTGAAAAAATGGAGTCGTATTTGTCATCTTTTGTCGGGGAGAACTCAACACCCTTCTCATTATTTCACACTTCAATGTACACCCAGCACGTCGGCTCGCTTCCCAAACAAAGCAGCGAGCTTCTTTGTGACATGTTTTCAGTCTTCCCTCATCTCTTGTAAAAACACACTCTGACCCTCACCGTCCGCCGTCGGCAGCTCCGCTGATCAAAGACACCATTACGCCTAGATTTGGAATAAGCAGCTGCCACCGCTGCGCTGAAAGTGCATGTTTGTTTGTTTGTCTATGTGCATACGGGTGTGTTAGCTGCGGGCTTATTCTTACTCATGTACACACACTTACGTATAGAACATGCAGTCCATCTTTTTAAAGTTGCAGCAGCCAGATAGGAACGGAAGAGCTGCTACATTTCAATGTAATTGAATACTTATAATGTTGTTTTTGCAAATCATGCGATATTAAATGTGTGACATGCTCCAACAGCAAAGGTCTCACAGAAACTTGACCTTCCAATAACAGGCTTGTTTTTTGAGGTTGCCAGGGCAGCCCACTGAAACCAATTCAGCATTTCTTTGTCCAGAATGTCTATTGTGCCATGCCAAAGTGTGCGTGGAATTGAATGTCCTTTCTCATCATAACCACATTTTGAGAGCTGAATTGGTTGTCCTCCTCATGGTCCATGGGCTAATTTGACTGACCCACTCCTGCGGATGCATCCCTGCTTCTGCTGTTTTGCTGTGGCGCTCTTCAATAGAGACATCTGAGGCCACAAGACCCGGTCTGACAATAGAACTACAGGGCAAGAAACGGCCAGGCTGGTTGTTTGGCTGTCCGATGTAAAATTGGACTGCATTTTTAAAATATATGTACAGTTTATAGTCCTCTGTTTGAATACTGTCTTTGATAGGTTCCTTTTCAGAGATGACATGACATTTAACATAGCTTCCATCTAGCATCTAGCTTTGCTTTAAAGACCAAGCTCACTCATTTTTCATCTGCAGTGGTCTCTAGTATAAATTAATGTCTTGTGAGTCCATTTCTGTGGGAAAAAAAGCTCTGGCGCTCCTGTTTCAGGAAGTAGAAGATAGTCAAAAGTCTTATTTCCTGATATTTGGACCTCTCGCCTCTGATTGGCTAACAGCAACACGACTCTACCACTGACTCTGTTTGCTCTGCAAAGTTGATGTTTCATCTCCACAAATAACAGAAGCCTGAAGGAGTTCTGCTGTGTGGTGGAGTTGCTAATGCTAACGGTTAGCTTCTACTAGCTGAGACGTTCTCTGCTGTTTCCTTGACGCTAACCCAACAACAGCCTTCCCAGTCGAGAGTTAAGATGGGTGAGTCAATGAACGCTAATTTACAGTGTGACGTAAATCTGACTGGTCTTTCTAATCTGAGCATTTCTCTGTATATTTTCTATCAGCAGCTAATGCAGGAAATAGGGGTAGAAGACTATTTTCACATTCAGCCTGAATGAAGAATGACCAATTATATTTAAAAAAAGTTCATGACAGTTTAATTGTAATGTAAAAATGTATAAAGTAGCCCCATGAACCCTGACATTTCTAAGTTTAGATTTGTTTTCATATGGCAGTGATCCTCTTTTCTTGGCTTTATTTAGACTATCACTTAGCTCATCAGTCCATCCATCCATCCATCCATCCATCCATCCATCCATCCATCCATCCATCCATCCATCCATCCATCCATCCATCCATCCATCCATCCATCCATCCATCCATTTTCTTCCGCTTATCCAGAGTCGGGTCGCGGGGGCAGCAGCCTAAGGAGAGAGGCCCAGACTTCCCTCTCCCCAGCCACTTGGGCCAGCTTTTCTGGGGGAATCCCAAGGCGTTCCCAGGCCAGCCGAGAGACATAATCTCTCAAGCGTGTCCTGGGTCTTCCTTTGGATCTCCTCCCAGTTGGATGTGCCCGGAAAACCTCACCAGGGAGGCATCCAGGAGGCATCCTAACCAGATGCCCGAGCCACCTCAACTGGCTCCTCTCGATGTGGAGGAGCAGCGGGTCTACTCCGAGCCCCTCCCGGATGACCAATCTTCTCACCCCATCTCTACGGGAGAGCCCAGCCACCCTGCGAAGAAAACTAATTTCAGCGTGGTCTCGTTCTTTCGGTCACAACCCAAAGCTCGTGACCATAGGTGAGGGTAGGAACGTAGATCGACCGGTAAATCGAGCGCTTCGCCTTTTGGCTCAACTCTCTCTTCACCACGACAGACCGGTACAACGCCCGCATCACTGCAGACGCAGCACCAATCCATCTATCGATCTCCCAATCCATCTTTCCCTCACTCGTGAACAAGACCCCGAGATACTTGAACTCCTCCACTTGAGGCAGGACCTCGTCCCTGACCTGGAGAAGGCATTCTACCCTTTTCTGAGTCAAGACCATGGTCTCGGACTTAGAGGAGCTGATTCTCATCCCACCTGCTTCACACTCGGCTGCGAACTGCTCCAGCGAACTGCTCTTCCCGTAGAGCCCCACTTCAAAATGATCTGAACCCTGTCTTTGACTAGTGGTTCAACCACTAATTTTAGTCCCCATATTACTGAAACATGCACTGAACCTAAAAAATGAGCTTCTAAATGAAAATTCTAAATTCAGTCTTATTATCCCAAATGAATAAAAGAAAACAGAAAAAACAAACAAAAAAAAGTTTGAATTATTTTTTTCTCTAGACATTAAATTTCACTCATCTCTGACCCTCAACAGTACAGCTGAAGTATTCTGCTTACTCCTGAATAAAGTAGCTTTGAATTATGTGCTAGGAGTATTCTTTATGCCTGCGGTTCCCAACCAGACGTCAGCACCCCCCCTAAGGGGTCACTAGAGATCTCAGGGGGTTCCCACATCTTTGTCTGTGCTGAAGCTTTGAGGTTACCAAAATTATATTTGTAAACATTTCATTTATAAAATCTCACTAACGCACACCACAGTGTAAAAAAAGGGGGTCCTAAAGGACAAAAAGGTTAGGAGCCACTGATTTATGCCTTCATTAGTTTATTCTCACCGTGTTCAGTCTGGCCTCGGTGCTCTATCAGCATTCAGCAATCCCATCATATGAAGAGCAGCAAGGACATTTCTGTGGAAAGGTAATGAACAATTATCATCTTACCTGTTGTAGATAATTGTTTTGAACAACCCCCGTTTACAGAAATGGAAATTTGTTCTGACTGGATTGATGAGCTAATAGTTATTCCTGATAGAGCCAGTTCCAAAGGTCATTACAACTATTTAAAAAAAAGGTCTTAAGACATTTTTGTTTAATAAGGTTTTTTAGAGTAATTTTTATGATCTATTTGTGTTACACTTTTTTATATAGCTTGTAATTTGCTGTTTTTATGGATTTTTAGATGGATTTTTTGTAGTTTTACACGGATTGTTTGTTGTGATTGTTTTTAACCCATACTCTGTAGCACGTTGAGATTTCTTTGAAATGTAAAGTGCATTATAAATAAAATGTATTATTATTATTATTATTATTATTATTATTAATAATAATAATAATAAACTTTTAATGTCAAATTTTTTTTTTACTAATATTTAATTCACATTTTCACTGTCATGCACTGCTTTCTACTGCAGACATGAGCAAAACTGAAACAATTCCTGTAATAAATTCATACTACTACATGAAGCATCTAATGTGAAATGGATGGAGATGTCAGGGTTTAAAATGCTGAATGAAAGTATTTGGAGGCACTGCTGTTGTATTTTCTGGAGAGTTGTTATGAGATAAAAGAAATCCATTTTATGTGATGATTACCTGTCTGTATTGGTCAGAAATAGTCACTAAATAATCCTCCAAACTGAACTAATCCAAAAAGCTACATGAGCACAGATGTAAGCTTGAGAAAACTTAGAAATGTATTCATGATTTTTTTTATTGTTAAATGAAAGGAGAGAAATTCTAAGATGCCAAATAACAAATATGGATTTAGTTTGACCTGCTACTCTAAACTCACCTGCAGATTAGTGAAAATGTGATTAAATATATATTTATACTACTTTACATACTAATGACACATTTATTTCATCGCACTAGTGAGAAAAAGTACAAATAATGCATAATAGAACCAAAGTTACCAACAGAAGAGAACACCTGTAGAGTGCTGCAGTATAAAAAACAGCTCTATGAATACTAGAGTGTTGTCCAGATCCTTTTGTGTTGTTGTTTGTTTCCGGTACTTTGAGGGGAATAAGTGAAGTGAATCTCCATTACTACTGCTACCATTTGTTGCGTATTAGCATGATTTTAACTCGCTCGACCTCTCCCCTCCCTCTAAATTTAAAAGGGGGTTGGAACAAGAGGAAATAGGAGCGAGGAAGAGCCGAGTAAAAGTAGGCTAAAAGCATGTAGCGTTTTTTTCTCTCCCTCTCCTTGTCTTCCTACTTTTGGCCTTGGGGGAGATAATGAGGGTCTTGGCTTTGTAAACATTATTTCTGGTATATTGCGGCAGCAATCAGCCATTATTTATGGCTTGAATTTTAATAATGTGAGAGCTGCCATGCTTCAGAAAGAAGGAAAACACACAGAGAAGCCTGAGTTGAGTAGGGCAGCCAGACGTTGCTTTCCTACACTCAGCAAGGCGGCCACTCAACAGCAACATCAAACGCTGGCTCTCCTGCGCCTGGTTCACGTTAATTGTACATCTATTGTCCCTAGGAACATAGAAAGACTGGGGCTGCCAAAGATGAATGAATATGTTCTAAAACAATATCACGCTGACACACATGCCTTTGGGCCTTCTATGACCTTTGGAAGCTCCCTCGTTATGATGCACAAAAATTTTAAAACAACTTTTCATGTTGCTTTGAATCCATGACTCTGGAAACTGTTGCTACCTTCCTCTATTAGTTGTCCATACAGACTCAATACTACAAACAAGAGAGTTGAAAATGCCCATGTAACCATCTCTGAAATTTAATTTCACACGTTATTGTAAACATTAGCTTAAAGCAACACTTGAAGCTATTGCTTTCAAACTGGTTTCAGTGATGCTTGAAGCAGAAACTAGACAAAGTTTAAATTTGAACGCACTCTGCTGCCCTCTGCTGTCCAGAAACTGCACTTAACAGTTTTGTGGTTCAGGTAGGAACACTAGCGGGAGTTGCTTTACAGCAACAGCCATTTACAGGGACAGTATCTAATAAAATAGCTAGCAATTAGATTTTTCAGTTGGCCGACCATTTATAAAAAGCACAAGAAAAAGAAGGATTTTTTCTTTTGTTGGTATCATGGCGGAACCTGGAAGTAAAGATAAGAGTCATTGGAGGTGAAGCAAAGCGCTAAAACCAGAGTGATCATCGGTTTGGCCTACACTCGTTTGAGGGAGCTGAAGGAGGCTATGAAACCACAGACTGATGGTGACCTGGCTTTGTTGCTACTGGACTTGTAAGTAATATTTTATAATAATATTTCTTTTAACTTTGTGGCTGATATAGTATCAGTTGGCCCATGTTTGCGTTAGCTTGTTGCTAGCTACAGAAGGCTGTGGTAGGTAGGGTTGCCAACCGTCCCTTGAAAAACGGAATTGTCCCGTATTTAGAAAGAAAAGTACGCGTCCCGTATTGAGCTGAAAAGGGACGCACTTTGTCCCGTAATACCGTGAGAATCAAAAGTTGTCTGTAAAAATTAACGCTTTGTGTGAGGTAAACTTATTCCCACGCCCTCTCCTGCTCTGTGACCAATGAGCTGGCAGCACACTTACACGCGACTATGACGATACAGAATCCTGCTTATCTCATTGGTCGAGCTACGGTTGCTGGCAGAGAAGATACCGGAAGACAACAGACGCAGCATGGCTGACGGAGACACAAACTCCGGCACAGATTTACAGCTCTCGGACGTTAGTACACCTTCGACCAGCAATGCTTGTACTCCTCCGAAGACAAAACAAAAAAGGCTGCAAAAATACAGGGATGAATGGGAAAAGGGAAACACCTGGCTGGAAAAAGTGCGTTTGACTTCTCAGAGGAAAACTGGCTCTTCCACCTTCAGCCCCTCTCTCTAGCATCTGGGAAGATCTCCTTTGATGACATGGAGAAGATCACTGAGCAGCTTCGCCTGGTTGGCAGGTAAGAAGGAAACAATTGCCAGTGTAGTGATAAACCATGTTTTAATATTATTGATGGTTAGAAACAAATAAATACAATTGATAGATAACATATACAAATAAAACCATAATCATTACTCTGGAGTATACACACACATGCAATCTTTTTTACACCATCTTACAAATTCAGACAGTTCATATTCTTAATGTATGTAACCTATGTGCCACTTATTACTTGGGTCAACTTCTCATCTCTATTGGCAGGCTAAACATCTCTATGGATGAGCTTTATGAAGAGTGTGTGACTGCAAACAGCCTTCTGGAGAACCTCACTGGAGTACCTCAGGAGAAGGAAAAGTGGCAGTCCAAGGGAACAGCAGAGAGGTGGATGCAAATTCTTCAGGCAGCTGACATCCCAAACATCCAGGCTGTTGTATCCTTTGTTCTCAGCATCCCATCTTCCACTGTGTTTGAGGAGAGGATTTTCTCTCTCATGAAGAATAAGTGGACTGATGTACGGAACAAATGTTCTGTTGAATTAATTAGAAGTGAGCTCATTGTCAGTCTAAACTATGATATGTCCTGCTCAGAGTTTTACTCTGAAGCACTGAAAGACAAACAACTCCTTACTGCAGCCAGAGCTCAAAAGAAATACAAATGGAAAAAATAGGCTGACTCCACATAATGTAGCATTGAGCTTTTGAGTTCATGAGTTTAGTCTTTTTTTTTTTTACTTCAACTGTAGCCTACAGTCATGGGCTTTGAGGCACATATATCCTATGTTTACAGACTTTCTTTGCACTTTTCCTATTGTGCTAAATGTGCACTGTTACAGGAATGTTCTGATTTCTGTTGTTTTCTGTTAATTTATACAATTTTAAGTTAAGCAGGACAGAGTTCTGTTAAAGAGATTTATTATTATTCTAAAACATTAAGCATGACAGGCTTCTGTTTAAGAGACTTATTCTATTATGTTAATTTTGTTATTTTGCACTAAAAATAAATTGATAAATAATAATTTGTTTTCCATGTGTTCATATCACAAAAAATATGCATTTAAATCAAGTTCAAGTCAAATAGTTTAAAAAATAGTTTCACACACAAAAAAGGAATAAAAAACAATTCACCACACCGGGAAGGGTGAAGGCAATCGGGTCGGCCGGCCCTGCCAGCGAGGTGTCCCTTATTTATTTGTCAGGGAGTTGGCAACCCTAGTGGTAGGGATGTTTAATTCCGTTTTCAACCAGTAGGAGGGAGAAGTGGGGGAAACTTATTTAGAGGTGCTTTAACCTAACTAAAGGTTTCTGAATACAACTCAATTCAGTCTTTTTAATAGAAGACCCAAACATTAAAACTTTTCACAGCTAGCTTTGGGCATCTGC
The DNA here is from genome assembly GCA_006937985.1 of Aphyosemion australe. Lineage (NCBI taxonomy): Eukaryota > Metazoa > Chordata > Actinopteri > Cyprinodontiformes > Nothobranchiidae > Aphyosemion > Aphyosemion australe. The sequence continues at coordinate 248,529 of SSNS01000069.1, read as the reverse complement.
ATCAGGGTCATAGGAATTTCTGAAGCTACTTTACCTGTAAAATGAAGACAGATGAGGATCAAAGGAACGTTTTTGCTCTCTATTTGAGAAACATAGTTAAATCAAGTCAAAAGGTTAGTCAGCTAAAAGAAAAACAATAACAACAACAACCCTACCTTATTAAGCAGTTGTTAGTCTGACCCAGTGCCATGCACACTGTATGAGGAAGCCAACAGGCAGCCAGCACCAGGACCAAGGTGAGTGTAAGTTTAAAGGTTAGGGTTCAGGAAGGTAACGGACCCTGCGCTGCCTCACACACGCCCTAGCTGTCCATATTTACGAGGTGCAATTTTTATGTGAGCGCCAGGCAACAACAGGCTTAAGAGAGCCAATGTAACCTTCCCCGGGCCTGGGCTGACCTGCACCCCGGCTGCAACGGCCTCCCTGGGCCACAATTAAGAGCAGGGCTTCACTGAGTCACCCCGGCGTCATGCACCGTGGAGGCTCGTTGTAGCCCCCCACCCCGCCCACAATTACTAGCTGACTCAAAACTGTCACATCTCTCTCCTCTTTTGGGGCGAAAAAAGACCCCCCACTTGTTTCTTGGAATACTTAAAGTAAAATAGATGTCAGCAAAAGGCTTTGAACTAAGAAACAAGCTAAAGAGTAAAGTGGGGTCAGTCAGTCTCCTCCCCTTCCTCCCCCCTTCTGTCCCGGCAGCACAGCGAGCTGTGACAGTTGCCACGATGTTCTGCGACAAAGTGAATATACAGCAGGAGCTCGCTGGGTCTGGCCACGCAGACTTGTCACCACCATTCATCATCAAACCCCAAACTACCAATTACCTCCTGAGCCCACCCCCACCACCTGCCCCAAGGCACAGTGACCTGCCCCCCCCTCCCCAGTCTGCTCCATTCTGCACGGCTCTAACCCCCACCGCCTCCCATCTCACCCCTGCTCTGTGCTCTCTAAACATGCCCCATGACTCCGTGACATACAGATGCTCAGAGATATTCCTCCCAATCTGCGTGTGTCTCCCTGTTTGTCAGACCCCTGAACTTTACGGAAAGGATAAAGTCAATTTGTCTGTGCCTGTTCCAGGCGGAGCTCAGGGGAGCTAAATCAACAACTTATCATCTGAGAGGTAACAGGGTGAGACATGCCGGCTTCAGATCTGAGGCTGAAGAAAGCGGGCCTTGTTCAGCGCAGTAACCAGTAGCTGCTTTGTTTTAGCGCGATCAGTTGAATTAAGTACGGAAAAAAATAAAAACAGCCATCAGTTGTTCTAAGGGTTGACAAACAACTGGTAAACGGCCACACTTTAGTGGGTGGGTGGTTTTATTAAGCAACTGAACAACCCTAACCCTAACTAGACCCTAGCCCTATTTGATGTGGTGCAATGATGTCTTCAAAATGGTGCTGACAAAAACACAACTACAGTAAATGAGGTAAAACCAGCGCTTGAGAAAATCCAAGAAGTTTCAAAGTTCACATTTGGTGAGTTTGTCTGTAGCTGCTTTCCCACCATAGGAATTCTGGGAAAGGAGGGATTTCTGGGAGGAGGGAAGGTGACAGGGAAAATACGATGGTTCTGTACTTTCAGACATTTTTTCTCCATAAAAAAATCGGTCCTTTCAGCAAATCGCGACTGTTTCTACAGTGAGTGATGTCACTGATCAGCGCCCAAAGGTGTCCACTGACATTAATGCCATGAAAGGTTTTAATGGGTCAAAGTACGCAGTGATTTATTCTAGTCAGGAGATCGGGAGAGCGGATGTGTGACGTAAAATTCGACATTCAGTGACCAGAAGGTCTTTTATGGTGCTCTGCAGGACACCACAAAACAGTATAAATTACAATGTTGTGGAGAGATTTCCATGTCATTTTTTGATGATGGGAGTTTAGAAAAGGGTTAGGCTAACTCTAACCCCAACCCTAACCCTAACCCTAACCCCAACCCTAACCCCAACCCATACACCCAGCAACTCTGCTGGGCCATTCACAAGTACATGCCCATATGCAGGTACTCAGTTGGTCCCTGAGATGGCCAGAAGGTGGACCTTTTGTGTTAGCCCAGTGAAATGGAGGCACATACATACTAGGAAGGTCCAGTAAAATTGCCTGAACCATTTTTCCTCATAAGAGTCAAAGTTGAGCTGGTGGCTAACTCCAGCATTCTTCAGGAGAGACACAGGTGACACCCTGAATAGATCTGTGGTTTATCACAACCAGTCACACACACACACACACACACACACACACACACACACACACACACACACACACACACACCAGGGAACAATTTAGAGTTTCCAATCAGCCTAACATGTATGCATGGGAGGAAGCCGGAGAACTAGGAAAAACCCCAAGCATGCATGGAGAGAACATGCAACTCCACACAGAAAGGTCACAGCCGGGATTCAAACCTACAACCTTCTTGCTGCGAGGCAATAGAGCTACCAGCTTAACGACCACACAACCATAGTGACTGAACCATTTCATAGAAACTTTAGAGGTTTATACTCTTAGAGCTTTCCTATATTTGTGTTATTCATGTGTTTCTGATCCACGTAGACAAATCGTCGTTTGCATGAATCATCAACTGTATCCAAAACAGCTAAACATCCATCTGGAACCCAGAAGCTGAAGCTGGAACAAACAACCGTCCTGTTTGATTCAAGATGCACTTTGGTATATTAACCCACATTTCCTTGTCTGTCTTGCTATAAAGAGGATTGATATTTTTCTGTTGCTCTCTGCAAAGATGGTGTAATCACCAACTTCTATTGGAAAAAGAAAATAACTTCATTTATTTTGAAGGTGTGCATGACTAAGCCTCTTTTCTATTTATCAGGAGGAGATTTTGAATCATTGACACGGTGCATGACAGAAAAGGAAAAAGGTGCATTGCTGGTAGCAGCCTCCTTGTCCCCCCATCCTCCACCAACCAAAAGGTCACCACCTGTGCAATCAGCCATCACTTCCACCCCATTAGGCTCCAACTGCAGGTTCTCCTCATAGAAACCACCCAACATCACTGTCATGCATATTTTCTTATGTTATATATTTTCTTAATTATTTGGCAAAAAATTGAACCAGTAATGACTAGATTGGTTTTGTATTTTATAGAGTTTGTGCATAAGGTTGTGTGCATGAACGATGACTGGAGTGACATTTTATAAAAAGCATTTTTCATTTATTCCAGAGCGTCTAACCCAGGATAAACTCCAACTATATTGATGAGTAAAGAGAAAAGTGGAGCTCTCTTGAAATCATCCATTAGCAAAGCGCAGAGTATCTGATTAAGTTCACTGATCAGAGAATAAAGGGGGGCAGAGAGGCCTGCTGTAAAGAGATCACAGGAAACCTTTGCTCATTAGGACAAATTAACCCATTTCTGCTGTGAGAGTTCAGATTCGAGACAGCGTCCACTCTGAGACTCGTTTTTTTCTAGACATATCAGACAAACGCTGCAGCAAATGACTCATTATTTGATAACTAAATGTTTCCACCTCTGATTTTGATTTGTTCCATCTTCTAAATGAGATGCATGCTGTTTCCTGTTAGTGCTGTAGTGCTGAGACACATTTGACATGATTAGTGACGCTCCGAACAGCCGAGTTGAGGTTTAAGAGAGTGAGAAAAACCAACACACAGTGGTTAAAAAGGGAAACAGGAAGTTTGACACAATAGAGAAGACCTTTGATCCATGATGAGGAGGAAGACTTCCCCTCTGGGTGCAAACTATTAATGTGAAAGTGACTCTGCCCATTACACATTTGTTACAGCAAATAATGGAGCTAAAATTAGCACACAATGGCAGGCAGACGGGCGACACTTGCACCCAGCCATGCTCAGGAAGGGAGCGTGGGGGGTTGGGGGGTGTAATTGTATAAAAATGAGTGATTTGTTGGGGTCATGGGCTGGTGTGGTGTGGAGCGCCAGCCCGTCGGCATCCATGGGCAAAGAGGAGAGTAAAAAAAATTGTTCTTCAGTCGTCGTTTTTACTATTATCTTAATGATTAGACTTGTGTGTTGAGCACTTGTCTGCATCATCTCAAGTGTGTCCCATGTGGATGATTGCAAATGCTGGATCATCTGATGCAGCCCTACATCGCTTTAAAACCCTTACATAACCTTTGCCTGATGGCGTGTTATGGACAAATGGTCTCAGGTGATAAACAACATAGAATCGGGTTTCCTCACCAACGAGTGTGGCTACTAAATAAAAAAGCACCCAGAAACCATCACATGTCCCAAAGACAAAATATCAAGAGGCAGCTGCTGTGGTCCGTTCACTCAGTCAGCATTCTGACCACTGACAGTAACACCTGTAATGATAAAATGCTCTGTGAAGAAAACCAACTTTCTGACATCCACATGGGGCTCACTGTGACACTTTCCTAGCATGGCAAGCCTCTTATATGTGAATATATTGTCTGGCCACAACCCACTGAAACAACCCAGCCGTGGGGCAGAATCTACGCTGATTGTTCAAACTGTCTCTGCATGACGTACTCACTGCTACAGATGTTAAGCAACAGGACAGTCTGCCATACGCTGTCAAAGAAGACACAAATACATCATTTTTCTAATTAAAGGACTTAAGTACCTCTACCTGCTCTTGACTCAAAGAAAAGCCCAGGTCTAAATAGTCCAAATTTGATGCCAAATTCATTTCAAACAAGTCGTCGCCATCTTTGTTTTTTCGTTCAGTCGCAGCAACATCCCACCCACCAAACTGATAGAGTGCTGTGATTGACCAGGCACAAGACTGGTCTGGCCTGCTGTGGCTCTAATGGAGCGTGGCTAGACAGACATGCAGAATCATTTTTCTTCAGCTACAGTTGGTCTAGATTTCCAGGTTAACCCTTTCCAGCTATCCAAGTATTCTGATGAGAGACTGAACAACAAACAAAGTGAATGTCCAGCAAAGTGAGTCAGTCTGTCTGTCTGTCTGTCAGTCTGTCTGTCTGTCTGTCTATCTCATTAGCAGTAGCTTAGGCTAGCATTACCAGTAACTCAGCCTAGCATTAGCAGCTTGGATTAGCATTCTGTGGTTAACATTACCCCAATATTGATGTAGGTGTGACCTTGCTAATTTAAGGTGGTGCGTCTAAGCTTATGATGTGTTAAAGCAGCTTTTCTCAGAACAAACCATTATTCCGTGGCCATTACAATATTACTAATTTACGTAGGAAAACCGGTCAGAGAAGGCCCAGACTTTTAGGTACATCCGACCCCCAAACTGCCTGTATTCAACAACAAGGTAAATGTGGTTATAAACTGTAGGACACCTTAACACCAGATGCTTTCTAGATGACTTTATTAGTTTCTTCCATACATGTAGAGGGATGTTGTCCACTTGTTGTTACTGCTTTTCAATCAGGACTTTAACTGGGCTGCTGCAGCATCCTATTTGTTTTTTGCCATGAAGAGAAGAAACAGTGGTTGGAGTCATTGTCCTGCTGCAACCCTGTATTCCAGTCATCAGCTGTTGGACACATGGCTTCACGCTTGACTCTGTACAGAGGAGGAGCTGATGGGTGCCTCTCCCACGTCCCGTGACAAAAAACAACCTCCACATCTGTGTGTAACAGCTGCTGTGATGTGTTTGTGTTCAAATACTTATAATGGGAAAACAATTACGATTTCAGCTTTTCTATCTCAGCAAACCCAAGAGAATATTTCCTGGTGTTCCTTCAAAAACAAGCCATACTTGTTCAGTCTCTTTGTAATTGTACTGTCATAAACATTTAACATGGTAATTGTAGCCTGAGATGGAGCTAATGGGACGTTTTGCAATTTCCTAAAGCAATGTATGGTCTAACCTCTGGGTGAACTTGCTGGGGCTTCACTTCCTTGGCAGAGAAGCTACTTTTCTGAACATTTGTTTTTGTGAGTAAGGAACTTCAAAGCGTTTAAAGTGGCTCTAAAATCCTTCCCAGTGTGATCAGTAAATGATGATCTTAGATCAGTGAAGCTATTACGTCACTGAGCTGCAGCTGTTGCCATGGCGTCATCAGTGTGTGTGCCCTGTCCTGACCCTACAATCTACTGCTACTGTCTGTGTCATCTTGTTATGCCATGAAATAGGTCGATGTTTGAATATTGTGACCTATTTTTTTAAGTTTTCATATTTTATTATGTACCTTACTCTTACTAGTCTTTTGTGTATATTTGTGTGTACTTTGGTATTCCCAGGGGTGCAGATAAAAATATCCTTGAGAAACTCTGGTGTTTTCAAGAAATAATTATTAAAGGGGACATATGCAAAACTCACCTTTTGCATCCTTTTGTGCTGCCGTGTGGGTCTCTACTGCCTCTATAAACACTCTGATCTTTACTCGAGACAAAAGTAGCATGGGGTGATCAGAAAACAGTGTGAAGTCTGTATGCTACACAGAAACCCAACTCAGCACAACAACGGCACTGATGGTGAACATTCTGCTCAGTTTTATGGCTTTTTGTCAGACTCTGAACTATTAAATGGTTGCAGGCAGCAGCCAGAAAGCTCTGGAGCAACCAGTGACCAACAGTTGCGATGCTGGCCCGGCTCAGCCCTTGGAACCACAACGAAGCAGGGACTGAAAAGTAGAAGGAAATTAGGGGGAAAATATCGAACCGTGCTGTTGGAAAAAGCAGCCAGACTGAACCGCACCCATCCAAGTTACGCTGAGTAGTGCCGTTGAAAAAGGCCTAAGAAGATCCATTTCAAAAAGTCCCAAATTGTGATGTCACAAATGGGCGAATTAGCATAGAACCTCCTCTCAGCTGTCGATATCCAAGCGCCTCACTTCATAGCAGCCAATCAGGTGATGGGTGGGCGTAGACACCTAAAGCTTCTTTTCCTTAAAGTGACAGAGCGCTCAAATGGCTCATTCTGGAAGGTACTGAAACTGTGAAAAATAAAGCTCATGACATCGCTTAATGAGAGTGGAATATTATGCAAAGAACTTCAGAACGTATTTTGTATTGTTTATAGAACTACTTTAACTTAAACAAATCATTTGTCCCCTTAAATGTTAACGGTCCCTTTGAAATGACTTAAACAAAACATGCTGGTTGTGGCTTCTCTGTGTGCTATTTGCATACTTCCCATATACATATTCATGCATGGGTTTTCTCTTGGTTTCCAAATTAATTTGTGACTCTAAATTGTCACTAGGTGTTAGTGAGTGTGTGACTGGTTGGAAGGTGTTTGGCGGACAGTCAAAAAACTATCACCCTAAATAGACTGACATTTTTTATATGCATGTAAACGCGTTAGTCTTGCTGAAGGCAAACTGGTTCTAATCGTGCTGAAGCACCTATAATGCGGTAGGAAACCGACTGCATCTGCATGTAAAACGGGTCAGTTGAGCCGATACCGCTAACTCCCAGAAGTGACGAGACCGCAGTAGCGGTCTTCTGATAATATCATCACCACAAAGTAACACGTAACACCATCAAACAGTGCAGTACGTACCAAATTAGCTATGCTGCAGCGTTGTTGTCGTCCATTCCTTCGGCCATTGTGCGTATCCTGTTTTAACTTTGTCTGCTTCACTCCCGCCAGCGTTTGTTTACTATTTTTGTTGCTAAAAGCTAACCAGAAAAATGCCGACACAAAAGGGCGCATGTCGCCACCTACTGCACCGGAGTGGAACAAACTCCCCTTGTGAGGTTTTCTAACAAACATATAAACTAGGATAAAGGCTCCAAGTTTATTACTTTACATCGACCGAGATCGACTTAGATGTATATGTAAACACACTGAGTGTGTGATGGAGTGGCGTCCTGTACAGGGTGTCTCCTAAAACCTTTGCTGCTGTGACTTCTGGGAAATTTTGGGACGTGTTGGTGATCAAATTGCAGACCAAACAAAGGCCCGTTGAAGACACAATAGATGAGATAATAAGTTTTATGACTTGCAATTGCTCCATCTGACCCAGAAAATAAATAGATTTTAATGCAAATAGTTGTTTTTACAAATTCAGTGTAATTCAAATGAAAAAAAAGACTGGCTGAAGGGTGAGATAAGTTATTCACGCCAAGGTTTTAAATTTTATTTTATTTGATGTTAAATAATCACAGTGGTTAATTCATTTGAATGAACTAAATAACATGTGTTGTCAATTCTAAAACGTTCTAATTGTAAGAGGGAAAGCTTCCTTTGAGTCATGACTGAGGGCTACTCGCCTTACAGTCTGCACTCACGCCACACGGCAGCTTAGAACAATAATCAAGCAGCAGCAAAGATTAGATCTAGCTGAATGACGAGCTACAAACGCCCTCGGAGCTGTGCTCCTCTAACACGAAACAACAATTACAAAGCTGGGATGGAGAACGGATCTGATTTACCAACGTTGTACCAGACCCAACGGAGAAAAGGAGAGCGGAAGAGAGAAACAGGGAGAGACATATAGAGAGACAGAGAGATCTGGTGTGCATTAACGTCTTTTTTTTGGACAGCGGAGAACGTTTTCCAGGTGCTGGGGGAATTCCAGAGAGGCCAAAAGGCGAATTTGTTTGTTTGCTCTAGTGTGTACACACTTCTGTTGTTTTATCATTTATTACAATAACTTGGAGGATATTCTTGGCAGTGTGTGTGTGTGTGTGTGTGTGTGTGTGTGTGTGTGTGTGTGTGTGTGTGTGTGTGTGTGTGTGTGTGTGTGTGTGTTAGAGAGAGAGAACATACATATGCATGACTTCTACTAAACACCCAAGCTATCAAAAAGAAGCCATCAGCAGTTTTTTTGAGCTCCAATTTTTTTTCTGTGTGCAAAAAAGCGACTTTTCATGTGTTAACTAAATAGTTAAGCTGCAATTAGTTTGTTCCTGGTAGTGGATTTAAAGCTGTTAAACGTTACACAAGGTGCCAAGAACCTACAACCCCGTGTAGCGTCCCCCTGCAGAGCGATGAGGTGAAAATGACCTTCTCTGATGACAGCAGCAAAGCCTGAGATGTAATTTGGTTTTCAACGCAGCCAAAACGTTCTGCTGGGGATTAGAAAACACCTCAGGCAGATGGAGGAAAAGAGCAGATATTAATATCTCACGAGTGTTTTATCAGAAGACTTTAATTTAGCAGCTAAAATGTCCAAAAATGTGGTGGAAAACTGTCCCCAGCTGGTTTTGGCGATCTAATAAACATGTAAACACTCTGCGTTCTCTACCTCATTAGGTGATTGCAGAGGCTGCTTGTTCTCCATAAATCAGGACCCAGGATTATCAAGGCCTCTGATCTTAACAGTAGTGGGCGCCCAGCTGTCTACACCCACACTGACTAGGAACAGCAGGCTCGGAGGAATCCAATTCCCCACCTTTCCCACCTTTCTCATTTTGCTAATAAAAGAGGAAATTTGCTCGTAAGATCGTGAACATACAGCTTAACTTGTCGTCCGATTTAAATCGGGTTGTTCATCTTAGCGCAAACTTTCTATTTTGAAGAAAAAAGGTTCTACGCAGCATGTGAGCCTTTTTCTCTGCTTACAGGTCACAGAGGACCAAACGATCCTTGGCTATCGTGAGAAAAAGCACGATGGCCATGGAGGAAGCCTGACTGAGAAATGAATAGTTAAAAGAATGAAAAACGGCTGTGTGAGTTTGACTTTAAGTGCCTCTCATACCATCATAAAGGTTACAACATGCCAGGTTCAAGCACAGTGTCACTCTCTCATTCTCTAATGTAAAACACTCCCGGGCGCTGCGTGTTTGCTAAATGTTACAGAGCTGAAATCAGTTTTAAAAATGTCACTGATCCAAACTTCCTGTACAGTTTTTTCACATAGTTGATCTCAGTTTTCATTGTTTTAGTCGCTAAACGATTAAATACCGTGAATAACTAATCAAACGGTCAAGCTGATGAAGATGAACTGATTCATGAAAAGTGAGAATATGATACAAGAAATAAAAGAGATGGAGAATTAAGATATATAAATACAAAACAGTCGTTTTCCCAAATTCCCTCAATTTTGTGTTCGATATTACATTTCTCCCAAACTGTTAGACATTTTTCATCCCTTAATCCTTTTTAGATGTAAGAAATAAAATAAAAGACTAAGAAAAAGGGTGAGCAGTTACAGTGCAGAAGGTGCAGCATAAGAAACATTCATTCATACGCTGATGAATGCATGAAAGTTTTCAATTTTGATTTAAAAGTTTCTAGAGTTGGGGCACATTTGAGGTCATGAGGAAGCTGATTCCATCTGTGTGCAGCATAGTAGCTAAAATCAGCTGTTTGGTTCTGACCCGGGGTTCAACCAGCTGACTGCTTCCTAAGGACCTCAGAGCCCTGCTGGGTGTATATACTGTAAGGAGATCAGAGATGTATTTTGGCCCCACGCCATTGAGTGATTTATAAACTACTAGAAGCACTTTGAAATGGATTCTGTAGTTTACTGGTAACCAGTGTAGAGATTTAAGAACAGGAGTGATGTGCTCGGTTCTCTTGGTTCTTGTTAAGACTCTAGCAGCAGCATTCTGAATCAGCTGCAGTTTACAGGTGAAGCTTGAAAATTTTTGAATATGGAGCAAAAGTTTGTTTCAGTAATTCTAATTAAAAGCTGAAACTAATATATGAGATGGACTCATTGCAGGCAAAGCCAGATGTTTCAGCCTTTATTTGTTATAATTGTGATGATTAGGGCTTACAGCTTATAAAAACACCAAATTCTAAATCTCAGACAATCAGAATATTGTGAAAAGGTTCAATATTCTAGACTCAAAGTGTCACTCTAATCAGCTGATGAATCCTAAACACCTGAAAAGGTTCCTGAGCCTTTAGATGGTCTCTCAGTCTAAGTTGAATTACTGAAATAAACTTTTGCACCATGTTCTAATTTTTCCAGTTACACCTGTATTATGGATCAGTCGGCCATGTTGGATCTGATATGAGCTGAAGGTCTGAGAGGACTCTATCCCAGTCAGAGCGTAAAACATATTTAAGATCCTGTTGTGGCTTGCTTTTGAGTTTAAAGCATCTCTCTGTGGACTTAAAACCAAAAGATCATGTTTCTGTTCAAGAATGAAGATTTCCCTAAGAGACCCATGGCAGCAGGAAGTGCTTATTGTTGCTTGGTTGGTTAGATGTCTTGCTGTCTGAATACTTGTGTGGCTGTAACTTTTTGTCCACTTTAATGGAACAAGGAGGAACTAAAGTGTGGTGCTGGATTATAGTGATTCTCTCGTTAGAGATAACACATCTCTACTAAGCAAATAAAACCAATTAAAAAACAAAATGCTGGGAAGAGTTACTGTTTGAAAACTTGAGAAACAATTGGCATTGACTGAAGGGACCCAAGGAGCAAGCGTAACTGGAGATTAGGTCACTGTTGCTGCAACGTAAACAAGGCTAACTTAGAACATCTAAAGACATCAACACAGAGACGATAAACAGAACAGGAACACGAAAACTGGGTTGTGTTTTCTTCGCTCTGGGTCATGATTTTCTTTGTTTCATTGTGGTCCAGTTACTCCCTGTCACCTCCTCACTGTTCCCCCCACATCCCTCTTGTTGTTCAGCTTTCCACTCACCTGTTTTCCATCAGTTAATTACTCCAGCTGCCTTCACTCAGTAATCATCCTCCTCACAATCCATAACCCGAACCATGCCCTAATCCGGATGGTTTAGGAACGAGAACGGTTTACGTTGCAGCAGCTAAACTCAAGATTATTCTAAGTTTATGAGGCTTTTCATTTCATTTTTATGCAGTGTACAAATTTTTGGAAAAGAACATTTAAAATTATAAATAATAATATAAATAAATAACTTAATAAATCTGAATTGGTTGATTTGCTGATTTTTATAATAACACTGGTTTTGCTCTAGATCCAGCAAGAGCAGCTGAAGCACCAGCTGGAGCACCTGCCATCATTATTCTAATAATAATAACAACAAATTTATCAATATCTATGATAAAATCCCCATTTTCCTTGGCCTGAATCAACCAGAGTCACAAAGCAAATCACATGTTGGCTAGCAAAGACACAGAGCGCTCCAGGCACACCCAATGACCCCACTCCAAGCCAGCCCATCAATCAGGGTCGGCCACCACAAACCGCTTTCTCTTGTTTTTCCTCTATTTCATAAAATAAAAATATAAATCTATAAGAAATCTAAACTATTGTGATGCATCAAAAAGACACGACATGCAACATGAAAGACAAATCAATACATGCATGTGAGTGTTTCCATTTTAGCGCTCTCGCTGGTCGACACCAGAAACCAAACAAGAAGGTCACCTTTCTGCAGCTCTAAGCTGAAAATGTTCTGACTGTTGCGCCAGACACCAGGAAATGGTCCTTGGCCTTTTTGCAGTTTCTGGATTTAGTTTTTGTCCTGTGATTTCACCAAAAGGCAACTGGACTTTTCCTTTTTTATTAAAGATGAGTCAGTTGTAATCCAGAACCACTAGAACTGAAGAAGCCTCTTGGAAGAGAGATGAACCATCTTCAACAAACAAGAGCAGGCCTGTTGCATATTTAAAACATCACTTAAAGACCAAGTTCACTGAGAAACTGTTCTTTACTTGTTATTTTTATATCTGATCTGTCACTCTGAGTTGGTTCAGCAGGCTGAACATGAAAATGGTCTTCTACCCCTATTTCCTGCATTAGCCGTTGATAGAAAATAGACGAGGAAACGCTCGGATTAGAAAAGCCAGTCAGATCTACGTCACACTTCTAAATTAGCGTTGATGGACTCACCCATCTTGTCTCACGACGAGGAGGGCTGTTGTTGATTTAGCATCCAGGGCAGAGTAGAGAACGCGTCGGCTAGTGGATGCTAACTGTTAGCATTAGCAACTCCACCACACAGCAGAATTCAATCAATCAATCAATCAATCAATCAAATTTTCTTTCTATAGCGCCTTCCACCGACCTTGCGGGGGCCCAAGGCGCTGAACACAGCATAAAATCACAAAGAAGAATAAAAATAAAATTAAAACCAACATTACAAACAAGTAGATAAAAAGTAAAATCACAAACAATTAAAATCAGAGACATCTCATAAAAGCCAAACGATAAAAATTAGTCTTCAAACGACTCTTAAAAACCTGCAGTGATGGTGACTGTCGAATAAAGAGCGGCAGCTCATTCCAGAGTAGGCGCCAGGACAGAGAAGGCCCGATCACCCCTAGTCCTGAGCCTAGAACGTGGAACACTCAATAACTCCTGCTCAGCTGAGCACAGAGATCGTGAAGGAGCATGACGTTTTAATAAAGCAGTCAGGTAAGGAGGAGCACTACCATGTAAGACCCGAAAAACATGCAGCAGAATCTTAAACTTAATTCGAAAGGCCACAGGAAGCCAGTGCAGTGAGGCCAATACAGGGGTGATATGCTCCGTTTTCCTGCCCCTGTCAGTTATTAGTGGAGATAAAACATCAACGTTGCAAAGCAAACAGAGTCAGTGGTAGAGTCGTGTTGCTGTTATCCAATCAGAGGAGAGATGTCCAAATACCATGAAATAAAACTGCTGCTGTTTTCTGCTCATCTCTCCTCTGACTCACTTCTACTTCCTGAAACAGGAGCGCGAGAGCATTTTCCCCTACGAAGATCGACTCACAAAGCATTCAGTTAAACTAGACCACTTCAAATGTGTTAAAAAACGAGTGAACTTGGTCTTTAAGATAATCATGTCCTAGAGATAACGGCACCAACAGAAAGAACAGGTGAGGCATCCAGTAGCCACGCCCAAGTGGGGCAAACCAAGACTGATTTTTAGGAGCGCACATGACCAGCTGTTAACGTCCAACACCTACTGTTACATCAAGTGCTGACATATGGCTGACAACACAACCCAGAGAAGGCCAACTGAGGAGTGAAGCAGCAGGTTTGTGTTGCTTAGAGGAGCACTGGAACATATTTAGACAAGGGACACCATTCACTTCAGTTTCCCTTACAGCATTTCCTCTACAGTACAATTATTCATGCTGCTGAGCCTCTCAGTAAACATCTGTTTGCTGTTGGTGCCTGAATAATTCTGTACAATCAGATATATACATCCACCAGTCTCTTTAAGTTCAGTAAAACCAAAGATGATGAGAAAATTTGATGCTCAGTAAACATGCACATTAAGCAACAGTAATAAATTAAATCCATCAGAGAGAAATCCTTCTCTTTTAAATAAAACATGAATAAAGTTCTTCATATCGGAGTGTTTTTAACGATTATCGTGTCACATATGTAGAAAATGTGACTATAGCGGTTTGCACTATAGTCCTGAACTGTTCCACTAACTGACCTGATGAATGAGCACAGATGTTGGCCTGGCACTAACTGAACAGTTTGATTGTAATCTGGGCTGCTCTCATTACACACCAAATGCGTGCTGTAATATGTTGCAGCAAAGAGGTGAAACAGAAGGAAGAATGAGAGTTAATTTTCATCTTTTTTTTTTACTTTGAGAACCCCCCTCACACATGAAAAATACAGCTATGCAGCAGGGATGATCCGAGAAGGAGAAAAGTATCTTCATCGTACAACACATAACTGCAGTTTCCACTGATCTGTTTTCTTTTGAAGCAGTTTTGGATATCAATACAACATCTGCACTGCTGATTGTGTCTTCTTGCTTTCAGACGCTGTCCTGCTGCTCTTCCTGCATGGCTCAGGCAAAGTGTGAGACGTTACAGATATATCTGGATGAATTGGCTGAAATGACACAAGCCAACCACGAGTTTTGGTTGTGAGATGCTGCTCCAGAGTCAGGGGAAGGGTTAACATTAATCAGGTTTTAATTGCCTCCGTTTTATTCCCTGCATTTTAATTGGGGAAATAAAACTAAATAAATGTGTTAGTTTGGATTGTAACCGTATGCGTCTGAAATTTAAAATGATAGGGTTCAACTCTGGCAACTGGGTGGTGATGAGTGGAACCATTAGCCTAGAAATCTAGACCAACTATAGCAAAGGGTTTTGCTCTGCAGGTCGGTTTAGCCACGCTCCATCGTAGCCTCAGTAGGCCTACCATTGGACCAAAAGAATTTAGAACTGGCCAATCATAGCGCTCTGTGTTTGTAGAGAGACATTGGGTGAGATTAGCAGCAGAGCTGTGATGGATAAAAACTACAAAGATGGCGGCAGCTCAGGAATGGTGCTTGTTTCGTAGGCTTTGGCATATGGAGCCTAAGTCTCCTCCCCTTCATGTTGGCTCACGAGTAGCCTGAACAAAAAAAATAATAATGCAAGTGAACGCGGCTATAAAAGTTATTTTCTAATCCGCTTTGCCTCACGCCCTGAATCACATGTGTCGTACTTCAATTTAAATGAAAAGGGTTAGGGTTAGGGTTAGGATGATGTGTGTTTTGACTGTCTGTCATGTAATTTAAGATTTATTAGCTTGTAAAAATTCGTAACTAAAGCGACTACAAATCAGATGTCGCATATATGACATCATCGCAGTATGTCGTCCCCCAGCGTAGCTGCTACTGACCACATGGCCAGAGTTATAGTGGTTTTCTCCACGTTTAATGCTCCTTCTGTCGTTCTGGAAGAAGGATTCGAAGCTTGCTAAGCTAATCTTCTCTTCTCTGTGTTCGATGACATCAATTTGGTCAGATGAACATTTGTAGTCCACTAAAACCTAAAATAACTTTTGCTGCTGTTTGAAAATAAGCACTTTCTTGGCATCAAAATGTGTTTGTAAATTTCACAGACATCATATGTTAAATCCATGCACATATCAAGCAGGATCAGAGATTAACTTTTATCTGCTCATAGACTCCCATTCATTTTCTTTGGCAGTTGGGGACCCATGGTCTTAGGCTCCCTATAGACCTTGGAGGATTTAGACTTGGGATATTATTTGTGATATAGAGGTATTTAAGTCCTTTATTTAAAAAAAAACTTTGTCTTTGTTTCTTCTTCTTCTTCAGCGGTGTATTGTGGACTGCCCCATTGACAGACATCCATAGCAATGAGTACATCGTGTCTTCGCTGCTCTGATTGGTCCTATAGCGCTATCCAATTGCGTGCAAAGACAATTTAAAAGACAACCGTAGATTCCGCACCATGACTAAGCTCTGTCTATGGGTCGTGGCCAGAGTATATATGCACATATATAGGACGACTCGCCAGGCTAAGGAACCTTGGCTAACAGACCCAACCAGTTAAGATCTTATTGGTGTTCTTAGTCAAACCAGTGGAGGTGATGGTAACAGTTATTGACAGGCCAAGCATGTCTCGGCTACTCCTCACCTCTAATCAACCTCAGCCTTTAATCAAGTCAGAGTTTGGGACACAGTTGCTGAGCGTACGATTGGATTACCCCATGACCTGGGACTCAGCTGCAGCCAGACTTGTGTCTTCTGCAACACTGACTAACTCCAAGTTAATGTCACCAAAGCCAGCTTTAACAGCCTTTTAGACAACATTTTTGCAAATTCCCTCCAGGATTGTCCAAGCTCCTGTTGTCTTAGAGTAAATTAATAGAGTCTGTAGTGGCTGGCAACATCTAATGTATGTAATTTAATGGGAGGCTGCAGAACAAGGAAGCAGGGAATATCCTGGCCACATCTTTAACCTATTCAGGCAGGATGATGTCATGATTAGAAGAGGAAATTGGGATCCCTCCAGAACCTAAACACCCCAAGGCTGTCGGGCCAGCCATCCAGACGGCTGCAGGGAGGGAAGCACAGCCGGGGAGACAGAGAAAGTGTAAGAGAGATGGGGAGGGATGAGCGAGATGGAGGCTTGAGTTGACCCACAGTGTGAAGATCAAAGCGTAGCACCACTTGGCCGACGAGGAGGGGCACACTCCAGGGATGAGTGTGTGCATACGTGTTTTAGTGTGTGTATCTGCACAATATGGGTCTCATCCAGCCGGCCTCTTCACCCACGGCTTGTGTCAAATATGCCATGCCATTAAATATATCTGATCTCCTCGCTCACGTGCACACCCACACAGGGACGCACCTCATACAGCAAACCCATCCAGCAGAGCGGGCTGCGATGCTCTTCATGGTCTCCTTCCCTCGTGGTGGTGGTGAGACACCAGAGATGATGAGGTGAAAGAGACAGAGAGCAGAGACGTGAGGGGGAGAGAGAGCCAGAGAAAGAGACCACTCATACTGAAAATATTCCCTCTCTTGGCCCCTGAAACACTCACACATATACAATATAATCACATGTGTGAAATCCCTTAATGAGTCAGCCACAAGGCTCTCGGTCGAGGGCATGGGAGGAACAACTGGTGGGTTGTGAGGATCCTTCGTAGCAACGACGAGGAGAAATTCTCTCATACAGAGATCACTGGAGGGATTATCTCCTCTTGGTCTGGGAACTCAGCTGAGTTAAACTGGATCTGAGCCAAGACGGGCACAAGGGATGCTGCACGTCCAGTCGCTGTGCTCCAGTCATTTATTTGCCCTTTATCATGTCCCTGGATGCTTTCTTAAATTCTTTTTGGGTGTGTGTGTGTTGGTTTGACTCCTGCTGTAGGAAATGTGCTTTCCCAGGCATGTATCCTTTATTTTTCTGAAGATGGCAATAGTGGTGGTTCATCACTGGGAAGGTCATGTCCCTAAAATGAACTTTGCATTAGCTGATAAAAACAGAGTCGTTCAAAAGCAGAGCATCTTAACCCCTTTAACTTCCATCGTTGAACAAGAGGAGGTTACAGTCAGGAGATTGTAGGCGTGTGAATCTTTAATGGTGCAATTTGATTGAAAAAAACAATTGGTAACTTTTCTTTGGTTTGTGACCACACGTTGCCCTCAACAACCACTCACAAATCACATCCCTCCTTGCCCTGGGCCTTGTTCGGCGTGGGTGTGTTGAAACAAGTCTAGTTTTGCCCCCTGAGGCCGAGACAGCAAGGGGGATCGCTTAAATAGCTTTAAAGGCTCACATTTCCTGTCCTCGTCACACAGAAATTGACTTGCCTTATGACCTTCAACACCATGAAATATGTTCTCGCCTCCAACTAAAGCAAACAAAGCATAATTCTTAATCAACATGGTCTCAAACACGGCGAACAAGAAAGGAAAATGGGAGGGAAGGACAGGAAAGCCGCTCCACTCAACGTTGCAATCACGGGTCCATTTGGAAGAGTCATTGCAGGTGTTAACTATGCGTCAGCGTTCAAGATCATTTATGGCTCCCAGTGCAGGTCAGGAACAATCTGGCTCCATTTTTCCATGAACGCGCCGTTCTTTGGTGACAATGCAGCAGATCTGGGCGATGATGTCAGAGAGCGGTCGTATCTGTCTGACAAACTGAAAACATTTGGTGAAAATGCACGATGAGAAGCAACTAAACTGGAATTCAATGTCAAACAAGGAAGAGGAAAATATTATTTTTTTGTTGAAGGACATTATTTTACTCTCATGGCTCGTTCCTTTTTACGAAGTGTGATTAAGACGTAAATTGAAAGTTTAATTTAATTAACAATAATCAATAAACAGAGACCTCAACACTGGTTTTCTATTTAAATATCAAAAGAGTGCTTTAGCTCTACCAGGAAGAACTTTTACACTTTTAAAACTAATGTCATGGGTTTGTTTTAAAGGGAGACTAGGCAGTTTTGGCTTGCTTTTAGCACCCCCTAGTGTCTGTTTTGTAGAACCGAAAGCAAAACTTATCTCCTCGCTGTGCGTTTGTCTTTTTAACACCTTAATCTAACTGCTGAAATGTCTCCTCAGCCTTCATTAGTGTCTACAGGAGCAATTCATCACAAAATCAAACAAAATAAGCTGTGTTCACGATCTAAAACATGCAGGAAACATGCTGGAAGCAGACTGCAGAGCCAGGTAGGTCAAGCTGAATTTTTCTAAGTCCCAACAGACCGGACTGGCACTCTGAAGTTGCAAGTGGAATATTCTGGCCACAGGGGGCGACAGGGGCTGGGTGGCCTTTCTGTAAAGGGTCATATTAGCACATACTGGCTCAACAAAATGATTTTAAAATATCAAAAAGTTGCAAAGTGTCCCTTTAAGTGTTTTTAACTTATTTCTCTTGTAACTGAAGGAAATTTCAAAAGCCACAAAAACAGCTGATTTTCTACGTATATAAATGTTCTTTATACTATCTTCTATCTGCTTTCTACTGTACTAGAATCTCACTGGTTGTTGTGTTGGTGAACGGCACCCATCTTGCTTTTATTAGCTCAGCCAATTTCACCTGAGTCTGCACGACTTTAGTGACGGAAACAGAAAGTTTGACTCTGTTCTGGAAGCCATTTACCATCAGAGTTAAACGGCTGGAGCCCTGGTTTGGCCCCTGTCAGGCTGGTGGACGGACGGTGGAGAGAGATTGCTGTTGAGACGGAAATTAGTGAGTGGCATGAGGGGCCTCTGGTGGGGTGTCACGTTTGATTAGGATTTGATTAGGGGGATCCTGGACCTGGAGAAAGCATGCAACCCAAGATTTAAATATATGCAAAGATTCGTCTGCACACACGGGTGGGATTGGATGCTTTTAAAACTAAACTCATCCAATACTTGATGTGGTTGGTCTGTCAGATAAAAACCAACAGAAGAATAATTCTCTTCATTCCAGATTTGTAGTATATGTCTAAAAGATCAACGGGCCTGACGACTGCGCTCTAAATCTGAGCGGAAAGAGCGAAAAGGAAACAGATACAAGCGTCAGGAAACCAGAAACACCTTTTTGTCAGCAAATCAGGGAACAGCTTTCCGAAAAAACGTGACAAGGCTGCCAAATGTAATATCCGTCTCGACGTAAGAGTGCAGAGCACTTTAACAGTTAGCCCATCAAAACTCGCTTGATCTCACACGTGTAGCGATTAGATGACACATTTTTGCCATTTCAGCGCTGACATTTTCCCCTTTTTGCCTCCTCGTCATCATCGGGAACCTTTTTCAGCTGCAGAAATGCCCCATTTTCCCCAACAGGTAGTTAGCGTTTAATTGCACCGTAAAAGGCACAATGGAAGTCAATTACAGCTGTTTTTGGGAAATGTTTTTTCTTCCCATTTTGGTCTGATTTGTAGCATTGAAAATGAGTCGAAAACACCTTTCTGCAGCTCTGTGGTAAAGTTGTCTATTTGTTTAAAAAGAAGGAAAACGTGAGATAAAGTCATAAGAACCTTTTAAGAGAAATGTATTAACTGTTAGATTAAAACAAAATTAATAACAATGAATAGTAAAAATGCAACTATTCTAAGTCACATCATTGTTTTTCATTGTCATGGGCAGAAAAGTTAGAGAATCAATGGAAAATAATCAAAGTGGTAGCTGCATATCTGGGTCCGTTTGTCTGGAAATCAAAAGAAAGCTCATTTTTAAAAAAATGAGTGATGCAGCTGCCAAATGTAATATTACTCCTGACGCACAAGCGGAGCACGCGTTCAGCCGTTAGCCCATCAAAAGCTCGCTTGATTACACTCGTGGCGATTACAGGAGACATTACTGCCATTTCTGCTTAATACGGGAATCAAATATGAATGGGCTTTCTTTCCTAAAGCACGCAGAGAGGCCGTGGACGTCTGTGGGAGGAATTTGAGATTGAAAAGTTCTTTGAGTTGATTTTAGGGTGATGATTCCACTGAAAGATGAGAGTTGATGGAGAAGACACGGGGGGAAGTGGTGGGGGTTGAAATAAGAGGAAAAAGTCTTTACCTTTGAGTCCTTATAGAGGGATGTTAAAAGCGTAATACAAAGACAGCAGCCCCACCTGTTTTTGTACTTTATGGGTCCACTGACATGTTTGCACTAAACTTTTATTTCTCTCCGTTAGGATTTAGACGGTATCCTCCTAAGAGAGAAATTTAAGACTCGATTTCATAAAATAGATTTTTGTCAGAAAAGGGTTAAAGAAAGAAAGTATCCTGAATCTTGAATTACTGTATTTTCCTAAGATTTGTTCAAATAATAATGTAATTCAAAAAGGCCAATGATTGGATTGAAGGGAAATCTTTATTAATTTCTACTTTTAAGGGCATTGTATGAAGTTCTTATGAATTGCAAGAGTCTCACTTGTATTTTGTATTTTGGGAACATATTTAAGATGGCATTTCTGGAGTCAGGATAAAACTGAAGGAGTTAAATTTGTCGCCAAACAATCAGAATTTGTCAAATTGGAGGAGTTGCTGAAGCGAAATGGAAAAGAAAATAAGCAGCTTCAACGCTGCTTTTAAATCACAGTTTCTAAACCTTCAATGCAGAAAAATGTGGAGGAAATCCCCCCAACAACTCTGTAGTGTACTTTGCTTTGTGGTCTTCTACAGCAGGGGTTCCCAAATTGGGGGTCGGGACCCCCAAGGGGGTCCCCACAAGATTGCAGAGGGTCCCCGCAATTTTGTCTTTGCTGAGGTTATGAGGTTAGCAAGATTTTATTTGTAAAAATTACATTTATAAAATGCCAATAACACCCTACAGTATAATCAGAACTCCATATAAAAGTTATAACCCTATATGTCTGTGTAAAGTTTGTAAATGATCACATTTAATGTGGTTATGTGTGTGGGAGTTGGGGTTGGGGGTCCTTGCTTGTCTTGGACACGAGCACGGTGGCCCTCACAGAAAAAACTTTGGGAATCCCTATCCTACAGAGCTGACCCGCCCCGAACCCTGCAGTGGAACCGAGCTATAAAGAGCCTGTTAGAATATTCTTAAAAACGTTAAAACTGGATGAAACATGGCTATTCCATTGCTCTAAGCAAGAGCCACTGTCAGCTGCCCACTGGGGGATGAGAGCCCATTAGGATCGAGCCTGGACCACACTGTGTGTTTTTCGGCTGTCGCATAGGACTGCTCATGTCACATTGTAAGGACTCTAGAAAGGTGGCACACTGTACGGGTTAAGATCTCAGTGAGCTAAACTGCACGATGTCTCGCTCTAGCAGGACATGCTAATGTCACGAGCACACCCCCTGAGAAACGTACGCCACTAAAAGCCGACAGCTAACCAAAACGAAAATGCTGAAAAGAGAAAAATTTGCTGCCGTCAACACTTCATTTATTAGACGCCAAACTCCAAAAAGGAGTGGTCCACATATTCCTGCTTATAGCTTCCACTGTTGCTAATTTTACTCTTGCGTTGTACTCGTCACTAGCTGTTTGCATAACTCCCTGGGTGTATTTTCTTTGGTCGATTGCAGTCGTAGGTTTTCAAGCAGTGCTTGAAGACTGTTGGAGGCTGACTTTGGTCGTGAGGGTGCTCAATAAGCTGTCGCTGATCTGGTGACACTGGATGGCCACAGACTAGCAAATCACCCTCATGTTTTTTTGTCATGATTCTGTTCACGACGAGAGCTTTGTCTTGGATGACCGAAAAACGCACAGCGTGGTCCGGGCTTTAGAGTGCCAGCGCCTCACCCAGCAGCCTCTGAGTGAGAGGCATGGTATCTCCTGCTTTGGACGCCAATTCACATTAGAGCCCAAAAATAAAATTTCATTACATTAATATTTAAACCATAAAACCTCCTCCTTCCTTCATCGGAATAATCACTTCCCCTGTAGGTGACTTTATTCCCCCTCATGATGCGGTATGAGCTCGCTTGTCTCAGGTACAGTCTGCAGCAGAATGAAACTGTCACTCAATCAGACAATCAGACAGTCAGTTTAAGTCATGAAATATTAAGCAGTAAGTGCTTCTGACTTCACCAATACCAAATGGGGCAGGAGTATTACACAGAGTCAATTATTCATTCCTCAACCTTTCTCCTCTTCCACAAAGACAGTGAGCAGCATTCCATAACTCTCAACAGTGTTTTCTTAGATCTAAAGGTTTATCACATTTTATCACTGAGGGGTAAAACCATCAGATTTATGTGTGATTGCTTGTGGTCGGCAATATTAGCAGCATTGGGGGATTGTTGTGTTTATGTGGCTAAAACAACAGCCTCGGGTCAGCTAAACAACAAAACATGCTGCTTGTTAAAGATGCTGACTCAAAAGATTCATGATCACTAGCCGTACTAAATCTTTTATTTTCTTATTTTAACTGTTTTCCCTTTTTAATGAATGAATTTTTATTGCACTGGTGGATATGTCTGTGATAACTAACCTGTTTTAGCTTAACTTCATAGCAAGCATCACTTACTAACAATATCAATAATGGAAATCTTGTAGTATAAAAACTGACCATCTGATCTAGTCTTATAAATAGGTAATTTTTCAGAATTGATATTTCTTCTAAGTCCCTTCCCGGGCCTCTACAGCTAAACAAATCGTTTACGCAAGCCTAGAGCATTGAACAATAGTTGCGTATCCAATCAACGAGAATGCTCCCCAGTCCCCAGCATGCACTAGGCCTACATGGTGACCCATCTTAGCACACCAATCTAGCTTGAATGCTAACACGACCTGCATTGAGTGAAAGCTACAATGGCAAATCTGCAAAACAAGCTAGCTTAAAATATTATATTTGATGCTCTTAACAAGGTTCTAACATAGTATAGCTATAAATATTTTGTGGAGCTAAATATATATATATATATATGTATATATATATACATATATATATATATATATATATATATATATATATATATATATATATATATATATATATATATATATATATATATATATATATATATATAAAATGCTGAAGTGGTTCTCTCACATTTGTCTCAAAACCACCGCCAATAACACGACTTGGTCCAAAATGATTGGACCATCTGGTTGTCTTACCGGACCACCAACTTTCTCATGTACCTGGGTCCTCCACTCATAACGCACATTTTGTAACGTTTTGTAACAGAACAACACTGGTGTGAGAGGTTCTCCGCTCAATAATGTCTGAGAAGGAGAAACAGCCTGCTGCTACCACTTCAACTTTAAGACAAACTACCAGAGTCCCAAAAAGCAAAAAAAAAAAGCAAAAATTCAACAAAAAATGAGGCAACCTCCTGGTGACCCAAGCCAAAGTAATCGCCACTTGATTGAGTTGAGTGATTTTTGACCAATCAAATTACGATTCTTTGATCACGTAACACTGATGAGGTGCAGGGTTATTATCGTAAACGAAAACTAACTAAATAACAAAAACTAGAATAAAAAAAAAATGTGTTAACTGAAATAAAAATAAAAACGAATTTAAAATAAAAAACTGAAACTAACTGAAACTGTAATGAGTGTTAACAAAACTAACTAAAACTAACTGAATTTATAGAGAAAATTAGCTTCGTTTTCGTGTTTATGTTTTATTCTAATTTCCGGTAGTAGTTTTTTTTTGTGTGCGCGTGGCCACAACAACAGACGGCTCGTCAGTCTACGTCGAGCGTCATGTCGGCAAGAGCTGGGAGGAAGTGACAGGCAGTGTTGTACATGAATGTGTTCATTAAACGATCGTTTGTGAACTGAACTCGCTTGTATTTTGCCTGATGAACGTTAAAGTGAGCGCGCTCATTCTGGCGTGTGTGAACAGGTTTATGAACAGCGTTCCCTCGTAGTTCGTGAGCTCCAAATCTCCGCGGAGCTATAGTAGCTAAAACCCAGCCAAGAACTTCTCGCTAAAACAAAACAGCCTGTGAATCATAGACTTTGTGGCGTCTACTCTTCAATTTCTATGCTATGGAGGCCGGACCTCATGGTGCGTTCAATTTACCTCGGAGAACATACAACTGCACATAACATGGATTTTAGATGCGCCCTTACAAGTTTATCTTGTAAAATAAACACGTTTCCACCACAGCTACTGTTGTTATTACAAGAAGCTGCTATGTTGAACCTCAAAGTTGGATTCAAAAACATTCTCTGACTTAGGGAGGTGTTCCAGTTCATTATTTCTACTCGGAAGTTAGAATTTCCGAGATTTTTTTGTTACTCTACCATATCTTTGATACTTACCTGGAATGTTTGGTAGCTCACCTGTTCTAACTGAATACATTTTTGAAAACTATGATGATTTTCTGGGATTTTGTTACACACAACAATGATCTATGCTTTTATTCATTCTTGTCTCTGCTATGTAACTAATATTACAAAAAAGACTAAAACTAAACTGAAACTAAGCATTTTCAAAAAATAAAAATTTAACTAAAACTAAATAGAATTAAACATTTTACGTAAAAACTAAATAAAAATAAAAACTAATAAAAAATGCAAAACTATTAAAATGATTGATGAGGTGTCATGTCTTATTCCTTTAATTTTTTAACAGTTGTTTTTATTTCTATTTATTGACTGTTTATCTACTTTCATGATTTTATTTTTTAATGTATTGTTTCTGTCAATTTTGTTTGCGTTTGTTGATTGTATACTTTAAGATGGTCCTTGAAGGACCGTTGCCTTGTGCAGCGCTTTGGTCAGCTGCCATGCTGTGTTGAAATGCGCTTTAGAAATAAAATGGTATGGAATGTCGACTCGATCAAGTGGCAAATGCTTTGGCTTGGGTCACAGGAGGTCATTTGTTATTAAATTTCTGATGTTGAATTTTTGCTGATGATTTTTTTTATGTTGAAATTCTGTTGCTGAATGGTTGAAAAAGAAATTCTGCAGTTGAATTTTTACAGAAGAACATTTTGCTGCTGTATTTTAAGAGAAAAAAATTCAAATAAATAATTTCACAGAATAAAAATTCAATGTCTAAAATAAGTCGTATTCTGCTGAGACTGTGTTCCTTCTATAGGGGAGCAGGGGCAGGCGCTGTAACCACTCAAATTCCAAAATCTCCTTCTCCTCTTCTTGATGACGTCATTCTACAGACCACAGCTTTAGGTTATAACTCTGATCATTTTTAAATGGGCTGCAGTCTTTTGTATTTTACCAAAAACCTTGAAAAATGACCATTTTAGCCAATAGTTTCCACACTTTAATTTTTTTCTGCCATCAGGCAGAAACCACCTGGTTGAATTAGATCAAAAAGGTCCCTTCAGACGAGCAGGAAGAAGCTCTACCAAATACATTTTGTGCTAGCTAGTTTATTCAGCAGGTTAGTATGTATTTTGTTTTTAGTGGACACAGCAAACCTTTTAGAGCCAGTTTGGTTCGGTTTAGTTAGCACAATGACAAGAAACGTCATCTTTTCATAGATATTACTGACGATTATTTGTTGATTTACTGTAAAAAGGTTCAAACTTCAGGGATCGTTCAGATCTCAAAAAACACTAATCAGAAATTTATTTTGCAGGATTACAAATGATCATAACATAAATGGAAATTTTAATTTTAGTGGTCAACTTCTCTACAACAACATGCACCTTTGATATTTTTTTATTTAAACATTTCTATTAAATGCTCTATTCCTCTTGTAATAAGCCAAAATAAACCACACAGTAACCATTTTACAGTTACAGCGTATGTGTTAGACTGGGACCGCTTAGCCTCAATCCGCCATGCTGCGGTAACGGAGTTATTGGATTGGTATACGGTCAGCATTGAGCCCTAAAATCCAGTAGGGCGTGTTGATGGCGCCACTGGTAGCCAGCCAGTCTCTACCCCACATCTGCCTTCCTTCCACCTCCCAAGTGAAGACCACTCAGAGCCAAGGTCCAGGAATTAGCCCCAGCACCCGGCCAGACAACAGATCAATGGGTCCGGTCCCGTATTGATAGGGCCACTTGGGCTCCAGAAGTGCTCGCTAATCCCTGCAGTTTATCAGCTGTGCTGGCTGCCAGTTGTCTGTTACAGTCGAGCAGACAGGCTTATGTTTTTAGACACACAGTCTTTCACACACATTTTCTCGCCCACTTCACGCTAACCAACCACTCACACACATCCCTATCTCCCTCATCATCCTCCCCTTCCCCTTTCCCTTGAACATGGCGTCAATTGCATTATCAGGGGTGTTAAGGGTTGCAGCTATAGAGTTGCCTTGTTTGAGTTCGCTGTGGCTGGATGGCTGTAACTATATCCAGTGTCCTGCTGAAGGGGCAGGAGGCTGGCTGGCTGCTAGACAGAATGTCTGACCGGAGCGTGGACCATTGATTCTAATGGGCTTTTTAGGGGGCCTAATGATGGGAATCTGTTCACGCCTCGCTTGTCACGCCTAATTAACCCAAAGCAACAATGAGTCCTTTCACACTGGCTCAAGTTACCGCTCTCACCCAGCCCTCTACAGCTACATTTATTCACTTTAGCCAGGGTAACATGACTGGCTTCGTCCTCGTGAACAGATCAGAGATTGTGTGTTGAGGAGACATTTCTGGATATTTCTCCTGTTTTATGTTCAGCTCAACTCTATATTATATAAATATTATGCAACATATTGCTCTTTTTTGATCCTAATGGTCATGTTTAACGCTAAATATCCACAGAATAACATAATTCTGCAGGAAATTTAAATTAACTCTACATATTTGAATCATTTCCCAAAAATTCAACCAACCGAGTCAGCTGCCAGTGGATCTCGGCCTAGCGTGTAATTGTTCTGCTCGTGTCTGCAAGCGTGCATCCTGTTGGTCGTTGAGCTCACCTGTGAGGTCAGATTGAGTCGCTCCCTTTCAAACTTGGCGATGGCTATCTATCAGGTGTTTGACAGAGCTGACAGATAAACGGTGTGCACAAGCTTTTTTGTCGGGCGCTGTTTGTGTACACATGCTTTTAGCCAGCCACTTAACTGCCAGAATTATGTCTGTGAGGAGATAATTGCAGGGTGAATGTAGACAGTGGTTGGTGTGTGTGTGTGTGTGTGTGTGAGGGAGAGAGCGAGAGAGAGAAATTCAAACGATCCTTAGTGACTTTTTGTCAGCCTGTACCTGTGCTTTTGTCTCAGCCTGGCGTGTGTCTGTATAGCTGGCGAGTGTAGACTTTTGTCTGAGTAGATGTGTGGTGTGTGGGTTGGACATTACCTTTTGCAGAGAGGACTGTTTGTTCTATCTGACGTGAATGCCGTCTAAAGCCGGGGAGTGTCTGTAAATATTGATCTCCTGTCTGTTAGTGCACCGAGCACTCTGCCTCAGACTAATTCACTCTCTAGCTTTTCTCTATTCTTCTTCTGTTCTGTTGTTGGCCTTTGTTTGACATGGAGACAACAGTTCAAATACGACACCATCAGACGTACAGTTGTGGGCTTTCCCCAGGATTTGACGGCAACATCAGCAGCAAGACGGAACAAATCGAGCCAAACGCGGTGAATTACAGTAGAAAATCAACCTTCACCCTGACTGAAAAGTCAGCCCTGAAAGATAAATTAGGAAAGATTTGAGAAATCTAGGCTGTACGCTTTAATTGCATCGGCATGCAAGAATTTGTTAATCAATTAAATATTTTAGGCAGGTTTACTGACGATACAATGAGCTGTCAGTGAGCTGGTTAGCTTAAAATCAGATACAAGCGTGCTCATGACTCGTTGTTAGCTCTTGAATATGTTGAGCAAAGTGTTTGTGTGTGGGAAGCACTGCTGGCACGGAGCGGCGTCATGCCTCTGCTGTACATCATCTGACCTTACCCCAACACTTCTCAAAAGCAGGTCTTGTGACTGCAGCAAATGCAGAAACGACAGCTTCGTTTAGGGCTTCCTGACCGTGACTTCAACCCTCATCGTTCAGAGAGCGCCAAACTCGGAGCAGGGAGATGCATATGGATCCATAAGGACCATTTACTTTTTCTTTTGAGTCATTCAAAAAGCAGTGGGATGAAAGGAACGGGCCTGGGAACGGGTGGGGTTTAGCAGTGTGGGATCACAGCCTGTGTTTGTCACCAAATCTCTGCAAGTATTGTCTTGTCGTGTGTGGTTTCACTGTGAAGAAATGATCTATTTAGTCTGAGCTGTGTGAGCGCTACGTGCTGACAAGCATCACAAGAACATGGAGGGAAGAAATTGCCCTCATCACAAAGTTCACAGGGCGCCTTAAACATGGCCCTGAGGTCCTGTGATCAGTTTGGGGCCTTGATGGCTTTACTTCTGCTGGTCTGGAGTTCATCCAACAGATGGATGGTGATAACACTGCTTGTCTTTCATCACGCCTTGCATTGGGCTGTCCGCTCGATGCCTGAGGTTGTTGGATCACACCTAAACATGACTACTTCTTGTTGTAAATGTATGACCTCACCTTACTTGAAGCAGTGAATTAGCAGTTAAAGGTGTGGTTCACTGAAAAAACATTTTTTAATGATTATTTCCGATTATAATGGGTCACTCTGAGTTCTTCACACAGGCTGAACATGAAAATAGTCTCCTACACCTATCTCCTGCATTAGCTTCTGATAGAAAATAGATGGTGAAACTCTAGGATTAGAAAATCCTGACAGATCTACGTCACACTGTCACTTAACATTAATGGACTCACCCATCTTGGCTCTCAACGGGGAAGGCTGTTGTTGGTTTAGCGTCTAGGAAACAGCAGAGAACGTCTCGGCTAGTAGAAGCTAACCGTTAGCATTAGCAACTCCACCACACAGCAGAACTCACACAGGCTTGTGTTATTGGAGATAAAACATCAATAATAATAATAATAATAATTCATCGAATTTATATAGCGCTTTGTTAGGACACTCAAAGACGCTGCATGCACTCTCACATTCACACACTGCTGATGATGGTAAGCTACTGAGTAGCCACAGCCGCCCTGGGGCGGTCTGACAGAAGCGAGGCTGCATTGTTGCGCCATCGGCCCCTCTGACCACCACCAACAGAGGCAATTCGGGTTAAGTGTCTTGCCCAAGGACACAATGTTGCAAATCAGTGGTAGAGTCGCGTTGCTGTTATCCAATCAGAGGCGAGATGTCCAAATATCAGGAAATAAGACTCCAAAACTTTTATTTTGAAAATTACCAGACTTTTTACACTAAAACTGCGTGTGATTTCCTGTCTAGCCCTATGTTAGCTGCGGAAATTGACACATCTCAGAAGCGGCTTGCTGCAAAAATAGAACCTGATCCTAAATTCAGCGGCGCTTCGCAGCTGGTTTGAATCACCCCCACAGACTATAAACGCTTCTATTTGATGCAGCAATGTTCCTCTATCGTTCCACGCCACTGATGCTTCCAGTGTGAAGTAGGGGTTAGAAATGGTGCACCGGTATATTTTTTTCCTCCGAGAATGACTTACAAGACTGATAGGTTCCTACTAGAGACCAAATGCAAATGTATTGATTAAACGTTTTTCGAAAGTGGGTCTGTGAAGTTTAACCAACCGTTCTATAAAAAAATTAATCTAAACGTTCTAGGTTTCTCAACATGACCTCTAATAGGGTCTCAATAAATAATATTGACTTTAGCTGTGTAAGGTCTGTATGACCTCCTTTATCATGCATACACCCATAAATGAACAAAACTATATAAAATTACACAAACAATATAAAATATTGATTCCATTTCTGAATCTTGCCACTACAAATTAAAATAAACCTTAAAGCAGCATTCCGCAACTTTGCAGTTATATGGTCTCTGTCGCCCTCTAGAGGCTTGCTGCGTAACATCACTGTCGTAACATTAAATCTCTTTCTCGAGCAAAAGTGGCATGTTTACATTCCTAATGTCAGGCAAAACAACGAAAACAAACTTTTCCACCTCCACACATTGCATAAATAATTTTTTCAAGACTGTATAACAACTTTATGCCCGACCAAACACAATAACCCCGGTGAAATCATTTATTACTTACCTAGCCATTAGCAGCACGGCTAGGTCAGAGTCCGTAGTTCATGCCTTTCTTTCTAAAAGAGCTCTCCAGCGAGGAAAAGACGGCCCAATAATAACTCTGGTCTTTGCTCTTGCTCTATCACGTTCTTCTTATCTTTTCCTATATTCCTCTGATAAGGGATTTCTAGCTTTCTTTGGTGAATCTGCCACTGCAACAGCGAGTCTATGTTATACAATTATGGCAAGCCAAAGGGATAAAAAAATGCGCGTTCTAAACTCGCCAAAACGCTTGTTCAAGATGCTCGTTTTGGCGGACATAATGCTCGCTTTAGAACACGTGAGTTTTTCCCCCTTTGGCGTCAAGTTGCGCATTCAAGACGCACATTTTGGCGGACATAACGCGCATTTAGAATGTGCTCTTTTTTTACCCCTTTGGCTTGCCATATTGTGCTGTAAAACGACACCCAGTCAGTACTTCCGGGGCTACCCAAAGCTCAAAAACTGTATAGCGCAGTAAACAGACATGGGACCCCCCAACACTATCACAGGTATGAAAATGAACATAATAGATGATACTATGACGCAGAAACTTTACAAAAAAACATAATTTTAAGGTGTAACAGTTGCGGAATGTTGCTTTAAACCTTGAAACTCGTTCACGGAGCTATAACATCAGATCATGAGGACGTGTCATGTCTTGCCCTACGTAAAACTAATTATTTAAACTCTGAACCTCAAATGCATCACTCATTTGTCATTTCATATCAAATCCTCCTCCAATTAGATTTCTGTCCTGTTCCTATGAACCCCGGAGCTGAGAACATGCTGTCTGACTGCTGCGTTTGAAGTTTAGCTCTTAAAACAAACACGTGACCTCATTCTACTGGGAACAGAGAATTGCAGTTTAGCTAGATAATCAATTAAAGCTCTTCAGTCAGACTGAACTGTGATGTAACTCATATAAATGTGACACTTGCTTTATTTGTCGTGAATAAAACAATCAAAACTCTGTCCTCCAGAAAAGCTTTATAACTCAGAGCTCACAATATTTGTATTTGCAGTATGTGTGAAATTTGTTTGTGATCGGCCACTTTTTAAAAAAATCAACACACGCATTTAGACAAAAGCAACACAAAAGACACACGAACCCAGTGTTCATCCGTCTCAGTGAAATAAAATCAAAACATGGCATCTCCTGGCGAACGTGACATCTTGTCCGTTGCGTTTCCCTGCTGATGGCTGCTGCATTTTGTCACCACAGCTCCATCCTGCCTGCTTTCATAACCCGCTGGACCACACGGGGTGTGTGTCACAGCGCTGATCAACCCTCCGTGGCAGCTACCTGACGCCCCGTCTGGCAAACGAAGCTCCATCACTGTCACGCTTTCACATTCCAGCTTCTTAAGGTGCCATCACCGACATGATTTATAGCCTGGAAGACGGTGAACGCTAAAGAAAAACTTTACTTTTTTTTTCTTAATGCTTCTTAGGAAAGATAAACAAAAACTATATGATGCATTAATGCATCGGAAAATGTTGTCTTTCTTCAAATTATCGGCATTTTCTAATCCTGCAGGGTTGTTTTGTAATTTTCTGTTAAATCACTCTCTCTGGCTCCTCAGCTACATGATAATTGTCAAGAATGGATCTCTGGCCGTCTAGCCCCCAGGGTTAGAAAGCCTCTAAAACATCTTCGTGTTTTGTTTTTGCTCGACAATCAGGGGTCATCTTGATGGCTGACCTCTCTATTGTTCGGGCCGTGCTCCAACAGCAAATATTGAGGTCCGTCGTTCCGAGCCGCCTGCAAACACCGAACTCGGCTGCGGCGACTGATCGCGAGACAAGACCTGACACGACACAATTTCAGCCATAACGTGACACCTAATGAGTGCTGTTTCTCCACCAGAACAACACACACAGACACGACCCTGAAGGCTCTCAAAACACCAACAGATAGGAGATGAAAAGAAGAAGAATGATGAATCTTTTTTGTCTAAAGACTTTTCCAGACCTCCATGTTGCAGCGTTTAACACAAGCTCCTCACTTGTTTGCATGATCTTCTAAACATCCAGCAACACTGAAATACAAATCTATTTATGTCTGAGGCTTTTCATTGATTATATCACTTAAAAATATGATATTTATGTGTCCTCACCCAGAAAAGGACAAATTAGGAACATCAACAACCCTGTGAGCACCGCGTTAATAAGCCATGGATTATGATTTTGTTTATGCACGCTGGGTTTTATTCATTCCCATTCGTACAGCCCGAGGCCCGTTTGACTCCACGGTGATGAGGTTAGTGACTGGTCATGTCTCTACAATGCTTCACATGATAGATCTGGTGTGAATAGGCCCATTTGTTGGGGTTGTGTAAGGAATGGACTCTTTGTCAGATTTGGGGGATTTTTGAGGGCACAAACTGAAATTTTCCATCATCATTTCATCCTTTTCCAAGGGAAAGTTGTGCTAATTTTTAGTTATTTGTTTAGAGGAATAACCAAATAATTGATCTGGTGTTCTTTGGAGGGGGAGCAGGGGCAACAGAGTGCAAATATTGACAACAAGTGAATATAGATGTGCTCAGATTCTTTTGTTTTTTATTGCATTTAATGCCATCAGATTAACAACGCAGGTACGACTCCCCCGTGACGACGCTGATCAATGCTTTCAGCTTTACTTTGTAACCTAAGAATGTTTTGCAGTCAGCAACACAACCTGCCTCCTTGCCAGCCTTTTGGGTCCAGCTGGCACTTAGTCCACCTGACACAGGGGAGGTGAGTATGAAATGCTTTGTTTACCTCCACGGGTTTTGTTGCTTCTGGGATTAGATTTGAAACCAAAGTGCCTGGTAAGCAGATTTGTAGGTGTGATGTAAGACTGCTACCATTCAGTTAAAGCCTGGCATGATGCTCATCTTGTTGCTGTTGCACAAGAGTTTCCAGGCCCTGGTGTGTGTTGCTTATGATTTTGTGTGGTGTTTATGCTCACTAGGTTATTTTGGCAAAGCAGATGTTCATAATAATACAGTGATACAATTGCACGGTTTTTCTAAAGCTAATATTGAACTGAGCTCTAAATGTTGAAAAAATAGGTCCATTTTCAGTTGGAAGGGGCCTCATTTATAAAGCCTGCTTATGCACAAAACAGGGTCTGAAAATCGTCATTTTCTTTGTGATTTATAAAGAAAAAGTTCATGAGAAAATGTGCAAAACTTTAAGCAAATGCTGATCTTTTTTTGGAGACGGGGAAACCGGCGAGATGGAAAAATTATGAATTTAAGCAAATATTTCAGACTTGTAGACCCCCACCACACACACACACACACACACACACACACACACACACACACACACACACACACACACACACACACACACACACACACACACACACACACACACACAGACGGAAATATTCCAGGGCTGAATGATCATCCCGGTCCGCTTCTGGTCTCTAGTATGAATGAGTGCCTCATGAGTCATTTTCAGTGGAAAATGAATTGTGCTTGTGTTTCAGGAAGTGGAAGTTAGCCAGGGATGGGCATAAATGGCAGGATTTTGAGTCTTACTCATCAATAGTAATGATATACAAACATCTCATCTCTGATTGGCTAACATCAGCGTGACTCTTCTGCTGCTTTCATTCCCTCTTCTTTCTTAGGAAAAAATACACAATTGATGTTTTATCTCCACAAATAACACAAGCTTAAAAGAGTTCTTCAATGTTGTGGAGGTGCTAATGCTAACTGTTAGCTTCTACTAGCAGAGCATTTGCTCTCTCCTGGATACTAATTCAACAACAGCCTTCCACAGTCGCGAGCCAAGGTGTGTGTGTGTACACGTTTGCAAGTTTTACAGTATGACAGATCTGTGTGTCTTTTACTGACCCAGACGTTTCCCCATCTTTTTTCTTCCTTCATTTTCCCCATTTCTCTGGAAATAGGGATGAAGACTGTTTTCACGTTCAGCATGCATATGAAACTTGATCAATTGTATTTAAAAAAGAAATCACTTCCCCACAATGGTGGAGATTAAACTTCCTGCTAGCTACACACCGAGACTGGGAGTGAGTGTGTACAGTCCAGGGGAGGAGGGATCCACACTTAAGAATTTACTTGAATGGGGAGGAGTGGGTTGTGACATAGCAACAACCCCATCCAGCTGAATGCAATAGCTTAGAAAACATTTGCAGAGCTGAAGGGTAGCTGCAGCTGAGACAGGAAAATGCATGTGTGAAGCCAAAAACCACTTTGGGGGTGTTTTTCATGAGGAAATAACAATAAAATATGCTCAAAAGCTCCAAAAAGTGCATTTTGCATGATATAGGACCTTTAATGTCATAACTGGTTGTTTAGTCATGAGTGGTGTTTGTTTCTGCTGCATCTTAAATATCTTTATACTTCAGTTTCCTTTGCCACATAATGACAATGAGGCACTGATTTCAATTCTTGTGGTCAAAAACAAGCCTTTGGTTCATTTGTTCTAACATAAACACTCATTTCACTTTACGTAACTTTCAATTATTGTTAAGACTGAGCTATGGTTTGACAGCTTAGGTGGAATTATCCACGGGGACTCTGGTACAAAGACAGAAATCTTGAAAGTATGCATTTATCCCTTGTTACATCCTCTCGGTAGCTCTTCCACATGCGGATTAAAGTGTGAATTTCCTGTGTTATTTCTGCCCCTGCCCATATGAGTAATCTCAAAATCTAAGCCCTCCCTTGACAATCTTTCATAAACTTGCCCTAATCCTTGTGGCAAATCTCCTGGCTAACACCTGTTCCTGAAGGAGGACAGCATGCAGAAACTTACGGAAGAGCACAAATCCAACATCGTCGGCAAAGAAAATGATATTTTTCTGACCTTATTACATAAAAATGAAATGTCAGAAATGACGTTAAAGAATCTCAAATCATGTTTTTTTTTTTCTGTAAAGCGTTCAAAGATCTAATCGTAGCTCCCTCCTGCCACAGAGCAGAGGGTTCACAGTGTTAGGTTTCCATCTGAAAACACTTGGAAATCCAAATCCCCTGAGTGACTTTGAAACATGTAGTTAAAGAACCACAGACTGATCAACACCACCAAACCACAGAAACCCCACTCCCTCTACACACTCTTATAAACACCCACCAGCACTGGCACCCACCTCACCACTAAACTAACCCCGAGCCAATCTGTAGATCTAGGCGCCACTGCATTTCAAACACAGCTGACACTTTTAGACTAGAATGCATTTTGAGCTGTGTTGAAAGAAGATGTAATAAGTCTTTTTACACCAGAACCACCCGTCATTCCACCCAGTTTCAGACATGCTAGCATGGCCAAGGCCCCAAAACTAAATCTGGCTCCATTGGCCCAGAAAGGACAGCTCCCCCTGGGCTTTGTCTGAGAGGCTGGTGGCTAAGTTGCTCTGACAGCTACATGCTATAACAGATGCAGTTCCCATCCAATGAAGAAGTCTCTTTGCAGGCAGATAAGCTGAAAAGGGTTGGTATGGCTAGAGTTACATGGGTTAGAGGGTAGCAAAAGGTTACTGTGGGTAGCTTGTTGCTAACTGTAGCTTCTGGATAGAGCTTGTCCACTGTGATTGAGCTCATTATGATTATGACTGGTGACCTCATGGACGATATAGTGTTAACTAAAGGAGGGATGCTGCTAGCTAGTTCTTGAAAAGCAACAATTTGTCCTTTCAGCCAGTATCTCACTTTGTTGATAAAGAGAAAAAAGAGATTATAGGGGAGATTTGAAAATGTCCTAACACTTTAGGGTTTCAAAACCCTCACAGTGTCTTGCATCAAATATGAAATTCTTCAATAAAATCCGGTGCTAGAACATTTTCATCTCAGAACTCACAGGGCTGTGGTGGGAGTCTGGAACTCGTCTCAAACCCATTTCTAAATTAAGGTTCTGTGGATCCATAAGTGTGAGAAATGCAAAAATTCCAGTAGTCATTGATGTCATCCAGAATGGCTGCACTATGGTGCTCAGGGATCACTGATATAGTCCAGATCTAAGCGTAACATTAAATGTCTTTAGGCAGGAAATGAAATTTTCATTGTATCAAACAAATATCAGACCGTCTATTGGCTAATTCCTGCTGGAACAAATCGGCTGCAGGAAACCCGAGGGTGGCCAGGAGCTGCAGGTACACAGGTTGGCTGTGGTGCGGTCTCCACTGCTAATAGAAGCCGTTATGGTCTTATAGTTTGATTAATACTCAGTTAGTGCACCAATAAATACATGGAAGGTGTCTGTATGAATGTAGTGTGATACCTTAAAAGCAACATATTTTCATTCAGGTTCTCATTTTTAATCTTCATTCAGATACAGGGAAGGGGGATGACTGTTAGTTGTGTGTGTGTGTGTGTGTGTGTGTGTGTGTGTGTGTGTGTGTGTGTGTGTGTGTGTGTGTGTGTGTGTGTGTGTGTGTGTGTGTGCGTGCGTGCGTGCGTGTGTGTGTGTGTGTGTGTATGTGTGTGTGTCCGTGCGTGCGTGCGTGTGTGTGTGTGTGCTATTATTACATCTATTATAAATCCAACCAGAAGAAAATTTAAAACAAATTCAGTCCTGCTGCTAATTTTTCCACCTTTTATTTTTGATCTGAGCCTAAAATTGGAAGTGTTAAAAATAACACCCCTTTTGTTTTTGAATCAGGATTAAAAAACAAATCAGTAACTTTTGATTGTCGACTGAGCATGAAAAGAATGGACGAGACAGTGATTGTTCATGAAACAACTGATTGTATCAAATATGATTAATTATTCAATTTTAAGTAACTTATTATATTTTGTCAACACAAATAAGGCTGATTATAGGAAAACCATGGTTTGTACATCCTCCAGTGGTTTTGATCTGTGCGGCTGAATCAGTTTTTTCACATAATCCCAAATAAACACAGAAGACATGATTATGTAGACCACAGAAGGACCTTCTACATCCTCTGTCTAATGTGATTGTGCTGGCAGGATATTGTGCCAGTTTCGTGGCCCACAATTGCAGCTATATTGTTGATGTAATAATGTCAGTTTAAATTGTCTAATTGTTGGGCTTGTTTCTGTATAAACTGATGCCAGTAGCTCCGCATCCCTCTGCAGTGTGTCTTAATAAGAGCCTGCAGTCGAAAAGGGTCAATATCAACATGCTGCTGGGCTGGAAACAGAGCCGCAGACAGTCACAATGAGGCAGGATCAGCAAGTCAGCAGCACCTGCCACTGCCTGCACGAGGCCACGCTCACAGCCAAGGATGCACGAGCAGCTCACTAGCAAACAAACACAGATAAATAAACACACAAAAACAGGTGAACACACACACAGACATCTCCATGCACACAAACACAACAGAGCTCAGACTCAGCTTAATCTAATCAAGTGCGATGGCTAGCTCGATTAATAAAGCCAGCTATTGACTTCTAATTGGCGCCGCTCTGCTCTGCTAATTTCCTGAGACGAAATTACACTAATGCGGTTTGCCTGATGGAGTACTTATAGTTTGCTCCCAGGAGAGACGGGCCCTGCAAGGTGGATAGATAGCGGGGTTGCAAGGAGAGAGGAAGAGAGAGAGAAGCACAGGGGCCAGGAGGATGAGGTGGGGTGGACGTTAAACTTTGATAAAGATCGGAGGCTGTTGTTTCAGTGCAGACCATTTTCTAATCAGTGGCCTTCTGCCTTCGGAAATGTCATCCAGGCAGGGTGTAGCTTTACTGCTCGCACAGGGAGGGAGTGAGAACAGAGAGAGGAGAGCACGAGACAGCCCCGACTGCTGACTTTCACTGGCAGAGTGTAACACTAGCCACCTGTCTACTCACTAATGAATTCTCTTCAAACCACTCACTTCCACCCCTACCACCGCACCCACTGTCAGACCTAAATGCGCTCTAATCACATTATCTTTGGAAAGCAACCCTCTGAAATACAGTCACAGTCCAAAGAGGGTGTGAAACACATTCGCTGTTTTCACACATAAACTATGGACAATGCTGTATATCTAAAATAAAATCAGCTCCAAGCATCCAGAGCTGAGCTTTAACACGTGCACCAAGAACCTTTGCACTTCTGGAATTAAATCAGTATTAGGCACGGCAAGGCAGCTTTATTTGTATAGCACATTTCAGACACAGAGGCAATTCAATGTGCTGTCCAAGAGCAAAAACAGCTAAATCAATGTGACCGCATTTTTAAAACACACTAATAAATTTGATCAAATCAAATACACAAATTATATTCAGATTAAAAAATCAGATAAAAAGCAAAGTTAAAGGGTGAGCAGTTACAGCGCAGAAGGTGAATAATCATTCAAAGGCTGATGAATGCATGAAAGTTTTCAATTTCGATTTAAAAGTTACTATGTGGTCTAGGTAGATCTGGGTGTCATCTGCATAACTACGATAGACAGTATTGTTGTGTATGACCTGACCCAGCAGTGGTCCAAGAATCGAACCTTGGGGGACCCCACATGTCACGGTGATCAGCTTTGATTTGTGATCACCATTTGAAACAACATAGCCCCCCCTCTCTGTGAGGTATGATTGGAACCAACATGAACTGTGCCTGATAGCTCCACCCAGGTTATATATTAAGGGATCGCACACAGGAACGCTAAATAAAAATGTACCTATATCTGAACTTTTGTTGAAACAAAAATTTTTTTGATAATTTTCCTCTGAACATTGAGACCTATATGAAAGCATTCGTTTGACTTCTGTCTCTTTTTGCGTTGGTGATGTTCAGGCTAAAAAACTGGCTTTTTATAATAAAAACATTTTAATATAATAGAGACTTTCAAAATTCTGCACGTCGTAATCACTGAAATCATTAAGGAAGCAGAATAACTGCTGCATTTATGCGAGGAAAAAACATATTTATATTGATCAAAAGATGTAATGGAACGAAAAGCTTTCGTGTTTAAGAGAAAAAGTATTCCAAATAACGGCATATCTAGTTTTTCATTTTCTCTGTTATGAACGTTTGTTGTTCCTTTGTTTAACAATTGTGTCTGATAAACATATTATTATTATTATTAAATCCTTTTTAGTCATAATCAAAACAACTTTTATGCAACACACACACACACACACACACACACACACACACACACACTAAAGCCCCGTTAATACTGTTTTCACATAATGAATATTTTTTCCGAGGCACACTGACAGATTATCTTGTGAATTTAGCACTATCTGCGTCTTCTGCTCCTAATCCATATTTTAATCTTACTTCATATGACAGTAATTCTTGAGTTGCTTTCACAATCCCTCAGCGACACATGCAATAATCCCCAGCTGACACTGATCCCTGGGACCAGCAGCACCTGTTCCGTCTCAAGATGCGAGAAAATGCTCTGCACTTTCTTTTATCCACTTTAGATCCTCCTTCTTATTCGGCTGAATGAACACAAGATCAAAACTGCGATTCTTTGCACACCAATGCTTTCCTCATGCAAGAGGGCCGGATAGATGACTTTATCTTAGAAATATAAAGGAAATGTTTATTTATCAGGGCTAAATAAGTATGTGCAAATAGGACTTAAAGCTGAATGAACAGAATAAGCTAGGTGTTGAACTCAAACACGGTCACACCTCCCCTTGGATATCTTCCATGCTTCTGCTGGAACCAGAAATCCACGTTACCAGAGGAAACAAGAGAGCGCTAAACACCAGTCGCCATTTTCTAGGTCCAAACGTCTTTTGTTGTCCGTGACTTCAAATGGTGTTTTTCTTTTTGGGACTCTGGTAGTTTGTCCTAAAGTTAAAGTGGTAGCAGCCGGCTGCTTCTCCTTCTCCTGTAATGAGTGGAGGACCCAGGG
The DNA here is from genome assembly GCA_006937985.1 of Aphyosemion australe. NCBI lineage: Eukaryota > Metazoa > Chordata > Actinopteri > Cyprinodontiformes > Nothobranchiidae > Aphyosemion > Aphyosemion australe. Next base: position 208,322 of record SSNS01000069.1, on the reverse strand, counting down.
AAGTGTGGAAGTGCTGTGGTTCAGTAAAGAACGACAACCAGATGGACCAATAGTTGCTTTTGGTCTGAAACGTGTTATTAGTGGAGGTTGTTAGACAATTGCGAGAGAACCACTATATTAATTTTTTTGTTCTTTTTATCTCCACAATATATTTATGGTAAATGGTAAATGGCCTGTATTTGTATAGTGCCTTCTTAGGGTTTTACAACCCCCCAAGGCACTTTACAACAGTCATCCACACATTCACAAGCTGGTGACGATGAGCTACAATGTAGCCACAGCTGCCCTGGGGAGCACTGACAGACGAGGCCTGCCACACATTGGCGCCACCGTTTCCTCCGACCACCACCAGCTGGCAAGGCAGGTTAAGTGTCTTGTCCAAGGGCACAACAGCAGCAGTCTCTGGTGGGAGCTGGAATCAAACCTGCAACCTTCCAATTACTCGACCTCCTGCGCTGTCCCTAATTTATAGCTATACGATGTTAGAATGTTGTTAAGAGGCATGATAAAATTATTTTAAGCTAATTTGTTTTCCAAATTTGCTATAACAGCTTTAATTGTGTTATTTAAAGCTTTGTTGGATTTAAAAAATATATCATACTTTGGAATTACAGGTACTAGTGCATTAAAGAAATGGTGAAATAATACTTCCACTTAATACTCTTTCATGTTATTCTCACTTGTGACCTGGATCGTGACAAGTTGTCATGAGCCAGTGTTAAGATCCCCAACCCGGAAAGGGGCTGGTGTTTGTTTGATGCCCTAGATTACCAGTAATCTTATCTCCTTGGATTAGGAAAGCTGAGAGGAGTGCAAAAAATCTGGTACTTATCAGGCCAATAGGGATTAGCTGTTGACATTAAACGTGAGTAAAAATAATAAACACATCATCTGGAATGTGACAAACGGGATTTACTGATCATAACTCACATCCTGTCCTGTATTTTCTTTTTCCTGGGCAGAAAATTAAAAAGCAACTGCTGACAAAACTCTTAACATTTGCATAAACATGTTTTGGATGGGGCTTTAAAAAACAATAAGATCCGGTGCTTATGTAGGATATCAAGCATTTAAAACTGGCAATCCATTTATTTTTTTTATTGCATTTATTCAAATGTGGGCAAATACAGTCACCACTGTCTGTGTTGATTTAATCTGCTGGCAGGAGCACTCGCCTAATCTCATGGTGTCCAGACTGAGTATAAGTAATACGCATAAGATTTACAGTAAGTGAGAAAAATAATAGAAGCACACATAAAGTCCCCTCCCACACACACACTCACACATACACACAACCAAGAGTCCATCTTGAACCTGGTCCAAACACACACTCTCTCAATTAGCTGGGGCCGCCAAGGCGACGTCAACGCGAACTTGTAAACAATAGGCACAGGGGATTCATAAAGCATCAAGAGGAAACATGAGCTAATACCACTATTCCAATTAAAGAAACATTTGTTGCCTCTGACACCTAAATGTGATTCTCTACAGCTGTGGCGTGCTCCGGCACAATGGCAGGTCTGCAAGGGCAGGGTTTGTTGTATTGTTGGCCGTCGATTGTGTGAAAGGTTGAGTCAGGCCCAGACCCAGTCTCTTGAGAGGAATGCTTCATCACAACAGAGGAGACCTTTTGTTTTCCCTTTTCAAAGGATTTCCAGCACTCCCTGCTCCAATCAGCCCCCGTCCATGAAAAAAAAAAAAACACTGAAGTTCAAGTGGATGGTGATGGAACATGTAAATACTCTTCTGTGGCGGTGATGCTGATTGCTGTCGGTAAGACAACCTAAAGGGAATATTCACATTATTTCATAGGTGTTGATCAGTTGTGCACTCCTCACTGTGCAATCATTGTAAATCTTCCTTTATTTAATAATTAAAGAATAAACCGTTTTCTCTGGATGGTGTTATTGTTCACAAAATAAAAATGGTGTGCAGCTCCTTAAACAGTAGGGGTCACTCTTCTCTCCTCCCTCGTGCAGCTTTAAGATTAGAGGTTTGAAACTCACATGAATCATCACACACACACACACACACACACACACACACACACACGTACATTTATTTGTAGCATTGCATGCACGCATGTATTCAAACATCAAACAAATTTAAAACCCACACTCGATGCTCCCCATGCTGAAAAGTCTGCACGCCTTGCAACACAGTAATCCAGCCTGCAACTGCAACAGCACAACTGCTTGTCTTGTGGTGGCTGTGGTTAGTGTCATACAAGAAGAGCTACTTAGATGGGCCGAGTGAAGCTCCATGCCCGGGTCCTGTCACCGACTAACCCAGGGATGGTGTGTCAGTTTTCTCCTAGCCCGAGGGGATGGGCTTCTTCTTTGAGGAGCCAGTCTAAACCCAAATCACCACAAAGACCACAAAGCCTATATCTGTTTTAAATTGCCAGAGCAGGAAAACAGCGATTACCCAAATGTATTTAATTATTCAGTCAGTCCATGTTTAAATGTGAATATATTTTGTGTAGTTTTGTGATGTAACATCTGACTTTAAGTTTTTTCATTGTTTAAAAAAAACTTAATGAAAGTTCAAGCATGTTTTTAATATTTACATAGAAAAAAGTTTATAATTGACTTTAGGAATATTTTTTAAAAACAAAGAAGAAGATTTATGTACAGAAACGACACAATGAGCACTTAAACAGTCTGTGTTTTCTCTTGAATTTTACCATCAAATGGGGCCTTCTGTTAGCAGGAGAGCATTGATGAAATCCAGAAGTTAAATAGCTCTGGTGGGTGCTTTCCTTTTCAAATCTTTCATCTCAAGCTGGCTAACTTGATCCCGTGCAGCCAGACTCTGAGCCGGAGATCTCTGCACTTCCTGGTGTCCCAGTAATGATTGTTAATGATGTCATCTGATCAGGAGGAGAGGATGTGTGCGGCTATGTTTGTGTGTGTATGTGTGTTTGTGTGTGTGTGTGTGTGTGTGTGTGTGTAATACTCTCGGGTGAAGATACCTCATCTGATTGAGCAGGGGGTCATTTTATTTTGGCGGGGGGAGTGAAAGGGGGCAGGAAATGTAACCGACAATGAACCTCAGTGTCTGCTCGTGCAAACATAAATGTCCTCATCTTCTGTTTGAGCAAAAGGGTGAAAGGCTATCCCGTTCACCACTGACACACTTCTCACACTCACGAGTAAAATCATAACAACAGCAGTTCCTTATTTAAACAGTATTGTCCCAAAGTTTTAGGCAGGTGTGAAACAAAGACATGATTTCAAACATGGTAGTGTTAATTATTTATTTTCCTCAATCAGCAAAAAGCAGCGAATGAACAAAAGAGAAATCTAAATCAATCATTGATGTGACCACCCTCTGCCTTCAAAACAGCATCAACTCTTCTAGCTACACTTAAACACAGTTGTTGGAGGAGCTGGGCTGGTAGGTTGTCCCAGACATCTTGGAGAACTAACCACATGTCTTCTGTGGATGTAGACTTCCTCACATCCTTCCGTCTCTTCATGGAATCCCAGACACACTCCATGATGTTGGGATCAGGGCTCTGTGGGGGCCAGACCATCACTTCCAGGACTTCTGGCTTTAGTTCTTTGGCTAGATGTTTGGGGTTGGTCACTTTGCATGTTGTAAATTGGTAGAAATAAACATTAATTTATATTTCTGAATGAATTCTTTGTTTACAGCATTTTTCACACCTGCCTAAACCTTTGCACAGTCCTGTATATAACTGTATGTTTATTACAACAGTGAGAGACAGAACAAAGCCAATAGATGCATTTCAAACGAGTAATAAACCATTAATACGATTCTTCCTGAGCCAGTCCTTTGTGGTCTTGGCCGTGTGTTTTGGATCATCGTCATGCTGGAATACCCACCCACGACCCATTTTTAATGCCTTGGCTGAAGGAAGGAGGTTCTCACCCAAGATTTGATGGCGCATGGCCCCATCCATCCTCCCTTTGAAGTGATGCAGTTGTCCTGTCCCCTTGGTAGAAAATAAATCCCAAAGCACTTTGTTTCCACCTCCATGTTTGAGGGTATAGACGGTATTCTTGGAGTCTGGAGAAAATCCACGAGGTGAGATCTTACGGTTCTTCCATTTGTCATCTTCTCACCCAGCTGCTTGGAGCTGGTCATGAAGACCATTCCAGCCTTGTGTAGGTCCACAACCTTGAGCCTGACATCCTTGGAAAGCTCTTTGGTCTTGACCATGATGCAGAGTGTTGGATCTGGATGATTGTTTTTATGAGCAGGTGTCTAATATACAGGTAATGAGTTGAGATGACTCCCAGTGTCAGCTCAGAAATGTCAGACTTTTAACGATTCTGTCTCTCACTGTTCAAACCTGCAATTGAAATTATAGAGTCATCATTTCTTTGTTAGTGGGCAAACTTCTAAAACATTTTCCCTGACTGCACTTATAAAAGAAGAATAACTTCAAATCTGTAGTTCTAGGTCTACAGAGTGTTTCTCTGTACCATAGTGGTACCTACCGCACCATTCAAGTGTCTGAGGAACAGGCTCAGGAGCATCAATGAAGCTGCTTTATTTCTCTTTTCACTAATGAAGCTTCAGTGTTGGTTTGGAACCAGGATCAAGTTCAAAACTTTTTAAAACTCTTTCTTTTGCCAAAGAACAACAGACAAAAGCAGACAAAAGAGTATCAGTATTGGTGATGAGCAGCATTCTCCTAGTCGAGCAAAAAAACAAAACAAACCATAAAGGCAACTGGGAGCTTGTTGATAATTAATCAAACATTTCTCAAAATATAAATGACAGAATTGGTAGAAATGTTGATGTTTTAACTTCAGAGGAACTGAAGCACTGCTCATCCACCTGCTGGTATCATCCCTATAGCGAGGCATGGCGGCGGTAGTTTCATGATGAGTCTATAGGGGCAGGTTACCTAAACGTTTGTCAGGATTAGATGGGGAATTGGATCCTTGTAGTAAAAGACCGCTCCCTCAAAATAAGATTGTTATTTTAGATCATCTGTTTAGTTCCTAGCAGGAAAATCACAATAAATACATAAACAACAGTCGTGGATTTTCTTGAGTTACGTGAGAGACTCGACATTCAGCGACAGCCCGCATCATACCTCAGACCTTTTAACCAGGAAAATATCTTGTAAGTGCATTTTCATTTAATTTTCAGTAAATACGTAGATATAAAAACTTCACTAATATTTGTTACATGATTTTCAGTTGTCCAGCGTAGCACATTTACAGACAGACAGGAAATTAGAGGCCTTTGAACGTTTATTTCACTCCTCTGTGGAAATGAAAACACTCTTCACATCCTCACGAGAAGGACCCCTGAGGATAAGGCCTAGCTGTTAGATAGCCTCAAACGCTGGACGAGTCTCACACAAACAAAGTTTAATGATTTCCTCTCTCAAACATACAGATGCGGGCAGACAAGGCATTATAAAAGCTTTGCAGATAGTGCTAATGGAGCGTGGTTGTTAATGGGCCAGCCATGCTCCCATTGATAAATGATGCTTATCAAGCTCCAAGCACCAAGGATTTGTTACACTTTTCCCACCGCCTGTCTTTGATTCAGCTACAGATAACACCCTAATGATCTGTGGTACTGCTGTGGTTCACCATTCATGTTGTAATAAGACAACGTATGGGGAACCTGTTTCCCTGCTTTGGCATCAAAAGTAACTCTTAACTTATAAAATGTTTTAAAAGGAAATTAAGATAATCACGTTTAAAGAACAAACAAAAAAACATTCAATTTTCCAACCTGCTCCTGATATCTGCCGATCACCCAGCTGTGACATACTGTAGGTCTCTGACTCGAACAACTCATGGTCCTTCTTTGAGCAGCTTCGTCTGTAGAGACTCACATAAGAGCATTAGCCAATCCTACGGTTAGTCCACGGCCAAATGGGTGTAATTACATCATGTTTGGCTCCTAACTCGTTGGAGGGGGTGGAAGTGAAGGGGGATGACCCTGTACTTCCAGAACATGACCTGGGAATGTAGACACAAGGCCTGTGACAATGGCTAGCGTGGTGACCTGTCTAATGGGCCCCAGCTGATGCCCTCCAGCGCCCATCTGTTCGGCTTATGTTGTGATTGTGCCTGGATGGAACGACAGATTGTATATAATTGTTGATATCCTACGTAACGGTTCATGGATTCTGTTTTAAATGAATTAATTTCATATCTGAGGCACATTAGGTGATGAATCCCCTAACAGACAGAAAAGGAAAACACGTTTCTTGTGCACACTGGAAGCTATCTAAAAAAAAAGACCATTTATATTTATGTGAGCAGAAGAAATTCTCAGGTGTTTAGGATTGACATGTACGATGCCAGGAAGGAGAAACATTAAGTGTGAACAAAAAGCATCAAAATGCTCCCTGGTGGCTGCAGAAAACTTCTAAAGTCCTCCATGGAACATTTTTCCAACCAGAAAACTAAAAATACACTTCAGATTATTTTTTTAGGTGTTGACTTCTGTGGATTTTCCTTTTTCTTACACGTTAGTTATAAGTTTTTATTTTATGCTTAAAAGAACATGATCATGTGCAGGTGAGTCTGTTTGACTTTTAGCCCGACACCTTGAATGCACAGAATCGGGCTCCAAAAATACGTTATGGTTTCACTCATGATATGGTTTCATTTTTTAACAGAAGAAGACAAAATTTATCTGATCATTTCATCCAAAACTCAAGGCACAGAAAGCCCAGTTAACACGGCAGGATGTTCAATCTGATTTTGGACCAGCCTCGCCCCTTTCGACAGTCTTTTGTGTTTGTGCTCAATTAGCCAAGAAATCTAGAGACAGCAACCAAAGCAAAATGATTTAGCTCTGCATGTCGGTCTAGCCACGCTCCATAGGAACCTCAGCAGGCTCAATCAGTCTGGTGTTATGCCAATCACAGCTCTCTATCGGTTTGGTGGGCGGGATGATGCGATGGAGCGAAACAACAAAAATGGCGGTGGCTCGTTTGAAACGGCTTTGGCATCATTTTTGGACTATTTAAACTTGGGATTTTATTTGAGACTGAGCTCTGTCTATGGGTTGTGGCCAGACTATATATTCACAAGGATGGCTTGCCAGGCTACATGATTACCTTAAGATAATCTTATCAGATAATCCTACCTTGTGTGGTGTGTTAAGATCACTCTGGTATGCTCAGAAGGATGTTGGGACTGCTTCGATCATAAATCCGGGCTTTCGAACATGTTGGGTTGTCTTGTCGCCTGTTGAATGTGACGCCAATCCGAAGCGTACTGCACGCTCCTCCTCCACCATGTTTGTTTACTTCAAAGTCATGTTTTATTTCGTGAGATTTCCCATTTGAGCGGGGAATGTCGCTGAGTGAAAGCAGTTTGTGTGTAGTTTTTGTCAACTTGCTGCACACCACACACTATAGGACCAAATTTGGTCATTTCATGATTTTTTAATCTTCACATGTGGTCTTTTGTGCTTTGAAAATTTAAAAATACTGCTGTGTAATCGAGCTTTAAATAAAATAAATTAAGTTTTACTTTCCAAATGTAATGTGATTACAGGAAGCACGAGATGATTGTACTCAAAAGAAAGTTTTAGGGAGAATTTCTCCTCTCGTCTTTTTTTGGTCTGCATGTTAATGTTTCTCATGCGTTTCAAACAGGGCTGTACTAATGGTGATTTTCAGTGTTTGAAAAGGTTTTTAACGTTTGTTAGTCTTGGACATTTCTGCAAAAGTGCATAAACTACCTAGAAGCACAAATGCACTCATTCCTCAGATTTATAATTTACAAAAATCATCTCGGATCCAAAAACATCTATCCACATTGACCGCAAACTGACTGAAGAAATTTATATCATCCTGTTTAATACAGCCATCTTTGATCCTTAATGCACCATTAGGACTACATTTTATGTACTGTTTTATGTTGCACTTACTATCTTAGACCTGATTATGAGCAAAATGATCAATATCCCCATGCAGATGGTTGAGGAGGGAGAGTGTTTTTTAGTTAGAAAGTAAATTGAGCCCAAACTTTTCTATCAAAGCGGTAAAAGACATCTTGAAAATTTGTGGTAAATCAGAGGCAGATGTGTATGTTTATGTAGATAAATTGAATTAAAAGCCAGTCCCTGTTTGTTGCCCAGACGCCGGGTCCTCAGCGGCCTTCTAATCATGCTGTTGGTGATTTAACTGGCTTCAATAGGTAATGCCATTTAAGAGAACTAAGGCAGGCACCAGGAAATGAAACACGGTTGCCCTAACAAGGATTGTTTAAGTAGTGACTTGACTCTTACCCCACCAACCCCAGATTTCTTCTACTTCTGCAGCAATCTTGTGTCTAGTGAGGATGAAGAAATATCTATAGAGGAGTGAACTAGTGGTTTCAGGACAAATATATTTCTGTTTAAGCTAAATCTTGTAACAATGTGCATGGCGAGCCAACCAGAAAACATTCATCACAATCAATTATAAAGCATCACAATTCTACACTGGTCCTAATTAAAGCCAAATTATGCAACTTTTTCATATTTTTAAATCATTTTCTTGAGCCAGTTTGTGCTAAAATGACCCTTTACAGGGTTAGTGAAACGTCACTCAGACCCCACTGCCCTATGTGGCCAGAATACCGCACTTGCAACTTCAGAGTGCCGCTCCGCTCCCTGTTGGACTTAGTAAAAGGAGCTGACATACCTGGTGCTGCAGTCTGCTTCCAGCTTGTTTCCTGCATGTTTTAGATCATGAACACAGCTGATTTGTTTGATTTAGTGATGAACCGCTCCTGTAGACACTAATGAAGGCTGAGGAGACATTTCAGCTGTTAGATTAAGGTGTTAAAAAGACGAACGCACAGTGAGGAGATAAGTTTCACTTTTGCTTTCACTAACAGACACTAGGGGGTGCTAAAACAAGCCAGAACTGCACAGAATACCTCTAACTAGTGCCAAATGTGAAAATGTAAAAATGTGAGATGTTCTTGTTTGTTTGTTAGATTGTTTGCATGTTTTCCTCTCGGTACATCTCTTCTAACTGCCTACTAACAGTCGTCTTTGGGAAATCTGGATAAAGGGGTCCTAAATAAGAATAAAACTCAGAAAATTCTCCTCTTGGTACATTTGTAAGCTCTTGTTTAACTGTATTTGGATCATTTATCGATTTACCCACGGTTTTCTGTGTGGCGTTAGCATGTTATGGCACTTTGTTCTCCCTCCAAACCTAAAAACATGCAAAATGGTTAATATGGTTCAATAATGGATGCACTAAATAGAACTTTTGAGTGAGTGTGTGTGAATGATCGTCTTTCTTGTGTGTGATGGACCAATAATGGGACGTACGCCAATCCTTTCACAGTCTTGAACAGAAAATAAATGACTGGTTGTGTTTTCTTTCAAGGTTTGGTCTTTAGGTAATTTTTTTAATCATTTTTTCTTCCTGTGAAACGGCTCATGATTATTATCTTGAGAGGCGCTATATAAAAAAATGGTTTCTTCTTCTTCTTTAGTTAGTTTGCTGTCTGTTGTTTACTTCCTGTTTCTGTTCTGATTTATGTCTAAACCCTTGCTGTGGTGGAGCTTTAATCCTGCTCAGTGTGTGGTGCACTAATTCAGTCATTTTGGGATGTGAAATTTCAACCGTGTTTCTTACAACAATCGACCTGTTTTTTTTATTTGAACAAAAATGATTCTGCTTCATAATTTAGATTATTTGTTATTAATTTAAGCAATTCTGCCGTTTTAGATGCTGTCTCATTGCTACTAACACATTTCCTAAATAGTCCTGCTGACAAACAGAAATCTTCCCACACTTCTCATTTTGTTTGGAGCAAATCATACCAGTCACACAACTTTCACTGCCGGAGGAATTTAATGTCAAACTCCCTTTAAAAATATATGAAGGGAATTTTTGTTGCCCTGACCTCATGACCTGAGTTTATGTAAGTTATTGACTGCAGAACGCTTGTTCAGTAAATACCACCATTCACAATATTTGGTGTCTTGATTAGAAAAAAGGAGCTGAAACGCTCTCAGCATTTCATTTTTACACCAAACTTCCTTTCATAATTTTATGGTTCTAATTTTTTCAACATGAAGAACTCTAGAATTTAGTAAATTTAAGCAACACTGTGGTAAAATGTGATAAAATAAAATGAAAATAATGAAATAAATATTTTTTTAAATAAACAAAATTAATCTCTCATGTCCAATTTGCAGTGTGAGGCCAAGTCTCACAAATCTTGTGTCCAGGCTCCGCTCCGTCCATCAGACAGACCCAACCCTCATCCCGGGGAATGCTCCTTTATTATTCTCCATCAGGTCTGCCATTTTTCACCTTTGTCTAAAAATACAATGGAGGAGGTGGGGAGGTCTGAAAGATTGCTCAAGAATTGCCGGAACAAAGGGAGCAAACTTGGAGGGGCTAAAAATACCGCGCGGCGTGTGAATACGATAAAGGACTTGAGGAGAGGTCGCTGACAAAGCTTTGCTGACTTTCAAGTGGGAGAACAATGTGGCAGACACTTTCAGGGCGTTCGGCTGCACACGGAGGCAGCTGGACAGACTGTGAAGCAGGATGTCGACATCAGCCCTCATGGAGAGAACTGAAGGCTGCCACAAGAAAGCACGAGGCAAGAGTGAGCAAATCACAACCGCTATTAATAACAGGCCCTCGCTAACACTTGAGAGACCCGTATAAACAAACATTACACGTATGCGGTGGCTTTTAGGGAAATAAAAGCTAGAGGAAGAGATAGTTTGAGAAAGGACATGCCAGGAAAGTGCAACATGAGAAGGGCCTGCGACCCCTCATCTCATCGATTCAGACGTGCAGGGCTGGACTTAATTACCTTCAATTTTCCCCCAGCCATCACTTTCTCTGTTGATCAGTTTGCCTGCATGTGAATGTGCATGCTTGGATTAATGTGTGTCTGTCAGAAATGAAAGGAAGAGAAAGAAACGGGGTGTATGTTTTCATGGCTGGAGCATTCGTGCTCTGGAAATTTGCGGTCTCCCTCATCTGTATTCTGATTTCAGCGACACTGCCTTTAGAGGTGGAGTCAATCTGATTTTCTGCCTCGACTGAGTGACTGGGTGTGTGTGTGTGTGTGTCCATTGCAGAAGGTTAACTACTTAGAAGGCACCAGTCAGTCTCTTTTCTGGCGAGGCATCATGGGAGCGTTTGATTGGGTGAGCTGCAGGGAGTGGAGTTAATTAGACAGCATGGAGTCATGCAATCACAGAGCAGATCTACAGGTGTCTTCCTGCTTCCATTAGATGATTTAAATGACATCACCCCAAAACATCAACCACGCACGATGCAAACACAAGTCACCCGTCTGGTGATTAAATGTTCAGAAGACGAATTAAATGTTTAGAAGAGGAAGTGCGGGAAAAAAAGACGAGAACCATCGAACAAGAAAACGCAAACACCCACGACAGTCAACATGAATGATTGTCGCTGGAGGCTGACATGTTTGACCCTACTATTTCATGAATTAAGCCCATTCACCCCCCACTGCCTTGCTAGCATGCAAGCATGCCAACACACATTCAGACAAACATTTCTTAGCGTGGTTCTGTTTACCGTAATTAGTATCAGTTCATTTACAGCCCGCTGACCCAGAATGACCCGTCGGATCTGGGTCAACAAGGACATGCAGCGCCACGGCGGAGACGGGTGGGGCTCAAGGTGAGGCAGGCCGTCCGTCTGAGAGTGCATTGTCGTGCGTGTCAGTCAGGGGTCAGAGGATGGATGTCTGCTGCTGAAGTGCATCTAAAACAGTGTCTGTTGGCAGGTGACAAAAGCTGGTGTGCGTGTGTGTGAGTGTTTGTGCGCACGTGTGCGACTCAGTGGCTGTGTGCTGTGTGAGCTTACTCCTCATTGTGCTGGACTTCAGAGGCCCAAGCGTCTCCTGCTTCCTCTCGGAGGCAGCGGGTTAAAAATAATGTGGTGTGCAATGAGCGGCGGGGAGCAAGGCGCAGACAGCAAGGAGCCAGAGCGTCACACACACACACACACACACACACACACACACACACACACACACACACACACACACACACACACACACAGTGGTACTATATGGATTTTTTCTTCTTTTATGGGGTATCTCACTTGCCGACTGGATATCCTCATAAACGTTAGCATACACAAACACAAAGAGACGGTCATCAGTTTAATCACACTTCATCTGATTTCTTTCTTTCATAGAAGATAAAAACCAGATTGAACATCTTTATTCTCACCACTTCTCAAGTTTTAACCCGTTCTCCGTCTGAAAACCGGTAATTACTCCATATTGGCTCGTAGATACATTTTAAACTCAATATGTTTTTTATTAAGGAAGCAGCTAGCTCACTGATTCAGCAGTGTCGCGGTGGTTAACCTTATGAAGCAGAGTTCATTGTTGATGAAATGCAAAAAAAAAAAAATCAAGGTTATTTGATCTTCTAGGTTCAAACTAATCTTCACTCAGCACATGAAGACACCGTGCAACACAAGGTGGCACTGGGATGTTGTGATTGAGTGAAGCGTCGGCTCCTGTGTGACACACTCGGGTTTGTGCTGACTATCAGAAAATCATGGGAAGAGTAAATGATGACTCACAGGTAAACGTACTATCGCAGCGTTTCCCATATCTTCCTCGTCTACCCCTCCTTTCATTGCGTGAGGAAGCCGGCGCGGCTGCAGTCCTTCTCCGCCCTGAGATAAGACTGACTCCAGCCGGCCTCGCGCACCTCCTGTCATCTGTCTAGTTTCCTTATCAGCTGGACTGTGCAGGACGGCAGTGTTGACGCTCTAATTAAACCCATGCTTTCTCACTTGCTCCCCAGCACACCATTATCTTTGATCTGCACTCATGCACAAAGGTTCAGAACTGTACTGGAAGTTGTTGGGTCATTTATTGTTTTATATTACAAGGAAACATGGACATCTTTACTCATAATATCAGTTAGACACATATCTTTAGGGGAATGCATAAAATACGTTATTTTAAAATGCAGGAACAAGTATTGCACATTCAAATGTGCAGATTTGATATTTTAGATTTTTTTTTAATGGGCTTTGTGTTTTTGTTTGTTCCTGTGTTTAAACTATGGCTAAAAGCTTCACATTTCTCTGAACAGAGGCCATTCAGAAGGCTATGAGTTTTTATTTGTCACTCAATGGTGTAAATGAATGCTGTGAAAAAGCTGAGCTAGCCTCTTACAATAAAAATAATAACTTAAAAACTAAATATATTGCTAAATTTATTCAAATATTAGCACTTTAGAGTCCATTTTTGCATTTATTTATTGTAGCAGATAGGCTCATCCAGTTGATCATCACTTGGTAACCCATCCAGTGGGTTGAATAGGAATCTAACAGACCTACTAATAAAGTAAATGTGTGTCAATCCACCATTTTCTGCCTAAACTAACAAATATGGAAAAGTGAAGCCAAAAGATAGTCTGTCAATAAAAATTCTATAAAACTGTCTGTAAATTAACCACGGTAACATTTCCTCCTTTTTAAACTCACCTGAACTGTTTTCATAGTGTTTTGATAACTGAAACGTGGGTGTAAAGTTTCTTCATGTTTAGGATCATAACTTTTAAGATGTATTTGAATCACTGGCATTGCTACGTGATTTACAGGTTTAAGTGACTTTTTTCTTCTGTTGTTTTGGGTTTATAAAAGTTAAGGTAAGAGGATGAAACTGATACACTCATCCGTGGATTCTTCTTCTACTTGTTCCTACAGTTGTCAGTGCATCATAGTTTTGGTAAACATGGTTTAAACTAAAACCCTGCACACGTAGCCCGGTATCACACAAAATCAGGAAATTTATAGGGTTTGGCCTGTCATGTACACTAAATGATAGCGGTTAGGGTTAGGGGTTAATGGCACCAAAAACCAACCTTTCAAAAAGCTCGGATCAAGGTAGAGATATGCAAAACCTCCATTGTCAGCATTTGCTTGTGGATGTAAATAACTGGTTTTTTTAGATTTTTCAACGTCACTGTGACATCACCTGTGACCTGTGTTTACACTCAATGTTTTGTGTTGGAGACCAAAGGCAAAGGATGACGTCAAGGCCAGTTGTTACCCGCCACCTAGGTATTCCACACCCAAGGAATATGTTTTTGGCGCAGATAATTTGTGGAACTACTGCCACCTACAGGCTTGGCATGGATTTTTTTGTTTGTTTAAACAAGGTGCAGTGGTCCCATATTTTTTTCCTAGATGGATGGGGGAGGATATTCAGTTTTTAAAAAACCCGGTTACATGTGTAAATGACCTAATTCTTAGGTCTAAATAGACGTGTTTCCACTATCGGAACTTTAGACTAATTTTACTGGAACTTCGCTACATGCACGTCTCCTCTTCAGCGAGCCGCCCAAAAGGGCCATTTTCGGGGCCATCTTCAGGAATCAACAGAGTATCTGTAGGTACTCGGAACGGCCCGGTAGATTCGTTGAGCGGAACTTGTGGTGATTGGTTGTAACTCAGTAGGAAATGACATCAACACACATCGCCAAAACATTTGTTAAACTGAAAGAGTTGCTGCTGAAGCTGAATAGAAGTTAAAGAAAATAAGCAGTGTTCACGCTGCTTTAAAATCACCATTACTAAACTCCCAACACCAAAAGATGCAGTGGAAATTCCCCCAAAACTACAGGGCTATGTTGTCTCACTGAGTAGTGTAAAAAACTCATTGAACGCCACGTCTCACATCACACAGCAGCTCTCCCATTCCTCTGACTTGACAGAATAAAACTTTTAATGATATTAAAGCTTGAATATGGAACACGAACACCAGAGCGACATCTAGTGTCTGGAGGTTATAGTTGCAACAATAGAACAAGGTTTCCAGCCACCCGGATGCCAGATTAGCTACCGATACGTGACGAGACCAGCCAGCACCACGTCCAGTGACGACCTAAACTCACTCTGGTTTTAGATTTTTGATGGTGGCTCCTCTTCTGAGAAGGATAACGACATCTTCTGGGCTCAGAAGCAGCTGCTTGACTTGTCGAGTCCGCCATTTTCCACGGTGCCAGCCTCGCTGTGCCGACCAGACCGTTTACCGTATTTGGCAAAACGCAATAGTGCCTCTTTTGTCTGGTAGATGTAAACATAAACCCAGTGTTGTGCCATCAAAATAAATATTTGATTATTTTTCAATTAAAATATAACTTTTAAAGGAAATACTGCACCTTCATTCTGCGCACCTCTAAACGCCCCATGGAGGTATTATTTTTTTTAAATATTAAACTGTTCCACATTCAACCTTTAATGTCCGTGGACACTTTCTGGAGCTGATCGGTGACAAAACTCACGGTATGTCGACATTTTAGCAAATTCCTGAAAGGGCTGAATTTGAATGGAGACACAGCAGCTGAGAGGATTGGGTCGTTGTATCTCCTGGTCAATTTTCCTCCTCCCAGAAATTTCCCAGAACTCCGATAGTGCACACAACGGCTACTGGGATTTAAAAAGTTGAACATTTGATTGTCAAACGTCATCTAAAATGATTTTTTTTTAATTCCCCAGTTTTTAAAATGTACATTGAAATACCCAGCTGTTTTCCATCTTGAGGGTTCAGTTAAATCTGAGCTGTTTAAACACAATAGATGTGCTTTATTCAGGTCCATTTTACTTATTCAGCGCTGATCTGCAAATAAATGAACGTGAGAGGCACTTTTGATGGTTAAATGGCCCTGAGGTGTCCACGCCACCACTCAATAACCTTATTCTAAAGCCTTATCTGATTAAAGTGTTTACTAAGTGGGAGTGCTGTAAAAACAGATCTGCTGGACTATTTTATATTACTCAGAACAAGCATCTCATGTGTGTCAAAGGCACATTTTCACACCTTTCTTTGCTCTTATCAGCCCCTCCAAACGAAGGCAATTAAATCACCTAAGTAGACAAAATCTATACTTGCACGACCGCCTTTAGTCCTAATCAACAGGTTAGGTGGGTCCAGCCATCCAGGTAAATAGAGCAGGCTGCCTCGTCTCTATTCACTGTATCTGTAATACCCTGTGCCTGATAAGGAGACCACGATAAAGACCCAGAGAGATACTTGAGCAGAGGGCTGCACACAAAAGCTATACCTATAAATGTTTATAGCTCACCATTAAACTTTGCTTAGATGCTGGATGTGTCACTCGCTGATAGCGGAGCCTGTCAGCTGATTTATGGTCATCCCTGAAATTGCCTTAGTGACGCCTGGGAAGGATGACGAACCAACTCAGGTAGGGTCAACAAGCTCAGACGGTCAGATAAGACAGAGACAGACACAAAGACAGAGACAGAGAGCTCTTGGGATGGGACAAGACGAATGAGGGTCAATTCAAGCAAACATGGCAGACATCTCTTCATCTGCCCCGAAGACAAAAGAGCCTCTAACTGCTTTATCTGATGATGCCCTTGTTTATTCTGCTTTGATTAAGTGAATATGCAAGTTAATATTTGACGTTTGCAAATCATTTGAGAAGATTTTTTTCAATAACGCCGTTTTAGCTATCGGCGTGAAGCATGTTTCAGTTTGTTCTTGCAGGCAACAAAGGCACTAATGTGGCATTTATCCAGCATGATATCATTACACAGAGTGTGTCCATCTTTTGCACTTTCTCTCTCCCGGCTGAGATGTCAGACCTCGCCACCATTTGTCTCAATCAGCTGCCACAGTTTCCATTTGGCCTGTACACCCATTCAATATTAAAACCAGCAGCTTCTAGTTCAGACATTAAAACTTGTACACACATGCAAACAGACCCTACGAGCAACGCACCAGCGTGTCTTGCAGCCACGCATCCCACCATAATGCCATTTAGAATAATAGCTCTGCGAGCAAATAGCAGTTAACTGTGTTAACGTCTGAATCTGGCTCACCATGCTTATGCGAGCATCTGTCATCTTTATCAATAAGCAGAAGGTCTGACGTGAACCCAATTTGCTCCCTGAAACCTCTTGTCCCTGCGTCGTCTGGATTCAGATGCAAACACATGCGGTCGCTGACAATAACGTCTCAGGTCCCGGTGCTGTCCTCTGACCTCAAACGTATTCACGTTTGCAGAGATGGACTTATTCTTCTCCCGATTAAAGCGCAGCGAATCTTGTCAGCGTGCCCCCAGCTGAACCCTGACCATAAAAACAACACTAATTTTGTTGAGGTGCGTTTCGATTTTTTCTTTTTTTCCCCTCTGGGCTGTGTTGATGGTGGGCTGCCGTAGCAGAGCGGGGGCCTTCCCCTGACACTGACCTCCTGACCTTCTTGACCCTGGAGGTGGCTCGGACAAAGGGAGCCTTTCCCTTTTAATTCTGCCCAGGGAGCGTTATATGGGACCTGACCCGGCGCTCCTCTTAACCTTTTGGACCTCCGGCCTGATGTCCGTGATTTAGGGCAAATTTCATTACACGCATTCCCCGGATGAGCCTGTTGGCTAAGAGGATGTGGCGAAGCAACAACTCAGCCTGATTAAAATGTCAGGTAGGACAGACAGCTGAGACGACACATTCAGCTCACGTGAAGGAAAAGCGTGTCTATTGTTATTTTAATATAGATGCACGACAGGTAGGATCTGCTTTAGAGCTCTGGTAAAACCAACACTTTTCTGTCATGTTTTAAATAAAACATTACACTTGTTGCATTTGCAACAGGGCACCAAACCCCCAGCTAAGAGCTCTGCTGGGGAACGTCTAAAGCTCTGAACTCCAATGCCAACAGCGCTGGAGACAAAGGATGAGTGAGACGCATAAGAAAGGAAAGACTCTTGAGAGCTGCTGCCACAGTAGGCGCCTGGGCCTGTGTGCTGTCTACCTGTCTCTCTTCCTAACTGCCATGTTCTTGTCAGTGTTGACACCCTGTCAGCCCCACCTAGCCAGGGCCCTGTGGGTAGTAGGCAGGTGGCTGAGGTGGAGGCACACAAAGCAGGCAGCCTGAATGGGACTGACTGGGCTGGGCTCTAATGGAGCCAGCCCTCCAGACGCACACAATAGCGGAGCCCGAGGCCGGGGCCTGAAACTTGAAGCCGTGGCCTGGTATTTTAAGAGGCCTGAGTGGCTCTGGAGCCAGTTGTCAATCAATAGGCGCACACAATCAGGCAAAACAAGACTTGACTTGGTGGAAAAAACTCAGACGGTTAGAGTGGACAGAAAAAATTGACAGAAATTCCCTTTTTCCTTCATTTGTAGAGTTAACTAACACTCGTGTGTTTGATTCTCCTTTTTTCAGCCTGAGCTTTGCTACTACACTACAAAACTGATTTCTAAGAAAGTGGAAAAAGCCTCATTTTATCTTATTTTTAGTCTAAAAAGAAAAAATATATATTCTCTAGAAAAATAGCATTACTTAAAATAAGGTAAATCTTCTTAAATATGATCCAAATTGTCTTGTTTTGAGTAAAAATAATAAAAAATTTTGATTCTTTTGCTAGTTTTTTATGGTTAAATGGCCCCTTTAAGTTTTTTTTCCTCAAAAAAAGACAATTTGGTCATATTTAAGAAGATTTACCTTATTTTAATTAATGCTATTTTTCTAGAGAAGATTATTTTTACTTTTTAGACTAAAATTAAGATTGAAAAGTCTAAAAAAGAGGCTTTTTCACTTTCTTAGAAATCAGTTTTTGCAGTGTAGCTTCAAAGGAAAATGGAGTGGGTGGAAGGAATTCTTTGCCGGTACTTGCATTTTTTTCCCGAGTAAGAAATTAACCTCTTTCCTGATCTCTCTCCTCCTCTGTTAGTGTCTGGGTAGTGAGGCTATGAAACCTGTGGAGAGACAGATGGTAGTCATGTATTCTAAGGATTTGTTACATCAGTGCGTCACAGAGTGAAATGCAGAAGGCTTCCCTGCACTGTATGACCCTCTGCCTGACCATCAGTGGACGTGCAGAGTTCTACCTGTCCACCAGGTGCCCTCAGTGTGTTCCCCATAAGCAGCGTGGTGCAGCTTGTGGTCATCGTAATGTCCATTTTGATCTTTTATCACACCTTCATCTATTCCAAGAGGTTCCCATGGGGGATGAAGTTCCGGTCAAGATAGTGAAGTAAATGACTGTTTTATATTATTATTAATATTTCTCCCCATGCCTCATTAGTTTTTGTTATTTTTACTTTTGCAATAATGCTAGAATCGTATGAGTGTACATAGAAAAAATTTTCAATAAAGGCATCATCATCAGCATCATCAGCATCTTCTTTATTTATAAAGCGCCTTCAGTGACCACAGAAAGCCGCCCAAGGCGCCGAACACAACATTGAAAAGGGACAATTACAATTATTTCGAGGAATAAAACACACACAGCCAAAAACAATAAAAGAAGTCGTAAAATACGTAAAAAGCTAAAATCATCAGGTGATCACAAAGGCAGTGGCGTAGAAGTGTGTTTTCTACCTGTTCTTAAAAACAAACACAATGATGGTGCACGTCTAACAGAGAGAGGGAGCTCATTCTGGCGCTTAGGGCACCAAATATCAGAAGGCTCGACCCCCTTTGGAGCCACACCTATGGAACCACCAGGTCAGGAAGTTTGGATCAAAACTCACGGGAGGGAGGGTATCAACCAAAAAGGTGCGTCAAATCAGATGGCACATCACCCTGTAAGCATTTAAAAGAGAAAACAAGGAGTTTAAACTGGAAGCCGGTGAAGGTGCGTGCTGATATTGCTTCTGTGTTTCATGTTCTCGATGAAGGGCTGAACATTCCTGGGAACGCGCGACTCGATCCGTACTGGGCCGGTTCTCCTGTTCCTTTTAGAAAATGTTTGGAACATTTTGAGATGAAGAAGCTTATTTGAATCTTTACTGTCAGAAAAAGCTTCTAAGTGTTATGAACTGGAAAAAGTGACCGTACTAAATGGCAAAAACATTCTTGAATGTTTTGGGATATTTTACTGGCCTGAAAAGCAGGACTGGATGCCAAATGAAAAACAACATAAGCTGTTATTGATTTGCAAAACATTATACACGAGAAACACTACCCCCCCCCCCCCCTCTCTGATTTCAGGCTGTAGACCAAACATTTGAATCAAGGTAACAACGTTTACATTAATTGTCAGCGAAGGGAAGCTGGACTAAATACGGCGGCTATCTGGAGACAGGTCACAATATTTTGTCTAGAGCCAGAGACACTCGAGGTGGGTGTCTGAGATTAAACACACAAGTCCTCACTCAAGTGTTGCAACTCTTTCTGGCAGCGAGACGCAGATTAGAAGTGACCAGCGGTACCATCAGAGCGCGGTGCCTGCCACGTGTTTGTCAGTGAAACATGCATCCAGACACATCTGCAAGCAGTTGACGGGGCCCTTTTCCTGCCGCCCTGTTTCTGAGGGGTCTGGAAGGGTGACACGCCGATGCTGACCTTATTGTGCCCCACCTGTCACTTAACCTTTATGTTAGATGTCAGTTCCCCTGCCACTGCCATTCAATCGCTGCAACCCTGATGCCAAACATGATGCACTGTTTAAATTTACGACCTCGAACTTGAGTATGCCAAGAGAAGCAGCCATGGTGCTCCTAAAGAACCGTTTCGAAGCACCTGAGGCCTGCAGAGCTTAATGAGATCTCCTCCCGTATTCAACTCCCCTGATTTGATCATTTCAGATTTTTTATAATAAAACCTCTTTGAACCATCCTTCTGTCGACTCGAGCCAAGGATATATCAACATTTCAAGATGAACCGGAAACTGTGAGAGCAGTTTTCTCACCCGTGGCGGCTTTATTCCTCAGCTTTTGAAACAACACTGGGAAGTGTGATAAACTGTTTCTAAAAGTTTACATTTTCCTTGCCTCTGGAACCTTAGAAACACAAGCTTGTGCTGTATAAATCTGTCAGGGCTGCAGAGCTGAGCATATACAGAGTCTTGATTTACACATTCCAGATGCGAGATTAGACTGTGGTCAAACAGTGGAGCATCGCACACACACACACACACACACACACCCTTTGATGGAGATCCCTCCTGCCTCAGTGGTGAACATTATGATCTCTCTATAACAAACAAACAAAAGCACAAAAGAAATTCATACAGTGACTTTTTGGGAGGTACTTGCAAAGAATCAAACACATCTGTCCTGTTTTGAGGTGGAAACTGTGTTTATGAGCTTGCGAGAGACATTTCCAGCTCATGAAAGCAGAAGCATGTGTCAGGCTCGCTGTATGAAAATTCCCCACTGGTTTAGCACAATAAGACATTGTGGATTATGCATTCAGACAATTCTTCACAGTTTTCTCTTGAGTCAACTTGCACAATAACACTTTTCAGACACAAAAGACCAAGAGGAAGAAAAAGGCTCGTGTCGAGGCGAGTGTGCGCGCATAAATTCATGGGTTTTATGTGGCAACGCTCTTTCTTCCCTGCGGGCTGAGCCAAGGGCGAGTAAATAGTGATCCTATGGTGCTGGGCGGAACAATTCAGTGTCAGGGAAAAGGTCAGCTATCGCTGTTGAGCCCCATCGGGTCAAAGGGAAACACAGAAAGAGACAGAGGGAGCAGGCTAAAGTGGCGAGGGCCCAAAGAATATGTTTCCAATAGACCCTCGTCAGGCTGTGTTAGCGTCTGTGTACAACACGTGCACCCCAGGGATCGTGACCCTCCACTTCCCCTTCCCTTGTTCTCCCCAGTGGGCAAAGCAGCCCTGCAAGGTCAGAGCAGAGCTGAATGGGGCATAGGAAGGCACAATATAAACTGACTCCTAGCGAGCACCTTCCCCTGAACACCTCCCCTCCTTCCGACACAGACATACGCATACACAGCCCCTGGACATTTCTAGAGAGGAGAAAACCAGAGAGGTCCTACCCCATCCCTGCCAGGGTCGCTGTCAACCTGCAAAATCACACCAGCACCCGGAGTATCAGCCCCGAGGGAGCCGAGCTATGAGCTCAGGTTGGAGTTGGATATGTGTGTGTGTGTGTGTGTGTGTGTGTGTGTGTGTGTGTGTGTGTGTGTGTGTGTGTGTGTGTGTGTGTGTGTGTGTGTGTGTGTGTGTGTGTGTGTGTGTGTGTGTGTGTGTGGCAGCTAAATTAAAGGGTTATGGTTTAAACTGAGCAAAACTAGGACAGGTGGCAGAGCACTGGAGGTACGGGACTGCTTTTGTGATCTAGAGAACATCTCAGGACACAAACCGACCTTTATGTAGACTTTACCTGCAGAAACATGACTCACGTGTTGCTGGTGGGTGTACACGGAAAACAAAATACATTCTATAGTCTGTAGTTGTGTGGGTTATATTAAAGTAAATGCTGTGTTGAACGTAATAATGTATAAATTAGGGGTGGAGCCAAACCCAATTATGGAAAGGCATAAATAACGTGTTTTTTTATGAATAGTTATGTCAAAGAAATACTTTAAAAAATATTTGCATTCGGGAACAAAAGAAACTTTATATCAAGAAGATGCATTTCCTCATGAGACCACAGCGGATGCCCGGATGAGTGAACGCACCCCCCACCTCTGCTCTCACAGACAGCACAGTTTCACTCAAATACAAATACTGGTTGCTTTGTACACCCCTAGAATAAATCAATATCTATACATCTATATCTAAATGTATATGTTTATATGTCTGTATCTATATAGATATATATCTATAGATATAAGCATAGATAGTAGTTTCCTGGCAATAGGGGGCAGTACGTACATTTCAGGGTAGTTTTACACCATATCGCCGTGACTGTCACTAGTTATAAAAAACATTACGATAAATGTTGTTACCTGTGGAGCAGAAAGCATGTGACCTCGGCGTGACTCCTCAGACTTCCATGGTCCTTCAGTTGATTCCATTGAGACAATGCAATGCTGATGCTAGTTTTCTGGAGGGGTAGGTTCTGGATCTGCTCGGGGTCCTGCGCCTGCCGATGACATCACACTACGGCAATACCACTCGGCCAAAATATATTGCATCTCTTTTCCGATTCTGTTTTTTTCACATAGGTTTTGGAAAAAGTTTAGCAGTTTTGTTATTAAATTCACCTTTCTTATCATCTAAATATTCTCAAATGTGGTAACATAACTTCCGTAAGTTGTACGTCCATCATCTAGTGTGATGTCATCGGCAGAAGCAGGACCCCGAGGGAACACGGTGTCTAATATGGTGTCCCCCATAGACTTAGACCTGCGCCCTATGGATTTTAGACCCAATTTTTATGGTTTATGTTACAAAACAGACATCATTTTATTCATTTTCAACAACATTTCGATGAATATTTCCAGAGATTAATACTGCATATTGTCACTTTAGATTAAATGTTTTTGTATGAATTCGTTTTTATGTACTAGAGGCATAAAACAGCCCATAACAAATAAAACACCAAATTTACCACGTATGTGCAAAAAGTTACCAAGTTAAACATAAAGCCAAAAACACATTATTCCGCATCACAGAGGGAAAATAATTATCATTTAATAAAAGACAACGGCCTCATTAATTAGTTTGTTTGTTGAGGAAATGAAGGGAAGGAAGTCTAATTGAAATATGCGCTTTTACCAATGCACAACCACAAAAATAACAAGGAGGGCTGGAGGAGGGGCGGGAGCAAAAAGAAAAAAAAGACATTCCTGGCTAATTTAAATACAGTCTTATTAGTCTAATGACCAGAGTCTGTGATCACGACTCATCACCATTAATGCCACAACTCTCTCCTGCTTTGATTGCCCAAGGCTTGGCTTTTTTCCCCCCTTAGCCCACATTCGGCTGCAGAACCAACGCGTTTTCCCTTCCACTACACATGAAATGTGACATGAGGACGCTAATGTATGTGGAAAAGGGACGGAAAACAGGGATGTGAGACACTCTGCACTCCTCCTTTTGTGGTTAATGATATGACGTGCTGCACGGAAGCCAAAAACTCCTCTCCTTTTAAAAGCCATCAGCTCTGAGGCATGTTTCTATTAGGAACACTCCTAAATGTTATAATAGGTGACCCTAACGAGCGTTGGCCTCACTCTCCTTTCTGCCTTCCTCAGCTACCATACTGGCTGCACGCTGATGCTTATCAAAATGATGAATGCGGCATTAAGTTCAAATGAGTTGGAAGATTGGGAAAAGGGGAAAAGTCGTGTTTATCGTTGCATGATTTGGTCCGGTTTTCTGCTTCACATTGCACAGAGACTGCTTGTTATTTTAACCGCATGTTTTCAGATATTGCCAATTGTGTAATAAGACTATAATATATGAAAGATCTGGCTGTACTTAGGCGGATGCCTTGGGAAATTGAGGAAAAAATCAATTTAGAGAAGGAAAGATGAAGAAGGAAGTGTGGTGATTAGCAAGAAAACGATGATGCTGCCTCATCCCTATTGATTCCATTCATTATAAGTATTTGGAACATCACTCCTGCTTCCCAACGCTTTTGTCCCGGTTCCAACACCTGATCCAAAGGAATTGATTGTTTGATGGTCAACTCATTCCTCGGCCAACTCACACCCTCACTTTATACTCAGCAGCTGTCAAATATACTCACCGTAAGACATTTTGCACAGATTGAGTTTTAAATGGTAACCAATAGCAACCTCACACTTTGTTTTATTTCATGCAAATGACGCACTCATTTTCCTGCCTGCATGCAACCTGACATGCATCTCTACAGTTAGACAGCAGCTACATGTGATCCTGCAAGGTGCAGACTGGTGGTTTATTTCCCCATCGTGTTATTATTCATCACACCTGTAACGTGTGCTTTCTATCGCTCTTTTCCTTCATCCTTTTCAGCTCACACATGCAGGTATTTGTTTTAGCTTTGTTTTTATTTTCAGCATTATGCATAATACCTGTGATTTTAATTTGTTCTAATTTATGTATTTGTTTTTTGTGAGCACATTTTTCAAAGGATAGATTGTTTTTGACCCCTTTTTTTACCCCATGACAGAAGCTGCATATTATAAAAGTCATTTGTGTTATTAAACTGCTTTATTTAATAAACTTATATCAGTTTAATCAGGAAACTCTTGAAGATCAACTTTGCTCATATTTTTAACACATTTGCAGTGGTCTCTAGTAGGAATGAATGAATGCCTTGTAAGTTGTTCTCTGGAGGAAAAAAAGCTCCAGTGCACCTGTTTGAGGACGTAGAAGTCAGCTGGAGGAGAAAGTGGCAGGATTTGGAGTCTTATTTCCTGATATTTGGACATCTCACCTCTGATTGGATAACAGCAACTCTACCACTGACTCTGTTTGCACTGCAACGTTGATGTTTGATCTCCACAAATAACACAAACCTGGAGGAGTTCTGCTGCGTGGTGGTGCTGCTAATGCTAACAGTTAGCTTCTACTAGCCAAGACGTTCTCTGTTGTTTCCTGGACGCTAAACCAACAACAGCCTTCCCCGTTGCAAGTCAAGATGGGTGAGTCCATGAATGGTCAGAGACAGTGTGACGTAGATCTGTCAGGCTTTTCAAATCCTATTTTCTATCAGAAGCTAATGCAGGGGATAGGTGTAGGAGACTATTTTCATGTTCGGCCTGCAGGAAAATCTCAGAGTGACCAAATATAATCAGAAATAATCATTAAAAAATGTTTTTTTCAGTGAACTACACCTTTAATGGATTAATCGTGGAGTGTAAATTACACACTCGCCACAGACTTGACAGTACAGGTGTGTCAAAGCTGATGTCTGTGAGAGAGAAAGCACAATATAGCTTGTTTATGTTTTTATGCAAAGCTAATGTTATAAAACTGTTTTATTTCTTCAGTCACATATCAGAGTAGCATGCTAGGTGTTAATCAGGTAAACTAACCAGTACTCAAGAACCAGTGTGTGAGAGCTGAAGGTGTAAGGTGTTTTTTTCATGGACACACATTCTCTTCGCTAATACTGGTGAATGTAAAACTGATGCTATATTTTATTATGAGAGAGTGCACGACACCCAGCTTTACAGCACTTATACAGCTATATGAAAGTGTTGTTGTCAAGGGCAAACACCCCAGTAAAAGAAAACCTTGGTAATTATTGCAACACGAATGATCTGAAGTCGTTTTAAGTCATGAAAGAAAAGGTTATGGTTCAGTGATGAATCCCTGCATGTCACCTGCTAACATACATCCAACTCGTGACAAAAACAGTCACCAAACATTAGCTAAAAAACATGAAAGTCACACGTCTAAAGCCAACATGCGGGGGTGATTTCACTCCACCAGACAAAGTGGCACAGCTGGCAGAGAAAAGAGCAAGCAGAAAACAGGCAGCGTGTTAAATGACCCTGGGGTGTGAACAACCTTGATGACGGGGGAAGGCCAGCGCTAATTAACGCTGGGCAGCAACGTTAGCTGTCAGGGATTGTCGCAGGGGCACAAATCCTTAGATTCTTCCTCGTGGGTGTCCTAGTCACCCCCCTGCTACTATCCCACTCAACCCCCCTACCACCCCCAAGGGGAGGCAGCTCGCCCCCTCTCATGCCAGCCTTGACCCCATGCATAATAATGAGGGGGAGGAGAAAGAAGACTGACCTGAACTGTGTCGTTTAAATGTTAGCCTGCTAACACCCCATCACCCTGACTGTCACCTCACTTTAGCACCACTTCATCAATGATTCAGCGTTCCACTTTTTGCAAATTCACAACACTGCCAATCCGCAGCAGGTATCATCTTTTGAGCAGGATACGATTGCACCGTGGTTTCTAGGCTAAGCATGGATGGTGGAAGTGATAACAGGACTTGCAGCAAAACATTTTTGTGAGATTCTGCAACATTTTATCATCTATCGTGGGGTAATATCACAACAATACTCTGCATCCTTTTACATATCGTTGCATTGTCACAGCATTAGAGTGCTGAGGCATAAATATTCATCCCTGGCAGCTTATGGATTAATTTATCACCCACATCTTATTTGTTTCCGTTAATCAAGCCTGGGAGGGTTCAACCATGGCCTTGGCTGCCCACCAGTGCTGGAGCTTTATTCCTCTTCACACAGCCCTAGTGTTAACGCCGCTGGCCAACTTCACAGATTTGACTGACTGTGGACTTAATGCTGCTTGCCTTGTTTTCAGCACTTGTCCCTCCAGATTTGCCACCCTGGCTGCACAATTTCCTCCAATTCTAATTATTCATCAGCTCATTATGCCTGTTCCTGGGCGCCTCCCCTAATTAGAGGTGACGTAGGATTTGGTCCCAGGCTAGCCCCAAGTTAGGGAACCAGTTCAGAACCAGTCCGTGGCCTGTGCTTATAAAAGACTGGGTAACTGCCAGCCTCTCCAGATGCATGGGGGAGAGGGGGTGGGTGGTCTAGATTGATGCCGTGATGTGACGTGCCTTCACACAGTTTCTATCCCTACAAAACACACATTAATTACACTGGTACGCCCCATATCTGTTAGCATATCCTCTAGATATCCGAGGAACAATGGAGAGTCTTGCTATCAGTGGTGTTATGAGCAGCCTGTATAGTGTGACTTTTTTGTGACGTTGGTGTTGTAATTTGTTACGGTCCTGCGACGCAGAGATTGTGAGATGGGGCTGCTGAGGAAAGTGCATAGGAGCATGAATTATTAAATCATTGTTCCCTAATTAACGTCAGACTCTTGACACACACACAGAAATCCCCTCGCGATGAGAACAATTGAACTTTCTTCTTTGCGCCTAAGCGGCTCACCAGGTTTACTTCCACAGCATGCTGTAGCGGTTATATTTGGACGCCCATTGT
The DNA here is from genome assembly GCA_006937985.1 of Aphyosemion australe. Classification (NCBI taxonomy): domain Eukaryota; kingdom Metazoa; phylum Chordata; class Actinopteri; order Cyprinodontiformes; family Nothobranchiidae; genus Aphyosemion; species Aphyosemion australe. Next base: position 180,750 of record SSNS01000069.1, on the reverse strand, counting down.
GAAGCAAAACAACAACTGCAAAAGGCCACAAAGAAATAAATCACTTCTGGTCTACTGTGCTAAACCACTGGATTTGGCTTCAGCGCCGCTGTAAGTGATCAACGTTTCACTGGATATTTATAGGAGCTTTAGCAGCAGTTTTAAATGCAACCTTCTGACCATGTCCTCCCACCGCCAAAACACACCAGCGTAATGTTTTTGCCTGTGTGTGTTTTTTATCTCTGGAAGTAAACGACTGGGCGGATTTTGATGAAACTTTCAGGAAGTCTTCAGTGTGTTTATGTTCTCACATGATTCACTTTTAAAGTTAACTCATTTCAATATAAACACCACAGCCGGTTAAAACACGGCTAAAGCTTCATCAGTTTTACAGTTAATAGGTGTGTTTCCTTTACAGGAACTTCCGGGTAAAACTGTGAGCTTAAGCTGTTGTGTCTCCATATATATTTGGCCCTGTAAGCAATTTGATGAAACGTCAGCACATTGAGTTACATCATCCATCAGCGCAAAAAGCAGTAAACAAAGATCGACACAATGGAGGAAGCAGCAATGGAGGAAACAACAATGGTCGGCACGTTTATGTTTGCTATGTTGTTATATGCAGCGATGGCTTCCATCGCTCGTCTCTCTAACAACTCGTGTTTTCCTAAATAACGGTTCCCACCACATATATGCATTTCCTATTTCCTCCTGAGTTGACATCATTTCTGACTGTGTTGCAACCAGTCGGCAGCGTTCCCACCCAGCGTCTTCACTGGGCCTTTTATCAGGCCGTTCCAAGTACCTACCCCTGATCAGGTACTCAGAAGGTTCCGGAAAACAGCTGTTCAGCCGGCCCAGTCGGGGAACTTCCAATAAATTTACCCCAAAGTTCCGATAAAGGAAACACACCTATTGAGCTACACATATAGTCATGTGTGTTGAGTGCTAACTGATTGCAAAATATTTAATACATATTATGTGAGATTGCACCAAATGTTTTTTTTTTTATTTTATTTTTATTTTTTGTACAAGATTTAACACAATATGATATTCATTTATAACTGGCATGAAATGCAATGTTACTTGGCCTTTAATCCTTCAGAGTTAAATCCCTTAAATTATTTTTGACCATTCGATTCTCCTACAGCTGCACAAAAAGCAAAAGTCACACCTTTTCGCTTAGGGCCACATTCTTAAACTCAAATCAATAAGAATAAGAATACCTTTATTTGTCCCTCAGTGGGGAAATTGCAGTATTGCAACAGCACAAGTACAGTAAAGTAAAGTAAGGTGAAGTAAAGTAAAGTAAAATAGAAGTAGTACACAAACGATATCACACAAAAGGATTTAAGTAAATAACTTGAATTAAAAAGTGTTGAATTGTGAGTTTGATAATTATTGCACATAATAACAGCAGTAGTAGTAAGTATTGCACATGTATTAAAGGTGATGACAGTTGTAGTGGTATGTTACAGATGTATGTGGTACATATCCGTATATTACACATACAAAAGATCCATCAAATTAAAATAATTTTGACTATCAGTACAGTGACCCCCATTTTGCCCTTGTGTCATCAGCACATTTTTGTGTGTTTCACATGTTTTCAATTTTTTTGTTAATTTTTTGCACATTTCCAGATCCGCTACCTTTAGTAAATGTAATTCTCCATCTTCTTCTCACCTCCACCCCTGCCCCTCTCTCTCCTCCCCCTTCATATCAGCCTGCCTGGCCTGGAGTCTGAGAGGTCACTGAATATTGGAGAATCTGTTTATTACTCAGGTTAACGCTGGCAAGCAGGAAAGTGTTGTGATTTGCAAAAGTGTATGTGACACACACCTTCGTACAGCCAACTCACACGGGCTTGTGCGTGATTATTCACCCTCTCGGACGCAAACACGCCTGCACGGAAACAAAGTCACACGTGCATGCATGCAGTAGTGCTAATTAAAGCCCTCGGTGTGAGCACAGAAATATGTAATGCTGACATTTAGTCAAGGGAGATTTGGGGAGATGAGGAAAAAATCTAGCGCTCTGTTTGAGCCGGGCCTGGGGCAGGCTGGCAAACAAAAGGACAGCGGCAGGCAGAGGGGCTGGGATACAGAGCGGCGGAAAGGTCATCTCTGTGAAAAGGCTAACGTGTCAGTGCTTTTGTTCCTGGCCCTCGGAACATATGTTTGGCCCTCCTCCACGACCGCCCCTGCTATCAGGATGAAATCTAACCCTCAGCACCTTAAACGCAAGAACAAAGCACACTTACACACACACACACACACACACACACACACACGCACACACACACACACACACACACACACACACACACACACACACACACACACAGGACAGTGGTTGTGTTACTATACCACAGTTGTTGGGAAATGGATGAAAGTTGGGATGAAGGTGTTGCCTTACCTGTCAGTGCCAGAACACCTGTCTGCTTCAGGGCTCAGAAATCAAGATAAGCTAAATGTGACAAAAGAGGGAAAAAGGACAAGTGTGTTAAAGGTAAATATGACTGAAAATTCACTTAGGCTACATTTACATTGACTTTCTCTAATTACCAAAAAAGCACCGATAAATGTTCTCAGACGCTGCTCAGATCCGACCTCATCATTCATCACACCTGAGTACCCACTGGTGTATCGGATGTCCACTTATGGCTTTTCATTCAATTAAACACAAAACGTTAAACCCATAATTGAACAATTAGGTGTGTCTGAGCAATGAAGATCCTAATCTCAGCCTGAGTCAACTCACCTAAAAGTGTCTTGGATCACTCAGGACTCTGATCATTCTGCTTGTTTCTTTTTGACCAAGACAGTTCAAGGTCAGTGAGGGGTTTGATTGGGGTCAGTCTTTGTTACCATTCAAATTAAAGAGTGACCATTTCTTTGTTAGTTCGCAAACTATGAAAATCAGCAGATTTTTCCTGACTGTTTGTTGTTTATGTTTTGTTTCTTTAGGATTTGAATCTTGGTTAGGGATTGGGTTAGGGTTAGGGCTAGGGTTAGGGTTAGGGTTAGGGCTGATTGCAGTGATTGTCTCAGAAGGTTGTGCAACAAAATCTGGAGTTAGGGGTACCATCATTTTTGTCCAGGCCTGTTCCATGAGTTTATTTTTTTTTTTAATAATTCTGTTGACGCATGATTGAAAATCAATGTCTGACTTTCATTGGTTAAATTTCATAGAATTTTTATTTATTATTACTTTTGTCAGATTCAAATGATTTCTGTGACCATTGTGGGTTTTTCTTTCATTGACCGAAGGGTACCAACAATTTTGTCCACGTCTGTATAAACAACTACAAATATGCTCCAACAATGCTTCTGCCATCTATTCAAAGACAACTCTGGGACAGCAGGATCACAGTTCACATAATCGCCAACAAGAAACCGTGTTTACCATCATGACACACCAATGACATGGAAATGTCTCTGCACAAAACTAACGAAGAAATTAAAAAGAAGTGGGCAATCAGGCTAGACTTCAGGGTCTGACTGATGTTGCATAAAAACTATTCAACATGTTCTGCAAAAGCCTTTTACTCAAGGCCCGTTCATCTAAATCAGGTGAGAAGGAACTTAAGTATTTTAAGTAGTTGTAATGAAAAATGCTCACTTCTTTGGCCCTTGACCTCTTGTGCCTTTTACCATAACTCGCTCAGTCATCCACTAAAGTTAAACTAAAGGTAAAAATTAGTTGTGTCCTCATTATCAAACAGGGAACCTCCCAGTTTACTTCCATTTGTCTTTCTGCATCTGTAGGACCCATCTTGCCCCACCCCCACCCTCCAGCCCCTGTTACCCCTTCACATCAATTGCATGTGCCAAGCATGATGACCTACATTTGCATGAAGTCTCTGTTGGCAGATTGGGTTGGCTGAGAAACCTATCCACTAATCACTGCCTGGTGGTCAACAAGTACACCTGTCAGAAGAGGTAATCACAGGAGGAGCAGAAACAGCTCGTGACTCTGAGTTCAAGATTATGATTTACTCTCTGAGTGTGTGTTCTCTTCTTTTAAAGTGTAAAGCAAAGACTTCACCTTTTCTACGTTCTTAGTCCTTGTCTTTAAAAATAAAAGTGCTGAAAGAAAAACAAGGCGGGGAAAGAGGAAAAATAAATAAATGATGGTGTGGAAACGGACTGGAAATGCAAGTGGCAGCAGAAGCTGCAGCAGAGGACAGAGCGAGAAGGGAAAGACAGTGATTAGACAGCAGGAGTGCTGGTGATAGGCCTCTCTTCACAGTCTCTGTGGACCCTTGAGACGAGCCTGAGAAGAGCTAGGCAGCCGACACGGCAGCCTTTCAACCTGCATCAGGCTGTCGTCGACTTCCTCGCCCACTCAAGAGACCACAGTGTGCCATCTGTGAAAGGGAACAAATTCATAAAAGCTATTATTGCACTGATGGGTTGTGCTCTTTTGAGCGCGAAAGGCATCACAGCTCGGTCTTTGGACGTAACTACAGGCTTTTAATATTCTAAAACTGACTCTGTATGTGTTAGTATTAGGCCTGATTTTGCTATAGCAATTTCTGGCTAATTTTACCGGACGTATATGTCTCCATGTCACCGAGCCGGCCTGAAAGGACCTTTCCGTGACATATCAGGGACCAACTGAGTACCAGAACTGGGGAATGTACTCGGTGAAGGCCCGGTAGAGTCGCTGGGCGGAAACCGTTTGGTTAATTCATGCTGATCAGTTGTAACGTAGGAAATGATATCGGCAGACGTAGCTAAAAAACTGTCACGTGTCAAATTGGAAGTGTTGCAGGTGAAGCAGAATGGAAGGAAAGGAAAATAAAATCGCCACCTCTTTTGTCGCAGAAATCTGCCCACGAGGTCGTAATTTTGGGCGCTATGTGGACTCCTACATAGTGCTGTAAAAAAAACGACACTTCTTCTGGTCTGGTCATAGCCTGGCAAGCCATTCTACTGTATATTTGTAAATTTATGGTCTGGCCATAGACAGATCTCAGTCATGGGGCAGAATCTACAGTTGTCTTTCACACTGTCTCCACATGCTATTGGATAACAAAGTGACGTACTCACCACTACAGATGTCAGTGAATGGGGCAGTCCACCATACACTGTCGCAGAAGAGATCCGTTTTCTAAATAAGGGACTTAAAGGTATTGTGGACGTTCTTTACTTCCGGGTGGACCATCTAAACCAGGGGTGCCCAATCCTGGTCCTGGAGGGCCAGTATCCAATCCAATCCAATCCAATTTATTTATAAAGCACTAATAAAAAACAGAAAACTGTACCAAAGTGCTGTACAATAAAAAGTAAAAAAGATAAAAAAATAAAATAGAATAAAAAGTATAAAATAGAATGACTAAAATAATACAGTGGCAACAGTCTCAGACAAGTCACAATAAAACCAACCACTTCAATCAAAAGCCAGAGAAAAAAGGTGAGTCTTCAGGCGAGATTTAAACACAGTGAGAGAGTCTGCCTGTTTTACATTTATAGGCAGCTCATTCCATAACCTGGGACCAATCACAGAGAAAGCTCTGTCTCCTCTGCTTTTGCGTTTGGTCTGAGGAACCACGAGTAGCCCACGCTCAGCTGATCGAAGAGACCGCACAGGCACATGCAGAGTCAGCAGCTCTGATAGGTAGTGCGGGGCAAGGCCATTTAGGCATTTAAAAACAAACAACAAAATTTTAAAATCAATTCGGTACCTGACCGGGAGCCAATGAAGCGCTGATAGGACCGGTGAAATATGGTCGTGCTTACGAGTACCTGTTAAAAGACGTGCTGCAGCGTCCTGAACCAGCTGCAGACGTAAAATCAAAGACTGGCTGATGCCCACATAGAGGGCGTTACAGTAGTCAAGCCTAGTCGTCACGAAAGCATGGATAAGAATCTCAAAATGATATCGTGATAAGGATGTTTTTATCTTTGCTAGCTGTCTCAGGTGAAAAAAGCTAGCACTCACCACCGAGCTTATTTGTTTGTCAAAACAGAAATGTCTATCCATTTTCACCCCAAGATTAGAGAGAGTGGGCTTAAAAAACTGGGTTAACGGTCCCAAATCCAAACGTTCAGTACCACCTGCGTGTCTAGGGCCAATTTGTAAGACCTCAGTTTTGGTTTCATTAAAATGCAAAAAGTTGTCAGACATCCATGATTTAACCGCGGCTATACACTCCAATACTTGTACTGCACAAAAATTGTTTTCACGGCTAAGGGGCATGTAGATTTGATTATCATCCGCATAGAGGTGAAAAGGCACCCCAAACCGTCGAAAAATAGCCCCCAGGGGAAGCAGGTACAAAGTGAACAACAGCGGCCCAAGAATGGACCCTTGAGGAACACCACATGTCAAGGGAGCTGTGGAGGACACAGAGTCACCAATTTTAACACAGAAACTCCTGTCAGTCAAGTAAGAATGAAACCATTTCAGAGCCACCCCACGGATACCAACAGTATTTTTCAGGCGACTCAAGAGAATTCCATGGTCTACCGTATCAAAGGCTGCGGTCAAGTCGAGAAGCACCAAGACTACAGTATGACCGGAATCAGAGGACAGCAAGATGTCATTTACCACCCTCAGCAGTGCTGTTTCAGTACTGTGGCCCTTTTTGAAGCCAGACTGAAAAACCTCAGGAATCCCATGCTCATCCAGAAACCCTTTTAGTTGTTCAAAGACAATTTTTTCCAAAAGTTTGGACAAAAAGGGGAGCTTGGAAATAGGTCGGAAATTTGATGAATCAGTTGGGTCAAGACCAGGCTTTTTAATTACTGGCTGGACAACTGCTTGTTTAAAACTCCCCGGCACCACCCCGTTTACCAAGCTAGTATTGATTATATGCGAAATGCAAGATGCAGTAGTAGCAAATACTTCTTTAAACAGGCGAGGGGGGATAGAGTCATTTGGTGAACCAGCAGGCTTCAGTTGACTAACTACCCTTTCCAAGTAAGAGGGGGTCACAGGCACAAACTGCCAAAATAACTGTGAGCATGTGACCACCTCAGACAGTGTAGCACCACCAACATGTTTTAGTTTTCACCCTGTTTCAACACACCTGATTTCAATCAGCAGGTGATTAACAGGCTTCTGCAGAGCCTGATGACCTGCTGAACAGGTGATTCAACTACTAAATCAAGTGTGTTGGAGCAGAGAAACCACTAAAACATGCTGGCTACCGGCCCTCGATGGCCAGGATTGGGCACCGCTGATCTAAACCATTGGTCTGCATAATTTTCAATCATTCTGGTGAAGCCAATTCTGGGCTAGTTTTCACTTCCTGCACATGCGCAGAGAGCCTTCATTCCACACACACACACACACACACACACACACACACACACACACACACACAGACGCCGCTGTCTGCTCGACAGGTAAGCTAAAGTTCGGCATGCTATTTGGAGAAATGCATTTCAGATGACTGCACTTACGGCCTCACAATTACACATTACGGCCGACAGCTACTCGTAAGCGGGCTGGTAGAGTGTTGCTCCATGTGGAGAGGGCGGTTCTTTCCTGAAATTCAGAAACATCGTATGCACTACCTTTAAGTATCTCTGTCTGCCCAAGTCAAAATAGTCCAAAGTTGATGCCAAAGCCGTTTCAAACAAGTCGTCACCATCTTAGTTCTTCTGCTCCGTCACATCATCCTGCCCACCAAACTGATCGAGCGCTGTGATGGGAATACACAAAACTGCACAGGACAATTGTAGACCAACGGCTACTCTCTGTCTAGATTTCTAGGCTAGTCGGGTCAATGTTCTTAGACAGAAAATTTTCTGTGGATGCATTTTTACACTGATCAGTGATGTCACTCTCTGCCAAAATCATCTCGACTTTTTGACGTCTTAGCAAAGTCCTGAAAGAGGCGATTTTGTATGGAAACGCAACGGCTGAGAGGACCGAACCACCGGATTTTCCCTGCCACCTTCCCTCCTCCCAGATATTTTCCAGAACTCCAATAGTAAAAACACATCTATTGTTGTAACTGTGCTCACATGTGAGCATGTTGTTTGGGCTGAAAGTGAACCACAACTGCAGTCTTTGTGCGTGTTGTAACTTTAGTTCTGTGTGCTGACCAAAGAAGCCGTCTCACAATCAGGGCGTGAAATGCTAAAGAGCTCCCAGCCAACACGTCTGCATGGTGTTTTCTCCCCACCACTGTTCATTTGACATTTGGTAAATCATTACTGCAGTGATGCCCTTAAGGAACACACACACACACACACACACACACACACCCTTGATGATAACTGTTTATTAACAAGTTAGGTGACCTGATTTCATTTTGTTGCCAAAATTGTGACATCAGAGGTGTGTGTTAAAAGCCCCAAGAGCAGTCTGACATTTCATACGTCTGAGTGTCAAAGCCTTTTATGTAATCAAAAATGGGATTATTATTTTAAATTATCGCATTTCCCTTTGAACAAAGCCGGTATTCTTTCATTCTTGGGTACGTCTTGACATTTCAACACTAACAGATCTCTGTAGAAAATATCAAAAATGTGTTTGGTTAAGGTTTTAAAGATGAGATTTTAACGCCCCGTCACAAACCAGACATGTGCTAAACTTCCTCCAAGCCCTCCTGATATAATAGCAGCAGCTCTGTCTCTTCGTCTCGCATCACCTTCCATCCTCACGTTGTCAACAGTTTGATGCTTTGAGAACGTTTTCAGACATTGCTCGGACATCCAGCGATCTGTGCATCATTTGAAAATCCCATTCCAACTTTGCACTTTTCCATTTAGCTTTGGAGCTATTTTTCTTGCAGAGCTGAGTTTTCATGCAACTGCTTTGCTCTGATCTCAATTTATCAACAGTGCTTGCTTAATTGCTGCCATACAGATCACCGCCCTCTTAATTAATGCAAATGGAACAAGCAAGCATCGAGTCGTGCAGATGATCCTTTTGCCTTTGTCATTATATTGTTTTATCAAAGTGCTTTAAAGCCATTGTCTGTATGATTGGCTAATAAAGAGCTCCTAATGTCTTGTCTTGCACTCATGGCGCACATCCTCCTTTTAATCCATAAGCTCTTAAGGCGTCCATAACTGCCTTATTCACGTCAGGCCAAAAGAGAAACCAGTAAAGGGCACTAAAGCAACCTTTACGGTCCATACACATTCACACGCACTTAATATCAAGGAGCGAAGAGACGAGAATTGACTGCGTATGGATGAGAGCAGTACCCGCAATCAAATAAAGATGAAGCTCAGAAGTGAGACATTTTAACGTTGGCCTTGAGAGGCTTGAGTGGGCAGAGACGTAGAATCAATAAAATAAGAAAACATAATATATTTTCCCTTTGCGTATTTCACTTGAAGAGCAAAATACACTTAGAAAATACAATAAAGCCTATAAATTATAGAAATATGAAAATGACTCTTCACTTTTTCGTTTAGAAATGAGAATAAAAAGACAAGCTCCCGTCTTTTATTGTGATGCATCTCCTTCGTCCACTGGCGCTTGTTTGTGCCTTGCAGCATCTTTAGAGATGGACTTAAATGTAGTCATCAACGATGTGATTTATGTTCTACCTTAATGCCAGCCTCCGAAAAGACAACAGAAGTGCCCCAACACCTCATCATCACTTTATCTCAGGGAAAAATCCCCTACGAGCGTTCTCGGTGTGGGTCGCCGCGGCCTCTCTGACACATAAGGGTTATCTGGACAGGATAAAGAGGAGACAGAGGGCGGTGTCCGCGTTTGAGCCCCAGAGGCAGGATGGAGAAACACGCCGAGGTGGGGATTCAAGAGGGGAGACGCTATGACTCTCACATGGCAGACCTACCCTCGGGGGTATGGACTGTATGAGTGTGTGTGTTTGTTGTTTAAGAGTGGGAAGGGGTGTGTTTGGCCGTCTCCGACGTGGTGGAAGTAACATGGGAAAGAGGACTGAAACAGAGGAGGGGTTCGGGGTGAAGGAGGAAGAGAATGAGGGAAAGAGGAATGAAAGAATGGGTCATTAAGATTATTATGAAGGGCAGGGGTTGAGATGTCGCAGTGCCTGGAGGTTTTGGTCATTTTCTTAACACAGATGGAGAATTTAAGTGTGTGTGTGTGTGTGGGGGGGGAGGTCCATAGAGGAAATGCAATGCTTTACATGTTCGTTAACAATGTTTGATGTCACATATTTCCTGTAGATTCACCTTGAGGGTGAGGTAATGGGTAAATATACTGATTCAAGCTCAGATCAGTTAAGCTCAGATTCATTTCAACAGTACAACACTTTGTACGTTTATTTTTGATTCTGCAAGTGACACTATGCTGTTAAACAGCTGGTTGGGGGTCGGAACAAAATAGTGTACAGACATTTGGAAATCCCAGAAGATGTATGTGAAAACCCCTGATTTCTCTTTCACCGTCATGTGGTCAATAGCTGAGAGGTGTCTTCACCATACATGTTCCCATCAGCTTTTGTCCTTTTGTTTTCTTCTTTTCCGTTGGTGATTGGGTCAAACAGAACTTGTGCAATTATTTTATTAACAAAAATGTTTAAAAAAATAATTCTTATTTCAACCTTTATTGTTGCCTTTTGTGACACGCAGAACATGTTCAGTTTTAAACCTGCTGTTAATCAGTATGAAAAGGTGTTTGTCTTAAAGATTTCTTCTCTTTTTGCATTTTTGTCACACTTAAACATTTCAATATAGGAGGATCTTTGTTGACATTTTTTCATCGTTGTGCGCATGCACGGGTGGCTGTGTGGCAGAAGACGGCCTGCTATCAATACGCAACGTACACTTTCACGCAAGTTTACGGGTGAAATCCCCAAATATAAACACTTTAACGTCTAAAGACAGGAGGAGGGTTAGAGAGAAGCTTAAAATCTGTAATAAAGACAAAAATAAAGTTAAAGCCTGTTTGAGCTCTGGGATGACAGAAAACGTTGGTCCGATTCGCCGGTGTTTTCTCCGCAACGCTGCTGGGGAGACATTTATTCCTGTTTAACAGAAAGCCCTGGACCCTTCACTCATGAACAGTTAAAGGCTTTCAAACGTCTGGAGGTCTACGATTATTGTGTTTCAAGGAAAGTTTGGCTGAACTATTCTGCAAAACAGGAAGCCGTGACTTCGGTAAAGCCGTGGTCGTGCTGACGTCGGCACCGGCCGGCGAGCAGAGTCAGCGTGATTCACACCACCTGTGGGTGGATAAATCCTCACGGCGACTGCAAAGCTGGGTAAGTCTTCATTAATCAGTGTTGTTATTTTTTACTTATTCATTTATTTATTATTATAACGATCGCGGGCTGAGACACCTGAATCAGAACGCGAAAACTAAATGACTCCGTGGAAATAAAACTACACGAAAATGAATATTTAAAAAGCATCTTCTCTTATTAACAAATACTTAGTTACAAGCACTTACCATGAACAAATGAGCCACACAAACTCCGTTGCTGCAGGAATCCAGACTTTCTTCAGACAGTCGGGTCACCCGCAATCATCTATTTCGTATTTCGCGCTCCTTTACGGAGGAAATTCTAATAAAACTTTTTATCAAGCCTCCCACGGGCCAAACGATCAACCACACAGCAAGAATGATCCATCTGCGTCGCTAAATCCTCCTCCAAGAATGCCAAACAATTGAATTTTAGGCAAAATACGCTGTTTGTTGCCACCCAGGTCCCATGATGCAATGCGAAAAACATAAACATTGACGTCACAAAAGATCCTCATATTGAGCCAAATGCAAAATGTGGTTTCCAAATGATGATTCCATTTATCAAGGAACAGTATTTAACCCCTTTGAAATAACTGTTGGAAACAAAGATGTACATTTAAAGACCAATTTCACTCATTTTTTCAACATATTTTCAGTGGACTCTAGTATAAATCTCTGTGGGAAAGAAGCTCTGGTGCTCCTGTTTCAGGAAGAAGGCGTGAGCCAGAGCAGAGGTGATCAAAACACGGCAGGTTTTGGAGTTTTATTTCCTGATATTAAAACATCTCCCCTCTGATTGGATAACAGCAACGCGCCACTACCACTGACGTTTTTTGCTCTGCAACGTTGATGTTTTATCTCCACTAATAACACAAGCCTGGAGGAGTTCTGCTGTGTGGTGAAGTTGCTAATGCTAACGGTTAGCTTCTACTAGCCGAGACGTTCTCTGCTGTTTCCTGGACGCTAAACCAACAACAGCCAAGATGGGTGAGTCCATGAATGTTAACATTCTGTAGATCATAATCCGAGCGCTTCCAAGTCTATTTTCTATTAGTGACTAATGCAGGAAATAGGGGTAGAAGACCATTTTCATCTTTAACCTGCATGTGAAACTCAAAGTGACTGATCATATTTAAAAAATAACAAATAAAAAACGGTTTCTTGGTGAACTTGGTCTTTAAGGCATCACTTCAGTTCTGACAGTCCAAACAAGTTTAGGGGTTCTGTATTCTGTATACTTTCCATATTGTCAGGATATTCTTAGCAATATCGTTACTATTCCAGGTTGTGCCGAGTCATAGATGAGACAGCAATTTTAGCACTGATGCTAAAGCCTGTTGTGATGTTTGATCCCATCTCCTGATCTCTCCTCTGAATCAATCTGCAGTTCAACTTCAGCCTCAAGGGACAGTTGACTTCCCGTCTGGGGATCGATGGCTGGCTGTCACGCACGCCTTCATCAGCGGCTGTGCGTCCATGCTTCCGTGATCTTTTTTCTGTTATCCACTCAACGCTTATGCCAGAATTTGGCCTTACTTGCCTTTATGCACAACCGTGAGGCACGCTGTGCAATACTATTGACATCTTTACAATTTCATGGCAGACTGCAAACACTGTGACCTTTGACGTGCTCCATGCTGAGCTGCAACAGTCCCTCTTATTACATTTCAACGGGTCATGAGTTCACAGTGTATTCATCATTGTCCTCGGGGGCTTAAGGCTTATTTAAAAAGGCTAAAGAACAAGGGAAGCAAGTATGTTGACATTAATGGCCAGAAATTGTCACATTTTGCAAGTTTTCATAAGAAAAACATCTTTAACCAGATGTCCTAAAAACTTTAGCGGTGTTTGAATGCACGTATTTGAGTAAAACGCAGTGAAGAGCATCTCTGATTGAAATAATATTACAATTTTAAGCAGAAAATGTCCTTTCAAAATCAAATGAGTGAAACAGGATTTCATAAGGCTCTAATCCTGCACAGATTTGAAAATTTGTATTAAGGAAAACTGCACAGAGCATTGTTTTCATGCACAATCCAGTTTATACGATTTCTCTAATCCACTCAAAAACAAATCCATTGTAATTTAAACCCTACAGGTTGGCTACATTAATTTTCAAATTGAAATGAAAAAAAGAAAGCAGAGGGACTTACCTAAAGAGACATTTCTGGAGTCAAATATCCCTTCAGAATGGACAGGTTTTAATACAATGCCTTAACAAAATGGACAGCAATAGGAAATCCTAGTAGGATGTGATGTAGCCTGTTACACAAGATGATTTCTCACTTTTTGTAGCATATTTTGTTCGGCCGATATGTATCAGCTTACTGTTAGATAGTAGCTTCTCTATTGTTTTGTCAATAGTGTACTTGATACTTGCTTAAACCAGAGGAAATAACATGAATAAATGTAGACTGCAGCTGGGATATAACCACCAGTCATATACAAACCTCAGTGATTTGCATACAACTGAAAGACATTACCTCCTGTAACCCAGCCAGGATGACACACGTATGCAGCCACACATTCTTTTACTCCAGCATGCATTCAGGTAAACATACAGGGGACGAGACAGGCGATGCATGTGCAATTACACGCATAGCAGAGACTCACACACAGAAAGAAGAGGGAGAAGGCACACCGTCGCTGTATTAATTTTTCATAACATCATGCTCAATACAAAATGCAATAAGTGTTTCTTGTAAGACGACTCCCAAGCACTTATAGCACTTGAGTATGCGGCAAGGTTCTCCTCTGAGGTCCTCTGAGGTGTTTTTCTGATTCCGTGGCAGGACGAAATCTGATCTACAGAATATATAGAACGCTGCATACAAACAGTGCAATCTGAAACTGCTGAGGATGCCTCTGGTTTCAGACCGAACACAAAGTGTTTAATTAGAAATCACAATATCAGGCTAGGAATCTGAGAGAAAGGTGCAACTTTTTAAATATTGGCCAAAAATTTCAGAAAAAAGCTATAACTTTTCAATTAAAGGAGAAATGAAGAACAGACTTGCACATTTCCCCCCAAAGCTAATAACCTATCGTGGACAATGCTGCAACAAGTTCTTATAGGATGGCTTTATTACTCTAACAAGGGTCAGATGAGGTGACTGTTGAGGAGAATTCAAGTCACTGAAAACTCCTTGGTTCTTCTAATTGGGTTAGAACGAATCGTTCCCCACAAACATGCTCAAGGGAGGTCAAACCTTCATGAAGAATTTGCAGCAACTTCTACTTGGTTAGAATATGGCGGATCAAAGAACAAACTAAAACAAGGCTGCAGGACTGGATGATGTCAGGCCCAGGGTCCTCCAGGTTCGTGAGGACCAGTTATGTGGGATTCTACTGTAGCTCTTCAGTCTAACCTCGACAGATGTGTAAGCATCACATAACATCTGTGAGGTACAGAACACAGCTAGCAGTTACCGTTATAGTCAATGGTGATTCCACCGTCCACAAAACGAAACGTCTTGGTCGTGTCCCAGAAGTCTCATCGCTCTGCTAAATATACGCATTGGGTCTATTTTTTACACGCTACGCTTCCAGAACGCATCAAGCTCAGCAGATCGGGTCAGACAGGAAATCAAACACAGGAGCATCTGGAAATTTTCAAAATTAAAGACAGGTGCAAATGTCCTGTCACTTAACTAGTAAAAAAAATGTGGTCATAACCTATGACACCTCGGTAGAAACAACAGAAAATAAACCACATACTTTTTGGATACATGCCGTCAGGCCAAATGCGTGCCCTAACCAGAATTTTATTGTGTGACCCTGTCCGTCATCTTTGTGATGGGCGGTGTTGGAGCGGGGGGGTAGTGGTCTTGAATGACTCGTTTCCTGGGATGATGGTGCTCAGCATGCGTTTGAAGTTTGGTTTTTTTTTCATAAGCCTGGTTGGTTGGTGGCCCTCTGGCGTTTCATCCTGCCATTTTTTCCTTGTTTGTTATCATGTGAGCTGGCTAGAAAACATGTGATCTTGCATTGCTCAAGTTTTCATGGGACCTCATGGGACCAGCTGTGTGGAATGCTTTTGCTGCCGATGCACATCTGAAACGCTCCCAGTGGGAGGGGATGCGCCACTGAGATCGCTGCACACCACTTATGCATCCAATGAAAAGCCTGGGCTAGCATGACCCAGGAGAAGGTTCTCCTCTACTAGAGGTATGATCATTCCAACCCACCCTTTCCCAGATGAGAGCCATAACATCAGCATTTAGTTTATTGGTAAGTTGTATAACCCTAACCCTAGACTCTCAGTTGGTCCCATTTTTAACCTCCTTTAGGGGCCACTCCCGTGTTTCCTTGGTGATGGCTGGTAAGATTTTACCAGAACAACCAGATGTAGATTTTCAGGAATAGTTTACACAGAAAATACTTTTTACACCTTTATTTATCCTCAATATTAATTCACCACAAGCCGACATCAGTGTGTTTGACTTGAGAGTCTTGCACATAAATTCTTAGTAGTTAACAAAAATTGAAATAAATTTTCCACTGATCCTCCAAAACCTTTATGATTGAGAACAACCAGCAATAATCTTGTTGTACCTTGCTAGATAAGACTGGGATAGATATAATTCATGTCTTTCCTGTTCATTAGGATTTAATATCTCGACACATCAGCTTACCTTGACCTGGTCAGCTTTGTGTAGACACAAGCTGCTTCATTATCCTCGTAAATCACATTGACCTCCTCCTCCAGGTGATTGACAACAACAGACACCCACATTAAAGATACTTTTTCAGGACATTTTTCCAATTTGTGAGGATAATGTGACATGATAGCTCAGCAGTAACGTGATTCTGGCTCCAAAGGCTGAAACTAGGACACAGTATGATTAGGATTAGAAATGGGTAGCAGGACTTTAACCATCACTGAATATGCAAACATATCAAAGAGTTTAAATAATGCAACACAATTACAATTTTTATTTAAAAATGTCTTAAAGCTGTTATAGCGAATCTGCAAAGAAGCTAGGTTTTGAACGTAAACACGGTCACAGAATACTCACCCCTGCCCTCGGGTATCTTCACTGGATCTACGTTGACCAGAACCAGAAACCCACATTGCCAGAGGAAACGAGAGAGCGCTAAACACCTGTTGCTGTTTTCTAGGATATTAGCAGCAAACTTCTCACACCAGTAGTGTTCTGTTGCTAAATACGCGAGTGAGTTATGAGTGGAGGACCCAGGGAAGCGCGGAAGTGTGGCGGTTTGGTGAGACCAACATCTGGATGGTCCAATGGTTGCTTTCGGTCTGAAACGTGTTATTGGTGGAGGTTGACAAATGCGAGAGAACCGCTTTATTACTTTTTTTTCTATCTCCACAATATATTTATAGCTATACTATGTTAGAACGTTGTTCAGAGGCATGAAAAAAGTGTTTAAAGCTAATTTGTTTTCCAAATTTGCTATTGCAGCTTTAACATCAACAAATTCATCAAAAGTTGCCATCATTTGTAATGTGATAGAAAAATACATGTTTTGAGACATGTGGGCAGAATGTAAAAATAGTCTTCTACCCCTATTTCCTGTATTAGCTTCTGATTGAAAACAGATGAGGAAACACTCGGATTAGAAGAGCCAATCACTGCGTTTACATGTGCATCTAATTCAATCTAAGTCGATCTAAGGCAACAAACTGGGAGCCTTTATCCTGGTTTATATGTACATCAGCAAACCAAATTCTCCGCTACGGTAGGTGGCAACATGCGCTCGTTTGTGTCAGCATTCTTCCGGTTAGCCTAAAGCTGGGGTAGACAACTCCCTTCCTCGAGAGCCGATATCCATAATGTTGTAGTTGCTTCTTTGTTCCAACACAGCTGATTCACCTGTTCAGCAGCAGCAACAACACTGCAGCACAGCTTATTTGATACGTACTGCACTGTTTGATGGTGTTACACATCACAATGATATTATCCGAAGACCGCTTCCGTGGTCCTGTCACTTCTGGAAGGTGGGAGTCCCACCTGTCACAGTTTGACTGAGCCGTTTACATGCAGAGGAAGTCAGGTTCCAACTGAATTATCTACTTCATCTCTATTAGAACCAGTTCACCTTCAGCCAGACTAACACGTTTACATGCATTTTAACAAATCAGTTCTATTCTATTTAATAGTTTGGTGTAACGATGCTGCATGTAAATGCACTGACTGACAATTGCACATCATAATGTCAAATTAGCATTGAGGCACTCACCCACCTTGGCTCACGACGGGGAAGGCTGTTGCTGATTTAGCGTCCAAGACTGAGCAAAGCATGTCTCGACTAGTAGAAGATGTTTCTTCCTGTTAAAAGACAGTTTTCCTCTCCACTGTCACTACATGCTTGCTTAGTATGGGGATTGCTGTAAACTCTGTAACACAAATCAGTGACTCGATGCAATCTGCTGAGTTTCCTTATACGTACATAGGAAACGTTTAACTACCTGGCATAATGAACTCAATTGGAATGTTAACTTTGTGAAGTGCCTTGAGACGACTCTTGCTGTTATTTGGTGCTATATAAATAAATTGAATTGAATTTAATTGAACCGTTAGCGTTAGCTACTCCACCACATGACAGAACTCCTCCAGGCTTGTCTTATTTGTGGAGATAAAACATCAACGTTGCAAAGCGAACAAAGTTGGTGGTAGAGTCTTGTTGCTGTTAGCCAATCAGAGGTGAGATGTCAGAATATCAGGAAGTAAGACTCCAACTCCTGCTGTTTTCTGCTCACCTCTGCTGTGGCTCACTTCTAGCTCCTGTAACTGGATCGCCAGAGTTTTTTCCCACAGAGATCGAGTCACAAGACATTCATTTATACTAGAGACCACTGCAGATGTACTGAAAAACGAGTGAACTCTGTCTTTAAAAGAGAAGTTTTGCTGAACCTTTTTTTCTGGAATTTTAAGAGTGCAACAGCTTTATTTCAGGCTGTTTCTCTTTACAATTAGCTTTCTAGTTAATTAGTAATGCAAAGGAATCTAAGCCATCTCTGGTTTTGCACAAGTCAGCTGTATGTTTAGGAAGGCCTTGAGAGAGGAAAAAAGGACATTGACATGCAAATGATTGTCTTGAACTTTATTGAACGGGTACATTTAAGTTAATTTGCCTTTGGGAGTGGCTAATGGAAGTAGGCTTCTCCAGTAACTCTTAAGGAGTCAATCCACCTGATTTAGAGGAAGCAAGTGCATAGATCTCTTGATTGACAGAGCTGTTACTCTCTGTGTGACATAACTGATGGACAGAGAGGAAGAAGAGAGAGGTGAGGGTTTCGACGAGGTCCAGTTTCTGCAGCGTGTCGGGACACTCTCTCATGTGCGGTGTATCCCAGATGTTAACATTACTCTGGTGGGAGAAGCAGTCAAGTGTTGTTTCAAAGCCTTCAGGGGTGAATCATAAATGTTGCAAGGAGGGACGTTATGAAAAATGCAAAGCATACGCCCCTTTAGCTAAAACAGAGCACTCAGGCACCTCGGGGAGTGAAGGAGGCGGGTGTAGGGTTAAGCCACAGTTAGACTTTTCTGAGATTTTACCGTTTGAATAAAACAAGTAAGAGTTGTTCGAATGAATTAAAAATTTCAAAATAAAAGTCTTAATTTCTCCCTTTAAATTCTCTGTCAGCTCACCAGAATGCATCCCGGATGGGAATATCTGTTGGTGTGTGAGCACAAATGTCCTTTTTCTAATGTGTGTGTGTGTGTGTGTGTGTGTGGGAGAGAGAGAGTGAGTGCTTGTTTGCCCTTTTATAGATGTGTGTGAAGGACCCAGCAGAGGAGCTAAAAGTAAAGCGTCAAGCCATAATTGGGTTACAGGGACCAGTGATGGATTAAAGCACGGCTAGGGAGACGCTGCAGCAACATTAGGGTGTCTGAGATGTCAGGGGCAGAGCGCTCTCATTAATCGCCTCGGCCCTTACATTACTGCATTAGTTGTATTAGCAGCTAGGAGTCGGCAAGCACTTTGAGATTTCTCGCTGAGGCAGGCCGCACGCCTTTCTTTCCGTTCTGGTCACTAGGCTGAAGTGATCCCTCCCTGTTTCTTGGGAGAGATGGCAGGAAGGGAGTCCAATTCATTTACTCCAAGTGCCTTTTATGTTTACAACCATTTTTAGATTGGTTAAGCATTCGTCATGATTTGGTGTGAGAAACTTCAAAAGTGAGGAGTGGAAAGTTTCTATTGGAAGTTGTTTGGTCATTTAGACTAAGTGAACACACACACACACACACACAATCAGTCATCCCACTTCTCAATATCCTAATAGTCCTCCTGTGTGAAAATTGATTTTTAGGAGTCTGCAGGCTGACCCGAGCCCTGCCAGCACCGACACAATCTCAGTCCACGTTTTCCTCTTCCAATTCCATCCATCTTCTTTGCAGTACATATATTTACACTATAGCTGTTATTAATAAACCAAAATTGATTTTGCAGTGCAGTAAAACTGTAACACGCGCAGTCAGGGTGGTGTCGGTGCCCTGCTGGTTTGTGGCTGGAAAAGTGGGCGGAGTTTTTGCTTTTAAATGATGGAGGAGAATGGGTGGGGCAGAGGTCCTGATGGAGGCATCGATGGGGTTGTACAGACTAATGCTGGTGATCCTGAATGTTCAACCCCTGTCCACTCCCTCTCTGTGAAGTAAGGGCTTCATCACTCACTGCCCCCCCCCCCCCCCCCCCCCCCCCCCCCGCCCCTCAAACAGAACCGGGTTCTCCCCCTCCCCTCCAGCCTCCAGAAGCTAACCTAGTCACAGATGAAGTGCTCCTGATTGCCTTGAAGCTCCTGGTGGCCTTTAAGTAAAGCCTGGATGGAACATAAAAGCAGATTTTCTGATCATGCTAATCATGTTTGACACTTGAAAGTACAAAGATATTTACTTTGAGGGTTCAACCCAGACACGAAGAACCAAATTCTGGTTTGTCCTCTTTTTTTTAGCATCAAAAGTTCTCAGTGAAGTTGTTTCATTTTGCTGCCACAACTGTTGGGTACAGTTTTAATGATAAATAACCGGCACTTGTATAGCGCCTTAAGTCAGAGGACTCCAAAGTCATTCACACACCGGCGATGATGAGCTACATTATAGCCACAGCTGCCCTGGGGCGCACTGACGTTCACAGGTACCACCGGTTCTACCGACCACCACCAGTAGGCAAGGAGGATAAAGTGTCTTGCCCAAGGACACAACAACTGACAAAGAGCCTGGGTTCAAACTGGCAACCTACAGTCACAGGTCAAACCCCTGAGCCACCATAGCCCTGTGTTTAAATCTAGAATGCTGCAATCCAACACAAACATTACAGATAAAATATGACAGAAATTATTTTGACAGTATATCTTGGTCCCAATCTAGAACTTTATGGACTGCTGTTAAATAAATCTTATTTTGTCCAAATAAAACCAGTTTGTTCGGACGGAAAACAGAAGAATATATTTAACAGGAAGAGCAAAAGCCTTGTTGTTTTATTTAGGCATGCCAAAGCTCTCTAAAATGTGCCTCATTAAAAGCTTTTTCTCCATTTTATGCCAAGTGAAGACTCTTGATGACAACAAATGAAAAAAAAAATGCATTTTTTTATTTTTAATTTCCGGTTTGATGCATGATTTTTTTTTCATACTAGTGACCATTAAACCAGTGAATTTGCAGTTCTAGTTATCTTATTGGACAAAGAATACCGACCTACGTCTCTCTGGTAGTCCGAGTCCTTCAAAGGATGCAGCGCCTGAATTTGGGCGCAGCCTTTGATAATAGTTACATTTATTCACAGAGTCTCGTATATTAAAATTTGTAGATATTGTTTATATTAAAACATTGGAAATATTATTTCGAGCTAAGACGAACAGTCTCCCCTCATGCATTCAGGATCTGTTTGTGTTAAGAGAAGCAAAATCTAATTTAAGAGGGATGAATGTTTTTAAAAAGGTAAAGTCAGAACTAATGTTTTTACCCACAAGCTCATTCCCAACCGGGAGCCTTTCAAAAGTGAAACAGGAGCAAAAGCGTTCCACACAGCTGGTCCCATGAGGTCACAAAATCACGGGAGAATTGGAACACCACGTCTGATTTCAGAAGTCCACAAGCAAGGAGAAAGACAGCTGCATGTAACCAAAAAGAGATGTGGCTTTTTTCAGTTCTGTTTACATCGGCCACGAAGGTTTTAACATAAAATGACGAACGTTTATCTGCACGTGACTTTTATTTTGTAAGTTCCCGGATTTTTTTACACTGCTTTCATGTTTGGCTTCCTGTCTGGCCCGATCTAAACTGCAGAGTTTGACGTGTTTTGGAAGTGTAGTGCGTCAAAAATAGACTTGAAACATTATGATAGCGTCTCTTCAATTCTGGTCCAAATCATTACACTTTGCTCCCGATGGAAAGGAAACCGTCCACTATAACGGCGGCTAATTGCCACATTTTGTGGCCGTTTCACAACGCTTTCACTTGCAGTGAGAAGTCATGGTTAGTGCGATAATCAATTGCCATGTTTTTTAGGACTGTTTTGTTTTGAATATTTGACAAAAATCTAGAATCGATTTACTCTACACCTGTTGTACTGTTAATTTTGTTGGATCTGCATCTACGTGGGACAACCTGGCCTTTTTCAGCTTTTCTCTTCAGCGTTCACCACAGGGAATCATCTGTCTCCATTTGGTCCTATCGTCTGCATCCTCCACCCTCACATCAACTAACTTCACCTGCCTGGTGGCTCCAACCTCAGCATCCTTCTACATCATTGTCTCTCCTCTGAACATGTCCTCCAAAACATCTCAATCTGGCTTCCCTGATTTTATCTCCAAAACATCTAACATGAACTGCCCCGCTGATGGACTCATTCCTGATCCTATCCGTCCTCATCTCTCTCAAAGAGAACCTCAACATCTTTAGCTCTGCAAACCTCTGCCTCCTTAGGATGGCGACAGAATTGAAAATGGACTAATATGTGGCTGAGGTGAAGAGATGTTTTAATGTTAGTGTAAATGTAACAAGGCTAATCCACCGATATTGTTACAGCTGTGACTAAAATAGTTTACCTGAACTACTTTCTCCAAAAGAGAGAGCTTAGACATACAATCGACAATTAACCACCATTTAATCTGTGCACTCTGAATGGGAGCAGGAGCAACCCATCATATCATTTTCACATGAAAGGATGAATGGCGAGGAACTGATGGCAGCATGTGCAAGGAGACGGGGCAGAGGAAGGGCTGTTATAGGATCACAATGGCATTGACTACAATTTCCCATGTGAGTGCTTGGGTACCTGATCTGTGCAAAGAAATACTGGACCCCCTTCCCTTTGTTCCTCACAGATTCACCAGGACTACACACACACACACACACACACGTACAGGTATCCGTTTGACTTGTGAGCGTCTCTGTTCACATGGAAGGGGTTGTCCTCCTGCTCCAGGATGAGGTTTTAGCTTTCCCCGGAGGGAGAGTTCTAATTAGGTAATTGACTGATGTATAAAGCAGGTGCATGTATCCGTTACAGCCGGCTCGACCTGTTCATTATTAAACAGTGACCCTCTCCACCACTCGTGCCAAAGCCTTCAGTACAGAGGAGAAAGTGGCCAGGAAGAGCTTTTACAGGGATCAGCATACTCGTAATTACACTTGCTGGTTACCTGAGTCTTGCCCCCTTCACTGGTGCATGCTGAACAAGAAGAACCGTGCTTCTTTTCCCACAGATTGACTCGCTGCCTCGCTACAATGCTGCTGTTAGAAAAACTTGGCGAAATGTCATACATGAGGAAAAAAAAGATTGTCAGTTTGATTGTGTACCGAGCAAAATACGACCACGAAAATAGCTGAAAATGACAGGTCGTAAAAGTCTTCATCCTCACACGTTTGTACATTGACAGTCAAATGAAACTTGAGCCACAGAAGGCCAGAAAAGGAGTGGGAAGACCTGCCAAGGGCCAGCGGGCAGCGCTTCATTCTGACACTTTGACATCAGCATGACATCAGTAAAATATATAAAGTATTGGGTTGCTGTTAAGCCTGTAGGCCAGTTTACTCACATCAGGGGGTCAACGATCGAGATATGGATTGATAGCGGAGACAGGAATTGATCTGAGGAGTGTGTGTGCACATTTTGTGTGCATGCTTGTGACAACAGTTTGAAAATGTGAGCTGCAATCCAGCAAGTTGCAAAAGAACCCTGAAAAATTCGATCTTTTGCTGTATTTTGAAAAGATGCACATTGTTTAAACTCAATGTGCCTACAACTCCTGCCCTCCCAAGATTCCCATCATGCCAGACTACAGGATGATTGTGTTTTAATTCTCTGTTCTCTAGCTGCATATCAGATAGGATTAACCTTCCTGTCGTGTTTGGGTCAAATCAGACCGATTTACAACTTAAAAAACTCATAAAAATTGTGTTTTACATTTGATTACCTCAAGGCCTTATGATATCCTCCACAATATGCACTTGAACATATAAAAATGATGATCACCTTTGTCATTGAATTTTGAGTGTTTTAACCAACCTTGTTACACCTGTGGTGTTCCCGGTCAAAAGTGACCGCCATAGGAAATGAAGGGGTATCCAGACTATATGCATCCATCAGACAGAAAACATCCCCATACACACCACCCCAACTCATTCACTCGCACCAATGACAAAGGTGATCATCATTTTTATATGTTCAAGTGCATATTGTGGAGGATATCATAAGGCCTTGAGGCAATCAAATGTAAAACACAATTTTTATGAGTGTTTTAATTTGTAAATCGGTCTGATTTGACCCGAACACGACAGGAAGGTTAAAGATATCTGTACTCGGTTTTACTCGTATCAGAAAGACAATCTGGTGTAAGTCACGACACAAACCTGGTTTTTGCTCAGGGATTAGTTTGATTTCCAAATCTTTTGGAATGTTTATTTCCATACAATCCCTAATCTGATCTAGTCTAATCTAATCCCATCTATACTGATGACTGAGAGGGGGGGTGTCACTCACCTCAACACCCACCCACACAAAAGCTGGCTCACACTGTGATTTTGGGCTGTCGTAGGACTTGTACCCATCACATTGTGCACACGTGCTAAAAAGTATTAAAACAAGGCCGTTGGAGTCCAGTGAGCTCATGGTCATGTTCTAGAAACCAGTTAGAGATGATCTGAGCTTTGTGACATGATGCATTATTCTGCTGGAAGTAGCCATCAGAAGATGGGTCCATGTGGTCATAATGGGTCAGACATGGTCAGCAACAATACTCAGGTAGAAAGGGGTCCAAATCTCGAGGGACACTCACTTGAAAATGACAAAGTACACATTCTGGACAGAGAAGATAGATGGTTTGAGAGAGGAGTTGAGGAAACGATGTCAAATGGGAAAAACCTTCATTAAATAGAGGTGGAGGTCTTAGGTTCCACATTTCCAACACCTATAATGCAGCTTTGAACCTAATCCTCAAACAGTTTCAGTCTAAGTCACACCCTCGTTCATCTGATCAATGCAACGATTCCCTCACAATAGAGGCTAACGACCCCGACGACTCATCAGGAGGTAGGGAGGAGGGGTATTTATAGGTAGTTTCTGCTCGTTGAGCAACAATAGACAGTGACAGTTTATAAGATCGACCCTCCCATATTCCAGTCAGAACTAACAAAGCTCCTCAGATGAGAAGCGAAACGTCTTCAAGAAGTCCAGTTGTCTTCATAGGCTTCATTTGAACCCCCTTTGGATTACCATGACCCAGATGACTGAGAACCTTCACCAGCACCATTACACCACCAGCAGCAGCCTGAAGCGGTGATACAAGGCAGGATGGATCCATACTTTCATGTTGGTGACACCAAATTTTGATACAAACATCTGATTGTTGCAGCTTAAATCGAGTCCCATCAATGCAGACAACATTTACCATTCTCCTTTTGCCCAGATCTGGTGGTCCTGTGTGTATTCTAGCCTCAGTGGCACCATGTGTGGTCTTCTTCTGCTGCTGGAGTCCATCTGCTTCAAGGTTCATTATGTTGTGGTTCAGTGGTGGGATTCTGCTGAGCTTGGTTGGAACCAGTGGTTACTTGAGCCACTGGATTCTATCATCTTGAACCATTCTGCCCATTCTCTTCTGACATCTGGCATCAACAAGACGTTTTCATCCACACAACTGCTGCTCACTGGATATTTTCTCCTTTTCAGACTCCCTTCTCTGTAAACCCAAGAGAAAGTTGTGGGTGAAAATCCCTGCAGATCGGCAGCTTCTGACGTACTCAGACCATCCCATCTGGCACCATCAACCATGCCACGTTTAGAATCACCTAAAACTCTTTAGTGAATCGTTTTTAACCACATCTAGATACCTAAGTACTCTCAGCTCTTGGTTGATCACAAGCATTTGTACAGCAGGTGTACCTAATAAAGTATCTCAGAATAACTATAACATTTGTTACTCTTAGACACCTCCTTACACTCTGAACATCAGATTCAGCACTAGAAAATGATCATTTCCAGCCCTCTCTGCTCTGATCCATGATTATCTTTTTTCA
This sequence comes from Aphyosemion australe, assembly GCA_006937985.1. Classification (NCBI taxonomy): domain Eukaryota; kingdom Metazoa; phylum Chordata; class Actinopteri; order Cyprinodontiformes; family Nothobranchiidae; genus Aphyosemion; species Aphyosemion australe. The sequence continues at coordinate 155,143 of SSNS01000069.1, read as the reverse complement.
TTTGTTCACCAGTGGATCTTCAGCCTGGTACCTACAGCTGCTGTAGACGAGAAGTCTGGAAATGAGCCAAGGTTTGTGATCTGAAGATCCAATCAGAGGGGTTTAGCAGTTATGAGATGCAGCTCATCAGACAGATGTAGCCACTCGATCTCAGGCCCGATCAGTCCTTAATCCAGCCAGGCCTGTCTGGAGATTTGTCTGATCATATAGTTAAAATCTCTTTTGATTTATTTACATTGATGGTGCTCCACTTCTTTTGTCTTTTAAAGCCTGTTTCATTTTGAGCTGTTAGGCCTCCACTTTTTTGCTTTTAAGGGTCGGACTTTTATCAGTTTTGTCATCTCCTGCCAAAGTCAGCAAATTAGCAAACTAGCTGGAAAAGATCCAAAAAAGCGAAGAGATCTTTTATTTTGTCTTACGTAGCTTCGGGTCTTTGAATGCATGGCTTCTTTGAAAGGACGGCTCTTCAAGAACATCTATCATCAGCTACTACAGGTGCTATACTATTGATAATAGTTATTATTCAAATAGCTGGCCTGCAAGGAAACACAATAATGTTTTCTTCTTTCTCAAATTGTTCCAACCTAACCTTTAACAAGCTCGGGAATTCCTTTTCTTGGTGTCATAAAGCCATCAGTCATATTTATGGACCAACATGAGTCATGGAGTAACTGATGAGTCATGCTGTCCCTTGATGGTGCAGCTTTTGAAGTATGAAAGGAGTTACATCCACTTTCTGCATAATTGTATCCTGCCACGCACAACTGTCATGCCTCAGTGTTTTTTTCCCTTCGTCATGCTAGAGTCACAATAAAAGCTAAATGGCGGATCACGCCACTGACGCGCTGGTGACCTTGCTCCAAATACGATTTTCTGCTTACTTAGAATTCCATGTATGTACGTATATTTAAATGTTTTTACATGCTTCCATTTTGTCATGTTCTGTTTTAGAGTCACACTGATAAGTGCATCTTTTCTTGCTGAAATCCTACTGGCTGGTGAGCAGGCGTATATTTTTAGATATTAGTTATAAAGTTTTTAACTGCCAGAATTTGGTCCTTAACCATCCTTGGGAGCAAGGCTCTTTCCTGGGCTTTCCACTGGATGTGTAAGCAGCACGTAATGTAACAGACGCGCTTTCCTCGCCAGCTCATCAGCACGTGACTTCCCACCGGGAATGTTTCAGATACGAATCGGCAGCAAAAGCGTTGCATGCAGATGGTCCTGCAAGTCATGAACTCACCAGAGAACTGGAGGATCACATGAGATTTCTCCAGCTCATGCGATATTAAAGGGGACCTAGAATATAAACCAACACTTTCCTTGTTGTTTTTGGATAAGACAGCTTGGGTGGTCAAAAGTAGCATACCAAAAAGTCAAAGAAGGTGTTTGACCAACTTTTTATTTTTTTTGAGACAGATGCCCTGTGTTGTAATTGCCTTCTGTAATTCTGTACATAACATGTATGTGTATCTGAAAAAAAAAACTGTAACTGTAACTTTTGCTGCCTCTTGGCCAGGACTCCCTTGAAAATTAGGTTTTTAATCTCAATGGGACCTTCCTGGTTAAATAAAGAAATTAGAAAGTTGAAAAAGGCGAGAGAAAACCTCCTGTTCTGAGAAAACCTTCCTTAACACGTCATAAGGGGGAGCCACGCCTCCTCAAACCTGCATGTGTCTGAGCCCTTCTGGGGAAACCGACCAATCAGCATGTCCTGGCCGAGTGGGAGGGGTCAACAGCTCCTTTCACTGAAGGCCTGAGTAAGGGGGTTTAGAATGGCCTGTATCAGGTCTCCTGGGACAGATGAAAGCCAAAACATTTTTTCTTATGCTTTTTGGAGGCTCAAAGCTGTTTTAGATTGGTGATTAATTGCATTCTAGGACACCTTTAAATTGTGTCCAATTGTGTCCAAATTCAGGGGCTTCATCTTTCAAGGACACGGTCTACCTGCTTGATGTAGTCCAGGTCCTTCATCGACTGGGTAGACCAGAAGCAAGCAGCTGTGAATTTGGATGGTCTAGCCCAGGGGTTCTCAATCCTGGTCCTCGAGGGACGGTAACCAGCATGTTTTTGTTGCTCCTCTGACTTGATTCAGTGGTTGAATCACCTGTGCAGCAGCTCATCAGGCTCTGCAGAAGCCTGTTAATCACCTGCTGATTGAAATCAGGTGTGTTGAATCAGGGTTAAAACTGGATAATGGCTCTCCAGGACCAGGATTGAAAACCACTGGTCTAGCCTTTAGATCTATTCCCGCTCCTACCTTGGCAAATGTCCCGTCACCTATAGCAACCGTGACGACCATGAAAAGAATCTACAGGGAACGGAGCTTGGAATATTGTCTAACTTTTTAATTACTTTCTTTTTATCCTGGAGGTGTTACAGCAGCTGTATTTAAATTGAGGGCTTTGTTAAATTACTTTAAAATTTCAAATAATCATTGTTTAAAATGACCTAAAGTGTTTAATGTAAATGACTAAAGCCCTCAATTGAACCATTTTAAGCCTATACTTATGTTAATAACTTGTGAGTCAGGCAGCCATAATCTGCGTCTGACATGGATAATGTGCTTCTGGAGGAATGTTTCAAAAATCCCTGTGAACACACTCCTAACCTTGCAGAAAGCATTCCTTTGAAACTATTAGCTAAAAATAGGAGGACAACTTTAGGGTAAACCCATAGAAAATGCATGTGCCGTGCATCTGTTATGGAGTTTTTGGATGTTTGCTTTGATTAAAATGAAACGAGACTATTTTTTAAGACCGTATTTATAAATAAGTTTGTATTTTTAGAATTGCCATTTGACAACAAAACATTTTTGTAGTTCAAAAATTCTGCAGTCGTCAGGCGTATCAGAGCTGGTGGAGCGCTTTGTGACATATGTGGGAACAATCATCTAATCTTGAATGTACAAAACAAAGGAGATGATTTCAGAAGGAACATGAAAAGGTAGAGCTCCATTTGCATCATGGGAGATGAAGTGGAGGTGGTTGAAGAATACAAATTCCTCGGTGTCCACCTGGACAACAGACTGGACTGGAGACATCGTGAAGTCATCTACAAGAAGGGATAGAGTAGACTGTACTTTCTATAAGTCTGTTTAGGAGAGTGTAATCTCTTGGGCCATCACTTGCTGGGGCAGCAGCATCAGAGCCAGGAACCTAAACAACCTGATAAAAAAATGCTGGTTCTGTTCTGGGGACGACTGTGGATCCACTGGAGATGATGGTGCAAAGAAGGTTTCTTCAAAAAATCAAAAAGATGATGGCCAACCCTGAGCATCCTCTACAGCAGAGCATCTTCAGTCAGAGGCTCCTTCAGACCTGCTGTAGTACAGACCGCTCCAGGAGATCCTTCCTGCCCATCAGCATATTTAATCCCTCTTTGAAGATTATGAACTAATATGAAATAATTATTATTATTTTATTGTTTTTATTGTTGCTTTAGAAGAATAAGTTACAACAACACTTAATTTCCCTGTTTGTTGTTATTGTTTCTCCACTTTATGATTACCAAAGTTGGTAAGGCTGAAACAAAATCATGGCATTGGAACAAGAAAAAGCTGGTTGAGGTTTTCTCCACACAGGGGAACTAACATGTTGCTATTTCATAATCACTGTAACAACTACTAATGAGATTACAGTGGCTGCTTTTGTTTCCCGACAAAACTCCTTCTCTAGTCAAAACTCCGACTGACTTCAGCCTCTGCCGACACGTCCCAGGTACCTCCTTTTCCAGACTAGATAAAACAAAGTCCTTAAAACTCCAAACAGCTCACCTCTTTCTCTTCTGAAAGTGAACTTTAACCTTTTGGAAATTTGGAATTCCCTTGAACTCCCTCCCAAGCGCATCCTTTCTGAACCACTTTGTCCAGATCCTTGAAGATAAAAAGATAGCGAATCATTTACTCCCTCCTCTCGTGATCAAATGTTCGTCTGTGTGTGCAGAGAGGACTGTAAAACGGAGAAAAGTGCAAATAAAAATCACTTTATGAGACGTAGAAGGAGGAGGGAGCCCCCGTCTCTTTGAGGCTTGTCATGTTTGGATTTGACCATGATGTAACCCCTTCCAGAGTTTGTTCTGGAAGTGTCAGAATGATGCGCTGCAGCCATACCATAAAATATATAACTGAAAATTTGAGGGATAAGTCCACTCAAGTGCATTTATCGAATTTGTAAGATGAGACTCAAAAGGAGTGAGCTATAGGAGCTGAACCCTTATCTCCTCTAGATATGAGATGCAAAGAGAGAGTAGAGGTCATAAAGACCTTTGAACAGAAAGAAAAAAGACATTATCTATGATTAAAACAATAAATTTGATGAGACTTCTCTTTCTGCACTTTTACAAGGAGTCTACGATGTGTAGGAGCCAGTGGGTATGTTGGATCCCGTTTATTTCATTCCTCTCCCCGCAGGTGTGCCTGTGAAGCATGTGAAACCCGAGAGTAGATTAAAGTGCCAATCCCCGAGAGGAAAAATGCTTTTAGGAACTTTTAAAACTGTGTTTAACAATGTGTTTTTAGTGCCCACTAAAACCAACACACCACACCACATGGGAACGAAGAGGAGATGAAGCGTCCTGCAAGACCCAAAGAGGGGAATCGGGAGAGGCGGAGAGGAGTTTGAGCTAACTCAAGTTTTGTTTCTGGAAAAGACAAAAGTTACACAGTAAATATTATAAATGTGGCTCAAACCACGGCTGGTAAAGCAGACCCAGTCGCAGATTAGGATTTTAGAGGAAATTAAACTGATATCACAAAAGGATGCACATCTAAAACAAACAGTAACGACTAAATACAGATGGAAAAATGCTTCATAAACATGAAGTTATGTTAACTCTAAGGTCTCATAGCTGTATTCTGTGTAGAATATCAGCTCCAAGCAGCTTTATGAGTAGGAGTTAGAAACTTTTTCAGGCTTTAAACTATTTCTTTTCTTTATTTTTGTGTAAGAATTTTTTTCATTCAAGAAATTTCTAAAACTGTTATTGATGCTTTTATTTTCAGCTGCATTTGAAAAAATGTGTTTAATTTGAGGTGACTGACGACGGTGATGAAGTTCTAATTATAGCTGAATCGAAAGATGTTATAACGTGTGTGTGTGTGTGTGTGTGTGTGTGTGTGTGTGTGTGTGTGTGTGTGTGTGTGTGTGTGTGTGTGTATGTGTGTGTATGTGTGTGTGTGTGCTCCATCTTCTCAAACCCTCAGTCGGTCATGGCTGCTCAAACTTAGCCAGGTTCTGTTGGAGGTTTCTTCCTGTTAAAAGGGAGTTTTCCTCTCCACTGTCGCTACATGCTTGCTCAGTATGGGGATTGCTATAAATGTGAGCATATATTGCATTTATGTTTATACTAATTAAATGATGCCAAGTCAGTGACCCGATGCATTCTGCCGGGTTTCCTTATGTAGGAAACTTTTAACTAATTGGAATAATGAACTGAACTCAATGCACCAATAAAGCTAAAGTCCCATTAGTCGTCACACACACTGGTAGTGTGGTGAAACTACTCCTCCATATTTGACCAATCCCCTGGGGGAGCGGTGAGCTGCAGACACAGCTGAGCTCAGGAACTACTTGGTGGTTTAATCCCCCAATAGAACCCCTTAATGCTGAGTGTCAAGCAGGGAGGCATTGGGTCCCGTTTTTAAAGTCTTTGGTATGATCCGACCATGGATTTGAACCCACGATCTGCCAGTCTCAGGGTGGACACTCATACCACTAAACCACTGAGCTGGTGAGTGGAATGTTTTCTTTGTAAAGTGCCTTGAGACGACTCGTGTTGTGATTTGGCGCTATATAAATAAACTGAATTGAATTGAATTTTATTATTTTCTGTATAATTAATGTAAATGTATATAATCTTTTTTGATTTTGCACTAAATTATGAGTATTCCACTACTTTTTTTTTTTTTTTACAAAACATTGTTGATTCATGTAGTAAAAGAATCAACATGTGAATTTAAAATCCTTGGATGAGTAATTTTACACTGTTATTTTTGGAGGAAAAAAAATCTGAAAAAAGGTGCGTCCATAAAGAAGCAGAATAACATGACACATCCAGGGGAGAGGGTGCGTTTGACCTCTTCATACCTGAGCCTGTAAAAGCAGCCACAGGGGGTCCCAACAAGGGACGAAATGGAAACCATGTGACTCAAGACAGTGCCTATAAATATGGCCGAGATCACAGGGGTACTTTATGCAGGGGTGGGCAGACTGCCTTTTTACCAGAGCGTCTACAACATCTTTAAAAGTTTCTGTCGTGTCACATGAAACCAATAAAACCCAAATACTTCCACCCTGGCAGAGAAAGGCCTCCAAACCAACCACGCTGGTTGTCCTGCCAGACACACGGTTCTCTTTTCCAATCATCTGTGTTTGAGTGTGTTGTTGTTGTTGTTTTGTTAGAGGGTGCGTCTCACCAAGGCTTTGGTTCAGTCATCTTCTTTCATTATTATACTTGAGTGCCTAATTCCACTGTTTTGACCCCGTAAACATCTTTACATGCACATATTCACCAGCCTGGTAGTTTATCATCATTATTCTTAACCCTCCTGTGTTTATCTTTGTCTCCCTGACTTTCTCTAGTTGTCAGGTTCTGTTCTCTTGTGTTTCTGCTTAGTGTGATTTCAGTTTTTTTGTGTCTCTTCCCTCCATCCTCCTGTTTATTAGTCACACCAGCCAATAATCAGCATCCAGCACACCTGTCCAAGCGCTCTGGAGTTTTCACCATTTGAATTATTATTATTAAATACTTTAAGTCTGGGGTCTTCTGGCTGCCTCTGGATTTACTGTCATAACTGTCATATTTTGGCATTTTGAGTGAGAGGAGAAGTAGCTGAAGAGTTTGATGTGTAATTTTTGCATGGTATGGAAAAGTTGTGACATTAAAAGTGTAAAAACTGATACCAATAATATGCAATATTACATTTAAATGTCAATATTGGCTGATAATATCAAACAACTTCTTGATAAAACATATTTTAGTCCCCAAGCATGCAATGGAAAAAAAGAAAATTCTAAAACAGACAGGACAATGAGGTAAAAAATTATTAGATTATATTATTATTATTATGACCTTAATATTAGTAATGTTATTGTTTTTATATTAAAACCATCTTTGCCCAAAATAAACAAAAACAGAAAAAAATTAATTGATTTTTCTTAAAGTGTTAAAATATGTATTGGTGTGGTAAAGCAATGAAAATAAGACTAAGCTAGTTTGAAAAATGGCTGAACTTGAACTTTAATTCCTCTCAGTTGTTGTTTTTGTTTGTTTGTTTGTTTGTTTGTTTGTTTGTTTGTTTGTTTGTTTGTTTGTTTGTTTGAACCCACGAGGATACACCACACTGCAGATGACTGCGAAGCTTCACCAGCATATGAAGATGTAAAAAATGCTTTAGCATTTTTCTTCTCACCTGTCTTTCAGGGCTTCTATGAGCCATAAGACTGGAGCTCCCATTGTCTTGTGATGCAGCTATTTAATATAATAGTTTAAATTACAATATGAAGATCTTCTATCAGCTTTAAACTAGACTAAACTAGATTAATTGCATTTTCTGCAGAAATGCGTTTGCTCTTCTCCCGCTGTATTTATGTATCCTAGGGGGGGCTTCACCGAAAGTATTTGAGAAGCACTGCTGTACACAATGAACATTGTGCAAACCCCCCCCTCCCCCCGCACAGTGAGAGGGTGGCGCAAAAAATGTATGTATCCTACGGGGGGCTTCACCGAAAGTATTTGAGAACCACTGCCTTAGACCAAGCTGAATGATTTGATGTATAATATGTGTGGGTGTGTATGTCTGTTTAGGCAGCAGAAATTTGAATACTCTCAGCCAATTAGGGAGAAGGGATGGAGCAGCAGTGGTTTCCAGGTGAACTTGACTCATAAGGAAAAGCCTTTGATCCTTTGATCTTTAATTGTTTATAATTAGGCTTAACGAGCCGTCTGCATGTGTTAACGACCCGTCTGCATGTACTTACAGTCAGCTTCAGCTGTTAGATGTCAGATCTGAGGCCTCCAACTTCTCATCACCATTCGAAAAGTATAGCACCGATTTGAAAAATTCCAAAAGCGTCAGCATCAGAAGGCTTTGGTGGTGCTATATTGAAATTTTTGTGTGCCTACCTAGAATATTTGTAGGAGATATGATGAGATGATTTCTACTGTCTGGAGCAGAAAATGCTGTTATTTAGAATGGCACTGAATTGGAGAATTATCTGGCTGAATCATCGTTCTGAGGCTAGTAGCTAAAACGAAGACATCCCAATCGAAGCGGACGAGTAAAACTACTGTTTTTGCATAATTGATAAGTGTACTCTAAAAAATGTGGTCGTAGCAGATTTTTCTTTAGAGAAATTGTCTGAAAGTGCAGATTTCCTGATCTGCAGCTCCAAACGTCAAATAGCAGGCCTCGAACGTCTCATCACCATTCGAAAAGTATTACACCGATTCAAAAAATTCCAAGACCGTCAGCGGCCGGTGGTGCTCTGTGTGAATTTTTGTGTGGCTAAGTTGAATATTGTAGGAGATATGACGAGATGATTTCAGCTTTCAGACAGCGATCGAAGCACAAACTCTGAGAATCTTTTGAATGGCCGCCAATTGGAGAAAATCTGGCTCAGTCCTCCTTCTGAGCCTCGTAGCGCAAAAACCGTGGATGTTACAGCAAAATCGAAGACCTCCCATCGAAGCAGACAAATAAACCTGTTTTTGAGAAAAATACGCATCTACCCCAAACGATGTGGTCGTAGCAGAATTTAGTTTTCTGGATCGAGATCTGGAGGTCTGACTTACAGTGGGAGACAGCATGACCAAATATGGGTTATCACACCTGAGTGGCTGGAAGGAGAAATCTTTTAAACCTTTTCCAAACTAATTAATGCTACGACCTCAATTTTTGGAGTACGTCCATAAATTATACATCAAAACGGAGGAAAATCCGTCAGCTTTCATCCAGCGCAAGTCTCATTTCCATCGGTTCTACGGTTCTCTCAGGACACGGTCTGAAGTTGAGCAAAGTCGGTTTTCGGCCCTATTCTTTTGAATGGGGGAAGGAGGAGAAATTCCTGAACTTTTCCAAATCGTACCTCAAGTTTAACCTGTGATTATAGAAAAACCGTAAAAGATATCAAGAAGTAGAGTTATTCAAGAATAGTTTAACTTGTTCTGGGTTTATTAAACGTTGAATGAAGTCTCTAGGTTGAAGTATGTTGAAGTAGTTAAAGTTCAAATAGCTGAATGGATTTTGTGAAAAATTGAGCAATTTGAAGGATTTGCCATTCAATTCAATAGGCTGAAAAATCGCAGAAAAAGCTGAATATCTCGGAAACGGTTGAAGATATTAATACCAAAAGTCATTCCCAGAATGACCTGAACGAGCTGAACGGTTTGATACCAAATTTGTGTAAATAGTGTAAAAATTGTGGCACTAGTTAGATGCCAAAAACGTACGGAAACTGAAAAATGGAGGAGGAGGAACTCAATACTTTGAATGCTTTCCAAGCATTCAAACTAATAAAGAGAAACAGGAAAACAATAGTTTGAATGCTTAACAGCATTCAAACTAATAATTAGACAACTTTCATTAGAGCACCTTTTTTTAGCAGAGACAGGCTACACTAACAGATAAAAATGATGATGGTTTGATATAGGGGCGACGGTGGCATAGGAGTTAAGTGGACGCCCCGCAATCGAAAGGTCGCGGGTTCGCATCCCACTCGGTCTGTCACTGTCGTTGTGTCCTTGGGCAAGACACTTAACCTGAATTGCCTCTGTTGGTGGTGGTCAGAAGGGCCGATGGCGCAACAATGCAGCCTCACTTCCAGGGCGGCTGTGGCTACTCAGTAGCTTACCATCATCAGCAGTGTGTGAATGTGTGAGTGCATGCAGCGTCTTTGAGTGTCCTAACAAAGCGCTATATAAATTCGATGAATTATTATTATTATTATATACTTCATTTATGAAAATATCAGGTCTTTTCTAATGTTTTGATACAATATTATATTTTCAAACTATGTAATGGTAAATGGCTTGTATTTGTGTAATGCCTAACCCTCCAAGGCACTTTACAGCATAATCAGTGGTGATGAGCTACATGTAGCCACAGCTGCCCTGGGGTGCACTGACAGAAGTGAGGCTGCCTAACACCGGTCCCTCTAACCACCACAAGCAGGCAAGGTGGGTTAACAACTGCAACAGACTGAGCGGGACTCGATCCCACAACCCTCCAGTTGAGACGGACTCTTAACTCCTCTGCCACCGCTGTCCCTCTAACAATAAATGGCTGCATATATGGCTTTGACAGCATGAAAGTGGATAATGGTTGAAAGACAGTTGTTTGTTAATAAATTTGACTTCAGCGTGTTGTGATGTCACCAGTTTGCGAGTTTTATTTTCCACATCAGCACTTCTGATCATTCTTAAAATGGATCTCCGTTAAAATCCACATCAGTAAACCAGATTTTACACAAATGATCAATCCCGTATCAGTAAGTCTGTGAATTTTGATTAATTGCAGTAAATATGCATTTTCAGATTTACAAGCAAGGCATCTCTTTTTTCTGCATCCGTTGAACAACTCATTTAATACGTGCCAAACCAGAATCATGCCGACTATCTGAGTGGTTGCATGCTTAACGTTTTGCACTTGCCAAGAGACCAAAATAAAGCAGCAACGCTCTAATGGTGGTAAGAACATGACTCACACCTGATGCATCACTGACGTGAACAGCAGCGCGTTGAAGATCTTCCTCTGTGTCTCTTTGGGACAATGAACGTCTTTAATCAGGCTATGGCCTACTAATGAATGGAGGCGGGGAGACAGCCAAGGGAGAGGAGAAGCAAAGAGGAAGGCAATTTCTGGAAATGATTACAGACTCATTTCCTTGTTTATCCTGCCTTTGAAAAGAGAAAGAAAGACCCCCTGCCCTCCACCCACGCAGGTCCTCCACTCATTGTGTCACGGCCCCCACCTGACTCCCCTCTCCGCCCCGACAACAGCTCTCGTCTAAATCCTTCATTGGTTGTTTGTCAAATAACTCCGGCTCCATGCTTTTTCACTTTCGCTCCGGTGCGTTGGCAGATTTGTTTCAGTCTTTCAATAAACTATTTCTTTGTTCTTCTTTTCTTCCTGGCCATTTTTCCGTGTTGTCCCTCTTTCCATCGCTCTCAACTATTGTAGAAATGAGGGTCCCACTTGAAAACAATTTCCCCACAAGATCAACCTGGGTCCCGTACCTTTTCATACAGGAGCTCCTGGCCCGGCTCGGCTCTTGTCTGCTTCAAGTGGGCGAGCTGGCTTAGACTGAAGCTAATGGCTGGAAATCTCTAACTAACCTCTCCAACAGCTGTCTCCAGAGTCCCCTCTTTTTGTGTCCTCTACTTCAGCCTTGTGGCCCTTGGCTTTCTTTTTTTTTTCTCTTCCTCCTCACCCTTTTGCTCTCTCTGCCTCTGCCAAAAAGTAGGGGATGAGTGCACCAACTGATTAGGGGGAATAACCTTTAAGGAATTTTCCCCGAAATTTGCCTTTTCCTTCAACAAGTGGCTCAAGGCCGGAAGAAAACGGCGGTATAACAGGAGAGAAAATGAGGTTCCGAAGGTTCTTTTTTTTTCATTTTCCACGTCTTCTTTTTCCTTCCACTCCTTTCAGGAGAAGAAGAATAAGAAAATCCCCTCCACTGGACAAGTCTTTCATTCTGGAACACGGGTTCAAAGGCACTGGGAGATTTGGGCCCTTTGTGAGAGTTTGAGGGTAATGATGAGAGGGGAGGAACAACATTCAATTCCAAACAGCTTCCTGCCCTATTCTGCAGAGAATCTCTCCAAGCCCTCGGCCGTGGAGAGCCGAGGCCTAATCCACACAAATCTACACTAGCCAGAGAAAAGCTGTTTCCAGTCTTCGAGTGGGTGGAAGTACTGCTGGAGTGGAGGCTGCTGGCTGACTGTTGAATCCTGGTGGCTGCCTGCGTAGCGTTCGAGCAAACACATAAATGGAAGGTCAACAGCTCCTCTGGATTTATAAGATAATGGGTACAGTCATTAACCAACCAATGAATTATCAAAGAAGGTCCATTCAGTTACTCTGCAGATGGATGAAACTAGTTTTTGAGTCAAAGAAAGGCTGACGTTTGAAAGATTTTTATTTTGAAACAGAAAAGCAGGATATTTTTTTGAATGTTGTCATTGTGTGACAGTTACAAATGCATGACCTAATGTGTACAACCATAGACATGAATACATCGCTGGAGAGCGTAACAGCGTCGCCGCCATATTGGATGGGTCTCCTCACTCTCCAAATCCAACTGGAGTCTAAGCAGATTGAGCAACTTCCTGTTTTTTGTGCAGCCTATGTTGCAACAACCGGCGTACTACTGAAAACAGATCACGTGGGATTACTATTTACTTTTCTAGCCTACCTGTTGGAATTTTATATTTACATTTTTTTATTTATTTGATTTGATTGTATCTATATTTAACTATCATGCCATAGCACATGTTTGATTTTGTGAAAAAGTATAATAAATGTGTTTTTTAGTTGGGTAAGCACCTTCCTCAGTAGAAATAAATGCACTGGGGGAGAATGGAGACCCATCCAAGATGGCGGCCTTTACGGCCACTACGGCAGCTCCAATAGACAGCACCAGTTCATGGGGCGTTTACGTATATATGCCTGTGTGCCTAACTGTTTAACAAAAGTTCATAAGGTCAAATCACAAGTTTTATAAATTTAGACCTGACTTTTAGAAAAAAAAAGTATTTTACCATGTTTTTAAGTAAATAAAGAATATGAACCCTCAATTAAGAGATACTTGGATCATCTATCAATGGGATGTTTGGTGGCTCTATAAAAAAAATCAGTAACACTTTACAATAAGGGCCCTTTATTAACGTTACCGTTATTGGTAACTATTAAGTTAACTATTAAGTGTCCTTAAGGTTAGGACGGGGGGGGGTCTGCTTAGTAATGCTATACTTAATATGGTTAAGCTGTTGTTAATACTTTAATAATTTATTTATAATTTATTAATAATTTATTAATGCTCAATAATGCTCAATAAGTAACATTAGCAAAGGGACCCTTATTGTAAAGTGTCTTTTTGAGTATCTCTTAAATACTTCAAAACATTCTTGCAAGTTTTCCAAGATGGCAGCTTCCATTTATTTTCTACATTTTGTCTCATCAAAATACCGTCTCTTATTCTTGGTCACGTTTAGTTATTGGTTGTTGTTCCAGTTACAGTGTGCTTTTTCCACCAGAGCATTTGAGATTTGGGTTGGATTTAAACATAAACAGAAGCAAACAGACATTTATTAATGGTGAATCATCATAACCCAAAGACATCAATTACACGAACAACCATTTTTCTTTTCATTATGTTTATTTATGATTCTAAATTGAACCAATAAGTCCTGATAATATAATATGGCAAAGTGTCTGGGTGTAATTTTTAACTTTCTATCCAGTTTTATACCAAAATATTCTCGTTTATGACGACAGGCTGAAGCTGAGGGTTTCTCATAAGCACACCCTGAACAGGTTCGATAAATGTCCTACAAGTGTGATTTCTGTTATCCTTTAGACTCTTTGTCATGTGTGGGAATGTTTCTGGTTTTCATAGATGTTTGGAGTGTATTTGTTTAATGTCTGACTGTAAGACAAGAGTACACCCTGCCATCCTCAGACACTCAGATGCCCTGAAGAGACAGGTGACAACCTCCCATCAAGCCACATCACGCCCTCTCTGAGAGGGTGACACATTTAATTTGGCCTGGCAACTACAGTAAGCATTTGACCCAAGATTACATTAGCTGACATTCTAGGCCAACTGGGGCACACACACACACACACACACACACACACACACACACACACACACACACACACACACACACACACACACACACACACCTGCACATGCTAGATCATTTGTCCTGACAAGTTTGTTTACAGCACAACAAAAGCACCTTAAAAGGCTCTTTTCATGTTGTGCAGGCACATTTCAGGGTGTTCATTATAAGTTTTAACATATGATTGCATGTAGCAGATACATACTCCAGAACAACAGTGTAAATATGTATGAACACAGCCACGCTACCCTTGTGTTGTCACAGTGATGTTGGTCACAGGCCATGAGGACTGATGAGCAAGATGTTGGCTGACATGCCCTGAAAGAAATGATTTGTTGTCGTCCTTCATCGCACCTACCTGTTTTTTTCACACTTGGCTTCTTTTACGCTCCTCCATGCTTCCTTTCTCTCCAGCCCTCTTTTCAAATATTTTTTCACCTTGCTGAGCACATATTTCAGTGCCGCGGGACTCTTCGGAGCCCTCCCCCACGCTCCATCCGCTCATCAAACATGGGCACCAGCTCGCGCCGTTGCCACCTGCAAAACCCAAACAAAACCTACTTCCTTCATCTGTCCTCAGACAAAGAGCTCCCCCACCACCACCGCCACCCACCCACTCTCATCCCTCGCTCTGTCACTCCTGTCCAGCTTTTCACTTACAATTAGCTGTGGCGGGCTTCGCACTCATCAACTGTCGTGAGTTTAGCACCCAGTCACGAGGGGCTTTGACAGATCAAGCTAAGGCACCCTGACACCACTGGTGTGAAAGGAGATTCTAATTCTGGATAATTAGCTGACGAGAGCATGTAAGAGGGCATGGGGAGGGTGGGGTGGGGGGTGGCGGTGGCTGAGGCGAAGTGGCAGTGCGTCGTAAGCGCTCTCTGTCAACTTAATGTTGATCCCAGTTCGGTCTTGCTGTCGTTCATCCACCCAGCCGTCTCTGTCTCGTCCTTGCTTTTACTTTTCTTGAGCTTATGTGAGGCCTGTGTTTTTATCACCACACTTGACCAAGCAATCTAGAGGTTTGTATTTAAAAGACCGCGTTCTCTCGTTTTTCAATACATCTGCTGTGGTCTCTAGTATAAATGAATGCCTTGTGAGTGGATCTCTGTGGGGAAAAAAAAGCTCTGGCGCTCCTGTTTCAGGAACTAGAAGTGAGCCAGAGCTGAGGTGAACAGAAAACAGCAGGATTTGGAGTCTTAATTTCCATCTTGCCTCTGATTGGCTAACAGCAACACAACTGTACCACTGACTCTGTTTGCTTTGTAATGTTAATTTTTTCTTATCTCCAAAAACAAAACAAGCCTGACGGAGTTCTGCCATGTTGTGGAGTTGCTAATGCTAACGTTTAGCTTCGTCTAGCCAAGATGCGCTCTGCTCTCTCCTGGACACAAAATCTACAACAGCTGTATTTAGGCACAGATCTGTGCGTATTTCAGGAACATTTTTACACATTGTGTGGTATGTGCTAAATAAATGTGTTATGAATGTGTTAAAACCTATAAAAGACACATGTGGCCAACAGGAGTTTGACTTTGTAGCAGATGTCTGCTGTGTAGGGCCACAAAACTGGTTGATTCTAAGAGTTATTTTTCTGCCAAAGTGTTTATTTTGGCATGACTGTTTTATATAGCTCATGCTAACATACAGGTTTTTGTCACATGGATTAATTTTTACTTGAAACTTTTGCTATGTGCTGTTCTGATGCTTCTGTTGGAAGTGCTCATTGATCAGTTTGAATAAGTTAAAGAAAATATTGTTATGGAAGCTATGCTTTAAATTTTGTAAACGTGATCAAGGCCTCCAGCGTAACAAGCCACAACAGACTGGATAAAGGTGTTCTGTGTAGATTAATTATGAGATGCTAGCACTTGACTGCATTGCATTACAAAGCCAGGAATTAACAGAAAAAGAAACATCCTCAGAGATGAAGATGGCATCTAAATTTGCCAAGTTTAACTCATTCGCTGTCAATGACGACTATAGTCGTCATTTCCCTTTTTTTACGGGGCGGGCGTTGGAGCGAGCCCCCGCACCGTGAGAACAAACATCACGTGTCTAAAGCGGATGTTCATCCTTGTATGTCACACATCACGTGATCAGGAAGCGGAAAATCAATGAATTACGAGTTTGTTTTGGGACGCTGCTGTGAAAAAAGCGATGCGCCGAACCGGAAATGCTTCTGGAGTGGCGCTTGGGCACCAGATTGTGAACGAACGGATAACGCGAGAAATACGGCGATTCTTTCTGATGTAAGAAGTGAGTCTACTCTTTCTTTTGGTAGTTTTGGCGTTTACATGATCATAGAGCACAATGTTCTGTGACTCTTCAAAAAACAGTAAAAACGCTCAAAAACGCTGGCAGTCAGGGGCTTTCTGATCAGAAAACGGCTGGCAGTTAATGAGTTCAAAGTGAAGTCTGAGATATTTTTCTGGAGCATTTTTTGCCATATTGCTTGAATGCTCTTCACATACCCATGGCAACCAATAAATTATGTGTTTTGTCAAAAAACTAGATAGATTTAATCACCTCTGAAATGTACAATCCTGGTAAAAACTTCACCCAATCATTGTGCTGGTCCCCATATCAATGACTAGATCAAAACCCATCCATAGAGTTGTTAATAACACCATCTGTGTGCACAATCTATGCGTTCTGTTTGCTAATCTCATTTAAGGAGTTGTTTTTCATGATCTGTTTAAAAATTGGTTCTGTTCGTTTTGGGAATTGTTTAGGTTACGGAGTTATTGTCTGGGTATGCAACTACGACTCAACTCTATTGAGTGTGTGTGTGCTTGCGTGTGTGTGTGTCGCAAGCAGGTGTTTTACCATTTTCTATTTTTTCTTTAAATTTAGCTTTTTTTCAAGAATGTACGCCACACATTGACGTATACAGGGAAGATAAAATACATAAATATATTCAGCTACGTACACACAAAACCAAAGAGCCCAGTTTCTTGGAGGGAATCTTGATGTAATGTGGACATAATCCAGAGTGGCATTTCTAATGTCAGATTCTTTGCACTACTGGCTGGGTTGTTAATGGCTATCGGAGGCTGTGCAGGGTATCTGATTGGTCTAGGACAATGTGGGAAAGTGTGTGTGTGTGTGCGCGTGTATGTGTGTGTGTGTGCGTGTGTGTGTGTGTGTGTGTGTGTGTGTGTGTGTGTGTGTGTGTGTGTGTGTGTGTGTGTGTGTGTGTGTGTGTGTGTGTGTGTGTGTGTGTGTGTGTGTGAGACCCATCCAGCTCTAAAACAACAACCAGATTGATGTATTTATCTCAACATATCAGAAACCCACCTGAGATGACAGGGATTATGCCAAACCATATTTTCCATCCCATGACCTCTGACCTCAGCGACACATTTTACGGAGTTAACCACCCATGAATGTCTACATCTCCAGACCATGACCCAACAGTTAAGCCCGGCGCCGCGGCCTCAGTGTGCTACACAAAGTGGGTCCATTCAACCGTGGTCAAGGTGGGCCCAAGTTACTGGGCTCGGGCCAGACACCACGAGCAGAACCACTGGTTTTGATATGATATCTATTACTGTTAGTGACAGCAGTCCCAGAACGCGTGCTTTTGATGTCCCAGACACTGACAAGCCAGGCAGAGTGATGCTAATGGCTGTGGGCACAAATCAGAAATGCTTTACCGCATCGGCAGCACCCCCGATGCTGCTACGCTCTCCCACCATACCTGAACCCATGGTATCATCTAAAACTAATACACAGACCTACACGATGTTTCAAAAAAACTTTTATAAAGTTTAAAAACATATTTCTGCTCTTTAGGTCAACTTAATATGTTGTAAAAGACTGAAAGTTAAGGCCTGTTTTGTGCTTCTTCCTAAATTTGCTGACTGTACTCGTTTGTGTTACATGTATTAAAGAGGGTATAATGTTCGTGTGATGTCTGCTGTGTATGCCTCCTTCACCAACATTAATTAAACTGTTTTCATTGGAAGTAATGCTGCTTTATCAAGGTTTAAGGATCACATTAGATAAAAATATCTGACCTAATCCTGTGTGCCACGCCCTCACACAACGTTTAAATCCAAATGCATTAGGTCAAGTCCCTGATTACGCAAAGTTGTGTTTTTGTCTGTTTTTCGCACATTATTTGCACCCATTACCAGGTCCTTATCAACATCTGATAAAAAAAAAACAGGCAGCATGGGTGGTTTAGCAGGTTTGGACAACCTGCAGTATTTTTGCTTTAATTAAGGGACTTTTGTTATAAACACCAGTGTTTGTAGGAAGTGTTCGATTAAAGAGCAGGTTCACTTAGGAAACCTTTTTACTTGTTATTTTTGAAAATGATGAGTCACTCTGAGTTTGTCATGGAGGCTGAATGTGAAAATAGTCCCGATTTCCTGCATTAGCGTCTGATAGAAAATAGACGGAAAATCCTGACAGATCTACATCACACTGTCACTTAACATTCATGGACTCACCCATCTTGACTCGTGACGGGGAAGACTGTTGTTGGTTTATCGTCCAGGAGAGAACAGAGCACGTCTCAGCTAGTAGAAGCTAACCGTTAGCATTAGCAACTCCACCACACAGCAGAACTCCTTCAGGCTTGTGTTATTTGTGGAGATAAAACATCAACGTTGCAGAGCGAACAGAGTCAGTGGTAGAGTCATGTTGCTGTTAGCCAATCAGAAGCGAAATGTCCAAACACCAGGAAATAAGACTCCAACTCCTGTCGTCTGAAGCTACTTTCTCCTCTGGCTGACTTCTACGTCCTCAAACAGGTGCATCTGAGCTTTTTTCCCCCAGAATATGACTTACAAGGCACTCATTCCTACTAGAGACGGATGAAACTAGTTTTTGAGTCAAAGAAAGGCTGACGTTTGAAAAGATTTTTATTTTGAAACAGAAAAGCAGGATATTTTTTTGAATGTTGTCATTGTGTGACAGTTACAAATGCATGACCTAATGTGTACAACCATAGACATGAATACATCGCTGGAGAGCGTAACAGCGTCGCTGCCATATTGGATGGGTCTCCTCACTCTCCAAATCCAACTGGAGTCTAAGCAGATTGAGCAACTTCCTGTTTTTTGTGCAGCCTATGTTGCAACAACCGGCGTACTACTGAAAACAGATCACGTGGGATTACTATTTACTTTTCTAGCCTACCTGTTGGAATTTTATATTTACATTTTTTTATTTATTTGATTTGATTGTATCTATATTTAACTATCATGCCATAGCACATGTTTGATTTTGTGAAAAAGTATAATAAATGTGTTTTTTAGTTGGGTAAGCACCTTCCTCAGTAGAAATAAATGCACTGGGGGAGAATGGAGACCCATCCAAGATGGCGGCCTTTACGGCCACTACGGCAGCTCCAATAGACAGCACCAGTTCATGGGGCGTTTACGTATATATGCCTGTGTGCCTAACTGTTTAACAAAAGTTCATAAGGTCAAATCACAAGTTTTATAAATTTAGACCTGACTTTTAGAAAAAAAAAGTATTTTACCATGTTTTTAAGTAAATAAAGAATATGAACCCTCAATTAAGAGATACTTGGATCATCTATCAATGGGATGTTTGGTGGCTCTATAAAAAAAATCAGTAACACTTTACAATAAGGGCCCTTTATTAACGTTACCGTTATTGGTAACTATTAAGTTAACTATTAAGTGTCCTTAAGGTTAGGACGGGGGGGGGTCTGCTTAGTAATGCTATACTTAATATGGTTAAGCTGTTGTTAATACTTTAATAGTGAACAGAGCACGTCTCAGCTAGTAGAAGCTAACCGTTAGCATTAGCAACTCCACCACACAGCAGAACTCCTTCAGGCTTGTGTTATTTGTGGAGATAAAACATCAACGTTGCAGAGCGAACAGAGTCAGTGGTAGAGTCATGTTGCTGTTAGCCAATCAGAAGCGAAATGTCCAAACACCAGGAAATAAGACTCCAACTCCTGTCGTCTGAAGCTACTTTCTCCTCTGGCTGACTTCTACGTCCTCAAACAGGTGCATCTGAGCTTTTTTCCCCCAGAATATGACTTACAAGGCACTCATTCCTACTAGAGACCACTGCAAATGTATTAAAAATATAAGTTAACCGTTAAATTTAAACAAAGTGCCTCATTTCTGAGAAATGCTGTTTGATTAGAAACAGTGAGGACTATTTATCCCGTTGTATGACATTTGTGAAATAGTTGGAGGCACAAAACCTTAAATTGGACTCACAAATGACACGCAAATCTTTCAGTGAATGTGTGCCTAAGTCTCTTGTTTTATGACTAGTTTAGATTTTCTCATATAGGAATGCT